>CM077079.1:87029712-87629712 GCA_039513925.1 Platanthera zijinensis
TGTAAATGATTAAACTATGGCCCTGATGTATAATGAACTGATGGAAGGGAATGGATAGTCCAATGCTATAGTGTCGTCGCCCTACGGGTAGCATTGTGGAAGTTAACAAGTGCGGTGTTGACCGTCACTAATGGGAATGAGGTTGAGTTGGATAAAATTAGACGGTTGGGCTTGGTCCTCGGTGTTCATGTCCCGGGGCTCCTTCCATGCCACGTGAACGGTTGGGCTTGGTCCTCGGTGTTTCACGTCCCGAGGCTCCATCCGTATTTGTTGGATGGTTGGGCTTGGTCCTCGTGCTTTCTCCGAGGCTCCTTCCATGCCATGAATTGTGGAATTGCATGCGGTGTGAGTCGACACGCGGTGTCGTAATCCCGGGTTAAGGATAGTGTGCAGGTCTACGGGCTCGCCATTCGTCACACGATGGGAGTTGACAGTTAGACCTTGGGCGGTTGGGCTTGGTCCTTGGTGTTCACGTCCCGAGGCTCCTTCCGTGCCAAGTGAACAGTTGGGCTTGGTCCTCGTGCTCATTTCCGAGGTCCTTCCGTGTCACACCATAGGCCAGTCGGGGCTAGGATCTTGGTGCATATTTACCCGAGAGAACCCGCTGAGCCGTAGTACGCATGTGAGCTCCGCTGTTGTGTTCTTAGCGTTGAGGCGTACGAAGGCCTAGGCCGGGTAGTGTGGAGACCAACCTAGTAGTGGAGATGCCCGCTCTACTATCACCGTTTGGCCACGACGGTTGATGCCTGAGAGGTTAGCTACCTGCTCGAATAGTGGGAACTAAGTCTGTGTCGACATAGCAAATTGCATGTGCCTGATCATGGGTGTGTCATTGCATTGCATACATAGCATTGTACTTCATTACATACACAAGACCCTCATCGTATAAGTTTATATGGGTACTCCTGTACGATGAGTTACTTCTGCTGAACGACCCTCAACTTATATGCTTGTATGGGCACCCATATAAGTTGAGTTACTTACTGTTCTAGATATATACTCTCTTGCTGCTGTAGATTGTAGATTAGTAAAATAAGACCTTGTTCATTTGTATACTCTTTCTATTGCTATTATTGATATGTACACATACTTCACCTGCTTGTACTACTGATATATATTTATTGTACATGTTCCTTTCTCCGCCCGGTGCCGAGGAGTCGCGGGAGAGCGGATGTGAAACCACTTAGTCTTTTTGACTAACGGTTGCTACGTCTTCCTTTTTAGGAGGAAACCCCGCAGGTAGAGCAGCAGGCTATGCAGACGGACTGCCAGGCCAGGGTGACTGGGCCTGAAGGGACGGTACCGTCGCTACCGTCGGTTACAGATGTGAGTGAGAGAGAGATTTTGTTATAGCCCTTCGGGGCAATTTTGTTCTCGTACTTTGATATTAGAAGCTTGCTGTAACTTCTTTATTTAATTATTATGGACATATGCTTCATGTGGATTTGACTTTCATATTAATATAGTTGGGTTGGCAGTCGTACTCTGATATTGGTTGTAGCCGGCAGAGTAGGCGTCCTGTGGTACAGGCTAGCCCGAGTGCTAGTACTATCACAAGGCGGCTGTTTTGGGCATAAGACCCCTTTCGTGCCATGTTTTGTGTTCCGGGAGGGGGGTCTTACAAATGGTATCAGCTTACTACGATCCTCCAAGGCGAAAGTCACTTAACAATGGTGCCACCCCCGTTTGATTGGTCAGTTTGGGGACAAGCTGACTTAGCGGAAGCAGTGGTGTGCCCATATGTAATTCACACTAAGTTGTCCATCTTTAACCTTAGATTAGCCAACCTAACCCTAGGTTTGTACCTTATGTGTAGATCCCAGCACATGTTGAGCCAGTAAGGGGCACCCCCGCCCCATCCATACCTACACAATTCCAACAATCAGAGCTGGGGCAGACGCTCACAGCTATTCTGGATGCCTTTAGGTCCCAACCTCAGCAGACACCTGTACAACAACAGGGTCCGGGATCTAGTTGGTTAAGCGTTTTCCGAGCTCTCTCCCCTCCCGCTTATATTGGGACAGAGTCGGCAGTGCGTACGGAAGAGTGGCTCGACACTATACAAGAGTTGTTGGCAGGAATAAGATGTCCAAACAACATGGCGGTGACCCTTGTGGTGACACTCTTAGAGCTGCATGCCAAAAGGTGGTGGAAGTCCCTCATGGGCTCCACTTTTCATGGAAGAGTGTACACGGACATTAGTTGGAGCGAATTCTCCGAAGCCTTCTTAGAGCATTTCATCCCCTCGGCCGCTCGGGATGGTCTGGAAGAGAGATTTTTGCAACTAAAGCAAGGGTCCATGTCGGTGATGGAGTACCAACGGGAGTTTCAGCACCTGGCTAGATTCGCCGACTCCTATGAGCTGGATGATAGAGGGTGCGCCAAACGATTCTACAAAGGCTTGCGAGATCCCCTAAGGCAAGCCCTTTTGTTTATAGCGGACTCTAGTCTGGCGGAGATTATTGATATGGCAAAGAGATTGGAAGCGGACCACTTGGGAAGTGGTAAGAGGCCAGCGGAAGGCGTGATGGAAGCAGGCCCCAGCAACAGAAGGAGATTTGACAATAAAAGAGGAAGAGGATATCGGAGGGGTGGCAGGCGTTTTCCCCAGAACTTTAGAGAGGAGCGCCAAGTTCCACAACCGCCAGCATTACCTCCACCTCCACAGTTTCAGCCACACGGCGGAAGGCAGGAACGGGTGTGCTTTGAATGCAACCAACCGGGCCACATTCGACACTACTGCCCGCCACTGTTTGGAGATGCGCCTTTCGCTCTCCCTCCAGCAGCCCCGCGGGGGAGAGAGTATGTGCGTGGTCGAGGACGAGGACCACGAGGAAGAAACCCCGGACCCGCTCGAGATCAGATGTATGCCCTGGACATGACTCAAGAGCGGAACCCTCAAGAGATGATTGCAGGTACGATTCGAATTAGTCATTTTGCTTCCATTAATATCCTCTAGTTGCTTGAGTTATACTAGACGTCTAGCTTGAGTATTATTAATGACACTTAAGCACCGTGATGGTCGGCGGGAAACCGGCTTATACGTTATTTGACACCAGTGCCTCACATTCATTCGTGTCTGAAGACTTCATCAAAGATATACACGAGTGCAATATTTCACTAGTATTGCTCGAAGAGTACGCCTCCTAGACGGATCTGAGATGACGGCAACCGCGAAGTGTGAGTTAGAGATAACCATTGGGGGAAAGACCTTTGATACCCCTGCCACAATTTTGAGAATACCAGAGTTCGACCTCATTCTGGTATGGCGTGGCTGGATTGGCACCATGCAAGAATCGACTGTACGGAGAAGCATATCTATTTGAGACATGGGGATACTGATGTAGTCTTCCAAGGTATAAATTTCGCACCACGAATATTGTTATCCTCAATCCAGACCTTGAAAGCTCATATGAGAGGGGATGAAGTCTACATGATACGATTCGAACTAAAAGAGATGAAGGTAGATGTGAAGGATGTGCGGTAGCACGGGATTTCCCTGAGGTATTTCCCGAGAAATTGCCAGGGTTACCCCCGCATAGAGAAGTCGATTTTCAGATTAAGCTTGTACCAGGAGCTAAGCCTGTCTCAAGGACCCCTTATCGGATGGCCCCAAAAGAACTTGCGGAGTTTAGAGTGTAATTGCAGGAGTTGGTAGAATCAGGGTTTGTTCGACCCAGCTCGTCGTCTTGGGGAGCCCCTGTTCTATTCGTCAAGAAGAAAGATGGAACCCTGCGTTTATGTATAGACTATCGGGAACTCAACCGACTGACATTATGGAACACCTACCCGTTACCTCAGATCGATGAGTTGTTTGACCAACTGGTGGGAGCGCATTGGTTCTCCAAGCTAGACTTGCGCTCGGGGTACTACCAATTGAGAATACAGGAGGATGATATATAGAAAACGGCTTTCAGCTCAAGGTACGACTTATATGAGTTCACAGTGATGCCGTTTGGACTCACCAATGCCCCATCAGCTTTCATGAGCTTGATGAATAAAGTGTTTGAGCCCTACTTAGATGTCTTCGTCATTGTGTTCATTGATGATATCCTGGTCTACTCGAAGACGGGGGAAGAACATGCCGGACATTTGGCCTTGGTACTGGAGAAGTTAAAGGAGCACGCCTTGTTCGCCAAGTTTAGCAAGTGTGAATTCTGGCTTAGGGAAGTTGCTTTCTTGGGTCACGTAATCAGTGGGGCTGGACTAGCTATGGATCCGGCCAAGGTGCTTGCCGTGAAGGAGTGGTCACCTTTGAAGTCAGCGGCTGATGTGAGGAGTTTTCTTGGACTTGCCGGATACTACCGCAAGTTCGTAAAAGGATTCTCCAAGATTGCCCTCCCACTTACTTCCTTGACAAAGAAAGGAGTGCCATTTGAGTGGACACCCCAGTGTGAAGAGGCATTCCAGGAATTGAAGGATAGACTTACCTCCGCCCCATCCTTGTCCTTCCGTCTGGGAAGGAAGGATTCCAAGTTTACACGGACGCGTCTTATAAGGGGTTTGGAGCGGTGTTGATGCAGCACAGGCACGTAATTATTTATGCTTAAAGACAATTGAAGAAGCAAGAAATCAACTACCCGGTGCATGATTTGGAGCTAGGAGCGGTGGTGTTCGCCTTGAAGGTATGGAGGCATTATCTATACGGCGTCCACTGCGAAATCTTCTCGGATCATAAAAATTTGAAGTATGTCCATACCCAGAAAGAATTGAACTTAAGACAACGGCGGTGGTTAGAGTTTCAATGCGACTATGAGTACACCTTGAACTACCACCCCGGAAAAGCAAACTCGGTAGCTGATGCATTGAGTAGGAAAGTACCCGGCTCGAACCAGAATCTCGATTGATGAGCATGGAGTTGGCACGGATGATCGAGGAGATGGACATCACCTTAATATTTAAAGCTTCTTCGGAATATACGGAGTACCTGTCCAGCATGAGCATAGTTTGTGATATCCGGGAGCGGATCCGAGTGGATGCGGCTTTGGCCCCGGCAATAAAGTTAATCAAAGACGGGACTACCGACGAGTACACACTAAAGGACGGCCTCGTTTACTTTCGCGGCCTACTCTACATTCCCAAAGGTGGCAGAATCCGGGAGGATATTATTAGAGAAGCAAATTGCTCTCAATATTTCGTGCACCCAGGAATTTCAAAGATGTACGCCGGCTTACGGAAGACGATGTGTTGGCCAGGGATGAAGAAAGATGTCTGGTACTTTGTCACGTATTGTGAAGCCTGCCAAAGAGTGAAGGCGGAATGTAGGAGCCCAGGTGGCCTGTTGCAGTCGTTGCCAATCCCCGAATGGAAGTTTGAGGATATATCCATGGACTTCGACATGGGCTACCTCGCTCCTGCTCAGGGAATGATTCAGTGTGGGTGATCGTTGATCGCCTGACGAAGGTTGCCCGGTTCATTCCTATGAAGAAGGAGGCTCATGTGGATGTCTTGGTACGCCTGTTTTGGAACAATTTGTACGGTATCACGGCGTACCCAAGACGATAGTTTCGGACCATGATGGTCGTTTCACCTCCAAGGAGTACTGGAAGGCGGTACAGACATATTTGGGCTCACGTCTTACCTTCAGTACCGCATTTCATCCTCAGACGGACGGACAGTCTGAGAGGACCATCCGAACATTGGAAGATCTGTTGAGGTTGTGTGTGATAGATAGGGGAGAGCCGTGGGAAAGACTCTTGCCCTTGGTGGAATTTTCCTATAACAATAGCCATCAAGCTAGTATTGGCATGGCGCCCCATGAAGCCCTATATGGAAGGAGGTGTAGGACCCCCTTGTCTTGGGTGCAAGATGAAGACCCAGAGACTTTGGGAATTGAGTACATAGATGACACTGATGCGGTGGTTAGGCTGATAAGGGATCGCATGTTGGAGGCTCAAGTCGGCAGGTGAAGTATTACAATGCAAGGCACCGTATGGTGGAATTTCAAGTGGGTGATAAGGTGTTTCTAAAAATCCGGCCGATGCATGGAGTGTCACGAGTGCGAGGAGTGAAGAAGCTCAGTCCACAGTATGTTGGGCCCTATGTCATATTGGAAAGGGTTGGCCCTTTGGCCTACCGACTGGAGCTACCGCCCGAGCTAGAGAATCTCCACGATGTGTTCCATGTATCGTCGCTTCGGAAGGCGCTGTTGCGGCCCGAACAATACATCCCCACAACTGATGGTACTGTAGCGTCTGACAGATCTGTGCGACTGGAGCCGGTGCGGATCATTGATAATGAGATAAGAACCTTGCGCCGCAAAAGGGTCCCCTTGGTAAAAGTGCTATGGTCTAATCATGGGAAGGAGGAATTCACATGAGAGCCAATGGATTTGATGCAAAGACGCTACCCAGAGTTGTTTGCTTCAGGTAATTTTATTTAAAAGCATATTTTGTTTGTTGTATGCTTTACTCCCCACGACCTCAGCCTGATTTCGGGACGAAGTCTTTTTATTTTGTTTATAGGATTTGTAACATCCCAATTCGCGCTAGGCCCCTCGCACGTGTTCTGAGTCAAGAGACTCAACTCGGGCTCAGGGTGCACTGACACGAGGTGTCAGGTGCATTGAATAAGTGTAGGGTTGGGTTCAAGGATACCCCAACCAGTAGCCGAGATGAGGGAACTCGGCCAAGTAAAAATCGATGGGAATGGAGGTTGATGCTCGTCGATCGTCGAGAATGGAGGTGGATACTCGCCGATTCGACGGGTATCGGTGGTCGATACCCGCCGGACTCAGAACTGCAGTAGGCTAAGGGAAAATCGTCGAGAATGCCTGACGATTCTCACCGATCGCCGAGAATACCCGGTGATACCCACCGACCGTCGAGTATCGCCAACTGATACTCAACGCACACAATGACAGGATGACTGATAAAACGGCTAAGGGAAAATCGTCGAGTATCATTGTTGATACTCGACGAATTCGTCGAGAATGACCCGCTAATACTCGCCGATCGACGGGAATCACTGGCTGATTCCGGCCGAATTTGACTTGTGCGTTTTCTGCGCCCAGGCAGATTCACCGTCTTGTACAGGCGGACCGAACCGGACTCCGGGATTCATGCTGAATGATCCTTGGACCGGTCACTTCAAATGAAACCTAATTTGGGCGGTCCAATTAGAGAGTGACACGTGGCGAAAGGGACTTAACCTAATATGTAATATAAAAGGGAGTAAACCAAACCCTAGCCATCGAATCCGATCATTCTTGCCGAGCCGTCACTGTGCAAAGCCGACGGGAGCGGAAGAGGAGGATATCGCGGGTCGCCGGAGCCGGATTCTGGAGGAAAAGCTCCGCCGTTTCTGTGGAAGAACACTGCTAATGAAGGCAAGGATGTCGCGGAGAAGGGTAACGCGATCCATGGCCGACAACGGAGGAAACGCCGGAAATGAAGTGAGTTTCCTCCCTCTCCCTTGGTGCTAGATCTGTAGCTATTCTTAGGCGAGACATCGACTCAAAAGAGTCTTGATGTGTGAGATGAAGCTTTCTAGGAAGGCCAAGCTAGAACTTGTGTTCTAAAGCTTAGTCATCTTCAACCTCTCCTCGCTTCAAAGTGATGATAGGGGTGGTCTCGTGAAGAGGAAATGGCCTCAAGAGGGAAAATAAGGGTGGAGGAACTTCTGGTTGCGATTTGGGGAAAATCGCTTGAGGAGGAAGATGAACGGATGTCGTTCACTTCGCTTCAAGATGCGTGCAAAATCTGTGTTCTACACGCAGTGACCTTCTTGGCTACTTTTAAGCAAGAAATGGTCGGATCTGGGCTTTCGACTAAACACAAAAGTCGTAGCCCTTGAAATTACCTTTCCAACGAGTGATTGCACATTTCGAGGCGATACCTGTAGCCACGGGAAAGTCCGTTTGAATCTGCTGCGGTTGGGAGTTAATGCCCAGGAAATCTGTATCCTGTACGCAGCAAACTTTGAGTTGGATTTCTGGTATGATGTTACCAGATCAAGGCTTTCAACTGAACAGGAAAGTCGTAGCCCTTGAAATTACCTTTCCAACGAGTGGTTGCACGTTTTCAGGCGATACCTGTAGCCACGGGAATCCTCAGTCAAAGTTGCTGACCAGATTACATATAAGTCTAGGTGATTACAATATGAACTTGGATTCGATGGAATAGATGTTGCAATCCATCTCAAGGTTGGGTGAATTCTCTTGTGTTAATCACTGAGGTAATGTGAAGGTTGATGTTTGAGGACTTGAATTCCTATGCCGAGATGTGAATCAAGCCTAAGTGAATGAAAGGCTTTGTTATATTTGGTAGATCACCATTATGCGCATTATCTATAATATGTTGAATTCATGTGGAAGGATTTGTAAATGATTAAACTATGGCCCTGATGTATAATGAATTGATGGAAGGGAATGGATAGTCCAATGCTTATAGTGTCGTCTCCCTACGGGTAGCATTGTGGAAGTTAACAAGTGCGGTGTTGACCGTCACTAATGGGAATGAGGTTGAGTTGGATAAAATTAGACGGTTGGGCTTGGTCCTTGGTGTTCACGTCCCGGGGCTCCTTCCATGCCACGTGAACGGTTGGGCTTGGTCCTCGGTGTTCACGTCCCGAGGCTCCATCCGTATTTGTTGGATGGTTGGGCTTGGTCCTCGTGCTTTCTCCGAGGCTCCTTCCATGCCATGAATTGTGGAATTGCATGCGGTGTGAGTCGACACGCGGTGTCGTAATCCCGGGTTAAGGATAGTGTGGCAGGTCTACGGGCTCGCCATTCGTCACACCGATGGGAGTTGACAGTTAGACCTTGGGCGGTTGGGCTTGGTCCTTGGTGTTCACGTCCCGAGGCTCCTTCCGTGCCAAGTGAACGGTTGGGCTTGGTCCTCGTGCTCATTTCCGAGGCTCCTTCCGTGTCACACCATAGGCCAGTCGGGGCTAGGATCTTGGTGCATATTTACCCGAGAGAACCCGCTGAGCCGTAGTACGCATGTGAGCTCCGCTGTTATGTTCTTAGCATTGAGGCGTACGGAGGCCTAGGCCAGGTAGTGTGGAGACCAACCTAGTAGTGGAGATGCCCGCTCTACTGTCACCGTTTGGCCACGACGGTTGATGCCTGAGAGGTTAGCTACCTGCTCGAATAGTGGGAACTAAGTCTGTGTCGACATAGCGATTGCATGTGCCTGATCATGGGTGTGTCATTGCATTGCACTTCATTACATACACAAGACCCTCATTGTATAAGTTTATATGGGCACTCCTATACGATGAGTTACTTCTGCTGAACGACCCTCAACTTATATGCTGGTATGGGCACCCATATAAGTTAAGTTACTTACTATTCTAGATATATACTCTCTTGCTGCTGTAGATTGTAGATTAGTAAAATAAGACCTTGTTCATTTGTATACTCTTTCTATTGTTATTTATGATATGTACACATACTTCACCTCCTTGTACTTCTGATATATATTTATTGTACATGTTCCTTTCTCCGCCCGGTGCCGAGGAGTCGCCGGGGGAGCGGATGTGAAACCACTTAGTCTTTTTGACTAACGGTTGCTACGTGTTCCTTTTTAGGAGGAAACCCCGCAGGTGGAGCAGCAGGCTATGCAGACGGACAGCCAGGCTAGGGTGACAGGGCCTGAAGGGACGATACCATCGCTACTGTCAGTTACAGATGTGAGTGAGAGAGAGATTTTGTTGTAGCCCTTCGAGGCAATTTTGTTATCGTACTCTGATATTAGAAACTTGCTGTAGCTTCTTTATTTATAATATTATGGACATATGTTTGGTGTGGATTTGACTTTCATATTAATATGGTTGGGTTGGCAGTCGTACTCTGATATTGGTTGTAGCCGACAGAGTAGGCGTCCTGTGGTACAGGCTAGCCCGAGTGCTAGTACTACCGCAAGGCGGCTGTTCTGGGCATAAGACCCCTCTCGTGCCGTGTTTTGTGTTCCGGGAGGGGGGTCTTACAAAAAGAAGATTAAAAATGACTGTGTCGACATTATGGGAGCTGTGTCGACACAATCAAGACTTGTGTCGACACATGGTCTATTTTTGTTGACACATTTGGAGTATAGTCTCGACAACTTACTGTTGTGGTAAAGTTAAAGGAGATGACATGTGTAAAGACTAAAGACCCGAGAGCTATCATAAGTAACAAAGCTATCACATCTGTCAGAGCTGACAGAAGGCCGTTATGAACCGGATCAACCAGTAACCTTGGATTGGATCTATATAATGACCCGTGCTATCACAAAGCAAAATATACAACATTAAGAAAAGGGGAACAAGAAAGAAACACCGAAGAAGGCAGATCCTGAACAGTTTGCAAGAGGAATTCATATCTGATTCTGAATTCAAGTAGGAAGTTGGATTAAAGATCATCTCCAACTCTAATTGAAGATAAACCTTACTTTGTTCAAATTCAAGAAGTTTTGAAGAAGCTTAGACAGTTTGGATCTTGAGTAATCAGTTCAATCAAGAACTGATCAAGAAGCTTTCACCCCATTCTCTGTCTATCTGGGTGAAGATTTTATTGTTTTAAATAATTAATTTCCTTGTAAGATCTTTTATAAATCTGAGTTATAAGCCTAAACATAAAAAGGCTGAGGTAGGGCTGAGTTCCTGAGGTAGGATCTTGTTGATCTGAGTTGTAGGCCTGGTGGTTAAGGCTGAGGTAGGGCTGAGTGCCTGAGGTAGGATCTTGTTGATCTGAGTTGTAGGCCTTGTGGTTAAGGCCGAGGTAGGGCTGTTGCCTTAGGTTGGAGTCTTGGGAATATTCTGAGTTGTAGGACTTGAAAAAGTCTTAGCTGTAGGAACCAGATAGGTTCTGAGTTGTAAGATATGAGGATCTGAGATAGTGGAAGGAAGTTTGGACAAATCCAGTTCTCTACTGGATAGGTGAAGGGGGAGAGTGGACGTACCCAAAAATTTGGGAACCAGTATAAATCATTGTGTGTTGTGCTGTGTATTTTCTATGATTGCCCTTCTTTGTGATGTGATAGTTGTGTTGTGATAACATTGTTAATTTCGTAAGTTATTAAAAAAATATTTGAACCAATTCACCCCCCCCCCCCCCCCTCTAAGTGTTTAGGCTCTTTAAACCAAATCTTTCAAGTGGTATCAGAGGGAGGTTCACTGAAATATAGACCAAATAGTCTGTGTAGATCTCCAAGGCAATTAACTGTTATCCAGAATGGGTTCAAGTGAAAATCAGAAGGAACTTGGATCCATGAAACTTCCTATCTGTAGGAAAGAAAACTTTGGCATATGGAAAGAGAGGGTTTGATTGTTCATGGAAACATCTGATCCAAGAATATACATCACAGTTCTAGAAGGACCTTTCATTCCTATGAACATATAAGTTCTTGATGCAAATCTCAAAATTCTAAAGAGCTATTCTGAAATGACTAAGGAATAGATCATCCTAGCAACCTTAGACAAGAGAGCACAAAACGTAATTGTGAGTGTCATAGATGATTCTACATTCCAGAATCTAGTACATTGCAAAACCTCCAAGGAGATGTGGGACACTTTAATTGTCTACGTAGAGGGAACTAAATAAGTAAGAGAGTATAGAAAGTCCATGCTAAATCAAGAATTTGAGAGCTTTAGACAAGCCAAGACAGATAGCATAGCTGAATGTTACAAGAAATTCTTTAGAATTGTAAATGAGCTAATGACCTATGGAAAAGTCTTTAGCACATATGAACTGAATGACAAGTTTCTCAGGTCACAAACCAAGAACAGGGATACAAAAATATGTGTCATCATAGAGGTGGCCAAGCTTGCTGATACACCTCCAACAACCTTGTTTGAAAAACTGTTATCTTATGAGATGCAGCTAACTGCCAGAAAGGAGGTAAAAGCAATAGGTCTGAATACAAAGAAAAGTCAATAACATTCAAGGCTGAAGCCACAAAAAAGGGTAGGAGTAAGTCTCCTTCTCCACCCAGGAGAATTGCTGAGGTCGAATCAGAAAATCCTGACATTAACACTTCAGAAAGCCACAACTCTGATGAAGACTTTGCTCCCTTTACAAGACAGTTTCAAAGGTTCATGAAGAAGAATAAATGGAGAACAAAGCCATCTTCATCTCTCTCCAAGGATGACTGTCACGACCCTCTTTTTCCCCGAGGTTAAGAAGTATCAGAGCAAGGGAAAATACGCGTTGTGATGCCACGTCGAGCAGGGGATAACTGCAGATGCTCAGGCGACACACCAAAACCATAAATCACAAGTTTTAATTTAATAGAAAACCAGTTTGTTTGAAGGCCGTATCCCTCGGCACAGTGGATCAGTTTGTCCACGCTGAGAAAATATAAATGCTTACACCGGAAAAATACTTTGATTCAGTTAATTTGACACCCCTAGTGAGCATAAGGGTCCACCAGAGACCACTTAAAAAATGCACGACGCCTACGGTGAGTAATATATATATATATATATTAAAAGATGTTTTACGCGTTAAGAAAATAGTGTTTTAGCTGGCAAACATGTTATGCATGAGTACATATAATAGTTTAGGGTTTTAAAATACCTAACATGCAACCTAGCATAAACCCTTCCCAGAAGCAAGAAACCAATCCCAAGAAAAAGGGCAAAAACAGCAGTTTTAACTCATATTTAGCTAAACAAGTAAGCCACCGGTGGGCATCGACAACCCGACACGAATCCATCGGTGAGTGTGCATGTCTATACAGAAAAAAAAAGAGATAACTACCTAACAAGGGAATGATCTGCAACTCTGCTACCCTGGAGGCTACCAGCAAGACCCACAAAAGAAAATCATCCGCTCAATCGGCTACAACATGGACCTGAAGCATTCAAGAAAAGAAATGCCTCAACAAGGAAATAATCAAAAGAAAGGAGTTTCAGATTTTTTAAATACAGAAAGGTTTTCCAACCCGACAACAAAATACTAAACCACAGGAGCAGGAATAGAAAGAAGCATTACATATAGAGCAATAAAGGCAAAACACACTAAGTGTGAGCACAAAACTACCTGCTCTGGAAAGTATCAACCTGCAGTAGAAATGCATCAACATAAAAGCAAGGAAAAAACCAAAAGTAGACAATAGGAAACTAACAGCCCTAAGCTTGTGGGCAAATGACTCGGGTGTAAAAAAAGGGGCTAGAGTGAGTGGCCGCAGTGCCCACACCAAGAACCAGACCCCAAAAATACTCAAGGGTGAAATCACAACTGGTGGCAGCTCCAGGGTCCACAAATCCAATAAGTTGGCCACAGTGTCCAAACATAGTGGTGGTCACAGCTTAGCACACACAATTCACCCCTTAGATTCCAAACAACCACACCCCCTCCAGTCATAGCCTACGAGTCGGCATGCAAAAACAAGCCGAACACCCCCAACATCCCCCTTAGGAAGGAAAAAGATTCCTCTAACAGTCGTAAAGAAGCACACATCCCAAGGTTAAAGACTTAGCCAAAAATCCTAAAACTAACATCTCAGCCCTCTCAACGCCGGGAGACAGAGAACTAAAATTTTAATTCCTATACTCTTCCTGTCACGCCAGACCACTATAACTAGCCCAGAAACATTCTAATCATCCAGACTAAGGAAAGGGAAAATTGCTACTGTAGCTACCACCTCTATCAAACCAAAATTGCACAAAACCGAGCCTACAAATTAGGAACTCAGCAATTTATACTCTACAGCAAGTTGACAGTGGTATAGCAACTGCAGTTTCAATCAAATCTGACAGGACTATGAAGCTTTCCTAGGTTCTAAAAAGACAGATTCTTTGCAAAAAACAATTTAAAGATTTCTCTCCTACCCGGCTACAGCTACCCTACAGGAAACCTAAACCAACAATCAAAAAGACTTAGCCTACCCCTTGAATAATACTAAAACTTAACTCCAGCTATAACCTGGACCACAACTGAGAATGAAAAGAAGTAAAAAAATAGATATAAAACATAAAACTGCAAGGGCAGGGAGCCACTTGCCTAAATTCGGGCAAGGATAAAAAGCTGCGAGAACACAAGGCTTGGCACAGGTGGCTCGGCCTGCTGCAAAACCAGCAACCTAGGAGCAAGATCTGAAGTTTTCTTTTAGAGAAGAAGAAGAAGAAATCGGAAACCCTAGCTCCTATTGACATCACGAAATCTCAAAATACAAACCTAGAAAGAAGGGTCGGGTCGAGAGCAGCCAAACCTGCCCTATACCGAGAGAAAACTGCCCAGCAAGCTCCACCAAACCGCCGGCCAAGCAGCAGCTCCACCGCCTCCCCCTTGCTTCCTTCTGCTGGAAGTCAAGCCCTAGCTCGGGAAAATGGGGAAGAAAAAGCTAGCTGGCACCTTTAATTACAAGCCCTCCACTTACTCACTATTGCCAAATAAAATAAACCCTAACCCAAGCACTAGTTGCTTTAAAAATATAACTTAAATAAGGCCATCGGCCACTACTGCACCTCATAAACCCGCCCCTTTAGCTGGATAAAGAAACTATAAACTTATATATACACATTTACATATATATATTTAGCACATATATAAATACATTTATATGCAAATATCTATATATATATAAGTTAATATAAAAAGGCTATCTGCACCCAAGCTTACACAAACACACATAAATATATATATATATATATATATATATATATATATATATATTCATATACATATATATATAATGAATGGCTAAACAAACATAACCTAAAACCAAGCACAAGACTCACCAAGCTCGGTCACACAAAGCTATGCACAGCAAGGCAACAACCTGGCAACACACTACCGGCTAACACAACAAACGTCGAAACGACGCGAATGTTAACCCTGGATCTGACCGCTCCCCAACTCCCAGCGGCAAGCCAACTCCTAGCCGCCTGACCGTCTACCTGCGGTGCCTCCCTGGCTTGGCAAGCGTCCAGGTGCAATCAGTCAGGAGCTGTTTATCCGCCTGTCCGCGCGACTAGATGGCCGCCTCTCCTTTCTCTTCCCTGTGTCTGGTCACCGCTGCCCGTTTCTCCTGTACATCGGGCAGCCGGTATTTTTAGCCCTGCCCGTTTGGGAAGGTCCCGAGCCTATAAATAGACGTGAACAGTACCCTCCTAGGGACAGAATTCGGATTCCCAAGCTTGCCGCCTGTGGCAGCGGGTTCGAATTTCTCCTTTAGTGGATACCTGTTCGCTCGGGCTCTTCTCTTCTAACCGCTGTAACCGATTTTTCATAGCTAAAAGGAAAGTCCGCCGCAGGAGAGGCATTTAAGCCGCGGCGGGCGAACTCTGGTGTTGCCGCTGATAGCGGCCCTTTCTCTCTTTTCTCTAACCGGTTTTATCCGACATTCCTAGTCGCTAGTAACCGACTGGTCGACAGCCTTCTCCCCTACTCCCCAGTGCTCGAACGGTTAGCTGATGGTGCCCGTTTTCCCCGTCGCATTTCGTGCATCAACAGTTAACACGCGACCTTCAGATATCGGCTAGTCGCTGAAGTTCAGCGGCCATACAATGTCAGACCGGCAGTCCGTTCAGAACAACCTCATCCCCAGCGAAGTTATGCTCTTGGAAGCTCTTCTGCAGTCCCGCCGGGAAGAAAACCGAACTCGCCAAGAGATGATCCGGCAGCTCGCCGCGATCAATGCAAATCTAGCCGCAATTAATCAGCGGTTAGGCTTGCAGTCCCAATCATTCCGGTTACACCAGCCAACCAGACCCCAGCGGACAGCAAGCAGGTCGATCCGCCGGCCTACTCGCCTACCTGTCCGGGATATTCGCCGGGCTATTCGACCTCCTACCCGGTCTGTCCGCCTGAGTTGCCGACAAGGTTTCCAGTTACGAAGAAGCCCCGCGTTTCAGAAAAAGGACAGAATTCGGATTCCCAAGCTTGCCGCCTGTGGCAGCGGGTTCGAATTTCTCCTTTAGCGGATACCTGTTTGCTCGGGCTCTTCTCTTCTAACCGCTGTAACCGATTTTTCATAGCTAAAAGGAAAGTCCGCCGCAGGAGAGGCATTTAAGCCGCGACGGGCGAACTCTGGTGTTGCCGCTGATAGCGGCCCTTTCTCTCTTTTCTCTGCCTGGTTTTATCCGACATTCCTAGTCGCTAGTAACCGACTGGTCGACAGCCTTCTCCCCTACTCCCCAGTGCTTGAACGGTTAGCTGGTGGTGCCCGTTTTCCCCGTCGCATTTCGTGCATCAACATTTATGACCCAAAACAAACCCTTCCCTCACCATAAACTGGCATTTTTCCCAATTGAGGGTAAGGTTAGCTTCTTCGCATCGTTCTAAGACTTTTTCAAGGTTTTCTAAACAACTATCAAAAGTGTCACCGAACACGGAGAAATCATCCATGAATACCTCCATAATGCTTTCCACGTACTTGTCAAAGATAGCGAGCATACATCGTTGGAATGTAGCTGGCGCATTGCACAATCCAAATGACATTCTTTGGTGGGCAAAGGTGCCGAAGGGATAAGTAAACATAGTTTTCTCCTGGTCCTTGGGGGAGATAGGGATTTGAAAATACCCCGAGAGGCCATCGAGAAAACAATAAAAGCTATGGATGGATAATCGTTCTAAAATTTGATTGATGAACGGCAAGGGAAAGTGATCCTTGCAGGTGTCGTCATTTAACTTACGATAATCTATACACATACGCCACCCGGTCACCGTTCGTGTCGAGATTAATTCATTATTCTCATTACTAACTACTATAATCCCTCCCTTCTTCGGCACTACCTAGACTGGGCTGACCCACTTACTATCAGATATAGGATTGATAATTCCTGCATCTAAGAGTTTCATAATCTCTCCATTAACTACTTCTTTCATGTTTGGGTTTATACGGCGCTGGTTGGGTGGAGTTACGCGAATTATCTTCCATTAAGATTTTGTGAGTGCAGAAAGATGGGCTTATGCCCTTGATATAAGAAATTTGCGAGGCAATAACTCGACGATGTTTACGTAAAACTAAAAGAAGTTTATCATTTTGCGCATCCATGAGGTAGGCTGAAACTATTACTGATAACTTGGAATCTTTTTCTAAGAAAGCATATCTAAGATGTTCGGGTAGTTGCTTTAATTCTAGGGTAGGGGGATTTTCATACGAGGTTTTAGAAATTCTTTATTTTTCAAATACTATGTCTTCGTAGACCTTTTTTAACGGAAAATTTAAAGGGGTGGGGCTAGAGACCATGGAGGCTTCTTGTAGTGATTCAGTTGGAAGAGAAGAGGAGGAACAAAAATTAGAAAATTCTTTTTCAAATTCAGAGAGGCGATCAAAGGATTCTTCACTTAGGTGCATCGATTCAGTTGGAAGAGTAGAGGAGGAACAAAAATAAGAAAATTCTTTTTAAAATTTAGAGAGGCAATAGGAGGATTCTTCAATTAGGGCATCTACGAAAAAACAGGAGTCATCATTTGTTAGGGTGTTCTTCATCGAGGGGGTATTGAGAAAGTCACTTCATCGTCGCCTACTCGAAGGAAGAGCTTACCATTGCTTACATCAATGATAACTCAGGAGGGGCAAGGAAGGGTCAACCAAGGATCAGGGAAACCTCGACGTCTTCTTCAATGTCCAATATGACGAAGTCCACCGGGAAGATGAACTTGTTGACTTTAACTAAGACATCCTCCATGATTCCTAACGGGAATTTGAAGGATCGGTCGGCGAGCTGGATACTCATGCGTGTGGGGTTGAGGCTACCAATTCCTAACTTCTTAAACAACGAGAGGGGCATAAGGTTTATACTCGCACCAAAGTCGGCCAATGCGTTCTTGACAAAAAGATCACCAAAGAGACACGAAATAGAAAAACTACCCGAGTCACTGATTTTCTTTGGTAAACCGTTTGTCAAGACCGCAAAGCACTCGACATTTAACGTGACATGCAAAAGGTTCTCTAACTTATTTTTGTTAGTCAGGAGGTCCTTAAGGTACTTAGCGTACTTCAACATCTGGGAGATCGCTTCGTGGAAGGGCAGATTTATATGGATTTGCTTGAACATTTCTAAGAAGTGGTAGTACTGATCATCCTGATATTGCTTATTAAGTTCGTAAGGGTTTGGCGGGGTTGGATTATTTTTAAAAATGGGTGGTGGAGTGAGATCTTTTTCTAAAATAAGGGTGATAACTTCTTCAGTAGCGGGTGGAATTTTTAAAACAGTGGCAGAGCTTGCCTCGGGCTCTTCACTAACCCTACCGGAAACTTGCCTCCCACTCTGAAGAGTTATAGCTTTCGCTTTCTTACTCGGCTTGGGTTCGGTATTGGAAGGAAGAGACCCTGTGGGCCGCTCAGAAATTATTTTTTCGAGCTATCCTACTTGATTTTCAAGACTTAATGCTTCCAGTTAAGGTTCTTATTGTAGCGTCATTTATGGTTATATATTTAGAAAGTAACTCCTCCAAACTTGGAGGTTTTGGATAGTTTATAAGAGGTGGTGGTGGTGCAGAAAAATCATTTTGTGGTGGCGGGCGCATTGCGTTCGAGGGATTACTCCACGAAAAATTCCGCGGATTTCTTAAAGCAAGATTATAACTATTCGGAAAAGTAAAACCGGGTACAGGAAAATTCGCAGCAGAAAAATTATTAAAAGCATTTCTAGGCATATTATGAACATAATCTAATTATTCTCGAGCAGGAGTTGCAGATTCCCATACCTGAGGGGCAGAGGCAGCAGTCATCTCTGTAATTTTTTTGCTTAATATTTCAACTTGCAGAGCGAGCTGGGAGACGTTGTCCACTTCAAAGATACCTGGAGGTTTGTTTGGGCGGGACCTAGGCACATTCCACTGATAAGTGTTCATGGTGTCCTCGAAAAGCTCAAGAGCTGCTTCTGGGGTCTCATGGTTTAACGTATCGCCAGAAGCTGCGTCTATCATTTTCTTTGTATTTTGATTTAGCCTATTATAAAATGTCTGCACTTGTAACCATACAGGCAGCGCGTGATGTGGGCATCATATTAATAATTCTTTAAATCTTTCCCATGTTTCATATAAGGTTTATGAGTCTATCTGTCCAAAAGCAGAAATATCGTTCCTAAGTTTTGAAGTTTTAGATGGCGGAAAATACTTCGCCAAAAATTTTTCAGTTAATTGATCCCAGGTTGTAATGTTGTTTTTAGGTAGAGTGTTCAGCCACTACTTAGCCTTAGTTCTAAGAGAAAAAGGAAATAATCTTAGCCTAATAACATCAGAACACACTTGAAGGTCACAAATCACAAGAAAGCTTGATATATGTCCGTTCAGATCTTCATCATGATGTTCGTTATACTACACCATTTGAATTATGCTAGGCTTCAGTTCAAAGTTATTATTAGCTATAGCAGGGCGCACTATACTAGATTCTGTTCTCTCTAGATTCGGTCGTGCATAATAGGACATAAGCCTATGCACGACTTCCTCCACGTGGGGTTCTTCAATTCTTAAAGTAAAGAATGACTCGGAGTCCTCAACCAGTACTTGGAGAGTATGGCCTTGAAATCGCGATCTTTTCTGAAGAGTACGCTAAATTTCGTGGTCCAAGTCCAAAATAACCGACGGACTCCCGCGGGTCATGCACTAAAAGAAGAGAAGAGAAGAAAGAGAAATAAATAAACTAGAAAAAAAACAAGATTTTTTTTAAAAAATATATTTTTTAATATTTTAACTCCCCAACTTCCCAAGGGCTACGCAATGAAGGGTTCACAAGGTACTAGACAAGATAGTGGCAGTTAAAGCCCTTTGCCCTTTTCGAGAGAGTTAGGTGGCGTAGAAAAATTGTGATGTGCGTTTTGAAAGTCCACCTAGTGCCAACTAGCTTCACCTATGGGGGGGGGGGGGGGGATAGGTGTCTTGTAGCGTTTTTGCGGAATTAAAGTTTTACCTGCACAAATAAATCAAACAACACAGCACAGAAAAGACTCAAGCAATTTATAGTGGTTCCCCGATTTGGGTACGTCCACTTTCCCCCTTCGACCTATCTCCCAACCAGGGACGACTCGGTCACTTCACCAACAGGATTGAAATCCAATCCTTGCACTAACAGAAGGAACCCTTCCACACGTAGGAGTCACCACTCCCACACCACGGGTTGCACCCAACCCTTACAACTAGGAACCAATCGTTCCTTTACAACGAAATTGAAAATAGAATGTATTACAAATACAAACAACTTATGGAGACTAAGGTGTCCCTCTTCGTTCGACGATGTGTTCTTGAAGTCAACGAAGAGTCCACAACCCTAGATCTCTCTTGGAGAGAATCTCCCCAAAATCGGCGGCGGCAAAGGGCGACGGCTTGGCTCTCGGGATTGGCGGCGGCAACGGAATACTACGGCGATGCTATGGAGATTCATCCTTCATAGCAAAGGTAGCAAGGTCTTCCAACGGTCACACTAGGATCGATCGTCTCGATCGATTCGGAAGAGGATGGTTTTCCTGATCTATGAATCAAGAGACAAAAGATCTCTGGTTAGACGCGTGAGACGCTGTGCTAGGCTAAGCTTCTGTCGCCGGAGATCTGGAAGAAACCGTGATCAGCAACGTCGACTAACTGCACGAGCGACGACGACGGCGGCGAAGCAAGATGCGCGATCTAGGTCACGTCGCCGGCCTTTCTTTTTGAATCGTGTATTCGTATATCTTCCGCTCAACCATACGGAGGTATTTATACATTAGGTCATTCCACATGACCGTTGTGGGCCCCACCAACAAGAAGACCTAAGTCCGGTTCGAAATAATCCAGGTAACTTGGACCGGTCCAGAGAACAGCAGGAATTTGCCCAAGTCAAATTCGGCGAGAATCACAATTGATTCTCGCCGAATCGTCGAGAATGCAGAGTCATTCTCGACGATCGGCGAGAATCACTTCGTGATTCTCGCGATTCTGCCTAGAAGAATCAACGGCTTCGAGACAACCGCAGCATTTGGCGAGAATCAGTTCGTGATTCTCGACGATTCGGCGAGAATAACTAGTGATTCTCGTCGAATCGGCGAGAATCACTTAGTGATTCTCGTCGATTTGTACTTAGACGATTTTCGTCTTTCTTCCCGTGAGCTGGTCTTTGGCCCATTCTTGCTCCTTGTCTTCTCTTGATCTTACATAATCCTGTGCTTGAAAATAAGTACACTCCAATAGAGAGAGTACACGTAAGCCAACACACTGATCTGCTCAACGAGGGATTACGTTGCACAGACCCATGTATATTGACCTACTGCACCCTGACATTGGTGTGTACTTAGCGATGAATAGCTGCAAGCACAACTTGAAGACAAGTAATCAAATACATTGTCAATTCACCTTAACTTGTTCAGGGGCTTCTTCAAATTAGGTACATTGTGGATACAATACCCAACAATCTCCCCTATTTGAAGAAGCCTAAAACCTACAAGCTAAGGTGAATATAACGGCTTGGAAGGAAACACAACTTTGAAAAATGAGAGTGAGTTGAAATTCCATACCATTATCTTTAGAGCATTTGGAGCATACACCTTAGCACCTTAGCCGAGAGGGTAATCTCCCCCTTTTCGGCTTCTGCAAATCTGGGTCTGTTGCATTTGACACCATGCTCCCCCTCAGTTCTTGCACTTGTGCTTACCATTGAGTTCCTGGCAGTGGCTCCCCCTAGATGCACGAGCCTGGAGCTTCTGTAGTCTTCATTCCTCATAGTTTAGCATCCCCAATTCAGTTTTGAAAAGACTGAACTTGGCCTCGTCTAAGTGCTTTGTGAAAATATCTGCAATCTGCTTGTCCGTGGGGACATAGCAGAGAGAGATGTCCTTATTCTCCACGTGCTCCCGAATGAAGTGGTAGCGCACTTCAATATGCTTCGTCCTGCTGTGCGATACTAGATTGTTTGCTATGGCGATTGCACTGGAGGAGTCGCAGTACATTGGTACTTCCTTGAACTGAAGGTCATAATCAGCTAACTGGATTCTGATCCAAAGGAGTTGTGTGCAACAGCTGCTAGCTGAGATATACTCAGATTCAGCTGTGGAGGTCGCTACACAATTCTGCTTTTTGTTGTTCCATGAGATGAGCCTTCTTCCGAGGAATTGACACGTCCCGGAAGTGCTTTTCCTATCATCCCTACTCCCTGCGATCATAAGATTTATCATTTAGATCCTCTGCTCAAGGCACACCAGGTGGTCAATTTGAGTGTGCATGTGTTGATGGCACTCCTACTCTAGATACTTGTTCCAAGTCATTCGTGGAACATCACCTGTCTGGTTCCCATCAGGTTTATGGGAACCTAGACTACCCTGCAAAAGAGAGTTACCTTACCTTAGGAACCCAATAAGTATTGGGTCCTAGGTTCTTGTCAGCATAATAACTCGAATGCCTTCCCACATGAATCCTGTCAGGAAGGCAAACTCTACCCAGAGGAGGTGGATATTCCCTTGCCCTTGACACAGAGGGGTTGTGCAAACAATCTATGGCAAAGTGACCCACCTTACAACAGCACCAACACTTGTGAATGTTGTATCGCCGTTTCTGACCTGATCTGGTGACTGAGGTAGTCATGGTCATAGGTCTAAACGAGATAGAGACGGATCTGCTCACAGAATTGCCTCTTCCACCGTGACACGTGGGAGGATGGAAGGAATGCATTTAGCGAGCGTCATGAGGCCTGGGAGGTGGTGCCTTCCTTTCAGTCAGCACCCTTCCAGAGGCCCCATGAGCACTAACTACATGACTTCTAACCCCCCTTTCTTGTGTCCTAGGGTGCTGAGAAGCGCAGTGAGAGCTGATACCTGCAGATTCATGCCGAGTTGGGGCTGAGGCCGAGAATACAAAGGGTTTAGAATGAGCCTTAGGTACTCTCTCATGGGTGGCCATGACAGCCCTTGCACTATGGGTGTCTCCACACGAGGGCTGATCATCCTTGCAGTGACCACGGTTGTTCCTGTGGTCATATCTGAAGGCATGATGAGTACCTTCCCTGCCTGGGGTGGGGGGTCTGAATACCGTTTCCCCATTTCTCCATGATTTGATAATTCGGGAGATCCACCCATTTTCTCCCTTTCTCTTGATAGCATCTACCTTGGAAAAGTTAGATACTATCCTCTTCTCTTTCTCTAGAAGACTTTCTAGATTTGAGATTTTAGAGTCCTTTACCTTGATGGATTCCAATTGGAGATCCATCAAGGTCTTCAGTCGAGCAATCTCCTGAGCTTGCTCCACAACAAGTAGGTTGCTTTTCTGAAGGGCACACTCAAGGGAATCAGGATTTTCAATCCTTTGATTGAAGCTATCCTTATCCCTTGCATCATTAGATACACAGCCATCGGAACTATTCCTGTCTTCAGGAACATCGAGGGAAGAGGGGCAGTAAGATGAAGTTACCTGCTCCTGATTCTGTTGATCAGGGTTGCTGTTGATATCGACAGAGATAGTTGAGTCAGCCTCATCAGAACTGCTTTGCTCAATTTCTTCTTCAGTCTCTGACAGGGACACTGGAGCCCTGATTATAACAGATTGGTCATTACCTTCATCTTCAGAGGCGAGGACCCCAACATAGGCTTCATCCTCTTGCTGACAACTTGTCCCTGCTTTCTCTGATCCCTCCATGAGGTCCGATATGGTTTGCCACAAGGACTTGGCCGTCCTACATTTTTCCAGTCTTGACCGGGAAGGTCCATAACAGACATCAATGATGATTTTACGAATCACTTCATCCAATTGGAACAGAGAGAGTTCAATCTCAGACATCTCAGATTAATCCTTGGGGATTAGGAGATCCTTCCCAGAGTTGGAGGTCTTCATGGGAATGAATGGACCCTCTTCAAAAATGAGTGATGCCCGAGGATCGATAGCCTCCAAGTGAAAAGACACTCTCATCTTCCAGATGGGATAATACTCCTTTGTGCACGTCGGAAGTTTTAACGGAGAGATATCATAATCCAGCTCCATTCTTGTTGACACTGGTGGCAGGATTCTACTCAAGGTGTGAACCTTTTTGATGAGTAACCTCCCTCTGATACCACTTGAATGTCCACCTAGTCCCAACTAGCTTCACCTATGGGGGGGGGGGGAATAGGTGTCTTGTAGCGTTTTTGCGGAATTAAAGTTTTACCTGCACAAATAAATCAAACAACACAACACAGAAAAGACTCAAGCAATTTATAGTGGTTCCCCGATTTGGGTACGTCCACTTTCCCCCTTCGACCTATCTCCAACCCAGGGACGACTCAGTCACTTCACCAACAGGATTGAAATCCAATCCTTGCACTAACGGAAGGAACCCTTCCACACGTAGGAGTCACCACTCCCACACCACGGGTTGCACCCAACCCTTACAACTAAGAACCAATCGTTCCTTTACAACGAAATTGAAAATAGAATGTATTAGAAATACAAACAACTTATGGAGACTAAGGTGTCCCTCTTCGTTCGACGACGTGTTCTTGAAGTCAACGAAGAGTCCACAACCCTAGATCTCTCTTGGAGAGAATCTCCCCAAAACCGGCGGTGGCAAAGGGCGGCGGCTTGGCTCTCGGGATTGGCGGCGGCAATGCAGTGCTGCGGCGATGCTATGGAGATTCAACCTTCATAGCAAAGGTAGCAAGGTCTTCCAACGGTCACACTAGGATCGATCGTCTCGATCGATTCGGAAGGGGATGGTTTTCCCGATCTACGAATCAAGAGACAAAAGATCTCTGGTTAGACGCGTGAGATGCTGTGCTAGGCTAAGCTTCTATCGCCGGAGATCTGGAAGAAACCGTGATCAGCAACGGCGACTAACTGCACGAGCGGCGACGACGGCGGCGGAGCAAGATGCACGATCTAGGTCACGTCGTCGGCCTTTCTTTTTGAATCGTGTATTTGTATATCTTCCGCTAAACCATACGGAGGTTTTTATACATTAGGTCATTCCACATGACCGTTGTGGGCCCCACCAACAAGAAGACCTAAGTCCGGTTCGAAATAATCCAGGTAACTTGGACCGGTCCAGAGAACAGCAGGAATTTGGCGAGAATCGTAGGTGATTCTCGCCGAATCGGCGAGAATCAACTACGATTCTTGCCGAATTCTACTTAACAGAATTCAATCTCCACTTATAACACAAGCCGGTGAGAATCGGCGAGAATCACAATTGATTCTCGCCGAATTGTCGAGAATGCAGAGTCATTCTCGATGAATCGGCGAGAATCACTTCGTGATTCTCGACGATTCTGCCATAGAAGAATTCAAGGCGCTTCGAGATAACCGGCAGCATTCGGCGGGAATCAGTTCGTGATTCTCGTCGAATCGGCGAGAATCACTAGTGATTCTCGTCGAATCGGCGAGAATCACTAGTGATCTCGTCGAATCGGCGAGAATCACTTAGTGATTCTCGTCGATTTGTACTTAGACGATTTTCGTATTTCTTCCTGTGAGCTGGTCTTTGTCCCATCCTTGCTCCTTGTCTGCTCTTGATCTTACATAACCCTGTGCTTGAAAATAAGTACACTCCAATAGAGAGAGTACACGTAAGCCAACACACTGATATGCTCAACGAGGGATTACGTTGCACAGACCCGTGTATATTGACCTACTGCACCCTGACATTGGTGTGTACTTAGCGATGAATAGCTGCAAGCACAACTTGAAGACAAGTAATCAAATACATTGTCAATTCACCTTAGCTTGTTCAGGGGTTTTTCAAATTAGGTACATTGTGGATACAATACCCAACACGTTTCTATTAAGAGCGGTAATAAAAATTTTTGATTTTAAAATTTTTTAGAAAGAGAATGAGAAAGAGAAATGATAAAAGTAATAGGTTCATGTTTTCGATATATCTGTTCGTGTCGAGAACGTCTCTTAGTCGCTGGAGAACCCGCGAGAGAGAGAAAATGGTAAAAAAGGAACTGCGAGTTGTCGGTTACTAGCGGTTAAATTAAAAGGAGACAAAAGGGTGCCGCTAATAGCGGCGACATCGGAGTTCGCCCGTCGTGGCTAAAACCATTTTTACGACCGGATTTTCGATTTTCATAGATGAAGCGATTACAGCGGTTACCAAGGAGCACCTGATCAGACAGTAACCCGCTCGGCAAAGGATTCGAGACCGTTGCCACAGACGGAGAGCTTGAGGATTCGATTCGTGATGCCTAGAGAGTACTGTTCATGCCTATTTATAGGCTCGGGGTCCTGCCCGAGCGGGCAGGCGCTAGAATAACCGGCTACCCGGGGGATAGGAGACCGGGTAGCGGTGACAGGATGCACATCTAGAGAAGAAAGAAGACAAGCTTTTAACCGCGCGGCTAAGCGGTCTTCAATAAAAAGACCGGTGACTCTAAGACGGAAAAACAGCTTGCTGATTTCCATGGTCTCGCAGTTACGCGGTCAAGAATCGTACCCTTGACTCATCTTAAGGGAGAAGCTGAATAGCGGTCTTCCGGGTAAATATTATCCCCGCACATTTCCAAATGTTGGAGAATTTTGGAAATATTAACTTTACCCGCAAGACCGATATAGCCTTTAATACGCCCTGAAGCTTTAAATACTGCAAGAAGGAGAGAGATCCAGATATCCCCTTGGAGACAGCATACTTTTATTGCGGTAACACTTTGTTGCTCACTATGCTGATGAAAAGCTTGTTGGGAGACATGTACAGGAGATTCGATTCGAATGTAAAATCGCTTGTTCGGGAAAATGCGGCCAAAGTTGCTAGTCCGTCTGACACATCGACTGAGAAAACTTCTACAACTCCCACATCACTGATTACTCTAGACAAAAAACCGAGCAAGGAGAGCGGGAACGGTGGGACCAAAATCGACATGTCTATCACCCCTAAGACTTCCATTACCCCGACGTCGATATCATAGAGGACACTCCACACAACCATGACAGCGGATTACTTTATCCTCCAGCTGACACTCTTACTGACATCAGGGAGAAGGCATGAAGGCCGCTTTGACTGCGACGAATAAACTGAAACTTGAGTTAGGGAAGGGATCAGCGAGCCCACTCCGGAGAAACAAAAACGCTAATCCGGGCCGACCGCCGAGGAACGGGTAGAAAGGAAGCTTCGTCAAAAGGGGAAAGAGAATAAGAAGTCATCAACACTCAAAGTTGCCACGGCCCCGCTGTCCACCATTTCTGAGGAGGGTGAGATATCTACTGACTCACAAAAGGAGATCGAACAGCCGTCAGAAGTAACCGCATTGGCCATGCTATTGAAATTTCTTATTGCGGATGAAGACTCTCTGGAAATTGACCTCCCTATTAACGTCGGTTATTTGCAGGGGATGGAGGAAATTCTTAAAAGTATGGTCGTAACGAATGGTGTGAATACCACAACCGAATCCCTCGTCGAGCTCCAAAAAGAGCCTGCCGTCGAAGAAGCACTTCTGGCCGCTGGCCTTGCCCCTGACAAAAAGACCGACTTGGACATGCGCGAGCGGGTAGAAGAAACTGAGACCCCTCAGAAAGGTAAGTTGCTGTCGGCTTCGAGTAAGGAAAATCTCGCAAAGAAGATACTACGGAGAAAACGTGCAGTCCGCCTGATCTCCGAAGGTAGGGAAATCCTGATGACCAAGGAGATATATGAGGCGGGAAGAACCAAGTCCGCGCGACTTTGGAAAGCCCAGATAAGGAGGATCGATCCGAAGAACGCACGATGACCAATATACTCTGACCGCGAGTTAACGGAAGCGAGAGAAAGACTTGATTTTGAGACATTGCCTCAAAGTATCGTCCCTTTAATGTTTGTCTTATCCGTCGATGATCCTTCTTGTAACCGCTTATTGTGTTGCTGTTTTTGTGACAAATGGTGCAGGCTCGACGATTATCCTTGTGAACAGTCCAACTCCACCTGACGAGGAGAAGAGGCCTTCTGGTAAACTTAACCGTAAGCTCGCGCAGTTAGAGGAAAAACTTCAATCTGCGGAGGAAGGAGAAAGGTGCACTAAAACTGACGGTGGAGAATTTGGATTGAGAGGTGAACTCGGACCCTAAAGAAGCCGCCGTGGCTTTGGAGGAGGCCAGAGCTGCCCGAGAAGAGACAAAATGTGGGAAGGCGCAGCTGATCGCGCAAGCTGTAGCGCACGTGAAGGAGTTGAGAGATCGAGATCAACGACAAAAATGACTACTGGATGACATTACCCACTATCAAAACCGGTGTCATCAGGCGGAGAATGAAGTGCGACGCCGGTTCGGGAACTAGAGGGGTGATCGTATGGTTCGAGATGAGACCTTGCCGATGAATCAAGCAGCTTCAACCATACGACTTGCCGGACAAGCGGCCTCGACAGAAACGGGGGTATACCTTGGCCGTGTGGGTCACGAAGCTGCAAGGATTCATCGGCACCATCACACTGTGCTTCACCATCCATCTGTTGTGTTCTCCATAATTCTGCACGCAGGTGACTTGGTGACTCACATTGGTGGGGACCTGCCAGATCGCAGCGAGCTAATAAGTGACGAGAGAAAGAGGGAAATGAATGCAAAGGGAAAATAGTTTTGTATATTTATTTGAACTTGGTGGCAATGTGCGGTTAAATTTATTCGTAAACTTTTTTTTTGAATTTTACATTTCCCTTGCCATTATAACTTTTAACCGCTCGGCTTTACGTTCTGATATACCCGCGCGGTTTTTCGACCATATTGTTAACCCCAGAATCCGCAACATGTTAAGCAGGATTTTCCCCAGCAGCAGACTCCAGAGCCAGTCCGCACAAGTCCCACCATCAGGGTTCCAACACCTCATTTAGCGGTGGACTCAATCCTTCAGTCCGCCTAGTTCGCCCAGCCTTGATCAGCTTCAAGATCACCTACCAGGTTTTCAAGCAGACTCCAGAGTCAGTCTGCACAGGTCGCAGACCTTCAGCCAGGATAATGCCCTACAGTTGGAAGGAATCTCTAGCTCGCGAGTCCAGCCCGCCCCTCTTGAGCAGACTGTTTGTCTTATCCTTTTTTATTTTCGTCACCGCTGCCCGGTTCTCCTGTACCCCGGGTAGCCGATTATTTTAGCCCTGCCCATTTGGGCAGGCCCCCAAACCTATAAATAGGGGGAGGTGGTGCACCCTAAGGAAGGTTAGCTCGAGCCCAGAGGCCCATTTAGTAAAGGCTGCGGATTCAGATCTCGGACTTTTGCGGTCTCGAATCTGTGTTGATCCCCTTTTTCCTTGGTCCATTTGTAAGCGGTTGCTTGCAGTTTCCATCTCTTTTTCCCTTTTTGCCGAAATTTGAGAGCGCATTTTCTGCATCAACATCAACACGCGACCTTCAGATTAAAGCAATCGTTGAAGTTCAAGGACCGAGATGTCTGATCGCCGGTCATCTCATTATCATGCCCGCTCAGGTCACTCGAGCTCCTCGAACGACCTGTGGGACGCGCTTGACCGATCCCGGAGAGAGGTCGAGCAGTCCCGGAGAGAGACCGACCAATGCCTTGACGCAATCAGCCAGGCTCCGGTCGCGCTCACTCAGCCACTCGATCAACCTAGGGTGGCCTTTACGGATGAGCGAGTCCGCAATACCCCTGTCCGCCAAGCGCCAGCTATGACGCCACCGCCCGCAATCTCGCCCATCCAGCCCGCAGCCCCACCAAGGCCTCAAGCCGACAAGCTCGCTCCACTTATGGATTTTTTCCGCGAAGTGGCCCGGGGAAGTCCGTCCCGCCGACTTAACTTTGCTGAAGATAATCAAGTCGTGCGACCTCCTGCGATTTCTGCTATAGCCCAAGCCGGGGAGTTCCCATTTGTTGATAAGATTCGTCAGGAGAAGGCTCCTAATAACTTCAGAGAACCTCGCATCCCATTTTACACTAAAGAAATAGATCATGTCGCTCATCTCCAAGCTTTTGAAGATGTCGTAGCAATGAGATGCTTGTCAGATGGTTTGAAATGCAAGTTCTTAGTAACCACTTTCGACGGCCAGGCCCGAGAATGGTTTCATGAACTGTATCCCGGATCCATCGCTAGTTTTGTTGAGTTACGCCAAGAGCTCCTGCTGAGGTTTGCCACTTCTAGGAAGAGGAAGAGTGGGTCGGCTACCCTCTTCAAGATCAAGCAAGCAGACAATGAGTCGGTGGCGCAATTTGTGGATCACTTCTAGAGGGAGAAGCTGGGAGTCAGGAATGTAGACCCTGAGTTCTATAAGATCGCCCTAATTAACGGACTCAAAGATGAGTTTGAAGCAACCACCAAAGATCCGGCCACATTCCAAGATCTGATAGCCTTGGCTAAGACCTTCATAGAAGGGGAGAGTGCCAACCCTTCGTATGTATCCAATTTTACTGCGAAGGCAGAAAAGAAAGACATCGCAAATTCCTCTACAGCTAATCGAGCATCAAGACCCCCTTTACCAGAGTATAAGACTCCGACGCACAGGGGAAGAAATTTCTGACACAACCGGCCTTATCAAAATCATCAACAATTTCATGAGCAAAAACCACCGCTGGCCGCTACCCCTGTTTCTGTTGCTCCTCTAATCATGCCTGTCTTTCAAATTCGGGATAACACATCTTCAGATGATATGTAGAGCCATGATCCATTGGAAGAGCTCACTGCTATGGGTCTGACGATAGATGAAGTTCTCCAGGTCCTTCAAAAGAAAACAGAGTCAAAGAAAGAATTCCCGAAGGCAGAAGGAAAGGTTCGAAATGCGGACCTTTTCTATGCATTCCATAGAGAGAAGGGGCACCCGACTGAAGATTGCAGAGCTCTCCGACATCTTGTGGAGAGACTGCTTGCCGCAGGGAAGATGAGGGGCCTCAGAGTAAAAGAGGCTTCATCAAAGCTGTCCACCTCTAAAGGAAAGGAGGTGGCCGAAGTCTCTTGGGAAAATGAAGACACTGAGAGAGTGGGATATTATGGCAACATTAAGATTGGAGAGAGCGTCGATGCGGATGACGTGGGTGTCCTCGGGGATCTATTTTGCATCCATGGAGGAGCGGGTGCAGAATCAAGCAGAAAGTCTTCCTTGGCAAGGATCTCACGACATGAGGTAGCCATGAATTCTACAGCTCCCCCAATTGAAGTTGTTACTTTTGGTCCAGACGATCTCCCAAAGACAGCCAACCCATTCAACAACGCAGTTGTAATCAGAGCAATCATTGAGAACTATAGAGTTCTAAGGATTTTGGTTGACACTGGAAGTTCGGTCAACCTTATATTCAAAAATGCTTATGAGGCCCTAAGGTCCGAAAAGACTTTGCTCTCCACCGAAGGGCCACTATATGGCTTCGCGGGCGAAAAGAAATAAGTTGAAGGGAGCGTCAAACTCTCAGTGAAACTCGGGGGAGTGTCAAATCTTATCACATTCGTGATAGTTGATGCGGCGAGCAGTTATTGCGCCATCTTTGGAAAACCTCTTCTTAATGAATATCTAGCAATAGTCTCCACCTATCATTTGGCGATCAAGTTTATGGCAGGAGGAAGGCAGTACCGGGTTAGAAGCAACCCAAGGGAGGCACGAGAGTGCTACGTCAAAGCAGTAAACATGATCGAGCACACGCCTCCCCAAGCGGCTATAGTCGCTGTCTCAAAAGAAAAATCTCACCAAGAAGCGGTCAAAGATCAGAAGGAAATCCAGGAAGGGGTTTATCTGGAGCCTGCTCAAGCAACCCAAGGAGTTCTAATTGGAGTAGGTGAAGAAAGAAGACTTAGAATCAACTCAGAACTTCCCGAAGAGGAAAAAGAAAAGTTGATCGCTTGCCTACTAAAGAACCTGGATGTCTTCGCCTGGGCTACAGAAGACATGCCGGGAGTGGATCCTGATGTAGCTTGCCATCACCTCAATATGGCTCCAGACTTCAAACCTGTTCAACAAAAGAAGCGGGAAGTGGCGACGAAGCTAGCCGAGTCAATCAAGGAAGAGGTTGCGAAGCTTCTAAAGGCTAAGTTCATTCGTGAAATCCAATACTCGGATTGGGTATCAAACGTTGTAATGGTGAAAAAGCCAAGGGGAAAATTGAGGATGTGCGTTGATTTTACCAAGTTAAATAAAGCATGCCCGAAAGATTGTTATTCGCTGCCTCAAATAGATGCTTTAGTAGATTCTGCGGTTAGATATCCCTTTATGAGTTTTTTAGATGCATTTTCTAGTTATCACCAGATTAGGATGCATAAGCCTGACATCCCCCATACATCATTTATCACAAACGATGGTTGCTACTGTTATCTGGTGATGTCCTTTGGTTTAAAAAACGCAGGCGCTACCTATCAACGCATGATGGACTCTGTATTTAAAGAACAAAAAGGAAAGAATCTTGAAGTATATGTCGATGACCTTCTTATTAAAAGTAAAACCTTTGCTTTGCATTTACGAGACCTCACAGAGACATTCTTTACTTTGCAAAAATATAACATGAAGTTGAATCCGTTGAAATGTATCTTTGGAGCAAGTAAAGGAAAATTCCTTGGACATCTCCTTACCCCCGAAGGGCTCGCCCCCAACCCAGATAAAGTTAAAGAAATCCTCAAAATGCCATCACCTCATTCCCCCAAAGAAGTTCAATAATTTGGGGGAAGGCTGGCAGGTCTTGGAAGATTTATCTCCAGAGAAGGGGATAAAAGTGCCTCATTCTTCAAGACTCTTCATGGAGGGTCTAAATTTGAATGGACCAAAGAATGTGCAGAGGCTTTCGAACAACTTAAAAAACAACTCACCTCCACTCCTTTACTTCAAAGCCCTCGCACTGGAGAAATGCTATTCATCTATCTAGGAGTGGGCTCGGAAGCAATAAGCTCAGTCCTTTTTAGAGAGGAAGGGAGAAGGCAATATCCGGTATATTATGTCAGCCATATATTGAAAAATGTTGAAACCCGGTACCCAATTCTTGAGAAGCTCGCATTAGCATTAGTAATGTCTGCCAGAAGGCTTCGACTATACTTCCAAGCGCATTCAATTAGAGTGATTACAGATCAACCATTAAAAAATATTCTTGAAAAACCGGAGCACTCTGGGAGACTAGCCAAGTGGGCAATTGAACTCAGTGAGTTTGATATCTCATATGTACCTCGAACAGCTATCAAAGCACAGGTATTAGCGGATTTTCTAATAGACACAACTGAGTCTAATGCTGCTCAAGCCACTCAATCCCTGCTAGCATGGACAATCTACATAGATGGAGCTTCAGGCAAAAACTCCTCAGGGGCAGGAGTAGTTCTCATTAACCCCAATGGGGTCAAATTGAAACAGGCAATAAGGTTCTCTTTCCCAACCACTAATAACTAGGCAGAGTATGATGCACTCTTGGCAGGCCTGTGGTTCGCAAAAGTGTTGGGAATTGACTATGTGCATGTTAAAACAAACTCGTTAGTAATGGAATCCCAAGTATTGGGAAATTTCGAAACCAAAGAGCCTACCCTGAAGAAATACTTAATGCTTGTGAAGGCGGAGATTGGAAAATTTCAGAGCTTCACTATTGAGTATGATTCAAGAATACGCAATACTGAGGCAGACGAGCTAGCAAAGTTTGGCCTCCCCTCGGGGGAAACAACTTCAGAGCTTTTTTATCCGGCTATAGAAGAAGGAGAATTGATGCAAATAGAACAACGACCTTCTTGGATGGACTCATTCAAATCATATCTCTCGACAGGAGAATTGCCACAGGCTTTGAAAGATAAAAGAAGATTCAGAATGAAGGCAGCAAATTACAAACTTATCTCCGAAATTCTCTATTGAAAGACTTTCCTCTCGCCAATGGCAAGGTGTGTATCTGAAGAAGAGATTCCTACGGTCCTCCGAGAAGTTCACTCTGGAGAATGTGGCAGCCATTCAGGGGCTAGAACTTTGGAGAGAAGAATATTACGGCAAGGGTACTTCTGGCCCACCATGAGAAAAGATTCTGAATCCTACGCAAAGAAGTGTGACCAATGTAAAAAATTTGCTCCGCTTCAACTCCAATCATCGCAGTGACTTGTGTCAATCACCACGCCATGGCCTTTCGCAGTGTCGGGAATGGACCTCCTCGGGCCATTTCTCATGGCGAGTGGACAGCGACGCTTTATCTTGGTTATGATTGACTACTTCAGCAAATGGATTGAAGCAAAGGCACTAGCAAAGACAACAACCAAGGTGATAAAAAACTTTTAATGGGGGAGATAATTTGCAGGCATGGAATCCGATGGCAATAATTACAGATAATGGGTCGCAGTTCAACAATGAAGAGATGAAGAACTTTTGCAAACAAGTCGGCATAGAACTGGGATTCTCATCAATTGACCATCCTAGGAGCAATGGCCAAGTAGAAGCTGCGAATAAGCAGATACATAATTTGCTGAAAAAGAAAGTGCAGAATCTGAGAGGGAACTGGGCAGAGGAACTTCCTTCAGTTCTGTGGACCCTCAGAACAACCCCTTCCATAGCTACCGGGGAAACTCCTTTTAAACTATCTCATGGTTCGGAGGCTCTCATCCTAGTTGAATTTTAGGTTCCAACTCCTAGGGTATTATTGGCCAGGCAAAGCTGGGAGGATGGGCTTGAGATTACAAATGAGAATATGAAACTTTGTTTGGATCAAGTTGAAGAGATGTGGGATGAAGCCATCGTCAGACAAGAGGAAGTCAAACGAAGAATTGCGAGGTATTTTGACAAAAAAAATCAGGGTCAAACATTTTTTCGGTGGGAGATCTCGTCCTGAAAAAGCTAGATGCAGCCGCAAGAACTAGTTCCAAAGGAAAGTTTAACCCAAACTGGAGCGGACAATTTATCATTAAGAAAGTTCTAAGAAATGGGGTATACCAACTACAAACCTATGACAGAGAAGATTTACCCCATACTTGGAATGGCGATGATTTAAAGCGTTTTTATGTTTAAGCAAAACATTTATCATCTGTGTTCATTTTAATAGTTATATCAATAAGAATTTCTGGCTAACAATTCTTTTTGCATGACACAATCATTCTCTTCTATCTATAATTCAAAGCAATAAATCACCAAACTAAGAGACATCGCCAAGTCCAGCTTGGACCCCCCTGAGAATTGTTGTCATTAGCGTAACACAACGATGACCACGTGTTGCGGGGAGATTTCGCACTGTGTAGTGGGAGCTTGCAGATTCTTGCGCGGTGGGCTACTGGTTTTTGGATCCCAGCTAGTACCTGACTCCACCACTGCATTTTAGGATGGATAGGGTGGTTGACAGCTCTACTAAGCTTACCAGGGATAGCGTACACATTGATGATCTCTTTGAGTAAAGCAATGCCACTCGACACCTGCCCATAAATCATCAAAGTTCGTACTCTCGAACACTCTTTGGAACTCTCAAGCGGTGCCTGCAGGGAGCTCACGACCCAGTTGATCCATTGAGGAAAGCAATGCATCCCACATGCACCTGCCTAATTGATCAAATTGGTCTAAATCCCAGGCAAGCGAGCGGTGTATTCATTTTTGTCAAAATTAAAGTAAGGCTTTCGACCTCCATCGACCTGGCGTGGAAATCAATGCTAATGCACCTACCCGCATGGTTTGGTTGTAGATTATTTCTTTTCAGTCGGACTCTATCTCAGTATCCGCGCAATCCGTCACTTTCTGCCAGTTGGGTTGATCTTGCAACCGACCTTGCGTGGAAAGCAATGTTATATGCACCTCGCTGCACGGTTTGGTTGCAGATCATTTCTTTTCAGTCGGAATCTATCTCAGTATCCACGCAGTCCGCCACTTTCTCCTAGTTGGGTTGATCTTGCAACCGACCTTGCGTGGAAAGCAATGCTATATGCACCTGCCTGCTCGGTTTGGTTGTAGATCATTCCTTACAGACGGACTCTATCTCAGTATCCGCACAGTTCATCATTTATTGCAGTTCTTACAGCAACATTAATAATCACAGCAGTTCACAAGTTTGGTCTTTCAAGCTCCAAAATTATAACTCAATTTATTGCGGACTAGAATTGGTATCCGTCAGAGTCTGCCGATTATCCGTATCCTTAATAAGTTGCAAGAACTTGACGAACTGCAAGGCAAGCATCGCGGTCTAGACTATTGTCGGCCGTAGTTATCATCAACCTTTACACATCCCAAGCATACAACCTAAAATCTAAGTTGCGCGGACTTGTTTTTCGCTAATCAACGATGATTATTGATCAAATACAAAACAAGTCTCACCGAAGCATAAAGGAGACAGGAAATAAATAATAAAAGTAGCAGAATACACGGACTAAACAAAATATCCTTTATATCCATTCAAAAAAATATAATATATTCACATCTATTTATCTTTAGGCGACCTCGAATGAAGTCCACCATTTTACAAGTAAGCAAAAACAAAAGATCACTTTTCATTTTGTAGTCTTTCGCCTTTTTTCTGCAGGCACGTCCGGGCTAGATCTGTCGATATTAATTTCAGGAGAATATCCTCCTGAGTCGCCGTCACTGCTATCATTAGAGCTCGTGCTATCCGCGGACTCCGTCCCCGCGCTGCCATAAGAATCCAAAGAAGAGGCGGCCTGCTCGATTTGACCACCCTGCTGCTGACTTGAAGCAGCGTCATTAGGAGCTTCTTCATTAGCAAATTCATCTTCCTCTTCTTCTTATTCTTATTCTTCCTCAACGTCAACCGCCTTCCCTTTTTCAGACTGCTCCCATTCAACAACCCTCTCCTTCAATTCAGGGAAGATTTGCAAGAAAGGCACCTTGCTCACCCCTTCTTTCATGAAACCGTCGTTGACAAGGCGCTCAATGGCGACCTCAACACTTTCTTTCACGAAAGGAAACATGGCATTCTGAAAGCTGCGGTTGGTGACATCGTACGCGGTCTGTAAAAAGAAGAACGAATTCAGTCCTCTGCAGATAAATTAAAAGAGACCGCGGCGAATAACAAAATTTACCATTTCATCCTCCTTGAGCTGGTTGACCCTTTTCCCTAACTTTATATTCCTGCCCTTTAATATCTTATTTTCCCGCAGAAGCTGCTCATTCTCTCTAAGCAGATCGCGGTCAGGCGACCCATGAAATGGTTAGTGAAGGCGCAGTTCGCGCTGGCTTGAGCCGCGAGAAGAGGGATGTCGGCAGGCTCCACTCTCTGCAGGTCGTGCAAATTGCGCTTCCCATAGAGTGTGGAGATCGCCACGTGAGCGGGACAGGAGGTCCGCGGACTACTCCAGGAGGGAAGAGTTGTAGAAAAGCGGACATACTTATTTTTCACATGCCAGTGGATCATCGGGTTGCCCCTCAGATCTTTCTGCTTTTCTCTGAAGCCTTGCATATCAAAACTTTCCGAGGAAAAGTAATCCGCGACGGGATCCCCCTCCTCCCTCCTCTTCATCGCAATTTCTTTCCTTTTTCTCCTTGACTAGGAGTCAGCTCGCATGGTGTCTGGGGCAGATTAGCCGGCACTGCCAAGGTCGCTGCAAGAATAAGAAAGGAAAGGATCAGTACACTGCAGGTCGCGGCTGGTATATTGCAGGTCGCGGCGGATACTTACTCTCTTAGCGGGGAACGGTATCAGAGCTAGGAAGAAGTGAGATATAATAATCAATGTCGAGCCTGGCCCCTGCCAGGAACTCGACGATGGCATTTTCCACTGTATCAAGCTCCACGCTTTTGAAAGCGGAGCCCGCCCGTACCTGCGAATAGGTATGGGCGAACCCTAGATCGCCCTCAAAAATAAGATACCTCGATGTCCAGTTATGGATCTTGTTCGGCAAACCCATTACCTTCATACCTCGACAATAGAAGTAAATAACGCCATTGTATTGGTGGCCTCCGGAAGGAGTCACTGAGCGGGCTGAAAAGATCTTTCTGAAGACGTTTAAGGAAAATGTGATTTTTTCAGATCACAAATAAGAAAGATAGTTGTATATTGCGGCCAAGGTATTCGGCGCGAGTTGTCCAGGAACCATGTCGTAATGTTCAAAGATTTCCGCGATCTCCCATAGCAAAGGAAACTTGAACCCGCTCTCGAAGTGATCAATAGGTATCGCTATCTGCGTGGAAGTAGAGAAGTTTATTCTCTCCTGATCCTCAGGCAAGCGTGCAAGCACTGGCGAACCCGCCATATGCTTCTCTACAAATGCGTCCAGATCAGCCTCGGTTAATTTACACTTCTTATGGTCGGCAGAATGAAAAGCAATCGCAGCATCGGTACGTGCGAACACCATTTTTACAGACCGCAGGGGCTTTTGCTTCAATCGCATTTCCTATGCAGAGTGAAGAAGAGGTTCTATTTATAGAAAAATCAGTTTGACAATACTCAGCCAGTCCGCAACGAACTCAAGCACAGTCCGCACAGTTTGCTTCTTCCAAGTTTTCTGCAAGCAAATACCTACAAGTAATTGCGGACTCACAGGAAGTCCGCCAACACTGCAACTTTCTGTATTTGTAAATAAAATAGGCAGACATCTAATTAGTACGCATAGCTCTCATTCATCACGAATAATAGCATTGTTCAAGTCTTAAAACATCATACAACAAATAAAACTCACATCACACTACAAATGAAACAAAAATAATTTTCAAGAAACACACCGAATTATACAACATACAATAGTTAACATTGGTCATTTTTCTCACTCAGTGACTTCTTCAGTCACGATGAGCAGGTCACACCTCCTTTTCCATCCCAAGATGGGCCGTCTGATCGCTCCCTCTTAAAATTTCTCTATACAGTTGTTGGACGAGATGATGCATAAAGTTGAAGGTACGATGCATGTGGGCATGTCCCTATGGATCCGGCTAACAGGGACCAAGTGCTCGCCTGCCGGCCTAGGTTCCTCAACCGCCGCGGGCTGTACACTCGCTACTGGGACTGAAGCCTCTGCAGGGGCACGCTGAACCGGCTGTTGCGGCCTCACTGCGGCAACCTAAGGAACTTGTTGTTCCTTCCCTTCCCACACCAACTCCAAGTACCTCCCCCTGTAGTAGCAGGCATCCTCGATTAATCCCTGCCTATCCTTCTTCGATCTCTCTACCTCAACAGAAACGATGGCGACTTGGTTCTCCAAAACCTTCTCTCACTCTACCCGCCTTCTAAACTCTCCTTGCACTTCATTCATGTTATTCTGGTATTTCTTCTCAAACATTGCCAAGATCAGGCCGGGCTGCTCGTTCTGCATAGACTCAACTGGATTGATCGTCTAAGTTCACACTAGGGCATCCACTTCGGGCGACGACACGATCTCGCTAGCCTCAACAGAGCCGGGCAGCGACTTTCGTCCTACGACAAAAGAAAACAAAATTCAAGTTAATATCCAGGTCGCGACGGATTTAAAAGGTAAAAGGTTAATTCACTTTTTTAAATCATTGCAGCGATCTGGCGACTATCAAAGACAGGTCGCCTCGCACTCTCTAGATCAAAGGCGCCTAGGCGGTGCCTCCATTCTCGATGAACTATCGCTCTTGTCTCCGCCATCGATCTGCTGGAAGCAACTATATCGCCAGTCTCCGTAATAATCTTAATCGGCTGCGATTTCCTTGGAGGAGACTTGTAAATCCACGAACTCCGAAAACGCCTAGGGGCGCAATTTACCTGAACGCATCAGTTCCGCCGCAGTCTGCAGATCCTCAGTCCGCTTGTCCGCAACAAGTTTTTCTGAGACCGCCTCAATCTTCGCCCTCATGGCATCGAACTGCTCCTTAGTCTTCTTCTCTCTTTCCTCAGCTGTAAGGGAGGAGGGAAAATCAACAGGATTTTCTCCCACAGTCTCAACACCAGGCTGCAGCACCTCCAGCAGAGATCGGTTCATGTCTGCGAGCTGCTCGTTGTCGATGGTGTCAAGTATTTCGGTTGTTGATAAGCTTAGCGTTGAGGGAGGATCACCCCCGCGGGCAGAGCATCGGGAGTGATGAGATCGGTATCTGCAACTTCCTTCTCTCACGGCTTATGCTGCAAGCTCGCAGCCCCAGTCCGCTTGGAGATGTTTTTCTCCTTTCGAGCTCGCAGTTTTTTCTCCACTCGCTGAGCAGCTGTAGTCTTGTCCCTTTTCCTCTTTCTTTTCTCTGGCGTCTTTTCTAAGTCTGTGACAACTTGCCGAGAGCTTGCCAGACCCTTGCGGACTTAGATTGGTGCGACGACCAGAGCCACGGAAGATACTGGTTCTTTAGCTTGTTTCTCAACCGGATCTTCAGCCACTGTTTATGCTGGCTCTTCAGTTCGCTTCTCAACCACGTCCTCTACCCTTTCCTCCATCTATTCATTAGCAGGACGCTTCTCCTCAAAGCTAGGCTGTTGGACTTTTGGTGACGAGACATCTTTGTCTGGATCTATCCGCAACATGATGGTTCCTGAGGAAGAACGGTGCACCTCCATACTTTAAGAACTCATCGGATTCTGGTCAGAGATGGATGGCAGATTCTATTTCTTATTCGCACTCTCAGTTGGTGAATTTTGAGGGGCAGGAGCAGTCGCAGTTTTCCCTTGTTCGGTACTGCGGACTGAGTCAGCCCTATTCTGTTCTGAACTCTCTCCCATGTGACGGGCAGACCTCCCGCTCCGAGGGATGACCTTCTTAGTCCTTGTGGTTGCTTTGGGTTTTTCTGTGCTCAAGGCGAAATTTCCAAAGAAAGATCCAAGCCTTGCCATCCCGGACTGGAGAATGCAGACCGCAAGGGGTGAAAACCGACCCGTAGCATAGACAATCTTGTCAGAATACAGCGTTCCCAGCGGTATTTATAGTAATAAAAGCATTTATGACTGTTGCGGACTCAGTGTTTAAGAAAATATTTTCGAAATTTCTTGAAATATTAAAAATATGCGGGGATTATGTTAATCCCAGAATCCGCAACATGTTCAGCAGGATTTTCCCCAGCAGCAGACTCCAGAGCCAGTTCGCATAAGTCCCACCATCAGGGTTCCAGTACCTCATTTAGCGGCGGACTCAATCCTTCAGTCTTCCCAGTTTGCCCAGCCTTGATCAGCTTCCAGATCACCCGCCAGGTTTTCAAGCAGACTCCAGAGTCAGTCCGCACAGGTAGCGGACCTTCAGCAAGGATAATGCCCTACAGTTGGAAGGAAGCTCCAGCTCGTGAGTCTAGTCCGCACCACTTGAGCGGTCTGTTTGTCTTTTCCTTTTTGATTCCCGTCACCGTTGCCCGGTTCTCCTGTACCCCGGGCAGCCAGTTATTTTAGCCCTGCCCGTTTGGGCAGGCCCCCAAACCTATAAATAGGGGGAGGTGGTGCACCCTAAGGCAGGTTGGCTCGATCCCAGAGGCCCATTTAGTAAAGGCTGCGGACTCAGATCTTGGACTTTTGCGGCCTCGAATTTGTGTTGATCCCCTTTTTTCTTGGTCCATTAGTAAACGGTTGCTTGCAGTTTCCATCTCTCTTTTTCCCTTTTTGCCGAAATTTGAGAGCGCATTTTCTGCATCGACACATATGTCCGGTCATTTAAGCATTTCTGAATACAATTTTCCCTATAAATAGTACAGAAGATTCTTCCCTTATAATAAAATACGAGTTCATTACTTCCACCGAAAAAGAAAAATGGTATCCGAGCGATCTAGTGCTTCAGCCGTATTTCTCCGGTCAGAATTCAGGAGCTCCACCCTGACCGAAAGCGATTTTTTGCAATTTCTGCACAGGCATATGCACGATGACTCAATAGTCGCACGGTTACATTCAGCGACTGAGCGGTTAAATTCGGTTGGAAATAATATGACAGAAATTAAAATGAGTGCCCCCACTTCATCCCTTGTCCAAATGACTTGAAATTTGGACAGGTAGTCACCCTTATCTATACCTAGGTCCTACCCAAAATGAGAATTTTTGGGAAAAATTTCTCTATAGATTTTGAAATTATTCAAATACCAAAGGGTAAATTAATTAAGGGACCTAATGACCTCCAAACCCTCCACAATTTTGGTGAGTGGTCCTTAGGGTCATCATAAGGCTCTGGATAAAATTTCATCTCATTTGGAGATGATTTGGATTGAATTTTTGCAAACCCTAGCCTTGCCATAATAAGGGTATTTAGGTAAAAAGTGCACTTTGAGTTTTGAGTGGCCAAATCCGCTCAATAGATGTTGAAATTTGGGCCACTAGTTTGACATGACATTTAACACCCTCATATGGGTTATGGGGTGGTTTGGGGTAGGATTGTAAGATCCGACTTCCCAATTTGGAAGAGCACCCGAATCTTATGCCCAGAACCGCCGCCTTACGGTGACACTAGCACACGGGCTATTCGACACCGCAAGACGCCGATCCTGCTGGCTAACATGATCATATCCCTGAGAAATATGAGTAACAAAAGTAGTAAACAGTCCACAACAACAACATATATATATATATAAGAGCTTATGCCCTGTACATAAAATAAATCCCTCTCTCTCTCTCTAACAGTGGAAGACACTATCATCTCTAACTCATCCCACCTGCGGTAGCTCTGCAGTAGTAGTAGTAGGTGGTAGTCGAACTGGCTCCTCAGGTCCTGTCACCTCGTCCTGCTGGTCGTGCTAGTACCCCATCTCCTCGAGCCCCTAAAAATAGTTGGTCACCGACAATTATTCAAAAGACTAAGTCGTTTCTTCCGCACCTCGCCCCACAACAACTAGGCACCGTGTGGGAGGACAAAGAGGAATGCAATAAGGGGTGACAAGTATAAGCAGATGATAGTGGCCCTATACTAACAAGTATTTGAGGAGTACAAGTAATACTACTCTAGCAGTTCTATGTAAGAGATATAAGTACAGTAAAAGAAGAATAGAAGGCAGTACGCAAGTAGGAAACTGAAGTAAGTAAAATGTTGAAGTAAAGGACAGTAAGAAAAGCTATACTACCATCACAGAAGTACCCTAACTTATATGAGTGGCCATACAAACATAAAAGTTAGAGTTTTAAAATTTAACTTATCATATAAAAGAGCCCATACCAATTTATATGATAAGGATCAATGAAGCGTATGACCTAATATGAATGAATGCATGCAGTTATTATGAATCATGTAAGGGCAACTCACACACAATGACTCTGTGATCACAGACCTTTAGTTCTCGCTTTTTGGAGCTAGCATCACTCACTTATACCGCCGTTGTGGCTACGGTAGTAGTGGAGCGGGCGTCTCCACTCCTATGCAGGTATGCACACTACCAAACCTAGACCTCCCATACGCCTCTGTACACGTCCTAGGTGCACTCTAGAGTCTTGCGTACTAATTGCTGACTACCCGTCAGTCTTGTTGGGTCGGGTGTGCGTTTTCGGAGATTGTCCACCAGACCGTAGTATAAACAACTTACTGGCCCCTCAACCCACACACCCGCCTGAGTCACCATACTACCATCGGTGTGATGATTGGCCCAGTACCGCGTGACCCGCCACTAGTATATTTTTGCACATGCAAGTATTATAACTCGAGCCTTCAGCTCGCAGGACCAGCCTATCCTGAATCCCTCCAACACTACACAAGTGAGCATATAACACAAATCCCACAAACCCTACACGGGGGAGAATATTACCATGAATCCCTCCAACTTAGTACGGGTGAGGATCATGATACGATGCCTAACCTATTAGGATACTCTTGTCTACGGGTTATTATACTCAGTGACTTAAGATTAATCCCAGGAAGTCCCAGGGTATACCCGGTGCAGGGCTCTCAGGGGCACTAGGAACTACGATCGGCTGAAGCCTAAAGATCCCTTTCTCAAGGATATTTACTTTAGTATATGCCTACCCATGATTCCCTTTTTGCTCTCATTATTACTCTTGGGCGATCCTAATGATTTAAGATATTATTGAAGGTGTGACGGTCTTCCGCCGGCCTCCACCTGGTTGCTAACCAAAGGCTTGTACTTTTGCTCTCGTCACTAATACAACACTACCAACCAGGGTTATACCCCACTTGTGATCTCTAGCTCAACCGTCGATCCATCCCCTGGTGGTCCTTATAGTATAACCTACTTTCACTATGCGCAACCCATGACCTAATACCACCCCGAAATAGAACATCCAACTCCTTGGGCCACCTTCCCCAAATGATTTATCCTAGGATGGTTTGGACTAATGAAGTGAGCATATTGCTTTACATAATTTTCTTAAGTCATTAAAGACTCTAATTAAATCATTTAACTAATTCTATAGGTCATCCGCAAAATGAAGAATCTCAACCCCACCAATACAAATTAGCCTTGAATACCTGAAGGGGTGAGCTCCGCAAAAACAAAATAAAAATGGACAAAATACAAAGAAATACTAAAGTTAAGATGGACATGAAAAATAAAAATGCAGGAAATGTAAGATAACTATTGGGGTTATTGTCCTCCTTGTGGTCGCTAAGGTTCAAAGAAAGTAAAAGCAACTGAACTAGCAATCCAATGAGGCAAGTATACCTATCGAACTGTAGCTAGGGGACACAAGTGTCGTATTGAAATCCGGGAACTGTTGAGTACACTTACTCACATGAAGGCTATTATTTTATCAACGGAAAAACTAGGGTTTGAGAAACTAATTGCAATTAAGGAAATAAAACTATGCTAGAAAGAGAACTACTGCAGTTAATTAAAGGCCTATAAGAAGCAGTTACAACGAAGGGGTAAAATATGAAATGGAAATGCACTCGATCAAGAATCACCTCGGCTAAAGTCGACTAAGAAATGCGATAAAAACCTAAACTTGATAGGGTAAAGGTCCTTGACCATGGAGGTTCCTAAATCTTGAACACGCTTCTCTTGAAGTCATGCCCAACTGAGTTTAGGAAGTCCTGACCGACTCTTATCTAAATCGGAGGCCGAAATCCTGCTTTACACGGTGAACCCCACTATTGGATTTTACTCCAATCTGGGAGATTTGGACGTCTGCCTCTCTCGAGGGGTGTGTACAACTCCATTTACTCTTGAATGCTCACTTCATTATATTGGCCTCACGGCTAGCCCAGAATGAAAGCAAAGGTGGAGAGTATACTCGGGAAATTTCTGATAGTTTCTTAAACTTCTTCAAAAACGATTAAGTAAAATTCGTCGAGTATATACGTGAAGTCTCGTGCCTTTCATCGAGACATCACGTGAATACTTGTGTAATTCATCGAATATACTCGAGTGCTCCATTGACTGTTAACAGAAAAATTACTAAGTCAAATTCGTCGAATGAACTCGTGTAATTCGTCGAATGTTCTCGTATAATCTAAGTTATTCTTCGAGGGTTTTGGCTAATACTCGTGTCATTTCTGTCAATGAACTTAACATTTTCCTGGATCAATTTTTCCAACGGGTTTTGTTTCAAACGTTAACCTTGTATAGTGCACATGGAGGCTTATTTTTGTAGGAAATTTCTAGCCGTTGGAGATGGATTCTATATTTATATCAAGAATTCATTTCAAAAAAAAATTAATCCTAATAGATTGCTAAAAATCGCAAAAAATTCTCTTGACCTAATTTCCAAAATCGTGAATGGACGAACTTTTTCTCCGATCTTCTTTTCTCAGAAACTCAACCTTACGACTTCGAAGTTCACGATTGACAATTCTTCTGAAAGATAGATTCGACAAGATCCTTGCTTTCAGATTCCTATACGGTAGTTTCAATCTAGTCGGATTTCAAGATTTTAGATTAAGGTTTTCATGATTTCAAGTATTCTCCTTCAACTTCTATTCAAGATCTAACCTCCAAGAAGGAAGAATATTGAATCTATTTAGATCTAAAGAAGAAGATTTTTTTTCAATCTAGAGAGTTGTCAAAAATACTTTTATTATTGTAGGAATTTTGTACTACCGAGTTTGTTGATCCTTATTTTGGATCGAGTTATAGGAAAGGTTGTTCTCCGAGTTGTAGGAGAGGTTATTCTCCAAGTTGTGGGAGATTTATCTCCGAGTTGTAGGAGTTGAGGCACCGAGGTGTAAGATTTGTATAATTTGAGTTTTGGTGAAGTAGCCGAGTCTAGATCAAAGTGCTAGATAGGCAAGACGGGACAGTAGACATACCCATTCTGGGGAATGACTATAAATCCTTGTGTGCTTGTTTATTATTAATTTTTATTCCCCAAAAAGACACATAACTCAACTATTCACCCCCTATAGGTTATTTAGGTAGAAAACTTGATACTTTCATATAAACATCTAGTGGAGTCCTTAAGCCTAATTGGTTTTAATGGCTCCTTTATTTGCTTACCCATTTGGCTTGCATAATAAGGGCTTTCCTGGACACACTTCCACTTAGGGCCAACCCTAACAATTTTTTTTAAAAGAACTTATTGATGGTCTTATCGTTGATGTGGGCCAGTCTATTATGTCAATGTATATCGAGAGATGCTCTATTCTCAGCGATATGATAGATATAAGAATCTGAATTTGCACATAAGAATTTGAAATAATAAATATTTCGACTCATAGCGCTAGTTTATATGATCACATCAAGATCAAACAGATTACTTATGCTGCTTAGATTATGCTCCAATCCTTCTATATAAGCTACTCTCATGATAGTTACTAAGGCATTGGAGATCTTATTATATCCATTAGTGTTTCCTCTGTCAGAACCTCCAAAAATAATATTTGAGACATTTTTACAGAGGAATATTCAGGTAACAAGTTTCTAATTCCAGTCATGTGCCAGGAACATCCACTGTCCAAGTACTAGATAAGAATGTGGTCGGTCTTTGGATATACCTGCAAAAGGAAGTCATTCCTTCTTAGGCACCCAAATCTTGTTGGGTCATAGATTCTTATTAGCATTTAAGATTTTATTTAACTCTTGACCAATCTGGGGGGGGCATTGTAAACTTGTCGTATTTTTTATTCTGGCTTTCTAGTAGTTGACCTTGAAATAGTAATGTTTAACAAATAGTCAATGCAAAGTGGCCAACTTTACCACAACATAAATATTCATACATGTTGTACCTTCATTTGGAGTTACAACAGGAACTCGATTACTCTTTTTGTGATCAAAAGTGTATTTGAAGGGTACTGCATGTGAATCTTTGCATGACATGTGGTGTTGTGCTGGCTGAGCCTTGGGTAGTGATGAATAAAATTCACGCTAGAGCACAATTTTAAATCGATAAGGCAAGTATAACTATCATTTTAGAGTATAAGATCAATTGTCGTATTTAGACTCAGGACTTGTTGAGTACTTGTACTCACAAGGAAGAGCTATTATTCTATCGAACAAAAATTAGTTTTGTGATTTCAGAAAAACTAAGAAAATATGATTTAACTAAAAATAAATTCGATGTTTTAAAGACTAGCACTTGATCTAGAATCCCTTTTGATTAAAATGAATTTATAAGAAATTATAATATACAAGCATCTAAATTACTTCGACCGTGGAGGTTCCCAAAATACAAAAGCGCCTCTCTCAAGAATACACTCTTGACTAACCTTAGATTGATTGATTAAGACCCCTCGGCCATTTGAAACACCTATGCTTGCTTTAAGTAGTGAACTCCACTATTGGATTTGACTCCAATCTGAAAGATTTATGTCCTCCTCTCTCGAGGAGTGCATGCAACTCTATTTATCTTTGAGTGATCTCTTTGTATCCACAACCTCTTGGTAAAATCTAGGATACAGATCTAGGATCGAAAATAATGCTAGCGATATATTTAAATGATCTCCTCATATACACAACCTCTTAGTAAAATATAGGATACAGATCTTGGATCAGACTCACAACATTAGAATTCAAACCAAAAAAGATAAATCGAAGTGAATAGTAGCAGAGAGCTTGGCAATTTTGAGAAAAATAATTAAAGTTTATTTTATTCCAAAGTCCATCGTGATCAAGTGCTAGATGGAATTTAGCTACTCATCATGATAAAGGAATTACACAAGATGGTAGAGAGAGACATGATTTCTAAAGAAAAGAGAACTTGGATTAAAAATAAGCAAAGCTATAATTTATGCTATGAAATTGAAATACAGAAAATAAATGCAAAATACTGAAAATAAACTCCAAAATCTCTCCCCCAGCTCCTAGTCATGCCTAGAATTTATAGTAAAAATTGCTAGTGAGTCATGCCCCTAGGTCACTCCCGTGACCTAGGGCGTGTAAGGCACATAACTTACGTCTTGAAAGCCCAGGAATAATTGGCGAAAAGCTCCCAAAATTTATTAATTCGTGGGTCACGCCCCTAGGTCACGCACGTGACCTAGGGCGTGTCGTTATTGTTTAGAAAAATGGCGGGAACATGAAATGGCGAGAGTTAATCTGGCGGTTGTAGAAGAGGTCACACCCCTAGGTCACGCTTGTGATCTAGGACGTGTAAGCTGGAATGTCTTGTGATGAAAACTGTCTTCTTGATGGCTGAGTCATGCCCCTAAGCTGGTTGTCACGCTTATAGGTCACGCCCATGATGGGGCATGCAACTTTAATCTAACGTGGTAATGGAATCTGGAATTTTGTCGGGTCATGTCCGTGACTGGAGTCACGTCCCCATGTCACATCCGTAACTGGAGGACATGTATCATTAAATGACGTGGTAATTTCCCTGGAAGAGAAGAAAGCTGACACGACCCATGACATAGGTCACGCCCCTAAGTCACGCTAGTCACCCTAGGGCTTGTACTTGGAATTTTTCTGGGATTTGCTCAGATTCTTCTCATGATCAATGCTGTTAGCTTAAAAATATCATTTTTAGCCCAAATTAACCTGAAATATGAAAAGAAAGCAATTTAGACATTTAGTAATATTAAATTACAAAAAAAAGTAATTATTTATTAAATAAAGACTATATTAAATAATTATAAATAATGTTCCCTCCAATACCCCCATGCATTTACTATTCCAGAGCAAAACTATAAGAAAATTTATAAGATATTAATATAATTTTCAAATAAACTAAAACTTTATTAAATCCAAAGAAAGCTAAAAATAAAATTTAGGTATTCAAAGATTAAGTCCTAAATTATGAAATTAAAATGAGAAGAGCAAAATATTTAGCAAAGATTTCTCAAATAAATTTACTAGCATTCAAAATTGAGTAATTAACAAACAGAATTAGATTAAAAATATTAACACCCTTAAGCAAAAAAAGATTTAAAGGAAAATTTCAAACTACTACTTATACTTTCTTTGTATTTTAATCAAAGTCTAAAGCAATTTTATTGGCTAATAGGGTTTAGGAAATAAGTTATATGAAAAGGTTTTTTAATGGAGGTGATGAATTTTATTCTCTCACCCCACAAATTTTTTCTTTTTTGATATTTGCATGTGTTTACCAAGAAAATGATAAATTTTATCCTCTCATTTTTCATGACATATGAACAAATATATATATTTTTATCTTCACATAAAAATAATAATGATTGGAAGTAATGAATTTTATCCTCTTACTCCATCTTTTATTCTTGGGGGTTGCATATGTTTACCAAGGAATGCTATATTCCCAGAACATATGATCTAACAAAAAAAAGAAAAATGCATATGTTTACCAAGGGATAATGAATTTTATTCTCTTATCCCCATGAAATATGATCTAACAAGAAAATAAAAAGAGTAATTGAAAGGCTAGACTATATTTAAATTAAATTAAAACTTAGAGAGAAACTATAGTAGATCAAATTTTCCTAAGAATCTTAAATCATAATGTGAACATAACTGAAATCTAAAAATGTTAAGCAAAGTACCACAAAATTGAAACTAATTAAAATAAAAAGAGAAAAAGTGCTAATAAAATCTATTTGAACCCCTAAGTGATTTGGGCTAGGTTCTCTTCTTAAGGTGTGACCCATGTTGTATAGAAGGGTCAAGTTTTATGAGTTTTTAGAGTTTAGGTCAAGTCCTTAGAGTAAACAGTACAAAGGACCAGCCTCCAACACTGCCCAAGACTCAAGACTTAGAGAATTCAAGTTTTAGAAACAGGAGATCTACGTTCGTCGATCTCCGATAGACGATAGTCGTACTCAGCTCGACTAACTCAGAGATAAAATTCTATGAGCTAAGCTCGACGAACTCTATACTCAGGTCGACTAACACTTCAACTCTCAACGCCAAAGATCTCTCAGCGCCATAGTTCACTCAAAGCGAAAGCTTACTCAGAGCCAAAGATCACTCAATGCTATCAATACTATCAATGACTCAACACTCTCAAATGACTCAACACCAGATGTACTATTTTCTCAACGCCGTCAGTTTGACCAAGTTCTAAGGTCGACTAATTTCAGATTCTCAAGTCGACGAACTTAGAGCACAGTATCCGTCAATTTATGAAGTGTAGTTGTTCGCAGATCACAGGTCGATGAAAGTTGTTCTCTGGTCGACAAAAGCTGATCACAGGTCGATGAAAGCTGTTCACTGGTCGACGAAAACTGTAAGACATTGTTATTTATTCTTTCCTTTTCTGTCTCCTTATTTTATATCTATTATAGGCCGTTAATTCCGTGGATAATCAATGCACTTATATCCTTTGAATCGAGCTATTACTGGCAGCATTGATTGCAAATATCCTCCATGGAATTAATTTCTTATATCTCGGGACAGACATAGAATAAAATATATGACAACAAACCTGCCATTTTCATTTCCCAGATTTCGGCTGAGCATTTATTGCAGGTTTTTTAATTTGACCTTGAGGCAGTTATCAATCTGATCATCTCTCTGCCAGAATAAAGTGAATTCAGAAAAAATCTTTGAGATCAACAAGAAGTGCAGTGCATACAGTTCTTAGAAAATCAACTGCTCTCAAAAGAAGAAGAAAGAACAACAATCACAATCAAGAGTCCTTCTTCTTACCTTCTTTGTTTTCAGGGACCACAAGTGACAAGAATATTCAAATCAGTCAAAGGATCTTTGAAGAGTTGATCATATAGCAAAAGTCCTACTCATCCTTAGCAAAGCTTCCACTCCTGAACCATTCAAGATTTTAGGGGGAGGATTGACAACAACACAAAATCCACATTGTCTTTCATTTTGACTTGAGAAAAGAAGACTTCCATCAACCTCTCTTCCCCACCTCTGTATAGGGTTTTAATTCCCTTCAAAATTATTCTGGTTCCAAGTATCCTTCCAAAAGACTTGGGTTTGTTTTTGAGCACCTGATCAAAATCTCATTGGTGGCAGTCACCTGATCAAAACCTATAGTGGATTCCTACCTATGGTGGTAGAAGAGTGGATGTACCCAAGTTTGGGCAACCACTATTAAAATTCTTATGTTGTCTATATGGCTGTGATCTTCCTGTGTGCTTGTGATGTGATATGTTTTGTTGTGTAGCTTAGTTATCTTTTCTCTAGTTTATTTGCTGCACCTGTACACTCATACACCTATATCATAGTAACATATTTTATTAAAGACTTGTTATTTCAGCAAAAATTAAAAGATTCTAAAAACTTTATTCACCCCCCCCTCTAGAGTTTGTCAGAGCTTACCCTATCTTTCAATTGGTATCAGAGGAAGGTTAATAACATCATACAGGCTTACACCTGGATTAATCAAATTCTCAGAAAAACTCTGAATAAGTCTTATTAGTTTCCCTGATTTGATTTTATTTTTTGATATCATGGCACAAAATAAGAATTATGCAAGCACCAGACCTCCAGTCTGCAACTTGCAAAAGTTTTGGATCTAGAAGGCAAGAATCAAGCTTTATATGAACTCTATTGATGAGAAAGATGAAGCAGAATCTATAGAAGTAATGTACAATAAGCTGAGCTCCATCATTAGTGAGCTCAGAACATTGGACAAGGAAATTACTCTGACTGAGGTCAATGATAAGATCCTTATGTGCTTCCCTAGCACCTGGGACTCCAGAATCTGGCCCATCAGAGAAGCCAGAAGCATGGCTGAAATTTCAACAGAATCTCTGCTTGGAAAGCTCAAATCCTATGAGAAATTGATCATATCAAGAGAAGCTGCAGTTGAACCAAAGGCTTCAACACCTACCAGGAAGGAACAGAACTTAACATTCAAAGCTGCAGAAGAATCTCCCATCTTGCCAAATAATGAAGATCTTATGGGTCTCTTTGCTAAGAGATTCTATAAAATGGCAAGGAAGGACTTCACGAGGAAGCCCTCAAGGAATGAAGATAAACCCAAGTATGACAAGACCCCTTCTAAAGTGGTTATCTGTTTTGGGTGCAGGAAACCTGGACACTTCATCTTAGAATGTCCAGAAGTCCAAAAGAAATACAGAAGGCAAGAAAAGGAGTAAGAAGACATCAGTACAGCAAGACCTCCTCCAGCAAGTACAAAAAGAAGGAGAAGAGATTTGTAGCTGAAACCTGGAGTGATACTTAAGATGAAACATCCTCCTCCAGTTCTAGTGAGGATGATGTAGATGAAAAGAAGGCTAGGGAAATTTGCCTTATGGAAATAGATGCTGGAAGCAGCAGATCAAATTCAGAAGAATCAGATGATGAAGAATTCCTCTCTCAAGAGGATCAGGTAATTGCTTCCTATGACTTTCAATCTAAAGAATTTCAATCTGAATTTAAACTCTTGTGTTTAGACCTAATAGGATCTGAGAAGGAAATCAAACTTCTCAGGGAAAAACTTTTACAACCAGACAAAATCATTGCTGAAAATGAAAAGTTAACTGAAGAATTAAGCTTAGCCAATCAACAGATAGTTTTTCTGAAATTTGAATTAAGTAAGGCTAAGGAACTAGAAGAATTCTTGAATGGTAGAAGTTTACGACTGTTAGATATAACTAGCACAGTTAATACAAGATCTAACAATAATAAACTAGGATTAAGAGCCTCATTTAGTGAACCAATCCTAATTCAGAAAAATCAATTATCAAAACCTATTACCTTCATCTCTGAAAATAGTAAGAAAAATACTGAACAGGTAGAGAAGGTTAATGAAGTTCTTAAACAGTTAGAACTTAAGAAAACCAATCAAAAAAAGAAGAATAAATAACATAAATATGTTCAACATATTTCGTCGAACTCAGAACGACGAAATGGGTATGGTTCGTCGACCTCAGAATGATGAACCCTGAATGCAAATAATAAAGTAAACTATTCTTCAAACTGGGATCGACGAAACTAGTATGGTTCATCAACAAGAGATTAACATTTCTGGGGCTCTGAGAATGGATACCTCCATTCTTCGAGCAGAGATCGAAGAACTCAACCTAGATCGTCGGGCTCAGGTTAACGAACATACTAAAATTTGTCAAACTCAATTCATAACCAGAGTAACCTAAAAACTGATAAATCCTTTAATCCCTTTAGTCAGTGGGTCATACCTCCTAGAAGGTATCATCCTTTAGCTTATAAGGATCAACCTGAATGTTTATTTATTTCAAGTTTCAGTTATGTTAAATAACAAGGACCCAAGGTAATCTGGATAAAAAACTGCTAATCCTCTTTGCAGGTAGAAGAGAACCGTTTCACTCAAAACAAGTGGTACCTGGACAGTGGTTTCTCTAAACATATGACAGGTTGCAAGGAATGCCTAATAAACTATAAAGCTAAGACTGGACCTAAAGTAATCTTTGGGGACTCAAGCTTTGGACTGATAGAAGGCTATGGAGTTTTCAATTGTGGAGCTGTCACATTCAAGAAAGTGACTTATGTAAATGGTCTTAAGCATATCCTGATATCAGTAAGCCAACTATGTGATACAGGTTATCAAGTAAGCTTTACTAACTTTTTATTTCTTATTTATTTAAACAACACAACTATTTTAACAGGAATTTGACAAGGCAATATTTACTTAGTAAATTTTGAATCAGCTAAATCTTAAATTTGCATATTCAATTCTATAAGATTTCAAACTAGCTTATGACACAAAAGACTAGGACATGTAATCCATAAAAATATAGCTAGGTTATCTAAGGACAATCTTATTAGAGTTTTACCTTTTGGTCCCTACAAGAAGAAAGGCCATTGCAGGGCTTGTCAACTAGGCAAGCAAACTAAATCTAGTTTCAAATCACTTAATAAGAGTGATTAACCTAGAATTTTGTACTTGCTCCATATGGATCTTTTTGGCCATATTGCAGTACAAAGTCTTGCAGGAAAGTCTTATACATTAGTTATTGTAGATGATTTCTCCAGATTCACAATGTTTTTCTTTTTGAGAACTAAGTAAGATACTTTTAAGGTTCTCACATATTTTCTCAAGAATATACAGATTGAGTACTCTACTCAAGTTACATTGATCAGAAGTGATCATGGAACTGAGTTTGAATCTCTTCTTATGCTAGAGTTTTATGAGAAGGAATGTATCATACATTGTTTCTCAGCTCCAAGAACTCCTCAACAAAATGGGGTAGTTGAAAGGAAGAATAGGACACTCATTGAAGCTGCAGGTACATTGCTTGCAGATGATTGCATGTCTCTTTCCTATTGGGCAGAGGCAGTGAGCACAACAAATTATGTCCTGAATAGAAGCCTAATACATAAACTAAAACTTAAGACTCCCTATGAACTACTCAAAGGGAAGAAACCTATAATAACCTATTTTAAAGTATTTGGATGTATATGTTATATTCACAACAATGAAAAGAAACATCTTAGAAATTTTGAAGCTAAGGCTGCAATGGGAATTTTACTAGGATATTCCTAAGTCAGCAAGGCATATAGGGTGCTTAATAAATCAACATTAAAAATTGAGGAATCTATGCATGTGACATTTGATGAATCTAATATGTTTTACAAGGAAAGAGACATCTCTACCAATAATAATCTGTAGGTAAAAAATTTGTGTGAGAGCTTGGATGATCTAAACCTTAGCTCAAGGGTTGAATCACATCCTTCTCCACAAGCTATATCAGATGTTGAAAGTGAAGAAGAGACTGTGGAAGCAGTTTAATTTCCTGCAATAGTTGATACAATTCCACAAGAGGAATTAAATCAAATAACTGTCACTGAACTAACTCCACCTAATGATCTTGTCACACTTAGGGATCACCCTAGATCTCAAGTAATTGGAGACATATCAGTAGGAGTGTTGACAAGGCATCAACTCAACCCTAATGTGATGCTTTCCTGTTTTCTTTCTCAAATTGAGCCTCAATCCATATCTAATGCAGAGCAAGATCCAAATTGGATCATTGCAATGCAAGAGGAACTCAACTAGGTCGAGAGGTGTAAAGTTTGGGACTTAGTTCCAAGGCTTAGGGGCTATCCAGTAATTGGGACTAAGTGGGTATTCAGAAATAAACTTGATGCCCAAGGTGTGATAGTGAGGAACAAGGCAAGGCTTGTTGCTAAAGGATACAAGCAAGAGGAAGGGATTGATTATGATCAAACCTTTGCTCCAGTTGCCAGAATTGAAGCTATAAGGATTTTCTTAGCTTATGCAGCATTTAAAAAGTTTAAAGTCTACCAGATGGATGTGAAAAGTGCATTCCTAAATGGAGAACTCAAATAAGTGGTGTATGTTGATCAACCTCCAGGTTTTATCTCTCCATCTCATCCCTCTTATGTTTTTAAATTGCATAAGGATCCCTATGGTTTAAAGAAAGCTCCAAGAACTGGGTATGAGACCTTAAACAGCTTTCTTTTAGAGCATGTTTTTCTAGAGGCATGGTAGATAGAACCCTTTTTACAAAGTTGCATCATGACAAAATTCTCTTAGTACAAATATATGTGGATGACATAATTTTTGGTTCTAATGATCCCAATATGTGCATAAGATTTTCTTATTTAATGCACTCAAGGTTTGAGATGAGTAGTATGGGTGAGTTATCATATTTCCTTGGTCTCCAAGTGAAACAAACCCCTGATGGGATCTTCATCTCTCAGTCTAAATATGTTAAAGAGCTTATTAAGAAGTTTGGGATGAATGATGCCTCAGCCATGAAAACTCCCATGGCTGCCAATGTGGTTGTAGATGCTGATGAATCATGAAAACCAGTTTATCAGACCAAGTATAGGGCCATTGTTATATCCCTACTGTATTTAAAAGCAAGCAGACCAGATATTATGTTTGCCACATATCTTTGTGCTAGGTTCCAGATGAACCCTAAAGAATCTCACCTTACTTTCTTAAAAAGGATTTTAAGATATATAAAAGGTTATCAAGATCTCGTCCCTTGGTATTCAACAGAATCAGCATTTGTGTTAACTGGATTTTCTAATACTGATTATACTAGATACAGAGTAGACAGGAAAATCACCCCTAGAACTTGTAGGTTCCTTGGTGACAGACTTGTATCTTGGTTCTGTAGAAAGCAAACATCTGTTTCAACATCCACTGCTGAAGCTGAATATATGGCTGCAGGCAGTTGCTGTTCACAGATCTTGTGGATACAAAACCAACTACTTGATTATGGTGTCAACTTAAATAATTCAACTATTTCATATGATAATACAAGTGCTATTTCAATTGCACAAAATCCAGTATTACATTCTAGAACCAAGCATATAGACATTAGACATCACTTCATTAGAGATTGTGTTGACAAACTAAAGATTAAACTTGAATTTATCTCTACTGATTTGCAAAGAGTAGATATATTCACTAAGCCATTGGACTAATCCAAGCATCTGTTCTTTTTCAATCAGCTTGGTATGATAAATGGTAAGGATTTAATCTAATGCTCTATCTATGGTCAAAGAATTGTCTCTATTCTTTGACCTGTGATCGACGAACTGATAACTGTTCTTGAGATTTTTCGTCGACCTGAGATCAACGAAATCTCTTGGTGAAGTAATTTTCATCGACCTTAGATCGACAAACTTACTTCTGAAACCTTTCGTCGACCAGAGATCGACGAAATGTCTTCAACCATAAGACTGAGTTCGACGAACTGTTTAACTCTAAATTACTTCGTCAACCTCAGAACGAAGATTTTTTTTATTTTTTCGTGGACCGGAGTTTGTCATTTCATATTCCGGAAAACCTTATATTTAGGGTTTATTCGACCTCCGTCCCGCGCTTTCAATTCTCTTTGCACTTAATCTTCGTTTTCTCTCTTGCAGGTGCATTCATGGCGATTCCAGTAGGCACCCTTACAACAATGAAGTTTGATACCGGATTCAACGTCAATTTTGACTCCTTCCAGCACTCTGATACAGTGTTCCTTCACATTATGCAATTATTGGAAGACCAGAAATTCAAAAATCTACTGTCCATTAGAATTAAGTTACCTAGCACGGAAATCAGAGAGTGGGTCTATACTGCGTCTATAACCGAGGAAAACACAATGACCGGATCAATAGCGGGTAATGCCATTTCTCTCTCTCTCTCTCTCGCTGTATTAACTGAAATCTTTGGATTAGAGAATGGAGAAGAAGATTTAGAAATTGATAATGAGGAATATGACATGATGTTAAGTCTTATGGGTTACTCTGGCTATAACCCAAATAAACTACTGAAGAAACAACTATCTGCCGAGTTAAAATTTCTCGCAAATATTGTTGGGAAAGTCTTGCTGGGCAAGCACACTGCACACGATTATATAACCAGGCATCAATTTCTGGTTATGTGTGTAGTGGTAAATAAGAGACAGGTAAACTGGGCACGGATCATCTTTTATCTCATCAAGAAAAGGAACAGTAAGAAGGAAGTAAACTTTGGAAGAATCCTAGGGATCTTCTTGACAGAGAAGGCTGTTGAATCACTGGTCTCCCAGACCATATTCATCAATGCCAGCAAAAGGCTCACATGTGCCTTGTTTGGCAGGTGGGAGAGGACAATCACAAAGCCCTCTAAGGCTTCATCCTCTGCCACACCAGCTTCTGAAAGTACAAGGGCTATTTCAGCCACTTCCCACCCTTCTGAAGAGATTCCATCCAACATTACTCCAAACACTCCTCAATCTCCAGCTCTCCAATCTTCATCTTTGCCAGCAACACAACACACCCCAGCTTCAACTCATGTTCCAGTCTCTACTCCCCTACCTTAATTATCCCCAGTTCCTCAATCTCCAACCCATATTTCCTCCTCTACACCTTCCCCCCAACAAGATACACCAATGCCAACACCTCCCCAATCCCCTCTTCCATCTCATCTTGCTGATCTCCCCTCCTTCAATTTATTCTCCTCTTCACTGAACACTCCCTCTCCTCAACATGACTTCCCTCTAGACATTTCTATGCCAGATGCTCCACCTCTCACTCCACCAGCTACTACTATCTCTACCACAATCCCAATTCAGCCACACTCTGCCACAACCTCTACCTCTACAATCTTAGATCCCTCCATCCTACAATCTCTTCTTCAACTTCTCAAACCACTCCTCCAGACCATCTTTGCAGAGGCAATTTCCCCTCTTGTTGCATCCATTTCCACTCTGTCTGCCCAAGTTTCTGCTCTCACCACTGCTCTCTCTTCGGAAAGGGGCCTGACTTCAGTTATTACTGAACTCAGGCAGGGGGAGGTACTTGATGAGGAAGAAGCAGCAGTAGTCGAAGCAGAAGCAGTAGTAGCAACAGTAGTAGCAGAAGTAGTAGTAGCAACAGCAGTAGCAGAAGCAGCAGTAGCAACAACAGTAGCAGAAGCAGCAATAGCAACAGTAGTAACAACAACATCAACAACAGAAGTGCCAGCAGCAGGAACAGAAGCTGCTATGGAAACAGATGCCCTTAATTTTCTTGAATCAGACATGGAGACAGATGTTTATTGTACAGATATTACAATGTCAAATTCTCAAGAGATCACTCTGCAAGAGATTTTGCCTGGAAGGGTCTATATTATCAAGCCCAAAGCAAATCTAGCAGCTTTGCTAAAAATATTTGGATCCTATATTTATTTTACCTTTCCCATTCTATCATCAAGAGCAATAGAGTGCTACACTTCTCCTGTCAGCCAAGAGGTATTAGACATTATAAAGAAAAGTTTGACAGCTCCTCCAGAAATATTGTCTGCTCAGAGATCTAGCCCACCTGGGACATCCTATATCATTGATGATAGCCCTCTCCCAAATCTGGTTGACATTATGGCTCAAGACATTGCCATGGAAACTGAAGCAGCTCAGGCTGAAATTATCCCCACTCCAGTAAGTAAAGAAATCCCCAAGGACGTAATAAGCCAGATTGATGATATGTATGACAATCCCCTATCTTCTGATGATGATTATGATGATGACTCTGAAGAGGATCCAAAGAGGAAGAAAATTTCCAAGAAAAGAAAAGCTTCTCCTCCTACTGCTCCAAAACTCAACCTAACAAATGACACTCCCTACTATATTCTACACAATATAACTCCATATAAGGGTATGCCAGCATGGATGTGGCTATCCAAAAATTAACAGAAGGCAAGGAAGAAAAGCAGAAGATATTCTCCTCCTCCACAAAAATTTAAAAAGGACCATCCTCCTCCTCCTCCAGCTGCAGGTGCTTCAAGAACCATCTCTCAAAGCTCAGATGCACTTCCCAAGCCTACATTCACCAAAACCTATCAGAGACAAGGAATACCTTCTCAATCTTCTAGAGACAGTCAACACCAACACAAACATCAGATCTCCTCTAAAAGTTCATCCATTTCTCAGCAGTTTGCCACCAAGCCAACATTCTCTCCTCCTTCATCTCCTGGCAATGCAAACAGCCCTGAAAGACCTCCAATTCCATCCTATGATCTTGAGACTAGCCCAACTACCAGAATGGCTAGATTCCAAGAATCTGTGGCTCTCCCTCAGATAAGGCAAGCCAGAGAAAAGGGTCAGGATCCTACTCAATTTTTAACAATGTCAAGCAACAGGAAAATGGAATTTGAAAGATATCAAGTTGGAAAGTTGTTTGATGCTGAAAAATACATGCATCTACATCCTGAAGCTGTTGTTCCTAGAACTACTTCTCAAAAGACACTTGGTGATGCAGATATGATTATGATAGTTAAGCAAGCACTAGATCCTAATAGAGTAATTATATTTGTTAAATCTTCTGATTCTCCCAAGGACATTTAGGTTATTTATTTTCAGTCTCTATTTTTATTGTGAACAATTTGGGTGCATAGCTTTATAAAGGTACTGATAGCTTATTTACTCTATCAGTTATCTTAGTTTTATGCTATGTCTACTTCATTTTTTCCTGCAATTTTTTTTCTTTGTTTCTGTTTGGAGTGACCTCACCCAAATAGGGGGAGATTGTTGGAACCCCTAAGTGATTTGGGCTAGGATCTCTTCTTAAGGTGTGACCCATGTTGTATAGAAGGGTCAAGTTTTATGTGTTTCTAGAGTCTAGGTCTTGTCCTTAGAGTCAACAGTACAAAGGACCAGCCTCCAACACTGCCCAAGACTCAAGACTTAGAGAATACAAGTTTTAAAAATAGGAGATCTACGTTAGTCAATCTCCAGTCGACGATAGTCGTGCTCAGCTCGACTAACTCAGAGATAAAATTCTCTGAGTTGAGCTCGACGAACTCTGTTCTCAGGACGACTAACACTTCAACTCTCAACGCCAAAGATCTCTCAGCGCCATAGTTCACTCAAAGCCAAAGCTTACTCAAAGCCAAAGATCACCCAACGCTATCAATGCTATCAATGACTCAACACTCTCAAACGACTCAACACCAGATGTGCTATTATCTCAACGCCGTCAGTTTGACCAAGTTCTAAGGTCGACTAATTTCAGATTCTCAGGTCGACGAACTTAGAGCACAGTATTCGTCAGTCTCTGCAGTGTAGTTGTTCGCAGATCACAGTCGATGAAAGCTATTCTCTGGTCGACGAAAGCTGATCACAGGTCGACGAAAGCTATTCTCTAGTCGACGAAAACTGTAAGACATTGTTATTTATTCTTTCCTTTTCTGTCTCCTTATTTTATATCTATTATAGGCCGTTAATTCCCTAGATAATCAATGCACTTATATCCTTTGAATCGAGCCGTTACTGGAAGTATTGATTGCAAATATCCTCCATGGAATTAATTGCTTATATCACGAGACAGACATAGAATAGAATATATGACAGCAAACTTGCCGTTTTCATTTCCCAGATTTCGGCTGAGCATTTATTGCAGGTTTTTGAATTCGACCTTGAGATAGTTATCAATCTGATCATCTCTCTACCAGAATATAGTGAATACAGAAAAACTCTTTGAGATCACCAAGAAGTGCAGTGCATACTGTTCTCAGAAAATCAACTACTCTCAAAAGAAGAAGAAAGAACAACAATCACAATCAAGAGTCCTTCTTCTTCACCTTCTTTGTTTTTAGGGACCTCAAGTGACAAGAATATTCAAATCAGTCAAAGGATTTCTGAAGAGTTGGTCATATAGCAAAAGTCCTACTCACCCTTAGCCAAGCTTCCACTCCTGAACCATTAAAGATTTCATGGGGAGCTTTGAGAACACCACAGAATCCACATAGTCTTCTCATTTTGACTTGAGTAAAGAAGACTACCATCAACCTCTCTTCCCCACCTCTGTACAAGGTTTTAATTCCCTTCAAAATTATTCTGGTTGCAAGTCTCCTTCCAAAAGACTTAGGTTGGTTTTTGAGCACCTGATCAAAAGCTCATTGGTGGAAGTCACCTGATCAAAACCTGTAGTAGATTCCTACCTAGGGTGGTATAAGAGTGGATGTACCCAAGTTTAGGGAACCACTATAAAAATTCTTGTGTTGTCTGTGTGGCTGTGATCTTCTTGTGTGCTTGTGCTGTGATATGTTTTGTTGTTTAGCTTAGTTATCTTTTCTCTAGTTTATTTGCTGCTCCTGTACACTCATACACCTATATCATAGTAACATTTTTTATTAAAGACTTGTTATTTAAGCAAAAATCAAAAAGATTTTAAAAACTCTATTCACCCCCCCCCCCCCTCTAGAGTTTGTCAGAGCTTACCCTATCTTTCAAAATCACTCTAAAAAACTTGAATTTATAAGATTTTTCTTAAAAATTAAATCACCTAAAAATTAAATCTAACAAACAATGATGAAATAAAAGAATAGCAAATCAAAAATTATAAAAATTCTTATAAATAAACTCAAACTAAATTCATGAAAATAGCAAATAAACTAAGCAAGGGTTTATTATATTTTTGGATTTTTTTCTCTAGTGTTTTATAAAAAATAATTCTATTTTTTTTACATGAACTTCTCGAGGACTACCCAATGACTAGTTCACAAGGTACTAGGCAGTTTTGTGGGATAAAAGCCCAACACATTCCTTTCCAATAAATTTAAATTTTAAATTTTATACACTTTTGGATTTTTGATTAAAATAAAAAGGAGAAAAAAATTAAATTGGGAAATAAGGGAAAATAATAAAATAAAATTTTAATTTTTTTTAGGATGACAATGAAAAGAAAAACATTTTTTGTATTTTTATAATATTTTTCATCCTTTTTCTTGATTTTAAAATAAAAATAACAATGCGAGATCCACCCCATACTTAAAAATAAACACTATCCTCAATGTTTATAAGCTAAGTAGGAGGGAAAAATAAAAACAAATTCAAAGAAAAATGCAACGAAAAAATGCTAGAAATTAAAAGATAATAAAGCGGTGTCTCCCAAAAGTGCTTTTCTTTTTCCCGTCTTTAAGCTTGACAGTTATGGTTAGGAAAAAGGAACATAAATATAAAGGTATACATGTAACTCCCTTAATACACGCTTAAGGGAATGTTCTGATGTCGATCACCCGACAACTCCTCCGCTTATTTGATGATTCTCCATGTGACGGTCAGCTTAAAAATGTAAATCCAAATCACTTATACAAACATAAGGTAATTGGAATTTTTATTGATGAGCGGCAAATGTATTGTCGATGAAGTTTGATTGCAATGGCACATCATCTACATGATAATCATTAGTACAAGAAAAATAAAAAATAAACGTGTCAAAAAAATTTCATAAGGAGGAGGCTCTTGGGAAACTATATGATCAGGTTCCGGTTGTTTATTTTCTAAAATAAAATTATTATCAAAAATTTATTTAAAATAAAATCATGGGACACAACTTTTTCAAAAATTTGAATTCTTAAATATTTATGTGTTGTGCTTGAAAATTCATGAAGAAGAGGAGAAAAATCGGGAGAAGTAGAAGAATAATGTTCTTCTTCTAACTAACCAGGTGGGTCCATACTATTAATAAATTCTTAAAATAATAATTTTCCTTTTCTTTAATATAAGAAACTAAGGGAGTACATGATGATTCATGTTCCTTCAAAAGAGAAATATTTGAAGATCGGGAAAAATTACTATTCATAAAATTCTCATCTAAATGTTGGGGAGAAGAATCAAATTGAAATTGTAAAGATTCCCCAAAATTAGAAGAAGAAGCTTGCGATGCGAAAGGGTAAGAAAAATAATTTGGATTGAATGAATTTTCTTCTTCGCTACGGGAATTTTTCGAGTGGCCTTGCCACCAAAAACAATCAATATTGACGGATGAAGACAATTCATTAAAATCAGAAAAATTATATTCATTAAAGCTCGAAAATTTATTTTCATGAAAATTGGAAAAATTAGTAAAATATGAAAAATTATTTTCATGAAGATTTGAAAATAAATTGTCATTAAAGTAGGAATAATTATTTTCATAATTATTATCAAAAATGTTTTCTTAAGAAATATTTTTAGGTTATTTATTAAGTTTACAATCTCTACTTTGATGAAGAACACCACAATAATTGCAAGAAATTTGGCACTTTTTAGAGGCTTCCAAAAGATTTACTTTATTTTGAAGCTCGACAACCTTAGCACCCAAATGAGATAATAATTTTTTAAGAAAGAAAATTAAGACAACCTTCACTTAATAGAATTGAATTTGAAAAAGAAAATTAAAAAGAGAAATGAGGTAGAGAAATATAAAATGATAAAATTAATAGAAAATTTCTTTCAAAATATCGACAAAAGATATTCCATGACAACAGCACCAAAAACATGATGAATAAAATTCACGCTAGAATGTAATTCTAATTCGATAAGACAAGTATACCTTTTATTTAAGAGTACAGGATCAAGTGTCGTATTTAGACTCGGGGCTTGTCGAGTACTTTTACTCACAAGGAAGAGCAATTATTCTATCGAACAAAAAATGGTTTTGTGATTTCGGGAAAACTAAGAAAAATAGCGATTAAACTATAGATAAATTTGATGTTTTTAAAGACTAGCACTTTATCTATAATCCCTTTGAATTAAAATAAACTTACATGAAATTATAAAATACAAGCCTCTAAATTACTTACTTCGATAATGGAGGTTCCCAAAATAAGAAAGCGCCTCTCCCGAAAATATGCTCTTGACTAACCTTAGGTTGATCGATTAAAACCCTTCGGCCAGTCGAAACCCCTAAGCTTTCTTTAGGCGGTGAACCCCACTATTGGATTTAAGTCCAATCTGAAAGATTTATTTCATCCTCTCTCAAGAAGTGCATGCAACTCCATTTATCTTTGAGTGATCTCCTCGTATCCATAACCTCTAAGTAAAATCTAGGATACAAATCTAGGATCGAAAATAATGTTTGTGATACGTTTAAATGATATCCTCATATGTACAACCTCTCGTTAAAATCTTGTATATGTATCTTGGATCGGACTCGTACCAATGGAATTCAAACAAAAAGAATCAAAGATTAATCGATGTAAATAATAGTAGAGAGCTTGATAATTTTGAGAAACATAAAAAAAAATTATTTTATTCCAAAATTCATCATGATAAAGTGCTAAATGGAGTTTAGCTACTAATAATGATAAAGGAATTACACAAGAAGGTAGAGAGATACATGATTTCTAAAGAAAAGAGTACTTGGATTAAAAAACAAAGTTAAAGTTTACGCTATGAAATGGAAAATACAGAATAAAATGCAAAAATACTGAAAATAAACTCCAAAATCTCTCCCCCCAGCTCCAAGTCATGCCTTTAATTTATAGTAAAAATTGTTCGTGAGTCACGCCCCTTGGACCCCCCGTAACTAGGGCGTATAAGGCACAAAATCGACATCTTGAAAGACCGATAATGTTTGGAGAAAAACCACAAAAATCTGTTAATTTGTGGGTCACGCTCCAAGGTTAATTTACCCGTAGCCTAGGGCATGTCTTCATTATTTCAGAAAACAACAGGAACATGAAAAGGCGCGAGTTAATCTTAAAGTTGCAAAAGAGGTCATGTCCGTGACCTAAGGCATTTAAACTGGAACGACTTGTGGCAGAAACTATCTTCTTGATGGCTGAGTCACGCCCCTGAGCTATTTGTCATGCTTATAGGTCATGCCCATGATGGGGCATGTAACTTTAATCTAACGTAAAAATAGAATCTAGAATTTTGTCGGGTCACACCCGTGACTGTAGTCACACCCCTAAGTCACACCTGTGACTGGGGGGGGGGGCGTAAATCTTAAATGATGTAGAAATCGCCCTGGAATAGAAGGAATTAGATATGGCCAGTGACATGGGTCACACCCCCATGTAACGCCCATGACCCTGGGGACTGTTCTAGGGATTTTACCCGAATTTTCTTAGATTATTCTCTTATTCAATCCCTTCAGCTTCAAAATGTCATTTTTAGCTCAGATTAACCTGAAATATGAAAAGAAAGCAATTTAGTCATTTATAAATACTAAAATAAATAAAAAGTGATTATTTATTAAATAAAGACTATATTAAAATAACTATAAATAATGTTCAATCAGGTTGCACAGCCACTTCCTTTCCTTTCACTATAGTTCTCCATTTAGAAGCTTTCTCCTTGTCTTTGGTGCTAGTTTTGGCACCAAACACAAAAGGGCACTTTTTCCATTTTGCTCATCCTTAGTTCCACTAGTTAAACACATATTTTTCTAGTGTCCATAGACAGTATCTAGGTCATAACTATTTGAGACTAGTAGAACCATTTGAAAGATAGTTGGTTGGATTGGTGCCCTTCCCTTTGCATCTATCTTATTTTCTCCCCTTATTTTATATCCTACACCACTTCTTTCTGGTGTAGAGAAGCTAACATGAATAAGACTAATTAGCTATGTCTTGGAGAAATTAACCACAAGATTCCTCTTATTTAGGAGCTCCCTTTCCAATTTCATGATGGTTCTTTCTTTTTGAACCTACATGTCAGCTTGAACATCATTGATTTTCTTGAACTCCATTATCTTAGAGTTCATCTGATAAATCCTGTCAATCTTTTCATCATGTTGAGCCTTCAGGGGTTTAAGAAGTTCAAGCTCTTCAGCCTGATTCTTAGAAAGCATCTTGCACTTCAACAATGCCTTAAAGAAAGCATTATAGTTCTCAACCATCTCATCAAACATGTTTTCTTGATTCAGATTCATCCTCATCATTGGATGATGATCCTTCCTCTAACTATACACTAGTCTCATAATAAGATGTAGATAGGGATGTTTTGATTTATTTTTGACCAGGATGGGTGCATCCTGAGCTTCCCATTCAATTAGAGCCATGATTCCATAGTTGTGTTCTTCTTCTACAGAGTCACTATCACTTAGGGACTTTCCTTTTGTAGCTAAGAAGCTCTTCTCACATTTCTTCCCTAGGTGATACCACTTTTCTTCATACTTGTTATGTTTACTCTTTAATGGGCAATTAACAATCATGTGACCAGCCCTTCTGCATCTAAAGAAAATAGTGTCATCAAAAATAAATTTATTTTGTTTAGTGTCATATCTATCCCTCTTGGGCTATCTTCTTGATATTTTTAAGCTGTTGTGATGCTTTTTGGAATTGGATGAGGAGGACTATATGTTTTTCCATTGCTTCCTTCTCCACAACATCTTCTTTAGCTGACTTGTGAACAAGGCCATATATCCATCTGTCAGCTCATCTCCAGAGGTGTTGGATTTAGATTCCTCTTACTCAGGTGGTCTTCTTAGAGGGGATGAGGCCTTCCCTTTCCCTCTTTTAGAGCTCTCATCCTTTAGAACCACTAACTTTTCCTTATTGTACCCTTCCTCATCTTTGTTGGGTTTCAAGTGCAATTCATGTGATAATAGCTTCCCATATAGGTTATGTGGCTGGATATTTCCCCGATTTCCCATTTCTCTTATCATACATATCTTAATATCCCATTCTTTATTTTGGGATCTTAAGAATTTGTCATTTAGCTCATAGTTAGTGAAGGACCTTCTAAAATTCTTTAGTCCATTCAATATCTTGAAGAATTTCTCATAATAGTCTGCCATACATTCCTTATTATCTTTCCTAAAGGCTTAATACTCTTAATTTAGTAGGGACTTCATGTCATCCCTTATCTCTTCTATGTCTTGCATGTATTCAATCAAAGTATCCCATATTTCCTTAATTATTTGGCAGTGAATGCGATTCTGAAATGTAGAGTCATCAATGACACCAACTATAATATTATTAGCCTTTTTATCTATAATGGCCAGGATGACTTCATCCTTTGTCATATTTTAGAGTTTCTTTGGAACTTTCAGACTTTCATAAATATAAGAGACCGCCATGGGGATATAAGATCCTTATTCAAGGGTGGTGACTATCCTAGGGTCAGTAGCCTCCACAAAGAGCTTAAACCTTTGCATCTATATCCAAAAGTTTTCCTTCCTTCAAATAAGAAGTTTCATAGAGCTCAGTTTTTTATAGCTTTCTACAGAAGCCAAGATGCTGCAGTTGTTCAACTATTATGACTGTTTGAACAGCCTAGCTCTGATACCACTTCTAAGAAACGAGTTGACCAATCACCTAGAGGAGGAGGGGGGGGGGTGCATATGTGTCCTACTGATTTTATAGTTTCTTTTTATTTTCTTTGATTAAGAATAGTGGAGCAATAAAATAGCAAAAACAAAATACCACCACAGTACAGTATACCATGATGTATAGTGGTTCCCCAATTATTGGTACATCAACTTTCCCCTTCACCTATCCAGTAGAGTTCTAGCTTAGGACAACTTCTACAAACTCTCTCAGATCCAAAGATCTTACAAATCAAGAACAACACTTCCCTACCTTAGACTTTCAGCACTAGGTCCTGCCACTCAGATCTTCTATCTAAAGATCCTACTCTCATGCAAAACACAATCCTATATCAATATCTACAACTAGAGATCTACACTCAGATCTTTTATATAGATCCTACCTCTGATCACAGTGATCCTACAACTAAGATTCACACTAGAATCCTACAAAAAATCAGATCCTCCGAGGATCCTACTATTACAAAAGAGTTATAGAGTATTTGACTCTAATGAACAAAGATGAGTTTTTAATTGAAGAACTATGTACGCTTCTTCTTCCTTGATCACCACTTGAATTTATCTATATAGAATGAACAAGTCTGAATCAAGAACACTTTTTCCAAAGACAAAAGTTCATCAGGAAGAAAGTTGTTGAGTTGAGCCTTAGAAGAAAATTTCTCTGGAGATCTTAGTAGTTGAAGACTTGAAATAATTTGAGAGCTTGAGCATTGCAGAAAACATGCATAAAATATTTTTAGGTGTATTCCCTTGTGTGTTCTTTTGTTCAATTTTCAAGTCCCTTTTATAGAGGGCTGCATCAACAAAGGGCTTGCTGCTTGGACAGGAAAGATCTATCAACTAGAATATTTCCCGAAGTAAAGTTCTTTAAAATGCATGATTCTTTAATCAATGTAAATAATTATCTTCCTCGAAAACACCTTGATTATCGGACCAGAAAGTGGAATTTGAATTAATTTAAATAGATGCACAATCTATGGCTTAATCATAGTAGAGAGCCATTAGAACACACTTCAGGATGGTAAAATCTTACAAGTAAAACTTTAGCTGATGTTGTCGATAAAGTCTTTCAGGACCGATGGATGTAATGTTGTCGACATATTGTTCTTTAAGAACTCAACTTGAAGCATCAACCACTTAAGATCTTAACTCTTCAAAAATCCTTCTATAACAGTCTAGCCAATGCAGTCAATATAATATTTAGTCTTCCAGATGATGCAGTCAATATAATATTTAGTCTTCCAGATGATGCAGTCAAAAAAATTCTTATCTATATAATTGATGCATTCATTAAATAACTTTGTTTGTAGTCAATGTAGTCGACTATTTTCGTAGTCATTCAGTAGATGCAATCAATATTTTCCTTAAGGCATTCAGTCGATGCAGTCGACAAAACTCTTAGCATCTAGCCTATAAAACCAACATTTGACTTAGCCTATAGTCGATGCAGTCGATTTTTTCATTAGTTATTCAATCATTTCAGTCCACAATTTCCTTAGAATAATATTTGCTTCTGCCTTTAAGTACTTTTAACTCTAATGATTTTCCCATGATAATGCCATGTTTATAGGATTAGATCAAAGGTCAACATGAGTTTTGCAACTTGAGGGATTATAGGGACAAAACCCTATTTAGGTGACCATAATTCTAACAGTAGATTAGCCAAGCATTTTCGTTGAACCTATCACATCAAAACTAACACACTCATCAAACACATGATATTCATTGTCATCTCAAGACCTTTAAATCAGGAATCTTATGAACAATATTTCAAATAGTCCTGCTGTGCCAATACATGTTCTCACTCCTCATCAGTCCTTGGCCTAACTAATAGAACTCCTACCACTCCTAATTGCATCAACAAACAATTAGTCAAGAGCACTAACATGATTCCCACTTTCTATACAATTATATCCAAAGTAAAGTAGGTGACATAAGGAAACTATCTATACCTATAGAAATATCTCAAAACTACTTAATATAAAACATATAAAGTAAGAGAAAAGAGTAACCTATTATATATAAGTGCTTATACAAGTTTATATGATAGTGATCCAAATGCATGTACATAAATATAAAAATAACTTATCATATAATAAATTTGATGAGAACTTATGTGATAAGTATCTACATATGCCATAAAATGTAATGTTATGCAAGGTAATCCTATTGGCCATTATAGCTCTCAACGATGCCACGCACACTCTGTGTTGACATACACTTATCCACTATTTAATAAGGTAGAGATCCCCTTGCATTATTGTCGTGGAAAGACGTTAACATCAAACTAGACTACTTTTACTTATAGGATGGTTTCACAAAACACATTTTAAGGCGTTCAAGTTCGGAATCATCATGTAATACTTAATATGACCAATATAAATTCAACACTCTAACAACCTAGGGGGTGAGATCCTTTTAGTGGCTGATGAGTCCAAGTTATATAGATATTTTTGGACTCATCTGGGCTAGTTTTCTCGTTGATGCACTACACTTTAGAGTTATATTTGTTCATATTTGTTATTATGTCCATTCCATGTTAAGTGCACTTTTGGCCCGCTTTCAGTGTGATTTTATAGTTATTATTCTTTTGACCTACTTGGTGTTTTGCTATGTTTTGAGAATGTGGTACGCCCGTCTCGGTGGCTCTGCTATTTTTGCTGCAGGTACAAAGGTGGTGAGCGTGTTAAAGAGTGTTTTGGGAAAGTTTTCTGCCTTAGAGCCACTGGTCGTGCGTTTTTACACGCGCACGGTCAGTGGAATCCTTAGCGCATGACCACTGGTCATGCGCAGTCTATCCATCAAATTCCCAAAAAACCCTGGAACACTGCGCACGATCATTGGTCCTATAACGCACGACCACTGGTCGTGAGCCACTAATCGGCGCACTATTCTCCAATTTTCCATGTTCTGTCTGGGGCAATCGCACGACTATTGGATATAGTGCGTACGACCACCGATCTTGCGCCACTGCTCGTGTGCTTTACCCCAGTCTCTTTTGAGTTCTATCTTTGCTAATCGCACGATCATGGGATCCAGTGCGCACGACCACCGGTCGTGCACCACTGATCGTGCACATATATATTATTTTTTTTTGTCTCCTGCAGGTTTCTTTGGAGCAGATCACACGATCATCAACTGTCCGTGTGCACGACCACTGGTCATGAGCCACTGATCGTGCACTCTGATTTTCTGCTGTTGTATTTAAGCCCGTGCTCCGCGATTTAGGTCAACGCATTCCATTTTTACCCCGCTATTGCGCGCGAAGCGCTGATTTTCACCCGCATAGTTCCTCCAATCATCTCCATACTCCGGGAAGCTTTCTTCGTCGATCCGAAGCCATCTTCAACACTTCAAAGAGTTTCCAGCCACCAGTAGCTTCCAACAAGACTCTTTCGGTACAACTCATTTGGGCAATGGGAGAGAACATTGAAGGAAGGAGAGAAGATGAAGGGAGACAAGTGGATTGACAACCCATTTACCTCCGGAAGTAACTAACGGTCCGAGTCGAGAAGTGGATTGACAACCCACCGCTCCGGCCAAGAACCACAGCTAGGCTTTCCTCCTATCGTTTTAGTCTACCCTCTTGTCATTATGAAGTGTATTTTTAAGATTTTAATGAACTTTAACTTAATTATTTGTCTATGAATGAAGTTTGTTTTGGATAGTTGCATTCTCCGTTGTTAGCTATTTTGCACTCACCTCCATCTGCTTCCACTCCACTCACGCACTAGAACCATACTAGGAAAGGCTAGTGTTGGTAGTCGAAGAGGTGATTTCGACCCTCATTTTTCGCACTTGTGATCATTCCATCCGCTTGCCCTCCGTCCATCCGCCCAACGAAGCACGACATAGCGGCCTGCACTAATTCCATCCAACAAGCGAAGCGGTGCTTATGACCCGCATTAGTTTTCTTTTTTTTGTTAGCATTAGGAATCAAAACCCCCCTTATGATTTCATTAACCTCTTAGTGACGATCTTCCTACGATTCTATCACGATACCCAACTTGCATTCCCTATAGATCGACATTAAGGGAAGCTATTCCCAAATTTATTACTTGACAGCAACCGGTGCACTTGCCAACGCATGAAGTTTTTGGCACTGTTGCCGGGGAATGCAGGCGTATTGTTTATTTGTGTTGTGGTATGAGAGTGACAACAGAGTTTCTTGTTTTGAATTTGTTTTATCCAAGACTATTTTGTTTTTTTGTTGGTTGGAATTGTTAGATTATTATTGAGAATCTATGCAAGGTAGTTAATCCTAGAAATTTGTGATCTCTGCAATGTATGCCAGTTTTAATATCCACTGCTGCTGGTGTGGAGATATCTCTCATGCAAGTGACAGATGTCCTAAGGAGTATGGTAGGCAAGTCACTCAAGGATCTACATATGGAGAACCAACCTCGTTTGGCACTCAATATGGTAGACAGGAGCCAGTTAGCAACTCATCCGCTCTTCCTTTGTCGCACTACCTTTTTCAGCGTCAGTACCCGTTGTGCCGACAAGGCTGGCTAAGCAGTGTTTATTTTGTCAGAGTTGGGATCACTCTTAGAAGGAGTGTGCTTCTGATTTGGTGCTGTTGGAGGAGGAGGATGAACCAGATATTTGGATTGTTTCCACTCCAATAACTTACATCACCCCTTCTGTATATGGGTACGTGTTGGATCCCTAGTTTGGATTTGGACTAGGTTCACTAATCTATGCTAAGTAAGACCCAAATTGTATATCCAAGGTCTAGTCTAGTGTCTTAGGTGTCATCCAGGTCATTAACTCAGTGAGACAAGACCAAGAAATCAGAGACATAGAAGACAGCATAGAGTAAACAAGGAAGAAATTTTTCTAAGTAAAAAGTCGTTCGACGATCTCTGAAGAGAGCTTGATGATCTTCGTTCTACGCTCAATGATCTCAGAGTTAAATCTCTAAATGCTGAGATCGACGATTTCTGAACTCAGGTCGACGATCTCTGATCTACTTTCATGATTGAGATCGACGTTCAACCATCTCAGTTCGACGATCGTGAAGCCCAGTTTGGAAAGTATATTTTTAGGTCAACGATCACAGGGCTCAGCTCGATGATAGAGGATGTTTGAGCTCGACGATCTCAGGACCAGATCGATGATTTTGGCCAAATAATCATTTTATTCCCTGTAGTTATTGTTTTCCTTATTCACTATTTATTCTTTTGCTTATATGACTTTGAGTGATTAATGCATATATTCTTTGAATATATTCGTTCCTTGTCAAGCATTAATTGCTGGTTTTCACAGAGTTATTATACAGCTTTTCTCGGTATAGTTATGGAAATGAGTTAATTCTCTTATAGTCGTTGCACAAGTTCCCATGATTCCGACAGTCAATCAATGTGGTCCATTTCAAATTAAATTTGAAATTACTCAAAGAAAAGGGACTCAGAGAATAAAATACAGAGAGAATTATTATTCTTGACTCACTTCTTGACGCAGTCTACAGAATTTTAAAAGTGATAACAAGGCTGCAAGAAAAAGAAGAAGAACAGTTCTCAGTTTCAAGAACAAGAATTCATTCAGGAAGCTTGTGGAGACAATCATCCTCAATCAGTCTCAGCTTTCTGGATTTCAAGTCATACACCCTGTACAAGGCTCTGATCTCCTAAATCATTCAAATCACAGGACAAGCCTTGACTCCATCAGGATCACTCTCAAGTCTTCTCTCATTTGCTATAGAAAAGGGAAGACAACTCAACTTTTTCTTTCCCCTCTCTATGTGAAAGGTTTTTACTCCCTTCAAAAGTAATTCCTGGTTGTGAGGTCACATGATCAAAAGACTTCAAGTTGGTTTTCCGACACCTGATCAAAAGCCAGAAGGGTTGCAATATCTCCCTTGAAATAGATATTATTTGGTGGTAGTCACCTGATCAAAAACCTGAGAGTGATTCCTACCAGGGTGGTTGAAGGTGGATGTACCCAGATTTGGGGAACCACTATAATCTCTTGTGTCGTCTGGTTGCACCTTTTCTTATTGCTCTTGCTAGTTTCTGTGATATTTGGAATAGTTCTCTAGTTTTCCTTCTGCTTATATATTTATTTGTATCACCTATTTTTGAACTCTGATAGAATAGATTAAAATAGTCTAAAGTTTTTAAACACTCTATTCACCCCCCCCCCCCCCTCTAGAGTAGATTCTAATAACTCCCTCCTTTCAATTGGTATCAGAGGTTTTGTGATTCTTTGGTTGTACAAGCTAACACTTGAATCAATATCCCTGCTTATTTAGATTTTCTTTTCCTTAGCTATTCATTTATCACATGGCACAGAACAAGGACTATTCAAGCACCAGACCTCCAGTCTGTAACTTAAATAAGTTCAGTATCTGGAAGGAAAGAATAAAACTTTACATAAACTCAATTGATGAAGATATTTTTAACTCAATTTTGACAGGTCCCCCTCAACCAACTAAAGCTACTTCTACATCTACTGGCACTCGTGCAGTACCACCACCAACTTGGACTGATGGTCAAAAGAAAGTAAAAAATGCAGATGCTAAGGCCATGAACATACTTGCCCAGACTATGTCAGATGACATTTTCCAAAAGGTTGCTGACTGCACATCAGCAAAGGCCATCTGGGATTATTTGAACCAAATGGTGGCATGTTAAGTGGAAGAAAGAAAAGATAGAAGGTCCCTTCTAATCTCAAAGTATGAGAACTTCAGGAAGGAAGATGCTGAATCAGTTGAAGAGATGTATGGAAGACTGAGATCCATCATCAGTGAACTAAGAACATTGGACAAGGAAATTTCACTGACAGAGATCAATGACAAAATATTGATGTGTTTTCCCAGTTCTTGGGACACAAGAATCTAGCTTATAAAAGATGCCAGAAGTATTTCAGAAATTTCCACAGAAACACTTCTAGGAAATCTCAAATCCTTTGAGCACCTGACAAAGACTAGGGAGGCAGAGCAGATGGTCTCTACTCTAGTTAGGAAAGAGCAGAACATTGCTTTTAAGGCTATAGAAGAAATAGTAGCTCTTGCTGTTAATGAAGAGTTCTTGAGTCTCTTAGCAAAGAGATTCCACAAGATGGGAAAAAGAGACTTCAGGAAGAAGTCATCCAAACAAGAAGATAAACGCAGGTATGACAAAACACCAACTAAAGAGGTTGTTTGTTTTGGTTACAGGAAACCTGAACACTACATCTCTGAGTGTCCAGAGAATTAAAAGAAGGAGAAAAGAAAGGACAAGGAATCAAGAAGATAGAAATACAGAAAGCCTTCCTCAAGCAAGCATAAGAGGAAAGAGAAAGGCTTTGTAGCAGAAACCCTAAGTAATACAAATAGGATTCCTCATCCTATAGCTCCAGTGATGAAGATGAGGAGGAAGCAAAGGCAAAGGAAGTTTGCCTAATGGCAATTGATGCTTCCAATACTCATTCAAGAGAAGATTCATCAGATGATGAACAACCACTTTCAAAAGTGGATAAGGCACTCTCTTCTTTTGACTTCAATTCTGAAGATTTTTTACATGAATTCAAAACTTTGTGCATAGACCTAATTAGTTCAGAAAAAGAAATTAAAAAACTTAGAGAGCAATTGAATGATCAAAGTAGTTTAGTTGCAGAAAACCATAAATTAAAAGATGAAATTACTCTTACAAATGAAAAGATAATTAAACTGAAAACTGAACTAGTTGAGGCAAGGCAACTTGAAGAATCCCTTAATGGGAGAAGCCTCAAGATGATGGACATTAAAAGCACTGTTAATGCCAGACTCACTGGCAAACTGGGCATGGGTGCTTCATCAAGCAACCCCCCACTGGTCCAGAAAAATGCACTAAGGACCCCAGTAAAATTCATCTCTGAAAAAGGTAAAGAACTAATCTATGAGAAAACCTCAACTGTAAATAAGAACAAACCTAACAAACGGAAAAATAGAAACAGATAAAATCAAAATAAAAACAATGTTCAGCAGTTTTCGTCGAACTCAGATTGACGAAATGTGAACAAATCGTCGAACCCAGATCGACGATCTTTGAACGAAATTTTTTACTATAATCAATCGTCTTACTGCAATCGACGACTTCTATATGGATCATCGAGAAGAGATCGACGAACTTGGGGTACATATAATGAATGTTATCCTTCTCTGAGTAGAGATTGACGATCTCAACCCATGTCATCGAACTCAGATCTACGATTTACCCTTCCAATCATTGAACCCAGTGAGAATTAATAAAACCTTTAATTATAACAGAAACCCTAATAAGAAAAGACAATCAATTAATCCTTTCACCCTTTGGGAAATTCAACCTAGGAGATACCATCCTATAGGCTATAAATCTCAGCCAACAATGTCTGTTATCTCAAGTTTCCCTTATCAAGAAAACAATGGACCCAAGGTAACCTGGGTCAAGAACAATTAATCTTTTGATTGTTGCAGGTAAAGAACTGTCCACCATATAAACAGCAATGGTATCTTGACAGTGGGTGCTCAAAGCACATGCCAGGATGGGAGGACAACTTATCCAATTATAAGTCAAAGATAGGACCTAATGTTATTTTAGGTGACTCCAACATTGACCAGACTGAAGGCTATGGAGAAATGAGAATAGGTGTTGTCACATTCAGGAAGGTTGCATATGTAAGTGGATTGAAGCATAACTTGATCTCCATTAGCCAGCTTTGTGATGAAGGATTTCAGGTAACTTTAAATCAGTCCTCTTGCATTATTTCTTCAGCTGACAGCATAGTAGTTTTATCTGGTTCTAGAGTAGGTAACATTTATATTGTTAACTTTAATTCAGCCATAAATGAAATTTGTTTATTTAACCAATCATGTAATCAAAATGAATTATAGCATAGGAGACTAGGACTTGTAAATCTAAAATACATTACTAGGCTATCTAAGGACAACCTTGTAAGAGGATTGCCTTCTTACCCCAATAAGAAGGAAATCATGTGCAGGGCTTGTCAACTAGGAAAACAAACTAAAAATAGTTTCAAATCCATTAATAAGAGTGACTCACCTAGTATTTTGTATTTGCTTCACATGGATCTTTTTGGACCCATTGCTGTACAAATTCTAGGACGGAAGTCTTATACCTTAGTTATTATAAATGACTTCTCTAGGTTCACTGGGGTGTTCTTCTTGAAAAATAAGTCAAATAACTTCAAGGTTCTTATAGATTTTCTCAAGTGCGTACAGAGTGAGTTCTCTTCTGAAGTTGTATTGATCAGAACTGATCATGGTTCTGAGTTTTAGTCTCTTCTTATGCAAGAGTTCTGTGAGAAGAAAGGTATCAGGGAATGTTTTTCTGCTCCTAGAACTCATCAACAAAATGGGGTAGCTGAAAGGAAAAAACAGAACCCTGATTGAAGCTGTAGGTACATTGCTTATTGATGCATACTTGCCCCTTTCCTTTTGGGCAGAGGCAGTGAGCACAGCTAACCATGTCCTGAATAGAAGTTTAATACATAAGCTAATGGCTAAGAACCCCTATGAGCTACTCAAAGGGAAGAAACCTAAAGTGGATAATTTTAGAGTATTTGGTTGTGTTTGTTACATTCATATTAACAATGGAAAATACACTAGAAAGTTTGAAGCCAAGTCTTAAATGAGAATTATTCTAGGATATTCCCAAGTAAGCAAGGCTTATAGGGTCTATAATAAATCTACCTTGAAAATTGAAGAGACTGTACATGTATCCTTTGATGAAACTAACACGTTTTATAAGGAGAAGAATACTTCTACCAGTAAAAACTTGCAGGTACCAACTTTGTGTGAGAATTTGGATGCTGTGACACTCTCTCCTGAGGTTGTTACACCATCATCTCCACAAATAGCAGAAGGCAGTGATGAAGATATCAGTGAGCCAACTGATAGTGTCCCAGCAGCTGAAATAATTCCACAAGAGAAATTAGCTCCACCAGCTATTGCGCAACCAACTCCTCTTGCTGATTTATTCACACTTAGAGATCATCATGTATCTCAAGTGATTGGAGACATATTAGTAGGTGGGCAGACTAGACATCAGCACCACAAGTATTTGATGAATGCCTGTTTCATTTCTCAAGTTGAACCTCAATCCATTAAAGATGTAGAGCAAGATCCCCACTGGATCCTTGCAATTCAAGAGGAGCTCAACCAATTTGTGAGGTGTAGAGTTTGGAAACTTGTCCCAAGACCAGATAACTACCCAGTAATTGGAACAAAATTTGTGTTCAAAAATAAGATGGATGCACAAGGAACAATCATAAGGAACAAGGCTAGACTTGTTGATCAAGGGTATAGGCAGGAAGAAGGCATTTATTATGATCAAACCTTTTCTCCAGTGGCAAGGTTAGAGGCAATCAGGATCTTCTTGGCCTATGCTACTTCTAAAAAATTTAAAGTCTATCAAATGGATGTTAAAAGTGCTTTTCTGAATGGAGAACTGAAAGAAGAAGTCTATGTTGAACAACCACCAGGTTTTATCTCTCCAACTCAACCTTCTTTTGTTTATAGGTTGCATGAAGCTCTTTATGGTCTTAAGCAAGCTCCAAGAGCTTTGTATGAGACCCTAGCTAGCTTCTTGTTAGAACATAGATTCTCTAGAGGCATAATAGATAGGACTTTATTTGTTAAACATCATCATGATAAAATATTATTAGTACAAATATATGTAGATGACATTGGATGGAATAACGTCCTCGTCCCACATTGACGCAACCTCAGGCCCTGAATCACTATCCGGCATAACATCATTAACCGACTCACTAAAAATTGTGATATATAATTCTTGCAAAGAAAGCTGAGGAACAACAACATCATAGAAAATATGTGCGGGTTCCTTCAGGGGTTAATCCAAAAGAGGGGAAGAATGCATAGGGAGAGACGACACCACAATGTCATCACACCGATCAGTAGATGGTCTGATGGGTATATCCGTAGTAGTCCCCCATAGAAAAGGTGGTACTGCAAATATATCATAATAATCATAAGGCACAGCTAATTGAGAGGAGGATGGAATGAATCAGGTACCCGGTTCATCATCCTCCTCCAACTGGCGCTGAAATTATTTGCAATCTTTCAACACGTGCTCGGTGCTACGACAACACAAACATAATTTTCCATTACTCCTCAGTCCTGGTGGGTCCGGAGAGGAATAAGAAAAAGGTGAAGGTGTAAAAGAGAAGTGACCATAAGACAGGGGTATTGTGTATGAAGTACCATAAAAGGATGGTGCTCTATACACTGAACCATGAGAATTATGCTCACTATCTTAAGTGTGGCACTCATCACTACCATGCCTATAATCACCGCACCATCTGCAATGGATGAATATAAGAAAACATGGTGCAACAAGAAAGAATTCACCAACAGAAATATTCTAAGGAAAAATTAACTACACACTAGCAGATAAAAGAAAAGGAATGCCTGCTGTTGAAAAATTAAAACTAGAAAAGGAACAAAGAAAAATAAGAAACGAATTCTAAAAACTAAAGCAAAGAAGAAACATGAAATGAACAAATGGAAAAGGGATTCTATCTCCTATCACCCTCTACAAAAACTCATACAACTGTGTTCCCCGGAAACGACGCCAAAAACTTGATGCGTCGGCAAGTGTGCCGGTCGCACAAGTAATATAAAATGGACGAATTTTCCCAAGTATCGATCTCTCAGGGAACACAGTAAGGTGGAGTTAATTTTGAGGAGGACTTGAGATTTAAGTCCTTAGGTCGGTGTTTACAAAGGGGGTTTTGATTGTTTACGGAAAAAGAATTAAAACACTAATAAACTACTCATATATAATTCCGCTATGCAATGCTTCGCAAGGCGGATGGAAAACTGCATGGGACGCTATGCACCAAATCACTAGGCGGAGGACGAGTAAGCTTGCGGATGAGGTGGTGAGAATGGCAGAATGAGGGTCATGAGCACCTCTTCGCTACGCACGCTTAGCAATTGCTAGTGCGACACTGTGTGGTGGAGGATGGATAATGGCGCACCTCAAGCAAATAACGTGAATATAAAATCACATAGACATGATTGTACACATACGTATATCAAATTAAGCACACTTCATCAAATACAAATAGATCAAACTACACTATCAACAACAAAAGAAGAAAAGAGTGCGAAATTGACCGGATCCGAAGTCTTACTGAAGATTCACGGAAGGAATCGCCGAGTTGTCAATCATTCTCCAAGCTCGGTCCTCAACTGTGTCTGGAGTAGAGGAGGCTGTCACTAACTCCCAATGGACCCGTCTTCTTTGTGACACGATTCGGTGGAGTATGACATAAACTCCTCTGAGATTGATGGTGAAAGCTAGGTCAAACCCTTCTTGAATCTCAAGGATGAAAGAGGAGGCCAAGAGGAAGCTCCGACTTCAATTTAGCGTTGAAAGCTTTCCCGGAGCCCCTCCCTATGGTGGAGGAAGAAGAAGATCGGCGGACCCACCTCGGAGACGAAAATGGCGGAGAAAAAGTCCAGCTTCAAAATTAGGGTGGAACCTGTGTATATGTAGATTACAGAAAATATAATGCACACGATTAGTGGCGCACGACCAGTGGTCGTGCGCACTTGATCCCATGATCGTGCGATTAACAATGCCAGAACTCCAGAAAATGGGATAAATGCACACGAGCAGTAGAGTACGACTAGAGGGCATGGGCACTATGTCCAATGGTCGTGCGATTTCCCCAAACAGAACTTGGAAAAATGGAGAATAGTGTGCACGATCAGTGGCTCATAACCAGTGGTCATGCGTTATAGTTCCAATGATCATGCGCAGTGTTCCTATACTGTTTGGGGTTCGATGAACTGATCGTGCACGACCAACGGTCGTGCGCTAAGGAGTCCACAAACCATGTGCGTATAAAAACGCACAATCAGTGGCCCTTAGGCAAAAAATACATTCCCAAACAATCCCAGAACACTCACATGACCCTTGTACATGCAGGAAAAATAAACCACTGATATGTGCAGACAATCCAGGCAATCACAATAAGAAGTACAATCAATAAAAGTAACAAAAAGACAACCAAGGGACTATAAGTGCACTTCATATAGAAATAAAGATAAAAGGAAATATATACGATAACGAACTAAAAGTGAAGTGCATCATCGAGAAAACTAGCCTTATGATTCTGAAAATCAGTATATAAATAGGACTCATCCCCATTTTATAATGGTTTAAATTTTTAAACCACACAAATGATTGATGCTGCCACCGGGGGAACGTTAAATAATAAATCCCTGTAAGCTGCTCAAGACTTGTTTGAAGAAATCACCATGAAATCCTACCAATGGTACGTGCCTAATTCAATCCCTAATAAACCATCTGGGCACTATGAGCTCGATGCTTCTTCCAATTTAGTACTCAAAGTAGAATATATAACTAGGCAAGTAGCGGGGATGTCGACTTCCTCCACCACCCCTACTTGGAATTCAACTAAGAATATAATAGAAGAACAAGTCGATTATATGGGGAATCCATATCAACCTCCTTCTAATAACCCAAATATTAATTCATAAAAAATACAAACAATCCAAGGTTTAGGCATCATCCAAATTTATCAAGGAGCAACCCCAATAATGCTCAGCGCCTGCCTAATGCAAATTAAATTGGATTTGCACCATAACCACCACCACAATCACAACCACTATAACCTGCCCCGATAGAAGACGTCTTTACTAAATATTTCGTTACAAATGAGTCCAATATCTGGAACCTATCCAGATCAATTAAAAATCTGGAAACTTAAATTGGACAGATTTAAAAGATGCTGTCGGAGTGCCAACCTGGAGCTTTATCGGGGAATACTTTAAACAAAGCGCTTGTGGGAGGCACTTCATAGTTATCTGTTGTTTATACTTGTTCTTTTTATATAAGTATTTCTTACGGCCTCCCCGACCTCCAATTAGGAAAGCCTTTTAACTATATTGTACATAAAATTTTGTATATATTATCTTTTTCTTCATACTTATGCACAACATAAGTATGGGGGTATATTTACTTTCTAAAAATCGCACTTATACGTATAAGTATTTTCCAAAAGAAATTTTAACAGTCTTTTTTTAAACGAAATTGTTTCTTATGAATGTTCATGTATAAAATTGCTTAAAAACAATAAAAACAAAAACATCCACCTAAGTATATATTTTGCTTAGTCAATCATCCAAAAACAAAATAGAAACCCCTACTTCATTTGTCTCTTTTCCAAAACAATAAATATTTTTGAGTTGATGTATAAGAACTTATCTAGTTTTTCCATTTGCTAGTCATTTATTTATCATAAATAGATAGATTTAAATATCGGGGTTAATTTTAAAGAATATTTTGTTTATTTTATTTAAAAGTTAGTGGATTTCTTTTGATCACTACTTCTGGTTTATGATAAATAGATGCATGTGTTAATTATGTTATCTAAACATCTGTAGACTATAATTATCTTTACTTTACTCTTATCGAAATATAGGAATTTTGAAGCTATTAAAGTTGCTCTCAAAATCTTTTATCAAAATTGTTTTTAAAACCCCCTATCGACTATTTGCTTGACATGTTTTCTTACACAAGCAAGTATCTGGGAGTATGTGCTCCTAGAAAAGAAAAGATCATATTTCATTGGGAATGAGATTTCATTCCGTAAACATAGTCATCTAATAATTGTTAAAAGACTATATGAAATTGTGTATGTACTTCTATACATATACATTGGATTAAAGTAAAGTTCAGTTCTACAAAAAATTTTTCTGCGTTGAAAAATAATTTCCTAAGTAGTTGTAAAAATGCAAAAATATTGAATAATGTGAGAGGATAAAATCCATTGCCTTCTACATCAAAGCCTACTTTATAGGAGAAAACCATGTTTGTACCCCATAAAACCACTACAAATATTGAATTAATAAGTTGTCTGTTTTCCATCAGATCGCTTTCAAGGTATAGTTTTTATAATTCCAATTTAACTTATTACTAATAATTACAATGTTGCTTGCTATTTTGTTTTCTCAAGATTTTGGCTACGAACATTTATCTCTGGTTAAATAATTTGCATTATGTAGGACTTAACTCTTTGTACTCCAAATCTTTATGTATATCTTCCCTTGATTTAATAAACTGATAGTAAAATTAAATTTTTTTTAACTCTTTTTATCATGGACTCCTACTTTTGCTCTAGAATAACAAAGCTTATGTATGGGGGTATTTGATGAGTAGCAAAATATAAATATTTTTAGTTTATATTTTAGTTTTGTTTGAATAAAAAATGTAATTTTATTATGTAAATACCTCAATAAATAATTTCTTTTTGATTTTGTGTTCTAACTTGACCTTATTTTGTGCTCTATAGGTATTTATGCAAATTTGGTGAAATTCGACAAAATTTTCCTAAGTCACGCCCCCAGGTCACGCCGGTGACCTAGGGCATGTAACTTTAAAACTAACAATTCCAGAAAGTGGACAAATTTCTGTCAGCATGCCCAGTCACGCCCTTGCTTCATGCCCGTGTTCCAGCTATCATTCCTGTGACATCACCCGTGACAAGCTAGAATCTAATTATCATTTTGTACAAAAGTCTTGATTCCAGCAAAATAAGTAACGCCTAGTCAACATGCCCATGTTCCAGCTGTCATGCCCGTGACCTCACCCGTGACCAAGTCAGAAGCTCATTATCTTGACGTGTCGAAGTCCATTTATTATGCTTCAAACAAGCCTATCTGACATGCCCGTGCTTCTCAATACATGCTAACATAATCTTCCAAACCATTCCAGAAGCTTCCCGAATTTCTATTCGCAGACAATGATCAAGGAGTACTCAAAAATGTGCTAACGGCAGTGGGACTCCTGCGGGTAATAAGAAGCTAAAAAAATGAACCAGAAGTCAGACCAAACTGAGAGTGAGCAGCATAAACAAAGATGGATTTGTGAATGAGAAAGAAACCAATATTCATTGGAATCCATGGATGGAAGAATGGGAAGGAAATTGCTCAAGAGGGCTTAAGGCAGCACGAAGACTAGGGCTATTCTAATTTCACAGAATCAAACCATAGGAAACCTTTTTGGTAGTCATTTCGCGAGACTTCGTCTGGTTGGTATCTGAGAAACGCAATACTGGTTTGGTCATGAATATCCCTGATAGCTTGGAGAAACTTTCTGACCGACTGCAATGAATCAGGCAACCGAAGACATTCAAACGAAAGTGCTGGTGATCCCCGTCGGTTGTTGGAACGACGCGAGCCGGGCTTTTAGAAAGAGATGAAGGGACAGAGGCGCGAAGCGTTCCCCATCTAATTTGGGGCGGAAAACGAATCGACAAAGCTTGTTCCAGCATCGGTGGTCGATAAGGCAACTTTCACTTTCGACCAGAGGCACTCTCAAACATTTCTCTCCAAGCATGATTGCAAAGAACCCGGTCAAGTCAAATTCCCAATAAGAGCGAGAAAGACGAGTCATAAAGGCGTGCGTATTTAAGATGGTTTGGATGGATATTATTTCGGCAATTTTATAAGTTTTTTAAATTTTCTTACTACCACCCCATCCCGGATGAGAGGCTTGGCTAAGTACTTTTTAGCGCTTGATTAAGATGTTTGGGACGGATATTATTTTTGCAATTTTATAAGTCTTGTAATTTTTCCTACTACCACCCCCATCCCTGTTGAGATGCTAAGAACTTTTTAGTGCTTGATTAAGATGTTTGGGATGAATATTATTTCGGGAATTTAAAACTTTACTTTTTTAAAATAGTTTTCTTTTTTTTTTACCATCGTCCCCTTCCTGAATTAGAGGCTAACAATTTTTTAGCACTTGATTGAGATGATCTTTAGAAAGGATATTAATTTTGCAATTTAAAACCCTATTTTCTAAATTAATAAAAACTTAAGATTTAACTAAGAATTAAGTTTAGTGGAATCATACCTCTCGATATATGGTTTTCATTTACGTAGTTCATAGCTAGTAGCCGAAAGGTTCGTGTCTAAAATTGATCACACTCAGGTAAAGAGAAACAACGTTTCACTCTCGAAAGAGATGAACGTAAGCCTCCCGAGTTGAACCTTCGAATCGCAGTGGAAGGTCAATAGAGGGGATTGATAATAAGTTTTGTAGTCTAAACTATTTGGATATTTTTAGGTTTTTAATACACAAATCATGTCTTGTAAGCTTATATATTGACCTCCTTTTATATATTTTATTTCCACTAATGATTTCTCTTCTTTTTGCAGATTTACTCAATTTTTGCCCAAACACCTGACATGCTCCAAACACGCCCTCCCTAGGCGTGTCACTGGCGTGTAACCTAATCCCGATGAAGATTGTTGCCAGAGCCCAAATCCCGAGAAAAACACCTGCTACGCTCCCTTGACACGCCCTCCCTAGGCGTGTCCCAAGGCGTGTCACCCTCATCCTGAAGCCTACTGCCGCATTTAAAGATTTTCTGTTGCTGCATGTCAATAATACTGATACGCACCCCCCCCCTACACGGGCGTGTCACCAGGCATGTTCCACCTTTTTCGACGACTGACGGATTTCCGACCAATGATTGAGACATGATGTGCCTTACATGCCACTCCTACACGGGCGTGGCCCAGGGCGTGTCCAGCGACGTTCAGAAGAAATCATCATTTACATCAGAATTCAGCTCCCGAGATCAACCCCGTACCAGACACTCCCCCTGGTCACGCCCTCCCCGGGCATGACAGGGGGGCGTGACCAACCCGAAAAAAGTCTATAAATTCAGGCCTCCCCCATGTTTCTAGCAAGTAGTTTAGAGTGAGAGGGAAGGTGCTGCCCTTTTGTTTCATGGAGTTTTTCAAGCCTCTCCTCTCCCTCTTTCTCATTTTAAGCTTTTTAATCCTAGTTTGTGTACTCCTTTTGTATTAGTTTTTGTAATTGCTTTAATAGCTTAATGTAAATGTTAGCATAGGTTTTTATTTCATTGCACTTGTAATCCTTTATTCCAAGTTGTAACTCTCTTTTAGTATTAATATAAAGTTCCTTTTTTATCTTTGTTCTCTTAATGTTCTTTTACCCAACTCTCCTCCTCCACTTCTCCATGATTAACTAATCCTCCTTGTACTCGATCTTGATGATCCAAGGTTCGAGTTTATTAAGTTAAGAAGTTTTAAGTTAACTTTTTCTTTTTAGGGTTTAGGCCTTTGATTTACTCTTGAAAAATCATGTTTGGAGTTATAAAATCGATATATAATTTCCATATTTGTTTTCACTCTTAGCTAGCCGAGAGGCTCGTAGTTTGAAGTGAACACTCAAGAGTAAAGAGAGTTGCATGCACCCCTTGAGAGAGGCAGACGTTAAATCTCCCGGATTGGAGTAAAATCGAATAGTGGGGTTCACCGCGTAAAGCGAGCTTTATGTCTCCGATTTGGACGAGAGTTCGGTCAGACCTTACTAAACTCATTTTGGCCCGGCATCGAGAGAAGCGTGTTCAAGATTTAGGAACATCCACGGTCAAGGTACTTTACCCTATTAAGTTAGGGTTTATTATCGCATTTTTAATCATATTTTGCCGGGGTGATTCTTGATCGAGTACATTACTCTTTCATCATTTCAACCCCTTGTTGTAATCGTTTTTAGTAGTTCTTATTTAGCTGCAAGTAGTTATCTTTTTAGCGCAAATAATTCCGTTCTTAACCGCAATTAGTTTTCTTTTAACAAACCCTAAAACAATCCTTCGATAAGATAATAGTCTTCGTGTGAGTAAGATTACTCAACAGTTCTCGGATTTTAATACAACGGTTGTGTCCCCTAGCTACAATTCGATAGGTATACTTGCCTAGTTGGATTGCTAGTTCGGTTTTATTCTCTTCACGATTAGTAGACACGATGTTTTTGCCACCGTTGCCGGGGAGCAACTTTTGTTGATAATTTGAAAACACGAACCTATTACTTTTATCACTTCTCTTTCTCTCCCTCTTTCTTAAAAACTAAAAAATTCAAAAAATATTAACGCTCTTAATAGAAACCCACATCACAATTTTTCTACACAACCTTACTCTCTCGAAAAGGGCACTGTGGCTTAAATACCACTATCTTGTCTAGTACCTTGCGAACCCTTCATCGGGTAGCCCTTAGAAAGTTCGAGAGTTAAAACATTAAAAAGAATCTATTTCAAAAAAAATTAGTTGTTCTCTTTTTCTAGTTTATTTTCTCTTTCTTTATCTTCTCTTCTCCTAGTGCATGACCCGCGGAAATCCGTCGGTTATTTTCGAATTGGACCACGAAATTGTGCGTACTCTTCGGAGAAGATCGCGATTTCAAATCCCTACCCTCCAAATATCGGTTGAGGATTTCGAGTCATTTTTTACTTTAAGAATGGAAGAGCCCATCGTAGAGGAAGCCCTGTATAGACCTATGGCCTATTATGCACGACCGAATCTAGAGGGTACAGAATAAAGCATAGTTCGCCCTGCTATAACTAATAATAATTTTGAACTTTAGCCTAGCATAATTCAAATGGTGCAATAGTATGCGCAATATGACGGACTTCAAGATGAATATCCGAGCGTGCATAATGCTAGCTTTCTTGAGATTTATTGAAAGTCTATCTAGTGTCAACTACCTTCACCTATGGGGGGGTAGGTAATTTGCTGTCTTTTTGCGGAATTAAAAATAAACCTGCACAAGAAACAAAACAAGCACAACACAGAAACAGAATGGCAGTTATAGTGGTTCCCCGATTTGGGTACGTCCACTTTCCCTCTTCGACCTATCTCCCAACAAGGGATTACTCGGTCACTTCATCAACCGGATTGAAATCCAATCCTCACACTATGGAAGAAACCCTTCCACCCAAAGGAGTCACTACTCCTTCACCACGGGTTGCACCCAACCCTTAAAACTAGGAATCAAAATTCCCTTACAACCAAATGAAAATAGAATGTATAGAAATACAAACTACGTATGGAGAGCTCGGTGTCCCTCTTCGTTTGATGAAGCGTTCTTTAAGAAGTCGAAGAGTCCACGATCGAAGCACTCTCTTTGAGAGGATCTTCCCGAGATCGGCGGCGGCAAAGGATTGCGGCGGCGATCTTTGTAGATCAAAACTTCTTGACGAAGCTAGCGAGGTCTACCAATGATCTTACTTGGATCGATTGTGTCAATCGATTCGGAGGGGAAAGATATTCCCGCTCAACAAATCAAGAGACAAAAGATCTCAAGATAGATACGTGAGACTCTAAGCTTAGCTTCGTTTCTGTCGTCGGGAGATCAGAGAAGATCTGAAGTCTGCAACGACGATGACCGTGCGAGCGGCGACGGCAAACAGTGGAGTTCCGCGATCAGCTAGGTCGACGACGGCTCGATTTCGTAGATATGAATATATTGTTCTGCTTGTCTTTAGGGTTTTAAAATACATGATTATTTATACCCAAAGACATCCCAAGATAGCCGTTGGGGGACCAACCAGGTCAACCCTACGCACGGGCCGAAACAGCGCGTTACGATCAGGACTGGTCCAGCGAGCAGACAAAAAAACACCTTAAGGCAAATTCGGCGGGAATCGCTGGTGATTCCCGTCGAAGTCGGCGGGAATCACTTACGATTTCCGTCGAATTTTCCTTGGTAGAATTCCAGTTGGAATTCTGGTCATCCGGAGGGAATCGACGGGAATGCGCGGTTATTCTCGACGAATCAGCCGATTCTGCCTTAGCAGAATTCTTGAAGGCGTTGAGTAAGCCGGAAGCAGACGGCAGGAATCGGCGAGTGATTCTCGACGATTCGGCGAGAATCACTAGTGATTCTCGTCGAATCGGCGAGAATCACTTGGTGATTCCCGTCGAATTTTCCTTGGACGATTCTTCGTCTTCCTTCCCAAGAGCTGGTCTTTGACCCATCCTTGCTCCTTTTCAGCTCACGATCAATCTCAACCCTGTACTTTAAAAAAGTACACTCCAATAGATAGAGTACACGTGAGCCAACACACTGATCTGCTCAACTAGGGATTACGTTGCGCAGACCCGTGTATATTGACCCACTACACCCTGACATTGGTGTGTACTTAGCGTGGAATAACTGCAAGCACAACATGAAGAAAATCATCAAATACATTATCTATTCACCTTAGCTTGTTTAGGGACTTCTTCAAATCAGGTACATTGTGGATACAATACCCAACAATCTCCCCCTATTTGAAGAAGCCTAAACCCTACAAGCTAAGGTGAATAGGACATATGAGAATGAAAATCATAACCTAAGAATTCAGTTCAGAGTGAGATTCATTACAATTTTCCTGAGAGCATACTTAACGTTGGCAGCCACCTGTTGGCAGCCACCTAAGCCTTAGCCGAGAGGGTAATCTCCCCCTTTTCGGCTTCTACAAATCTGGGACTTCACTTGGAGCCACATGCTCCCCCTCCGATCTTGCATCCATACTCGAGCTTGAGTTACCTTGCTGATGCTCCCCGTTGATCCAAGAGCCTTGAGCCGGACAGTCTTCACTCTTCATAGTTTAGCATGCCGAGTTCAGTTTTGAAGAGACTGAACTTGGCCTTGTCTAGGGGCTTTGTGAAGATATTTGCAACCTGCTTATCCATGGGGACATAGCAGAGAGATATATCTTTGTTTTCCACATGCTCCCAAATGAAGTGATAGCGCACTTCAATATGCTTCGTTCTGCAGTGCGACCGCGGATTGTTCACAATTTCTATTGCGCTCGAGGAGTCTCAATACATCGGAACTTCTCTGAACTACAAGTCATAATCTTTGAGGTGATCTCTGATCCATAGAAGTTGTGCGAAACAGCTGCCTGCTGAGATGTACTCAGATTCAGCCGTGGAGGTTGCGACATAATTTGTCTTCTTACTGTTCCAAGAAATAAGCCGTCTTCCGAGGAATTGACACGTACCGAGAGTGCTTTTCCTATCATCCCTGCTTCCTGCAAAATCAGCATCTGAAAAGCCTATTAGTTCGACCTCATTGTTTCTAGGGTACCACAAGCCAAGATTAGATGTACCTTTAAGGTATCTAAGAATTCGCTTTGCAGCGACATAATGAGATTCCTTAGTGTTCACCTGATATCATGCACATACGCATGTGGAAAACATAATATCCGGTCTACTAGCAGTAAGGTAGAGCAGGGATCCAATTATGCTTCTTTATTTGGTTTCATCAAAAGGTTTCCCTTTCTCATCCTTGTCTAGAGACACAGTGGATCCCATTTGAGTCCTCATAGAGGTTGCATTCTCCATTCCTAATTTCTCGAGGAGTTCATTTGTGAACTTCGTCTGAGAGATGAAAATTCCATCCTCAGACTATTTCACTTGAAGTCCCAAGAAATACTTTAGGTCTCCCATGCTGCTCATTTCAAACCTTCCTTACATTAGTTTAGAAAACTTTTTGCAAAGATTGTTGCCCGTAGAAACGAAAATTATGTAATCGACATAGATTTGCACAAGCAAGATCTTGCCTTTGACTTCCCTAATAAACAATGTCTTATCTATTTTTCCTCTCGAGAACTTGTTCTCAAGAAGAAAACTAGACAGAGTCTCATACCAAGCTCGAGGAGCTTGTTTCAAGCCATATAACGCATTATTAAGAAAATAAACATGATTGGAGAATGTAGGATTAACAAAACCTGGGGGTTGCGCGACATATACTTTCCCTTTCAATTTTCCATTGAGGAATGCAGATTTCACGTCCATCTGATAGATAGTGAATACTTTGTGCGAAGCATACGCCAGGAACAATCTGATCGCCTCGAGCCTTGCAACTGGTACAAAGGTCTGGTCGAAGTCAATCCCCTCCTCCTGTCTATAAGCTTGAGCTACCAGCCTGGCCTTGTTCTTTATGATGACACTGTGTTCATCCAGTTTATTTCTGAAGATCCACTTAGTGCCGATCACATTCTGGTTCTTTGGTCTGGGAATAAGCGTCCAGACGTTGGATCGTTCGAACTGATGCAGTTCATCTTGCATGGCAAGTATCCATGCTGCATCTTTGTTTGCTTTGTCGAACTTCTTTGGCTCAACCTGTGATAGGAAACTAAGGTGCAAAATCTCGTTAATTGTACCTCTTCGAGTTCTGACACCGTACGAGGATATCTGATGATCTGATCTCTAGGATGATCCCTCACGTGTCGGAGTTCTAAGAGTCTGGCATCTTGAGCTCAGACATCTTCTCGGGCTCCTCCTTCTTCTAGGAGATTTTCTCCATCGTGATTGTCAACTTCTCCAGTTGGCATTGAGGTGGAAACCTTGACGTACTTGGGAGTTGCATCCTTAGCAGTCTCATCGAGACTTAGCTGTTCAAGTCTTGCACCTGCATCTTCAATAATACCACTGGAAGAATTGCTATGAAGCAAGCTTCCTTCATCAAAAACAACATTAATGGACTCCTCTACCACTAGGGTTTTCTTATTAAAAACCCTATATGCCCGACTTTGGCTACTATAGCCCATGAATATGCCTTCAAAGCATTTTTCATCAAATTTAGTACGCGGGTACTTCCCGTTATTGAGTACATAGCATCTGCAGCCAAAGATCCTTAAATAGGACATGGTTGGTTTCCTACCTTTCAGTAGCTCATAAGGCGTCTTACGATGATTCTTGTTGATCAATGCTCGATTTTGTACATTACAAGCCGTATTTACAGCCTCTGCCCAGAAGTATTCTGGGAGAGAAGCGTCATTCAACATTGTCGTGCAAGCTTCAATGAGTGTTCTATTTCACCTCTCCGCAACTCCATTTTGCTGAGGAGTACGCGGGGAGGAAAACTCTTGAAAGATACCATGTTCTTCACAAAATTCTGTCATAGCCCCAGATTCAAATTCTGTTCCATGGTAACTTCTGATTTTGACAACTGAACAGTTAAGTTCGTTCTGAATTTGCTTGACAAAGCTAGTGAAGATGTTAAACATATCTGACTTTCGTTTTAAGAAGAACACCCATGTAATTCGAGAGTGATCATCAACAATCACTAGCGTATTTGACTTGCCTCCCAAGCTATGAACTTGCACTGGACTAAACAAGTCCATATGCAGAAGATAAAGACATCTGAAAGAGTCTTTGTCTGTAATTCCCTTGAAGGTAGCCCGAGTCTGTTTGCCCTTCTGGCATGCAGGACAGGGGCTATCTTTGATTCACTTAATAATGGGAGCATCCCTTACTAAATTTTTAGAAAACAACATATTAATAGTCTTGAAATTAATATGTGTCAATCTCTTGTGTCATTGTTCACAAAGAGATGCACTGCCTTTTGCTACTAGGCACACGGGGGTAGAAGAATCTAAGCTAAGAAAATATAAACAAAAAATATTTCTGCTCCTAATGTCAGTTAATACCGTCTCCGAAGAGGCACACGATATTATCAACCATTTATCCTTGCAGAACTTAACGTCATAACCTTTATCACACAACTGGCTTACACTGATCAGGTTATGATTTAATCCTTCAACATAGGCCACGTCGGTGATAGAGATTATACCGTTGGAAATCATACCGTAACCTCTGGTGACTCCTCGATCTGATCCTCCAAAGATGACTTTGGGTCCATTTTGGACTGGAGAGTAATCACGCAGCAGGCTTCTTGTCCCAGTCACATGCCGGGAACATCCACTATCCAATTACAAAATTTGCATTTTGGTGGCCTTTGGATATACCTGCAAAACAGAAACAGTTTCCCTTAGGAACCCATTCGAACATGGGTCCTAGATTCCTTGTTAGCATACTCCCCCTAGGGTGGTTAACCTTATGAGTGGTTGGCCTCGCATTGCTAACATGAGGAGTCTCGTTGAATCTTGGATTAAACCAGCAATCCACGGAAAAGTGACCAACTTTGCCACATCACCAACAGTCGAACCTGTTGTACCACTTCCTAGGCTCCAGCTTCACCCTGGGAACGGTGGGTCCAGATGGGGCCTTAGATCTGGAGGTGGAGGCATCATGATGACAACAATCACATGATTTCATCACTTCCTGTTCCTTCAGTATAACAGGCTTGGCTTTTTGTGTCTGCTTCCTATTATGGCCGCTCGAGAAGTGGCCATAATTTTCCACTTGGGTTTCCTCATAATGTGCCTTGAAGACACTCTCGCCGTAGTTGCGGGGGAAGGCTGAACCATCATACCGGCTCTTGGGCTTTTCAACTGAGGGCCAGAAGAAGTAGCCATAGGTTGACTCAAAGTCCTGTTCATTGCAGGGAAAGCCAGACTTCCTGAATTCAACAGGGTTGAGTGGGGCCTTTCCCTTTTCTATAGTAGAGGCCTTCTTAGCAGCCTTATTTTTCCTCTACTTTTTGTTTCTCCTGGATGATTTACCAGGAACACCCACATGCCCCAAGCCAGCCCCCTTAGCCTGAGCAGAGAAGGTATCAACTAGTGGAAGAAAAGTCTTTGGCATAGAGAAGCTTTTGACAATCTTCCTTCTTGCCGCAAGTTGTTCTTCCAACTTGTTGACTTCTTCCTGTTTAAGGTCAAGGAGCCTTAGAGACTCTGAGTGCTCAGAAGTCAGGCCCAGGCGTTCCTGTCGGAGAGAGATCAAGCTAGTGATCTCTTCTCTTAGGGACACACCCTCAGCCTTAAGGAATTTGACTTCCTTTTTTGAGCCCTCAACCTCTTACGACATTCCTCAAAGGTATTGAGCAGAAGCTCATACTTTTCGAGGAGCTCAGCTTCACAGGCAGATGGGATGTCCTCGAGATCATCATCAAGAGACTCATAGTCAGAGTCAGAGAGGGGGGTACGAGCTTTTACCTTCCAAAAAAATGGGGGCAGTCTCCTTCTGAGTCAGAGCAACCCACTTGCTCGAAGTAGGCTTCCTCATCATCACTGGAGTCTGAGGAATCAGACTCATTCAGTGTCTTTGGCTTTTTGGCGATGTAGCTCCTCTCCTTCTTCTTATCCCTAGAGGACTTTTGCTCCTCTCCCTTCCCCTTATCTCTCTTGTCTTGGTGGCAGTCAATGATGATGTGACCAAGCTTATTGCATTCAAAGCAAATAATATCATTAGAGCGATGTTTGTTCGGTTTGGATTCATACCTGTCAGAAGAATAATTCTTCTTCTGATGTCTGTAGGAGGAGCCGTCTCTCTTTTTTTGATTCCTCAACTTGAGGAACTTCTTGAACTCCCGAGTAATGAGGGAGAAGTCTTCTTCAGATAGCTCTGAGCCGGAAGAGCATGGCTCAGATTTATCTTCCTCATCGATTTTCCGAGAGCGGGATGAGGCTGCACCCTTGCCTTTCCTTGAGTGATTGGCTTTTAGGGCCACAGTCTTCTCTCTGGCAGCGGCTTTATCAGCTTCTTCTTCCGCTTTCCTGTTGTTCAGCTGAAGCTCATAGGACAAAAGTTTCCCAAACAGAATCTGGGGATCTGTTTCTTCCAGCCTGCCAAATTCTCTGATGGCGCAGATCTTGGTGTCCCATTCCTTAGTAAGGGATCTAAGGAACTTGTCATTTAGTTAACCATCAGTGAACACCCTGCCATAGCCCTTCAGGGCATTGACGATCTTCAGGATGTTCTCGAATGTCACTTTGATTTCTTCCTTGGGACCTTGCCTGAAGGCCTCATACTTCTAGTTCAGAAGGGATCTTCGATCATCCCTTACTTCATCAGTGCCTTCCATCAAGATGATTAGGCAGTGCCAAATTTCCTTGGCAGTCCTGCAGTTGCAGAAAACCTGCATCATGGAATCATCGACGGCACTTACCAGAATGTTCTGAGCTTTCTTGTCGAGTCCAACAAGCACCATCTCATCCTTATCCATTTCCGAAAGTTTCTTGGGCACTTTCTTGGTTTGATCAATGGTGGAGGCCTTAGTGGGAATATAAGGTCCCTCCTCCACTACCATGAAGAGTCGTGGGTCGAATTATTCCATGTAGTACCTGATCCTTTCCTTCCAGATAGGAATGTTAAGCTTGGTGCACACTGGGATCTTCCCTGAATACTTGAGTCCTTCCATTTATGAGAGCTTCTTTCTTCTTGACACTAGATGCGGGAACTTACTCAAGGTGTTAACCTTATTGATTAGTAACCTCTCTCTGATACCACTTGAAAGTCTATCTAGTGTCAACTACCTTCACCCATGGGGGGGGGGGTAGGTGATTTGTTGTCTTTTTGTGGAATTAAAAATAAACCTGCACAAGAAACAAAACAAACATAACACAAAAACACACAGGCAGTTATAGTGGTTCCCCGATTTGGGTACGTCCACTTTCCCTCTTCGACCTATCTCCCAACAAGGGATGACTCGGTCACTTCACCAACCGGATTGAAATTCAATCCTCACACTATGGAAGAAACCCTTCAACCCAAAGGAGTCACTACTCCTTCACCACGGGTTGCACCCAACCATTACAACTAGGAATCAAAATTCCCTTACAACAAAATGAAAATAGAATGTATAGAAATACAAACTACGTATGGAGAGCTCGGTGTCCCTCTTCATTTTATGAAGCATTCTTGAAGAAGACGAAGAGTCCACGACCGAAGCACTCTCTTGGAGAGGATCTTCCCGAGATCGGCGGCGGCAAAGGATTGCGGCGGCGATGCTTTGTAGATTCAAACTTCTTGACGAAGCTAGCGAGGTCTACTAACGATATTACTTGGATCGATCGTCTCAATCGATTCGGAGGGGAAAGATATTCCCGCTCAACAAATCAAGAGACAAAGGATCTCAAGATAGATACGTGAGACGCTAAGCTTAGCTTCATTCTTGTCATCGGGAGATCAGAGAAGATCTGAGATCTACAACGACGACGATCATGCGAGCAGCGACGGCGAGCAGTGGAGTTCCGCGATCAGTTAGGTCGACGACGGCTCGATTTCGTAGATATGAATATACTGTTCTGCTTGTCTTTAGGGTTTCAAAATACATGAGTATTTATACCCAAAGACATCCCAAGATAGCCGTTGGGGGACCCACCAGGTCAACCCTACGCACGGGCCGGAATAGCGCGTGATGACCAGGACCGGTCCAGCGAGCAGACAAAAAAATACCTAAGGCAAATTCGGCGGGAATCGCTGGTGATTCCCATCGAAGTCGGCGGGAATAACTTACGATTCCCGTCGAATTTTCCTTGGTAAAATTCCAGTTGGAATTCTGGTCATCCGGAGGGAATCGACGGGAATGCGCGGTGATTCTCGACGAATCGGCGAGAATCACTTGGTGATTCCCGCCGATTCTGCCTTAGCAGAATTCTTTAAGGTGTTGAGTCAGCCGGAAGCAGACGGTGGGAATCGACGAGTGATTCTCGACAATTCGGCGAGAATCACTAGTGATTCCCGTCGAATCGGCGAGAATCACTTGGTGATTCCCGTCGAATTTTCCTTGGACGATTCTTCGTCTTCCTTCTTAAGAGCTGGTCTTTTACCCATCCTTGCTCCTTTTCAGCTCTCGATTAATCTAAACCCTGTACTTGAAAATAAGTACACTCCAATAGAGAGAGTACACGTGAGCCAACACACTGATCTGCTCAACGAGGGATTACGTTGCGCAGACCCGTGTATATTGACCCACTGCACCCTGACATTGGTGTGTACTTAGCGTGGAATAACTACAAGCACAACTTGAAGAAAATCATCAAATACATTATCTATTCACCTTAGCTTGTTTAGGGACTTCTTCAAATCAGGTACATTGTGGATACAATACCCAACATTTATGACACCTTTAAAATAAATGGTGTTACAAACGATGTTATTAGACTAAGACTCTTCCCCTTCTCCCTTAGAACTAAAGCTAAACAGTGGTTGATGACTCTGCCAAGAGGGAGCATCACCACTTGGGATCAACTAACCGAAAAATTTCTGACGAAGTATTTTCCGCCAGCTAAAACTACAAAACTTAGGAACGATATTTCTGCCTTTTTTAAAATAGATTCTGAATCTCTTTATGAAACTTGGGAAAGATTTTAAGAACTCTTAATACGATGCCCCCATCACGCGCTGCCTGTATGGTTACAAGTGCAGACGTTTTATAACATGCTAAATAAAAAACAAAGCAAATGATAGACGCATCTTCCGGTGGTACTTTAAACCACAAAACCCCGGAAGAAGCTCTTGAGCTTTTCGAGGACATGGCCATGAACACATATCAGTGTAATATGCCTAGACCTCGCCTAGACAAACCTGCAGGTAACTTTGATGTAGATAACACTCCCAGCTAGCTCTGTAAGTGGAAGTATTAAGTAAAAAGATAACGGAGATGACTGCTGCCTCCGTCCCTCAGGTATGGGAATCTATAACTCCTGACCCTGAACAAATAGATTATGTTAACAATAAGCCTAGGAATGCTTTTCATAATTTTTCTGCGGCTAATTTTCCTGCGCCGGGCTTTGCTTTTCCGAATAGTTATAATCCTGCTTTACGAAACCACCCATATTTCTCGTGGAGTAACCCTTTGAACGCAATGCGCCTGCCACAACAAAATGGTTTTTCTGCACCACCTCCACCTCTTCAAAATTATCAAAAGATCCAAGATTGGAGGAAATGTTTTCAAAATATATGAATGTTAATGAGGCAACTATAAGAAGCCTAGCCGGATCCGTTAAAAATCTAGAAAATCAAGTAGGACAACTAGCTAAAATTATATCTGAGTGACCCACCGGGTCTCTTCCGGCCAATACCGAGCCCAACCCGAGAGAGAGAGCGAAAGATATAACTCTTTGGAGTGGGAAGCAAGTTTTTGGTATGGTTAGCGAAGGGCCCGAGGCAAGCTCCGCCCCCATTTTGAATATTCCACCACCTGTTGAAAAAGACTTTATCACTCCGCTCTCTGCTTTAAGAAAAGATCTCGCTCCACAACCTATTTTTTAAAATGATCCAACTCCACCATACCCTTCCCAACTTTATAGAAAACCTCTTGATGATCAGTTTACCGGCTTCTTAGAAATTTTTAAGCAAATCCACATAAATCTACCCTTCCACGAAGCGATTACCCAGATACCGAAGTATGCTAAGTACCTTAAGGACCTTCTGACTAATAAGAAGAATTTAGAGAACTAATAGCATGCCACGTTAAATACCGAGTGCTCTGCTGTCTTGACAAACGCTTTACCAAAGAAGACAAGTGATCTGGGTAGTTTTTCTATACCGTGTGTTTTGGTTATTTTTTTGTCAAGCATGCATTGGCCGATTTAGGTGCTAGTATCATCCTAATGCCCTTCTTGTTATTTAAGAAGTTAGGAATTGGTAGCCTCCACCCCACGCGTATGAGTATCAAGCTCACTGATAGATCTGTTAAGTACCCGTTAGGAATAGTGGAAGATGTTCTAGTCAAAGTGACAAATTCATCTTCCCGGTGGATTTTGTCATATTGGACATCGAAGAAGACGACGAGGTTCCCCTGATCCTTGGCCGACCCTTCCTTGCCACCTCCCGAGCTATCTTTAACGTAAGCAATAACAAGCTCTTCCTATGAGTAGGCGACGATGAAGTGACCTTCTCTATCACCCCATCGATGAAAAATAACCTAGAGAATGACGACTCCTGTTTCTTCTTAGATAACTTAAGTGATGAATCTTCCTACAACATTTTTGAAGATGAATTTTCTAATTTTTGTTCTTCCTCAATTCTTCCTACTGAATGTCTACAAAAAACTGCCATGGCCATTTATTCACCCACTTCAAATTTTTCGTATAAGTTAAAAGTCTATGAAGATATTATTTTTGAAAATGAAAGAACTTCCAAAACATCTTATGAAGAACCCCCTACCCTTGAATTAAAAGAACTTCCTGAACATCTCAAGTATGCCTTCTTAGAAAAAAATTCCAAACAGCTAGTGATAGTTTCGGCCTGCTTAACTGAATTACAAAATGACAAACTCCTCTTGTTTTACGAAAACATCGCCGAGCCATCGCCTGGCAGATATCTGATATTAAAGGCATAAGCCCATCTTTCTGCACCCACAAAATCTTAATGGAAGATAATTCCCATAATTCAATCCAACCTCAGTGTCGTATAAATCCGAACATGAAAGAAGTCGTAAGAGGCGAGGTTATGAAGCTGTTAGGCGCAAAAATTATCTATCCTATTTTAGATAATAAGTGGGTTAGTCCTGTTCAGGTAGTGCAGAAAAATGGAGGGATAACCGTACTTGTGAATGAAAATAATGATTTAATCCCGACACGGACGGTGATAAGGTGGAGAATGTGTATTGACTATCGTAAGTTAAACGACGCCACCCGCAAGGAACACTCCCCCTTGTCATTCATCGATCAAATTTTAGAGCAATTATCCGGCCATATCTTTTACTGTTTTCTCGATGGTTTATCATGATATTTTCAAATCCCCATCTCTCCCAAGGACCAGGAGAAAACTACATTTACTTGTCCCTTCGGCACCTTCACTTACCGAAGAATACTGTTAGGATTATGCAATGCACCAGCTACATTCCAGCGATGTATGCTCGCAATCTTCGACAAGTACGTAGAAAGCATTATGGAGGTATTTATGGATGATTTCTCTGTGTTCGGCAATGCCTTTGATAGTTGTTTAGAAAACCTCAAAAAAGTCTTAGAAAGATGTGAAGAAACTAACCTCGCCCTAAATTGAGAAAAATGTCATTTTATGGTGAGGGAGGGGTTAGTTTTGGGTCATAGGATTTCTGCGAGAGGAGTAGAAGTAGACATAGCTAAGATAGAAGTTATCGAGAAGCTGCCGCCACCTACGAATGTCAAAGCTATAAGAAGTTTCTTAGGACACGCTGGTTTCTACCGCCGCTTCATAAAATACTTATCCAAAATTACCAAACCCCTTACTCAACTCTTAGAAAAAGAAGCCCCATTTATTTTTGATGACCTTTGCCTATCTGCCTTTGAAAAAATTAAAGATAAGTTAATTAATGCCCCTATTATGATAGCTCCAGTGTGGGACCTTCTCTTTGAAATTATGTGCGATGCTAGTACTTTCGCGTTGGGAGCCGTACTAGGACAACGAATATCTAAAAACTTCCACACAATCTATTTTGCAAGTAAAACACTTACATCGACATAAGAGAACTATACCACGACCAAGAAGGAGATCTTAGCTATTGTTTTCGCTTTTGATAAATTCCGTCCTTAGATTATGCTTTCAAAAATGATCATTTTTACGGACCACTCGACCCTCAAGTATTTTATTGCTAAGATGGATGCCATGTCGTGCCTGATTTGCTGGGCCTTAGTCCTTCAGGAATTCGACTTAGAAATCTGTGATAAGCGAGGATCCGAGAATTTGGCTGCAGACCATCTCTCACGATTAGATAATACTTATATAGAAAAATTAGATGAAAAATCTTTTAAGGATTTCTTCCCCAATGAGAAGCTGCTTTTAATTAACACATCCCCCTCTCCTTGGTTTGCACACATAACCAACTATTTAGTGGCTCGTATCCTCTCAAAAGAGTTCTCCTCTCAGCAAAAGAGGAATTCTTTTCTGAGTTGAAGAACTATTTTTGGGAGGACCCACATCTTTTCCGACTCTGTGCAGACCAAGTGATAAGGAGATGTGCCTCTTTTGAAGAAGGATTAGATATTTTTAAACATTTGCATGAAGGACCGACTGGTGGTCACTATCAAGCTGCTCGCACAACCCAAAAAGTGCTTCACACGGGTTTTTATTGTCCTAGCTTGTTTAAAGACACGCAAGCCTTTGTGAGTAGGTGTGATAGTTGCCAACGGTCAGGGAAATATTTCCAATAAAAATGAAATGCAGCAAAATTATTTACTCGAGTGAGAAGTTTTTGACCTCTGGGGAATTGATTTTGTTTGCCCTCTTCCTTCTATCTTCGGGAACAAATACATTTTAGTTGTTATCGATTATGTTTCACGATGGGCTGAGGCCCAAGCTCTTCCTACTAACGACGCCCTAGTCATAATTACATTTTTGAAAAAAATTATTTTCTCGATTCAATACGCCGCGAGCCATCGTTAGCGATAGGGGTTCACATTTTTGTAACGTACAGTTTTCAAAAATTATTATTAAATACAGCGTTATGCATAAGATTTCAACTGCATACCCCCCCCCCCAAACTAACGTACAAGTCAAACAGAGAGATAAAAAGAATTTTAGAAAACACTATTTCCATCTATAGAAAAGACTGGTCAACCAAATTAGGCGATGCTCTATGGGCCTTACCGAACAGCGTACAAAACAGCCGTCTGATGTACGCCGTATCAGTTGGTTTATGGAATATCATGCCATTTACCTTGTAGATTTAGAACTCCGTGCTTTTTGGGCCTTAAGTTTTTTAAATTTCGATCCCCACTCTGTCGGCGACATTAGAAATTTTTTTCTTAACGTGCTCGATGAGTGGCACTCGTACGCATACGAAAATAGCAAATTTTATAAAGAGCGGATGAAACGTTTTCACGATAAACACTTACGGCACCCAAAAACCTTCAAACCGGGCCACCAAGTTCTTTTATATAATTCACATTTACGTTTATTTCCTAAAAAACTAAAGTAACGATGGTCTGGGCTATTTTCTGTTAAAGAAGTTTTTCCGTATGGCGCTGTGTTAATTTCACACCCTGCTAAGGGCAATTTCAAAGTGAATGGTCATTGGCTTGGTAGTGTGGATGCCCTCATAGTAGTGGAAAGACTGTTCCACTGTCACCGTCTGGCTATGACAGACGATGCCTGAGAGGTTATCTACTTGCTCGAAAAGTGGGAACTACATGTCTATGTAGACATAGTAATTGCATATGTGTGAGCATGGGTGTGTGATGATAAGTCATTCATAACATAACAATGCATCACATAAGATCCTTATCATATAAGTTTGTAAGGGCACTCTTATTTGATGAGTTACTTTTATGTTTAGCCAATCCTTAACTTATATGTCTGTATGGACATTCATATAAGTTGAGTTACATCATGTTTTTTATTCATACTTGTACACTGTTATTGATGGTAGAACTGCTAGTACAAATTGTTGTAGTTACTTTCGATATATTGATGATTACTCTGATTTAGTTTAGCACTTCCCACTCGTTTTGTAATACTGTTTAAATATATATATATTACCCCTTTTTTCTTTCTCCGCCCGGTGCCTAAGAGTCGCCAGGGGAGCGGATGTGATAACCACTTAGTCTTTATGACTAACGGTTGCCACGTTTTCCTTTTTAGGAGGAAACTCCGTAGCAGCAGGTTATGCAGGAGAGCAACCAGGCTAGGATGATAGGTCCTGAAGTGACGATACCATCATTGCCGTCAGTGACTGATGTGAGTTTTTGAGACTCATTTTGTAGCCTTCTTAGCAAGATGTACTCTGATATTATAGAAGCCTTTGTTGGTTCTTTTTATTCGATGTATTTTTTTTGGATTATATACTTATGTGGATTTTTACTTCTGCTTATATTTTTATGTGTGGTTGGCAATGATGATATTGGTTTTAGTAAGCAGGATAGGCGTCTTGTAGTACAGGTCGACCCATGTGTTGGTGCTACCGGAAGGCAGCTGTTATGGGCATAAGACTCCCCTCAGTTGTGTCTTGTGTTCCGGGAGGGGGTTGATAGAATTGATTTCAAGATAACCCAAACACCTAGAGGGGGGGGGGAATAGGTTCATCTCTTTTTTACTTAAGGCAGAATAATATTTCAGCTCTTAAAATAGAATCTAACTTATTCTAAAACAATCACAGCACAGAATTCACAATCACACATACATCACAGATTGCACACAGGTTTATAGTGGTTCCCCAAGGTCTTGGTACATCCACTTTCCCCCTTCACCTATCCAGTAGTGTGCTAGATTCGCCTAACTTCTTCCTTCTTCTCAGATCCACAGATCTTAGAGCTCAGAACCCTTAAAGGTTCCTACAAATCAGAACCCTATAAAGTTCCTACAACTCAGAGTATAACCACACTCCTACAGCTCAAGCTAACAGCCCTACCTCAGCCTTCCCACAAGGCCTACAACTCAGAGAATTATTTCTCCTACACTCAGGATCAAAAGCCCTACCACTTAGAGATATATATCTCCTACACTCAGCCTTTATATAATAGGCTTACAACTCAGATCTTGAAAGATCCTACAAAATTTGATAAGTGATTAAGATGGACTCTTACCCTTGTTGAGAGAGATGGGATAAAAGGTTTCTTGATAAGCTTCTTTATAAAACCGATGGCAGAAATCAACCTGTTCTTAGCTTTCTTCAAAGCTTCTTGAATCTTAACTCAGTAGGGTTGATCTCCTTTGAAGTTGACTGGCTGCCAGCTTCCTTCTTAGAATCTAGAAATAGATCTGAATCCTTCTTAGCAGATTAGTTCAAGATCTTCTTCTTAAGAGGCTTGTAAATGTCTCCTTCTTTACTTTAATAGCTGAAGATATCTCTCACTCTTCAGAACTTCTGAAGTTTCTTCAGAATTCTTGTTTGAATTCTCCTTAGATCTTCTGACAAAAATCTTCTTCTGTGTGACGTGCACTTTCTTGATCAATATCAATACTTCAATAGTTGTTCCTATCGTTGTTATTATTGTTCACCTTGTGGTTGATTTGACAGAATCCATCTATATATAGACTTCATCCATGGTAACCGACTGATCCGGTTTCTAACGAACTTTTGACAGGTCTGACAGCTTCAGCAAACTTGTTGGAATACACAGCTGTCAAGTCTCCAGTCAGTTATTGAACCTTTGTCTTTGTCATCAAAGCGTCGAGACTTATTGTCATTATGTGTCGACACAAGTAGATTAAGTGTCGACATAAGCTTTGGTGATGTCGACATAACTCCTTTGGTGTCGACACTGCTTCTTGACACTACATCTGTAGAGTGTGCTGACACTGCTTCTTTCTGTCGGCACAGACACTTCTTTACTTCACGGCAATCAACATTGTTGAAACTCTTCTGTGTGTCGACATAAGTCCTATGTGTCGACACAGTTGATATAGTTTAAGAATTCCGTGTGTCGACACTTCCTCCAGGTGTCAACATAGTTGATGTCGACTAATACTTCTGTGTGTCGACACTGCCTCCCGGTGTCGACATATTTGATGTCGAATAATAAATTCCGTGTGTCGACACAGTTGGTTCTGGTGTCGACACAGCCTTTCCATGTGTCGACACAGGCTTTCTTAAGTGTCGACACATGGACCTAGAAACTTTTTCTGCATTTTAGCAAATACTAAACCTGCACATATAAACTCAAAATAACATCAAATAAACCTTGATGTATATCATTGAGCTAAGTGAGTCTTCTCCGAATCAGGTACACATTTACCAATGTACCCAACAGGGGTCATACACTACCTCAGTCACAAGGCCCAACCACAGTGCAAGCTTGTGTTGGAGTTACCATGGTGATCTAGAAGTGGTCAAACATGTAAACTCACTGCCAACACGATATGAGCTTGCAGGGTCGCACATAAGAGCAATTGGAGAAGTTGGAACTTTGACTGTGTTGGTAAGGGTTACCAATCACCACATAGAATGGGGTCGGGCAAACGTTGTCAAAGGAGGTTCGTTGAGAGTCGTCGAGTATGACTCGCCGATAAGGCAAATTTGTCGAGAGTCATCAAGAGTCGTCGAGTATGACTCGCCGACTAAGGCAAAGTCATTGAGAGTCGTCGAGAGTCGTCGAGTATGACTCGCCGACTAAGGCAAATTTGTCGAGAGTCAAACTGTTGGATTCTCGATGATTCTGTCTGCTGATTCTCGCCAATTCTGTCTACAGATTCTCGCCGAATCTGGATATGTTTCTCGCCGACTGATTCTCGCCAAACCTGGAGTTGATTCTTGGCGAATGATTCTGAAACCCTATTTTGGGTGGTCTGAGGATAGCGATACTCTTAGGCCTGTTTATGCCATTGGTATAAATTGATACTTAGGGTTTTGAGAAAGGGGTCGGGTTTTTCTCCTGTGGCCGAATCGAACCCGACAGAAGTGTTCCGCCGCCTCGTTCGCTACGCCGACCTCCTCCTCTCTGACGATAGTCAACGGTGCTGCTCTTTTTGGAGTGGACCTAGCAGTCTGTGGAAGTGCAAGGTGCAGACGATCACCTTCCCGATCTTTCGTGCGACGAAGCTCGGTGTTCTCCCGCTCGTGTGGATTTCTATAGAGACGTATGCGCTATTCTACGTGGAACTCGCCACCGACAAGGAATCACATTTTGGAGCATCATTGTTGAGTTGTGACTCAACACCGCTAAGGTAATTTTACCTAGTTGTTTGTTAACTTCTTGATTCAATATTCATGGCCCGATCCCAATCTCTATGGATTGTTCTTGATTTTTAATTTCTTCTGCTGCGTGCACAAGTGTTGTGCCACCCCCTAGGGAAACCCAACAGTGGTATCAGAGGGAGGTTTCAGCCATGATTGTTGTATTGCAAGTTAGATTATTCCAGTACGTGTAAACCTACGGATTTAGAAGTGTTCTAAATGTCTAGATTTATTCCTAGAACATCAATTGTTGATGATTTTTCCAAGGGAAATCGGTGGGCTCATAACCCATAAGTTAGGGGCTCTGCCCCTTGGAACCCCGTCAGGAACGTCTGGGATTTCGTGGTTTTTTCTAATTGTTAGAAATTGTTGTCTCCTTAGCAGTAACCGTCCCTCGAGTGGTTAATGAACCCGTGTATTATTTTGGATTTCGAATCCAACAATGAGAGACGAGCTTATCTACTGCTTTAAGTCGATTTTCCTTTGCCTTTGTCCAATGCATGTAAATCTTAAGATTTGGAAGAGTCCGGATGTTTAGATTTAGCCCTTTCTTCTATCAAATGTTGATAGTACCTCGTTGTGCACATAAGGGATGCATGTTGATTTTATAAATTGTTTTTCTGAGGATGTGCACATTGATCAAATGTTGATCATGGTTAAATATTAACCTATTATCAAAAATCCCTTCATCAAATATTAAGTGTTCGGATGCCTTCCGATGGATGACACTCTTACTGCCTCGATCGATGAATTGTGGGCTTGCCAAAGCAAGGTGCATTAATCTATCTTGGTAAGGGTGCGAGCGGATAATTTTTATATCCCACTGTCGATATCGGGTCTAACTTAACTAGGTGACCTCAAAGGTATAGTGCCTAGAGGCATAGGGTTGACATGCACCATATGATGGATGCGAATAAGGAGTTATTCACAAGCCATACAAGAATTGCATGAGGATGCAATTGGCAAGCGTTACCAACCTAAATAACCACATCGTGAGAGAAAAGCCAAAGCTGACTCATTGTGTTGGTGAAATACGGATCTTGTCCACTAAGAGAGTAGCTCGCATGAACTCTCCGAATTGATAGTGAGGGCTATTTTTTCGAATAAAATAGTGGGAGTTTTAATTGAATTCCAAATTAAAAAATAAATTGTATTTTGAAATTTTGGTGCTGATATTATTCTGCATGAATTCTTGTAGAATTCCATGGCAAGTGGTTCACACTCCACTCTGTCTCTGAGATCCATCCTTGAGAAGGATAAGCTACGTGGGACCAACTACATGGACTGGTACTGGAACCTAAGAATTGTTCTCAAGCATGAGCGAAAGCTCTATGTCTTGGAAGATGAAGCCCCCGAGGTGCCGACCGAGAATTCTTCCCGTGCTGATAAAGATAATTATAAGAAGTATACTGATGACGCCTCAGACGTCGAATGCCTTATGCTTGCCACCATGAACACTGAGCTTCAGAAACAACATGAGAACATTGGGTGCAAGGAGATTGACGAGCATCTCAAGAAAATGTTTCAAGGGCGGCTCGTCAAGAGAGGTTCGACGTCACAAAAGCGTTATTTCAGTGCAAGATGGAGTTCGAGACTCAGTAGGGACTCACGTACTCAAGATGATTGGGTATATAGAGAACCTTGAAAGGCTTGGTTTTCCTCTAGGTCAAGAGTTTGCCACAGATCTTATCCTGCAATCGTTGCCGGATAGTTATGAGCAGTTTTTCTTGAACTATAACATGAATTAAATAGACAAGACACTGCCCGAGCTCCTAGGCATGTTAAGAACTGTCGATATCAACATGAAGAAGGCCAAGCCTGCCTGCCCCATACTGATGGTGCATAAGGGCAAGGGCAAGGGCAAGGGCTTGAAGAAGACGAAGGTGGGACCTAAGTCACATCTTGAGCCCAAGTCTTCTACACTGAAGAAAAAGAAGAGCACAGTGAAGGAAGGGAAATGCCACCACTGTGGCAAGGCTGGTCATTGGAGGAGGAACTTTCCTTCTTACATTGAGGGTCTGCAGAAAATGAATGGAGGTTTAACTTCTGCTTAAAATATTTACGTTATAGAGATAAACCTTTTCGCTCCTTCATCTTGGGTATTGGATACCGGATGTGGTTCATACATTTGTACAAATGTGCAGGAACTAGAAAGGAGAAGATTGCTGAGTAAAGGGGAGGTGGACCTGTGCGTCGGCAATGGAGCAAGAGTTGCTGCTGTAGCCGTAGGCGTTTACCGTCTTTCTTTGCCCAGTGGGCTTGTAATAGAACTAGATAATTGTTATTTCGTTCCGGCCATAACTAGAAACATTATATCCTTTTCATGCTTGAACATGATTGGATTTTCTTTTATAATTAAGAACAACTGTTGTTCTATATTTAAGAATGATGTTTGTTATGTTGTTGCCCAATTATTTAATGGTCATTATGTTTTGAACTTGGACCATCTGATCTATAATGTAGAAAATAATAAAAGACTAAGAACAAATGACTCAAACCCTACATATCTCTTGCATTGTCGTTTGGGCCATATAAACGAGAAGCGCATATCTAAGCTCCATAAAGATGGACTTTTAGGCTCATTTGATTATGAATCATTTGAGCGATGAGAATCTTGTTTGTTAGGCAAGATTACTAAAGCCCCTTCACTGGTTATACTGAGAGGGCTAGGGATCTCTTGGGTGTTGTACATAATGATGTATGCGGACCCATGAGCTCTATGGCTAGAGGTGGGTATTTCTACTTCGTTACATTTACTTATGATTTCAGTAGATACGGATATGTGTATCTTATGAAGTGCAAATACGAGACCTTTGAAAAGTTCAAAGAGTTCAAGAATGAAGTAGAAAACCAGTTAGGTAAAAGGCTTAAAGCAATCTGATCTGATCGAGGTGGCGAATTCCTGAGTCATGAGTTCCGTGATCATCTAAAAGATTGTGGTATTGTATCACAGCTCACTCCACCTAGAACACCACAATATAATGGTGTGTCTGAGAGGAGAAATCGTACTCTGTTAGACATGGTACGTTCGATGATTAGTCATGCAGACTTGTCTGTTTCCTTTAGCGGTTTTGCTTTTGAGACTGCTGCAATTACACTGAATCGCGTTCCAACGAAAACGGTTCTGAAGACACCATATGAGATATGGACTGGGAAGCGTCCTAGTATGTCGTTCATTAAAATATGGGGATGTGAGGCATACGTGCGACGTCAAATGCCTGACAAGCCTGAACCCAAATCAGATAAATGTTATCTGGTGGGATATCCTAAGGAAACGAAAGGGTATTACTTTTACGTACCGTCCGAGGGCAAAGTGTTTGTCGCAAGGACTAGTGTCTTCTTAGAGAGAGAATTTTTGTTAAGAAAGACTGAAAAGGTAGAATTTGAAGAAGTTCAAGAACCACAAGTAGTGAATGAACTGGAATTAGATTCTGAGATAGGACTACAAGATGTTGTAGCTAGAGAACCTGCTCAAGAAACACAAGTCCTACGTAGATCTGGTAGACCAAGATTTGAGCCTGAGAGGTATGGATTTCTTGTTTCTCAAATCGGTAATGTGTTGCTTATGGATCATGATGATGAACAAGCAACCTACCAAGAGGCTATGAATGGACCGGACTCTGACAAATGGCTTGAGGCTATGAAATCCGAAATGGACTCCATATATGCAAACCAAGTTTGGAACTTGGTGGAACCACCTGAAGGGGTACGACCCATAGGGTGCAAATGGGTCTTCAAGAAGAAGACCGACATGGATGGGAATGTACAGACAATAAAAGGGCGACTGGTGGCTAAGGGTTTTAAAGAAAATTCATGGTATTGACTATGATAAGACCTTTTCTCCTGTTTCCATGGTAAAGTCCATAAGGATATTGCTTGCTATTGCTACGTATTATCACTACGAGATCTGGCAGATGGATGTCAAAACGACTTTTCTTAATGGAAACCTCCTTGAGAAAGTGTACATGACACAACCCGAGGGTTTTCTATCCCCAAATGAAGCCACTAAAATATGCAAGCTGAATAGGTCCATCTATGGGCTGAAGCTGGCCTCTCAAAGTTGGAATCTTCGTTTTGATGAGAAAATAAAAGAGTTTTGTTTCATCAAGAATGAAGATGAGCCTTGTGTTTACAAGCGAATCAGTGGGAGCATTGTTTTTTTCCTGATATTGTATGTAGATGACATACTATTGATTGGGAATGACATTCCTACCCTGAAAGTTGTTAAGAGCAACCTAGGGAACTACTTTTCTATGAAGGACTTTGGTGAAGCGACTTATATACTCGGTATTAAGATCTATAAAGATAGATCGAAGAAGTTGCTGGGTTTGACCCAGAGTACATACATCGAGAAGGTGTTGAAGCGGTTAAACATGCTTGAGTTTAAGAAAGGATTTTTACCCATATCTCATGGTGTGAATCTCTCTAAGGACCAGTGTCAAAAATCTTGTGAAGATAAGGACCCCATGAAGTTGATTCCATATGCTTCGGCAATTAGATCAATCATGTATGCGATGTTATATACTAGACCCGATGTCTCCTTTGCTTTGAGCATGACTAGCAGGTATGAGTCAGACCCTGGTGAGTGTCACTGGATTGCAGTCAAGAATATCCGTAAGTACTTGAGAAGGACAAAGGATGTGTTCTTGGTGTATGGTGGAGAGGAAGAGCTCGTTGTAAGTGGTTACACGGATGCTAGCTTCCAAACTGATAGGGACGATTCAAAGTCTCAGTCAGGATTTGTGTTTTGCCTTAATGGAGGAGCTGTGAGCTTGAAGAGTTCCAAGCAAGAGACAATTGCTGATTCTACAATAGAAGCCGAGTATATCGCTGCATCTAACGCAGCGAAGGAGGCTGTATGGATTAGGAAATTCATCGGCGAGCTTGATGTAGTTCCTTGCATTGTTTGTCCCGTACTTCTCTACTGTGATAACAATGGTGCAATTGCACAATCTAAGGAACCTAGATCCCATCAGCGCTCCAAGCACATACTTTAGCGGTCCATCTTATTCGTGAGATTGTCGAACGAGGAGATGTGAACATTTGCAGAGTGCCGACTAAGGAGAATACTACGGATCCACTGTCAAAGCCTCTCGCGAAGAGAAAGCATGATGGTCATACTAGATGAATGGGTATACGATACCTAAATGATCAACTCTAGTGAGAGTCTTGTGGGTTGCATGTAAATATATATTTTGTTGGCTACTTGTTATTTATTCATATGATGAATTGTGTACCTAGATTTTTTTTACAATTAATGGAAAGTTCTTTTATTATGGTTTCTCTATGCGATAGTTAAATGTTTACATAATAAATACCCTTAGAATGTTCGCTTCCATAGGGCATCAAGTACGTGACTTGAATGTGAGAGCCTATGATTTATTTGAAGCTTCATTATTAAAAGGTCCTTGGTCGTTGTATCATCATAGAAGCTAAGGGTGATGATGATACTTTAAGACTAGCACGTGCGTTGACTGATGACCAGTTCTCACAGGTCAATATATTGTGATATCAAGTCATCACGTGGGTACTTGTTAATGAACAAGTTGTACTGTACAGAACCAACCTGAGACTACTTTGTGGATTGTTATCTAAACGTGTCACGAGTAGGTCTCAATTGACAATGGTGTTGTGGTCCTTTGACCTGAAGTCACAACATTCATCAAGTGAGGAAGAGCGTGCTTTGATGCCATCTAAAGTCTTCCCTGAGAAAGGTTGATGATAAGGGTGGTTGTTGGGCACGTTACGAATCATTTGGGTGTTAGTGTGTGAGCAGATATGGGATTTGTCCTCCTATATGACAGGAGTTGCATCCATGGGCCCCTTGATGGAACTGGATTGAGAAATGCATGGCCATGCTTGGTTGAGTCAATATGTGACTCACCATTCTCTGGAAGTCTGTTCTAGATTAAGAAACTTGGATTGAGCTATTATGAGGGTGACACAGTCCATACCTCTAGTTCTTTCTGGATGTAAGGGACAAAGGGACAAAGACAACGCTGGGACATTGTTCATATAGGCTTTTGAGTTATGAACTCTTATTGCTTGGGTAGCAATGATGCATTGCTAGATGCCGCTCATTGTTTGTGAGGTTTTTGGTTTGATACTTTCAAGATCAAGTGGGAGAATGTTGGAGTTACCATGGTGATCTAGAAGTGGTCAAACATGTAATCTCACTGCCAACACGATATGAGCCTACAGGGTAGCACATAAGAGCAAGTGGAGAAGTTGGAACATTGACTGTGTTGGTAAGGGTTACCAATCACCACACAAAATGGGGTCGGGCAAACGTTGCCAAAGGAGGTTCGTCGAGAGTCGTCGAGTATGACTCGCCGATAAGGAAAATTCGTCGAGAGTCATCGAGAGTCGTCGAGATTCATCGAGTATGACTCGCCAACTAAGGCAAACTCATCGAGAGTCGTCGAGTATGACTCGCCGACTAAGGCAAATTCGTCGAGAGTCAAACTGTTGGATTCTCGATGATTCTGTCTGCTGATTTTCGCCGATTCTGTCTACTGATTCTTGCCGAATCTTGATCTGATTCTCTCCGACTGATTCTCGCCGAACATGGAGCATATTCTCGGCGAATGATTCTGAAACACTATTTTGGGTGGTCTGCGGATAGCGATACTCTTAGGCCTGTTTATGCCTTTGGTATAAATTGAGACTTAGGGTTTTCGGAAAGGGATCGGGTTTTTCTCTTGTGGCTGAATCGAACACGACGGAAGTGTTCCGCCGCCTCATTCGCTCTGCTGACCTCCTCCTCTCTGGCTAAAGTCGTCGGTGCTGCTCTTCCTGGAGCAGACCTAGCAGTCCGTGGAAGTACAAGGTGCAGACGATCTCCTTCCTGATCTTTCGTGCGACGAAGCTCGGTGTTATCCCGCTCGTGTGGATTTCTGCAGAGACGTAGGCGCTATTCTATGTGGAACTCGCCACCGACAAGGAATCACATTTTGGAGCATCATTGTTGAGTTGTGACTAAACACCGCTAAGGTAATTTTACCTAGTTGTTTGTTAACTTCTTGATTAAATATTCATGGCCCGATCCCAATCTATTTTGGGTTGTACTTGATTTTTAATTTCCGCTCCGTGCACAAGTGTTGTGCCACCCCCTAGAGAAACCCAATAGCTTGCTCCTATACCTCAGTGATCCAAAGATCGCCTACCACTAAGAGAGAATGACTCTCTTATATCTCATGAATAATGCCTACCTCAGATCCAAAGCTAGATCCTATAACTCATGCACGAAGGCCCTACACTCAAAGAGAATGACTCTCCTACCTCTAGTAAACAGCCCTACCTCAGGCACACAGGCCCTACACTCATGACCACTTGCCTCTTTCATACTTCTGCCATTCTTGTTCATTATACCACTTGCCCCTTTCATGAACCTGATCTTTCACAGCTTTCCAGGCAGTCAGAATGATATTGAAAGAGAAGTCATAAAGGGGGAGAGAGTGTTAGTCAATGCAGGCTCTGATGCTATTGTATATCCATTTGGCATGATCTGAGCCTGCATTGACTAACACTCTCTCCCCCTTTATGTCTTCTCTTTCAATGTGATCTCTTAAGTCATCTTTTTGAAATCTTATTTCGCCATCAAGAAAATTTACACCATCTTTATAAAATGATTTAAACTTAAGAAGCTGATTAGAGATTGTTTTCTGAGAAGTATTAATGGCTGTCTTAAATGAATCTAAGGCTTCCTGTAGCTTCTTATCAAATTCCTCTTTCTATTTAGCTCTTTCTTCAGTCATTGAAGTGACTGATTTCTTAATTTCAGTGACTATCTCATTGTGAGATTCAGTCAAATTGTCATTCATTCTAATCTGATTTTCAAGGGCATATCCTTGTTTAATTGCAATATCATCCACTTTAGCCTTGACTTATGCTTGTTGCTTAGCCAGAAATACTACAGCATTGCCCCCTTTGTGGAAACAATCTGTCATCTCTTTCTTATGAAGATTTACTTCAAACCTTATGGATTTGATATCCTGAGCCAAATCAAATTGAAGTGACTTTTGGCTTTCATCCACATACTTTTCTAGAGCCATTTTCAGCTCATCTAATTTAACTTGCAAGGCCACCATTAATGAGCTGTAATCAGCCTCTTGGGCAGGTTGTGGAGTAGCAGTTTGCAATGCCTTCTTATAGCTCTGGCTCCTTCTCTTAAAAACCATCAGGTTTCCTTTCTTGGCACTAGCAATTTCTGTAACATCCCATTTCTGGCTAGACCCCTGGAAGTCGTTTTGTCATAACAGAACCTTAGGAAACCCAGGAGTTGAAGATTATCGACAAAAAAGTTCGAGTCAAGGGTGGTCACGCCCGTGACCGACCTGTCACGCCCGTGACCTAGGGCGTGACCCCTTCGACGATCGTCGACCTCAGGAAGACGATCGTAGGGCTCAGAAATTTAAACACGGGCCTAACACGCCCGTGACCGATCCGTCACGCCCGTGACCTGGGAATGGCGTTGAGTCACTCAACGCCGTGGACTGGATGGCGTTGAGTGAGCTTTGCTCACTCAAAGCCATAAGCTGGATGGCGTTGAGTGAGCTTAGCTCACTCAAAGCCATAAGCTGGATGGCGTTGAGTGAGCTTAGCTCACTCAAAGCCATAAGCGGGATAGCGTTGAGTGAGCTTAGCTCACTCAAAGCCATAAGTTGAATGGCGTTGAGTGCACTAACTGCACTCAATGCCATCTAGTGTCGGCAGGATGGCGTTGAGTGAGCTGAGCTCACTCAACACCGTAGACTGGATGGCGTTGAGTGAGCTTAGCTTACTCAACGCCGTAAACAGTCAGGCGGGATGCGTTGAGTGCGTTGAGTGCACTCAACGCCATAAGCTGAACGACGTTGAGCGCACTGACTGCACTCAACGACATTTGGTGTTGTCTGAATGGCGTTGAGTGAGCAGAGCTCACTCAACGCCATAACCTGGACGGCGTTGAGTTAGCTAAGCTCACTCAACGCCATCGTCTAAAAGAACATATTCTGGGTGGCGTTGAGTGAGCTGAGCTCACTCAACGCCATAGTCTAGAATGGCGTTGAGTGAGCAGAGCTCACTCAACGCCGTAGCTTGATGGCGTTGAGTGAGCTGAGCTCACTCAACGCCATTATACTTAGACTTTTTCTGGCATTTTCATTTCTAGCTAGGTGCTAGTTCAGCTGAACCGGGCCGGCCTGAGGGTGGGCCGTTTTCTCTAATAAGACCTGATAAGTCTTATTTGATTGAAGTTGACCAGTCATGCTTTGCCACATGGACCACCGGTTTTGCAAAAAAGGGCGGTTACAGCCATGGCCGAGAGCTAAGCTTCATGGCCTTCAATGGCATTTGATGCCATGACCTTTCCTCTTCCCCTGAATCGGCTGGATTCAACTCCTCTCAGGGAGAGGAGGAGTTTCCAGCCCTCCTCAAGCTGTTACAGAGCTGTTTCAGCTCCCCTTCATCATGGCCGAGCCAAGCCATTATGGCCATTAATGGCCACTAGCTTTTAGCCGTTCCCCCTCCTTGTCCAAGCTTCTAAACACCTTCAGAGGCCCAAGGGGAGTTTTTCCCAGCTGTTATCCGAAGTTTTCGAGCATCCCCTTGCCATTGAAGAATTCCGGCGAAGCCACTATCGCGCAAATGGCATCCCGATGGTCTGCATGCCTCCAGCCCGCGAACAAGGTCCTCCCCTCCCACTTCTTCTGCGGATAGATATTAGGATTCAATAGGATTGAGAATCGGGCTCAACTGAGCCTAATTGGAGCTTTCATTTTCATGGATTTTTCATGAATTTCGCGTGTTCGGGCTTGCCAGAAAAAGCCCCTCGGCGGCTGCGCCGCCGCCCGGCGATGGCCGCCACCTCGACGGAGGTGGTGGTGGCAGTGGCCGGCCAGGGAAGAGGCTGAATGGCCGGCGGATGCTCTTGGAAGTAGTTCCAGGTCGGGCAGATCATGGCCTTTGGCTGGAGGAAGAAGGCAAGTCTAGAGCCCTTAGATCTTGCTTCAAGATCTGTGCTATGTAATTAGATTTTATTTTATAAGCAATTTTTGTATGGAAATAACAGTCACTTTAGAAAATTTAGGAAAAATACCTAAAAGATCCTATAGGAAAAGTGGTCAGTACCAATATTGTAGCTCTATGAGTCTAGGAAATTTTAAAATTTGTTTCAAGCATTTTGGACCACTGGATTGACCTCAGCACTCATTTTGCTGAGGTCTACCCATAGGGCTGTCCTGACCTTAGAAAGATTCCCCACTCCAATCTAGTCAACAAAATGATTTGAAATTTGGGGTGTGGCCTAATCTTACATATATCTAGGGCTATCCAAAAATTAGAATTTTTGTAAAATGTTTTTCTATAGTTTTTAGAAAAATTCAATAATCCTAGCATAATTTAATTAGATGGCTAAATTACTTCCAAACCCTCCCAAATTTTGGTGAGTGGTCCCTGGGTTTATCATAAGGTTCTGGTAAAAATTTCATCTCATTTGGAGATGTTTTGTATAGGTTTTTATTCCACCCTAGGTTGATCCTTATAGGATAATTTAGGATCAAACACCCCCTTGTTATTTGAGTGGTCATATCACCTCAACAGAGGCTGATATTTTTGTCACTGACTTTTTAGGGCATGACACACCCTCCAAGTGAGATTGGAGTGGCTTGGTGTAGGGTAGCCCTAGAACCCTAGGGAAGGTCTCTTAATGGTGATTTTTAGGGTTGCAAAGGTAATGGGGTCAGATGACCTTGGACTGACTTGAAATTTGGTGGAGAGAACCATAGGGCCAGTATAGTTCTCTGGACAAAATTTTAGGGTATTTAGAGACAGTTAGGCCACCTAAAATCCTAACCCTAGTTTAGTTCACCAACCTTAATTTGAACTATTATGCAAACAATTGAACTTCAGATCAAGTAAAATTTGGGCAGGATAATTTTCTGATCTAAATGGCCATGTTATAATTTTGTTGAGATTTTTGGGTCAATTTATATTGTACTTCATTCACAACTCTTATAGTGCCCTAGATATTCATTTTGATTATTCTGAAATTTCTATTCATTGTAAAGTTATTAAATCTTGGAATAGGGTATTTATAGCATGTTATACCTTCTGTATTTTTCTTGGAAGTTTTATCTAATAATTTTGGGTACTTTATTCTTTAACGTACTAATTGTGATGTGAGGTCAAAAATACAAATAATGCCCAATTACTATTTGAAAAATTATGAAAGTTGGTATGTGGTTGTTTTAAACCATAATAGTCACTCTGTAATTTTCTTTGGAATTTTAGATGATTAAAAATTGTACCTCCTTCACTAAGCTAGAAAAGTTAGTATTTTACATTAAAATAAATTCAGAGCCAAAAATATTAGAGAAAATCATGGTACTTGGTTTCTGATAGTTTTAGACCACTATAAATCTTCTATAATTTTATTATGATTTTTGGATATATATTTACAGTACTTGCTTCACAATATGGTAGAAGTAGCCTAAAACGGTAAATTGGGAAATATAGGCCTAAACCCCCCTGAAATTTCTCAAAACTTGGAATTACTGCTTAAATGTCTCATAGGATTTTTACTGATTTTATGATAATTTATTGTTGGCTTATTAGTGCACTTTGTGTTTATACTAGGGCATTTTGAAGCTGAGATTAAATAAATTAAATGCCCGATAAATAGGAAAATTTGTAAATCTTGGTCTTAGCTGTATTTTGTCAAGATAGACCTCCAGTAAAAATTATAGGAGATTCGGAAGATAATTTTGATTACCTCCCCTTATACACCTCATATATCTTAGGATGGTCTGCATATAGTAAAACCAGGAAAACTGAACTAGAGTGGATAATGAACTTGGGGAGATGAAATTTTGGTGGTTGCTGGTTTGAATAGGGCAAGTTAAGTCTAACTTTCATTATTGGAAGTTCGGATAAGTAGAGTGTTAGATTGGCCAGTGTAAAGTGGCGTTCGGGAACGACAAAAGATCGTCCACCCCGGGTAGAAGAGGAAGAGTCTTAATACTCTAGGGCTAGATCTAAAGTAACTTAAAAAGGGATTGGGTAATGGGTATAAACCAATAACAATAAGTGCCTTGCGAAAGGGAACGGTGGGCTTCAGCTACCATCATAGTTCCTAGTGCCCTTTGAGAGCCCTTCACGGGGAATACCGGGGGCAGTCCTGGGCTAACGTAAACCGTAGGAATAATAAGTAGAAAGAGCAACTCGTATAACTAGGGTTGCACATACACACACCTCGGTAGCTAGGAAGGTAGAATAAGTTGCTTTGGTTTCCATTCAGACGTTAGCTCATAAGGTAGATGCACGGACGGGACAGTCCGGGGAGCCGAGGGCTCGAAGGTTGGAGTACAAAATAAAGGTGGTGGGTCTTCAATAATGATTGTCGTTCACACCGACATCGGTACGTTGACTCGGCGGTGTGGGACACTTAACCAAAGAAAGTCTTGTGCATATAGCCAGCACTAGTACGCGGATACTCTAGGTTGTGTTCTTCTAGGGGCGTATGGAAGGGCTAGGCCCGGTAGTGTGGATACCGCCTAGGAGTGGGGGGCTCGGCCCACTGTCTCCGTTTGCCACTACGGAGGTTCCTGGGAGTGAAGCTAGCTGCCCGAATAGGGTGAACTAAAGGTCTGTGCGCATAGAGTCGTGTGCGTGTGTTGCACTTGCATGAATCATGCATAGCATCACTACACTCATATTTTCATACAACCGACACCCGAACGTATAAATCGGTATGAGACTTTTTATACGATGGGAGCCTTGCAGAAGACCCCTTAACTTATAAGTTTGTATGGGCATTCATATAAGTTAAGGTTACTTACTTATTTACTTGTTTTTCTCTACCTGCCTTCTTATATAATTACTACTTACTACCTGTTTTACTTTATTACTCACCACCGTAGAATTGCTAGATGTACTTTATTCATGATAGTTGTTAGATTAGCTCCATTGTCATCTGCTTGATTACTCTCCACCTTTGTAGCTTCCCTTTCCTCCTCTCCGCTCGGTGCTTAGGAGTCGTGGGTGAGGGGTAGGGGATGATAGTGCTTAGTCTTTATGACTAATGATTTTCGAACCACAACATTACAGGAGCTCCGGATGGGAGACAGGGACCAGCAGTCCAGGGACCAGCACCAGCGGAGTACGGTGCGCATGGAGGTGGGTCAGTCTAGCACCGGTGCACCTGCGACCAGCTCCGTGAGTGACTAGTATTTTTATAGCTTTTGCGATGAGTGATTTGTAGTGAGGACTCTGATGTACCGGGCTCGAGCCCGTCTATCTATATTTCATCTGAACTGTATCTTTGCAGTACTTATACTTCTATTTCCTGTTTTTTATCTACTGATGTACTGAATGTGATTTCATTTTATACAAGTTCCAGTGGACTTGTTTACATTTCACGTACATATACTTCTCTTTCTTTGTGATCAAAAAGGGCCGGCGGAATTGGCGTTTTTTAGTGGCGGCTTTCTGGTGAGTCGGTTCCACCGCAAAGCGGCAGTTCTGGGCTAAGACTCCGGTGTTTTATAAAGAAAAAAGGGGTCTTAAAAGTGGAATCAGAGGGGACCTCGATCAGAAGAGAAGTACTCCACGAAACCTTGGGCCACCCCTGTACGAGCTTAGTTTGCGGACAAACTAGCAGCGGAAGCAGTGGTGTGCCCATAAGGGAAATCACATGTGAAAGTCCATCCTACCCTTTCTTATATTCCATTCATACATCCTCTAACAAATGGAATTTTTCCTTGTAGCCTACGACGAACCCGACACCACAGCAGGGGACACCTCAGGCTCCAAATGTGGTCCCACCTCCGCCGGCTCCAGCTCCGTTCCAGGAGACGGAGATGGGGCAAACACTGACAGCCATTCTGGAGGCCTTCGAGCTCAGCAAGCCCCGACCCCACAGCCAAACCCCGGGGCCAATTGGATGATTGTCTTCCGGGGACTTTCCCCTCCATACTACCAGGGGACGGAGTCTGCAGTACGTACGGAGGAATGGTTGGATACCATTTACGAGAAGCTAGCGGGTATTCGATGCCCCACTGAGGAGGCAGTTGCTTTGGCGGTCTCCTGCCTAGAGTTACATAGAAAGAGGTGGTGGAAATCTCAGCTGGACACCACCTTTGTAGGGATGGATTGCGCTGATATTACTTGGGAGGAGTTCATAGCAGCGCTCTTGGGACATTTTGTACCTCAGTCGGCGAGGGATGACCTGGAGGATTGGTTCCTGCGATTGAGGCAAGGGAACAGGACTGTGGTGGAATACTATCAGGAGTTCACTCACCTGACCCGTTATGCAGACGCTTACCAGTTAGACGATGCTGGCTATGCCCGGAAGTTTTATAAGGGGCTGCAAGACGACATGAGACAGGCCCTCCTTTTCGTCTCAAAGGGGAGTCTGGCCAGGATTCTGGAGATGGCTAAGAAGAGAGAGGCGGATCAGCTTACAGTGAAGAGCCGGAAGAGACCGGCTGATGATACGGTGATTGGAGGTCGTAGAGACCGTCCTCGAGGCCAAGTTATTGGGGATAGAAGGAACGGGGATCAGCCTCGTCAGGAGTTTGTGCAAGAGTAGAGGATTCAGGGTGTATTGGCTCCCTAGCCTATACAGATGCTGGAAATGTCAAGGACAGCAGAGCAACCACCGGTATGATTTCAGTGCAACCAGTCGGGGCATATAAGGAGGAACTGCCCTATGAGGCGAGCACACCAACCAGCACATCAGGGCGCTCCACCTCCCCGACAGTTTAGCGGACGAGGACAGGACCGAGGACGAGGATTTCAAGATCGAGGCTGCAGGCCAGAGAGGGAGCAGGTGTATGCTCTAGACCTGACACAGCCCCGAAACCCGGAGCAGGTTATCGCAGGTATGGCAGTACTTTTTAATTTTATTCATATGAACTAGTATTCTAGACATAACCTAGTTAGAAATTAAGAGAAGACAACTGCAAAAAAAATACTAAGACACTTATCTACCCCAGGCATAGTCTTCGTTAGCAGCAAGCCCGCTCACACTCTCTTCGACACTGGTGCTTCGCACTCGTTCGTGTCGGAGGATTTCGTGAAAGGACTGGAAGGTGTGGAGCAATTCACCGGGAAGATGATGAGGGTGCGTTTACTCGATGGATCATAGATAATGACCTCTGCTCATTGCAATATGGAAGAGATGATCGACGGGAAGGAATTTGAGGCACCAGCGACGATTCTTAAGATGCCAGATTACGACTTAATCCTTGGCATGACTTGGCTGTGCTGGAACCATGCCCAGATTGACTGCGTGGCGAAGAGGATAACTGTGAGGCACGATGACTCCTTCATTGTTATCGAAGGTATTATACCAGCACCCCGTACCTTATTATCGTCTGTGTAGGCTGTTAAGGCCCACCTGCATGGGGAAGAAGTTTATCAGGTCCTTTTTGAGGCGGTCGTGGCCAAGGACTCCATTTCAGATATTCCAGTAGTGTGGGACTTCGCCGACGTGTTTCCGGAGAAGCTACCAGGGCTACACCCGCACCGAGAGAAGGACTTTCAAATTCAGCTCGTACCGGGGGCTAAGCCGGTATCCAGAGCTCCCTATCGAATGGACTCAAAGGAGTTGGTGGAATTTCGAAGCCAGCTTCAGGAGTTAGTGGAGGCCGTGTTCGTTCGGCCTAGCTCTTCACCATGGGGAGCTCTGGTGTTATTCGTTAAGAAGAAGGACGGGACCCTTCGACTGTGCATAGATTACCGGGCCCTGAACAGGCTGACGGTCCGGAATAATTATCCCTTACTAAGGATAGACGATCTATTTGACCAACTGGAGGGAGCCCATTGGTTCTCAAAGCTGGATCTGAGATCCGGGTACTACCAGCTTCGCATTCGGGAGGAGGACATCCCGAAGACGGCCTTCAGCAGCAGATATGGTTTGTACGAGTTTACCGTGATGCCGTTCGGGCTCACGAATGCACCCTCCGCATTCATGACCTTGATGAATCGGGTGTTCGAAGAGTACTTGGACGTCTTCGTTATCGTATTCATCGACGACATCCTTATCTATTCAAGGATGGAGGAGGAGCACGTGAGACATCTTGCCTTGACCATGGAGAAGCTGCGGGAGCATGAGATGTATGCCAAGTACAGCAACTGCCAGTTCATGCTAAAGGAGGTGGCCTTTCTGGGCCATGTCATCAGTGGAGCAGGTCTGGCAGTGGATCCGGCGAAGGTCCAGGCAGTACGGGATTGGCCACCGCTAAAGTCGGCCTCGGATGTTCGAAGTTTCTTGGGACTTGCCGGCTATTACCGGAAGTTCGTAAAGGGGTTCTCTCAGATTGCTCTCCCTCTTATGTCTCTGACGAAGGAGTCCCCTTTTATTTGGACACCTCGATACGAATCTGCTTTCCAGGAGCTGAAGGATCGTCTCACCTCGGCTCCCATCCTTGCTCTTCAATCAGGGAAGGAAGGATTTCAGGTCTACACAAATGCTTCCTATCAGGGGATGGGTGTCGTTTTGATACAGAATGGGCACGTAATATCCTATGCCTCCCGTCAGTTGAAGCAGCACGAGCAGAACTACCCCGTGCACGATTTGGAGATAGGGGCAGTTATTTTTTCTCTTAAGATCTGGAGACACTATCTCTACGGAGTACATTGCGATATCTTCTCCGACCATAAGAATCTGAAGTACGTCGACACCCAGAAGGAGTTAAACATCAGGCAGAGACGCTTGGTGGAGTTTCTGTCGGACTACCAGTATACCATGCACTACCATCCGGGGAAAGGGAACGTGGTCGCAGATGCTCTGAGCCGGAGAGCGAGTACATCAGGAGTAGGCCCGCAGCTGATGTCCTTGGAGTTGGTTAAAGCATTCAAGGAGATTCAGATTTCACTAGTCTCTGAGGATGACCCGGAGCTATACATGGAGTACCTAGGGTCGATGGTTACTACTGATTATATTCGAGACCGCATCAGAGATGGGTAGATGCTGGATGAGAGAGCTGAGCCAATATTCCGAGCCTTGGAGGAAGGCAGGACAGGAGATTACTCTTTGAGGGATGGTCTCCTGTGTTTCAGAGGCAAGGTCTACATACTGGCAGGAGGCCAAATTCGGGAGGACATCATGACGGAAGCTCACTGTAGCCGATATTCGGTACACCCGGGGATCACCAAGATGGTTAAAGATTTGAAGAGGACGATGTACTGGCCGGGTATGAAGAAAGATATTACGTACTTTGTGACGCATTGCGAGGCCTGCCAACTCGTGAAGGCAGAGTGTAGGAACCTGGCAGGCTTGCTGCAGCCACTTACGGTGCCGGAGTGGAAATTTGAATATATAGCCATGGATTTCATACATGGGCTACCTCGATCCCGTGCGGGGAACGACTCGATCTGGGTGATAGTGGACAGGCTAACAAAGGTGGCCAGATTCATTCCAGTGGCGAAGGACGCACCGGTTAGTGTATTAGTACATTGGAAGATCTTTTGCGCCTGTGCATTTTGGACCGCGGAGAGCCTGGGGAGAGATTGCTGCCACTGGTCGAGTTTTTGTACAATAACGCCCATCATTCCAGCATAGGCATGGCTCCATACGAGGCATTGTATGGAAGGAGGTGCAGGACCCCACTATCATGGGTTCAGGATGAGGATCCGCAGGCGCTAGGCTCTGAGTTTATGGGAGATACAGATGCTCTAATTATATTGATCTGGGACAGGATGTTGGAAGCCCAGAGCAGGCAGGCCAAATACTATGATGCGAGTTATCGTCAAGTGGAGTTCCAGGTGGGAGACCGGGTTTTCTTGAAGATACGGCCGATGCACGGAGTCTCGCGGGTTCGCGGGCAGAAGAAGCTCAACCCAAGATATATGGGGCCTTTTAGGATCCTGGAGCGGATCGGCCCCTTAGCCTATAGACTAGAGCTACCGCCGGAGTTAGCGAGTTTTCATGACGTCTTCCACGTCTCCTCACATCGGAGGGCTCTGCTACGCCCTGAGCAGCTGATTTCCTCGGCAGACGGCCCGGTGGCCTCGGATCGGTCAGTCAATCTGGAACCTATCAGGATCGATGACACAGCAGTGCGGGTCTTGCGACGGAAGAAGGTTCCGTTAGTCAAGGTTCTGTGGAACAATCATGGGCAGGAGGAGCATACATGGGAGCCACAGGACTTGATGCAAAAAAAATACCCGGAACTTTTCCGTCAGGTACACCTTACAACCCCCCTGGACAATCAATTTGCTTTCCTGTTTTAAACAGATAGGGCTGAAATTTCAAGAATAGGGGCTAATCTTTTGTTTATTGGGGTATATATACCTAGTTAATTGGACGAATTGGTCTTAGATTTGAAACCGCACAAAACAAACATAACGTAGAGATGTAATCTTTCAATTCTCATGGGATGTTACAAGCTTCTTTTTCCCGATTGGAGCCCCGTAAGCTTAACCTTGATTTCGGGGACGAAATCTTTGTTTTGTTTATTGGGATTTGTAACATCTCATTTCCGGCTAGACACCTAGAAGTGGTTTTGTCATAACAGAACCTTAGGAAACCCAGGAGTTGAAGATTATCGACAAAAAAGTTCGAGTCAAGGGGTGGTCACGCCCGTGACTGACCCGTCACGCACGTGACCTCGGGCGTGACCCCTTCGACGATCGTCGACCTCAGGAAGACAATCAATGAGCTCAAAAATTTCAACACGGGCCTGACACGCCCGTGACCGATCCGTCACGCCCGTGACCTCGGAATGGCGTTGAGTGAGCTAAGCTCACTCAACGCCGTGGACTAGATGGCGTTGAGTGAGCTTAGCTCACTCAAAGCCATAAGCTGGATGGCGTTGAGTGAGCTTAGCTCACTCAAAGACATAAGCTGGATGGCGTTGAGTGAGCTTAGCTCACTCAAAGCCATAAGCGTGATGGCGTTGAGTGAGCTTAGCTCACTCAAAGCCATAAGTTGAATGGCATTGACTGCACTGACTGCACTCAACGCCATCTGGTGTCGGCATGATGGCGTTGAGTGAGCTGAGCTCACTCAATGCCGTAGACTGGATGGCGTTGAGTGAGCTTAGCTCACTCAACGCCGTAAACGGTCAGACGGGATGGCGTTGAGTCCGTGTACTGCACTCAACGCCATAAGCTGAACGGCGTTGAGTGCACTGACTACACTCAATGCCATTTGGGTTTGTCTGAATGGCGTTGAGTGAGCAGAGCTCACTCAACGCCATAACCTGGTCGGCGTTGAGTGAGCTAAGCTCACTCAACGCCATCGTCTAAAAGAACATATTCTGGGTGGCGTTGAGTGAGCAGAGCTCACTCAACGCCATAATCCGGATGGCGTTGAGTTAGCTGAGCTCACTTAACACAATAGTCTGGAATGGCGTTGAGTGAGCAGAGCTCACTCAACACCGTATCTTGATGGCGTTGAGTGAGCTGAGCTCACTCAACGCCATTATACTTACACTTTTTCTGGCATTTTCATTTCTAGCTGGGTGCTGGTTCAGCTTAACCGGGCCGGCCTGGGGGTGGGCCGTTTTCTCCAATAAGACCTGATAAGTCTTATTTGATATAAGTCGACCAGTCATGCTTTGCCACGTGGACCGGCGGTTTTGCAAAAAAGGGCGGTTACAGCCATGGCCGAGAGCTAGGCTTCATGGCCATCAATGGCATTTGATGCCATGGCCTTTCCTCTTCCCCTGAATCGACTGGATTCAACTCCTCTCAGGGATAGGAGGAGTTTCCAGCCCTCCTTCAGCTATCACAGAGCTGTTTAAGCTCCCCTCCATCATGGCCGAGCCAAGCCATTATGGGCCATTAATGGCCACCAGCTTTTGGTCGTTCCCCCTCCTTGTCCAAGCTTTTAAACACCTTCAGAGGCCTAAGGGGAGTTTTTCCCAGCTGTTACCCGAAGTTTTTGAGCCTCCCCTTGCTGTTGAAGAATTCCAGCGACGCCACCACTGCGCAAATGGCATCCCAACGGTCTGCACGCCTCCAGCCTGCAAACAAGGTCCTCCCCTCACTCTTCTTATGTAGATAGATCTTAGGATTCAATAGGATTGATAATCAGGCTCAACTGAGCCCGATTGGAGATTTCATTTTCATGGATTTTTCATGAAATTCGCGTGTTCGGGCTTGCCGTAAAAAGCCCCTCGGGCGGCTGCGCCGCAGCCCGGCGATGGCCGCCACCTCGACGGAGGTGGTGGTGGTGGCGGCGGTGGCCGGCCAGGGAAGAGGCTGGACGGCCGGCGGCTGCTCTTGGAAGTAGTTCCAGGTCAGGCAAATCATGGCCTTTGGCTGGAGGAAGAAGACAAATCTAGAGCCCTTAGATCTTGCTTCAAGATCTGTGCTATGTAATTAGATTTTATTTTATAAGTAATTTTTGTATGGAAATAACAGTCACATTAGAAAATTTAGGAAAAATACTTAGAGGCTCCTACAGGAAAAGTGGCAGCACCAATATTGTAGCTCTATGATTCTAAAAAATTTTAAAATTTGTTTCAAGCTTTTTTAACTACTGGATAGACCTCAGCACTCATTTTGGTGAGGTCTACCCATAGGGCTATCCTGACCTTAGAATGATTCCCCACTCCAATCCAATCAACAAAATGATTTGAAATTTATGGTGTGGCCTAATCTTACCTATATCTAGGTGCTATCCAAAAATTAGGATTTTTTGAAAATGTTTTTCTATAGTTTTTAGAAAAATTCAATAATCCTAGCATAATTTAATTAGATGGCTAAATGACTTCCAAACCCTCCAAAATTTTGGTGAGTGGTCCCTGGGTTTATCATAAGGTTCTGGTAAAAATTTCATCTCATTTGGAGATGTTTTGTATAGGTTTTTATTCCACCCTTGGTTGATCCTTATAGGATAATTTAGGATCAAACACCCCCTTGGTATTTGAGTGGTCATATCACCTCAACAGAGGCAAATATTTTGGTCACTTACTTTTGAGGGCATGACACACCCTCCAAGGGAGTTTGGAGTGGCTTGGTGTAGGGTAGCCCTAGAACCCTAGGGAAGGTCCCTTAATGGTGATTTTTAGGGTTGTGAAGGTCATGGGGTCAAATGACTTTGGACTGACTTGAAATTTGGTGGAGAGAACTATAGAGCTAGTACAGTTCTCTGGACAAAATTTTAGGGTATTTGGAGACAGTTAGGCTACCTAAAATCCTAACCCTAGTTTAGGTCACCAACCTTAATTTGAACTATTATGCTATCAACTGAACTTCAAATCAAGTAAAATTTTGGCAGGGTAATTTTCTGATCTAAATGGCCATGTTATAATTTTGTTGAGATTTTTGGGTTAATTTATTTTGTACTTCATTCACAACTCTTATAGTGCCCTAGATATTTATTTTGATGACTCTGAAATTTCTGTTCATTGGAAAGTTATGAAATATTGTATTAGGGCATTTTATAGCATGTTATACCTTTGTATTTTTCTTGGTAGTTTTATCTGATTTTTTGGTACTTTATTCTTTAACGTACTAATTGTGATGTGAAAATAATGCCCAATTACTGTTTGAAAAATTATTAAAGTTGGTCTGTGGCTGTTTTAAACCATAATAGTCAATCTATAATTTTCTTTGGAATTTTAGATTATTAATAATGGTACCTCCTTCACTAAGCTAGGAAAGATAGTATTTTACATTAAAATAAATTCAGAGCCAAAAATATTAGAGAAAAATAATGGGACTCTGTTTATGATAGTTTTAGACCACTATAAATCTTCTATAATTTTCTTATTATTTTTGGATATATATTTATGGTACTTGCTTCACAATATGGTAGAAGTGGCCTAAAATGGTAAATTGGGAAATATAGGCCTAAACCCTCCTGAAATTTCTCAAAACTTGGAATTACTGCTTCAATGTCTCATAGGATTTTTACTGATTTTATGATAATTTATTGTTGGCTTATTTGTTCACTTCGTGTTCATACTAGGGCATTTGGAAGCTTAGAATAAATAAATTAAATGCCCGATAAATAGGAAAAAATTGGAAATCGTGGTCTTAGATGTATTTTGTCAAGATAGACCTCCAGTAAATATTATAGGAGATTCGGAAGACAATTTTGAGTACCTCCCCTTATACACCTCATGTATTTTAGGATGGTCTATATAAAGTAAAACCACGAAAACTGAACTATAGTGGATAATGAACTTGGGAGATGGAATTTTGGTGGTTGCTGGTTTGAATAGGGCAAGTTAAGTCTTAGTTTCATTATTGGAAGTTAGGATAAGTAGAGTGTGAGATTGGCCAGTGTTAAGTGGCATTCGGGAACGACGAAAGATCGTCCACCCCGGGTAGAAGAGGAAGAGTCTTAATACTCTAGGGCTAGATCTAAAGTCACTTAAAAAGGGATTGGGTAATGGGTATCAACCAATAAAAATAAGTGCCTTGTGAAAGGGAACGGTGGGCTTCAGCTACAATCATAGTTCCTAGTGCCCTTTAAGAGCCCTTCACGGAGAATACCGGGGGCAGTCCTGGGCTAACGTAAACCGTAGGAATAATAATCAAAAAGAGCAACTAGTATAAATATTGTTGAACATACACACACCTCGGTAGCAAGGAAGGTAGAATAAGTTGCTTTGGTTGCCATTCAGACGTTAGCTCTGAAGGTAGATACACGGACGGGACAATCTGGGGAGCCGAGGGCTCGAGGGTTGGAGTACAGAATAAAGGTGGTGGGTCTTCGATATTGATTGTCGTTCACACTGACATCGGTACGTTGACTCGGCGGTGTGGGACACTTAGCAAAAGATAGTCTGGTGGATATAGCCAGCACTAGTATGCGGATACTCTAGGTTGTGTTCTTCTAGGGGCATATGGAAGGGCTAGGCCCGGTAGTGTGGATAACCGCCTAGGAATGGGGGGCCCGACCCACTATCTCCGTTTGCAACTGCGGAGGTTCCTGGGAGTGAAGCTAGCTGCCCGAACAGGGGGAACTAAAGGTATGTGTGCATAGAGTCGTGTGCATGTGTTGCACTTGCATGAATCATGGCATAGCATATCACTACACTCATATTTGCATACAACCGACACTCCAACATATAAATCAGTATGGGACTTTTTATACGATGGGAGCCTTGCAGAAGACCCCTTAACTTATAAGTTTGTATGGGCATTCATATAAGTTAAGGTTACTTACTTATTTACTTGTTGTTCTCAACCTGCCTTCTTATATAATTGCTACTTACTACTTGTTTTACTTTATTACTCACCACCGTAGAATTTCTAGATGTACTTTATTCATGATAGTTGTTAGATTAGCTCCATTATCATCTGCTTGATTACTCTCCACCTTTGTAGCTTCCCTTTCCTCCTCTCCGCTCGGTGCTTAGGAGCCGTGGGGGAGGGGTAGTGGATGATAGGGCTTAGTCTTTATGACTAATGGTTTTCGAACCACAACATTACAGGAGCTCCAGATGGGAGACAGGGACCAGCAGTCCAGGGACCAGCACCGGCAGAGTACGGTGCGCATGGAGGTGGGTTAGTCTAGCATCGGTGCACCTGCGACCAGCTCCGTGAGTGACTAGTATTTTTATAGCTTCCGTGATGAGTGATTTGTAGTGAGGACTCTGATGTACCGGGCTCGAGCCCGTCTATCTATATTTCATCTGAACTGTATCTTTGCAGTACTTATACTTCTATTTCCTGTTTTTTATCTACTGATGGACTGGATGTGATTTCATTTTATACATGTTCCTGTGGACTTTTTTACATTTCACGTATACATACTTCTCTTTCTTTGTGATCGAAAAGGCCCGGCAGAATTGGCGTTTTGTAGTGGCGGCCTTCCCTTGAGTCGGTGCCACCGTAAAGAGGCAGTTATGGGCTAAGACACCGGTGTTCTATAAAGAAAAAAAAGGGGGTCTTACAATTTCTTCATCTTCTGAAGCAGATGCACTAAGAATTTCTACTCTTTCCTTAGGACTAGGAGGAATCTCCTTTTCAGTGCCAATCTGCTCCCCCTAAATGTCAGTCTGCTCCCCCTCAATCCTTACTTGCTCCTCCTTATCTGCTGCTCCCTCAATATAAGGAATCAATTCTTCCGGAGTGAACTCCCGTTGAGTGTGAACGTGTGATATTATCCTCCATGATAATATCTTTGGCTGGAATATTAGCATGAGATGTTTCAATGACTATTTGTGAATCTATTTCACTTGCAATATGAGTTGATTCTTCTTCCAGTATCTATGCGGTATTTAGCTCTCCCTGCACTTGTGAATTATCAGTATTGTCCTGTGCCTGTGTATTATCTGGCTCCCCCAGCATCTGTGCAGTATCTGTAATGTCCTGTGCAGGAGATTTCTCAGCAGCTTCTTGTCTCTCTATATCAGGTATGTCCTTTGATAGGACCCTATCCCATCTGTAAATAATCCTGATGTCCATTCTTCTTATATGATTGATTTTAGAACCAAGAATTTGGTTCATTACTTCTGAAATTTCTCCAGCCAAGTATAGACTCATTATTCTAGCCAAATAAGGCTTCTTGATTCCTTTCTTAATCTTTTCAAACAGTACTATCGACCAATCTGTGTTGAGTTTAAAAATTATCCTTGTCATGAGGTTGAACATATTGGCAGAAATCCTATCATGTCCCCCTAGCTTACACAGAATAACCTTTCCTTCCACTTCTGAAAGGAATTTGCCTTGCTGATTCATCCCTTTCCTATTAATTGCTGCTCCAATCTTCAAGGTGGGATCCAATCCACACCATTGTAGTGCCTCCCTTATTTTTGATACAGGTACTTCTTCTTCATCCTGAGTTCTTGGAAGATGAAGAATTTTTCTCAAACTTTTCAAGGTCAGTTTTACTCTTGCTCCATGAACTGTTGATTTAATCTTAAGTCCAGTTGAGTCTACTGTTGCTGCAGCAAAGAACTCAAAAGCCTCCTTCTTACAAATCTTGGTTGGTTCGGATATCAGAAACTCCAAACCACTTTCAGCAAACAGTGTAATGACCCCTTTAATATCTAACTCCGCATCATCAAAGTCATGGCGAACCAACTCATATCCTTCGTTAATGTTATCTTCAACCTTTGGCGCCATTGGGATGGTGAGAATGATTTGATTGAGAGAAGAGAGTTTGTCGACACAAGGTTTTAGTCTCGAAAACCTGGATAGTGTGTCGACAGAATTTGTTCTTGATCTATTTATACCCTTCTAAAAAAAGAAGGTCAAAAGGCGGGCAAAAACTATCTAAATGTGTTGACACTGTTGAAATGTGTCGACACAGACTTCTAATGTCTCGGCAACGGCGTTGACTACTATGTGTCGACACCAATTGATGATATGTCGATACTAGAAAAACTTAGAAGTTCATCAGAAATTCTGTCGACTCTTATTATAACTGTCGACACAATTTCTGGATGTGTCGACACCACTACTCTGGTTGTGTCGACATCACTTATTGAAGTTTCGACACCACTTCTCTGGATGTGTCGACACAGATTTACTTAGCTAAATTTGTTAAACTAATCTATGTTCAACATTCCTAATTTAATTTTAAATTTATTGAATTTAGTTTCATCTAAAGGCTTAGTAAATACATCTGCAATTTGATAATCTATTTTGACAAATTCTAGTGAGATGTCCTCTTTCTCTACATGTTCTCTAAGAAAATGGTATCTTATTTCTATATGCTTAGTCCTACTATGTGAAACAGGATTATTAGCAACAGAAATAGCACTCGAAGAATCACAAAACAAAGGTGTTCTACTAACCTGAATACCATAGTCTTCTAGCTGGTGCTAAATCCACAATAGTTGTGCACAGCAACTTCCTGCTGCCACATATTCAGACTCAGCTGTGGAAATTATCACACTAGTCTGCTTCTTACTACTCCAAGACACCAATCTTCCTCCTAGAAATTGATAGGTGTCTGTTGTGCTTTTTCTATCTTCTTTGCAACCTGCAAATTCTGCATCTGAATAGCCTGTCCGTAGAAAATCTCCATTCATAGGGTACCAAAGGCCTAGATTAGGTGTTCCCTTTAGATATCTCAAAATCCTTTTTAATGCAGTGTAATGAGATTCTTTAGGGCATGATTGGTACCTAGCACAGACACATGTTGCATACATAATGTATGGTCTACTAGCAGTTAGATATAGAAGAGAGCAAATTATTCCTCTATACAAATACTCATTTACAGGTTTACGTGCATCATCTTTACATATAGGCATACTTGTTCCCATAGGAGTTCTCATGGTGGAGGATGATTCCATACCATACTTCTTAATTAACTCCTTGGTGAACTTAGACTGGGATATGGACAAGCCATCATCAGTATGTCTTACTTGAAGGCCCAAGAAAAACTTAAGTTCTCCCATGCTGCTAATCTCAAACTTCCCTTGCATAAGTTTAGCATACTTCTTACAAAGGTTGCTTTCTGTAGACCCAAATATTATGTCATCTACATAAACTTGGACTAAGATTATCTTACCTTTGGACTCCCTTAGAAATAGAGTTTTGTCTATTATCCCCTTTGAGAATTTGTTCTCAATAAGGAAAGTAGACAGGGTTTCATACCAAGCCCTTGGGGCTTGCTTTAACCCATATAAAGCTTTCCTAAGTCTATAAACATAATCAGGTTTGAGAGAATCAACAAAACCTGAGGGCTGCTCTACATAGTCTTCTTCTTTTAGATTTCCATTTAGGAATGCTAATTTTACATCCATTTGGAATACCTTGAAGCCTTGATATGCTGCATAGGCAAGGAACATCCTAATTTCCTCTAGTATTTCTTCTGGGGCAAAGGTTTGATCAAAGTCAATACCCTCTTCCTGCCTGTATCTTTTTACAACAAGTCTTGCTTTGTTCTTCACAATGATCCCATTCTCATCTAGTTTGTTCCTAAAGATCCACTTTGTTCAAAGGATGTTGTGGTCTTTTGGTTTAGGAAATAACTCCCAGACCTTGCACCTTCTGAACTGATTCAGCTCCTCTTGCATGACATCAATCCATTGTGGGTCTAGAATAGCTTCTTCAAATCTCTTTGGCTCCAGTTTAGATAGGAAGCTTGAGCAAAGCACTGTGTTCAAGTTTCTGCTTCTTGTTTGCACTCCATGTCTTAGATCACCAATTATCTGATTTGCTGGATGATCCTTTAAGTGTCTAACAGCTGGAGGTAGATTATCTTCAGGTTGAACCTCTCCTGTCTCTTCAATATGCTGCATCTCTTGGTTTTCAACAGCTCTAGGGAGTCCTGTACTCCCCCTGGACAGTAGTCACCATTTTCCACTTCCTGCTCTTTATTTGATTCTTCTGTAATGGTAAGCTTGCCCAATTACTCATTTATACCTGTAGAACTGCATGAGCTACAAGGCAACTCACTGTTAATCAGTCTTCTTTAATCAAAGACAACATGTACAGATTCTTCTACAACTTGAGTAATCAAGTTGTAGACTCTATAAGCCTTACTACTGTTGTTGTACCCAACAAATATCCCATCTTGGGATTTGGCAGCAAACTTAGTTAGATAAGACTTGCCATTGTTAAGGACATAGCACGTGCAACCAAAGAACCTAAAATAGAATAAGTTTGGTTTTCTACCCTTCATGATCTCATAGGGAGTCTTTTTGTGGCTTTTGGTTATAGATGTCCTATTGATCACATGACATGCAGTGTTTACTGCCTCAGCCCAGAAATATTCTTGGAGAGAAGTGTCACTCAATAGAGTTCTACCAGCCTCAATCAATGTTCTATTTTTCCTTTCAGCAATACCATTTTTCTGTGGTGTTCTAGGTGAGGAGAATTGTTGAAAAATCCCAAATTCTTCACATAGTTTTGTCATACTCTCACATTGAAATTCAGTGCCATGGCCACTTCTGATTTTGACCACTGTACTGTCAAGTTCATTCTGAATTTGCTTGACAAAGATGTATAAAACACTTTGGGTTTCTTATTTTTGTCTTAGAAAGAACACCCTGGAATATCTAGAATAGTCATCTACCACCACAAAAGTGTTGACCTTCCTACCTAGACTATGAACTGGCATAGGACCAAATAAATCCATATGTAAGAGGTATAGACACCTCACTGAATCCTTGTTTTCAAGGCTAAGAAAGGAAGATTTTGTCTGCTTGTCTTTTTGACAAGCTGAGCATATCCCATCCTTTATACACTTAACTTTTGGACCATTCCTTAATAACTATTTGATAAAGAGTTAGCCAATTGTTTTGTAGTTAAGATGGGCTAGCCTCTTGTGCCATTTGACACAATGAGTGGCTCTCTCATAAGCTACAAGACCGACAGGAGAAACATTGTTCTCACACTCAAAGTTAAGACAGTACACATTTCTTTTTCTATATCCTGTCAATATGACCTTTTGATCACTTGATCTTTTATATGACATCCATTCTTAATAAATGAAATGTCATATCCTAAATAACTCAGCTGACTTATGCTTAAAAGGTTGTGTTTCAAACTCTTCACATAGGCCACTTGAGTGATAGTAATCTGGTTACTAGAAATGTTACCAAATCCTTTGATGATTCCTTTTTCAGAACCACCAAAGATTACTTTAGGCCCATTTATGATAGGTAAATACTCCTTCAGCAATCCCTTTATTCCAGTCATGTGCCTGGAACATCCACTATCCAAGTACCATATAGGGGCATGGTAACTTGGACTCACCTGCATTAAAGAATTACCTCCCCTTAGAACCCAAGTAAGTCTTGGGTCCTTGGTTCAAGTTAGCTTAATACTTACCAAATCTATCTGTTGCTCTTCTAACAGGTAGACTGTTGTTCTTCATGACACTATTGTTGTGCCAGCAGTCGAAGGCATAATGGCCTATCTTGCCACAGCACCAACATTCATACTTGTTGTATCTATTTTTAGATACATTCTTGACAGTCTGGTTGACAACAAATATTTTGTATTGTGCTGGTACTACTGCAGCTACACCCACTGGTTTCTCAAAAACATGGGGTTTATGGACCTGAGCTACCTCATTGACATAAACACTCTTATCATTCAGAACTTTAGTCTTATTATGACCATGAGGATTCTCAAGGTCATACTTGTTAGAAGGCTCTTGTACCTTTCTAAAAGCTACAAGGACATTAAAGTTTAGTGGTTGGACTGAGGCTATGCCCTTTCTCTTAAATTGGACAGCCCTGGTGTTACCTTTAAAGCCTATTCCAGCCTTACCCTTTTTAGCCACAAACTCATCTATTAAGGGTAAAACTGATTTTGGCTTGGAATAACTAGCCACCAAATCTTTTTCCTTTTGAAGTCGGGTTTCCAGACTTTTAATTAGATCATTTTTGTATGTGATTGTGCCCATCTGAATAACAGTTATAGTTTTCAGCTTGACAATCTCATTAAATTTTTGATCCAATTTTTTCTCTAAGTCAGATGCATCAATCTTAAGATCTGCAATATCCTTAGCCTGAGTTTTTGCCAGGTTTTTGCTTTTCTCTAGTGCCTGCAACAAGTCCCCATATTCTTCTATTAGCTGATGAATATCACCTTCAGATTCAGACCCATCCTAATCACTTGATGCAGATGTAGCTTACTCTGTACCAGTACTACAATCTGAATTTCTAGAAATACATTGTACCTTAGTAGGACTAGGCTGATACTGGCACTTGTCTTCTTCTGATACAGCCATCAGTCCCATGCACTGATGGTCTTCTTGTTCATAGATATAGTTAAGCAATTGCATAAACTCATCTTCTTCATCTGCTTTATATAGACCAATGTATGCCTCAGCTTCAGATTTAGACTCTGAAGTTGATTGGTCTGTCAAGCTTTTCTCCCTTCTTAGCAACAAAGGATTTCTCCTTCTTCCTCTTTTGTTGAGTCTTCCTTTCATCAGCAGACTGCTTTCTTTTGTCTGGACACTTAGCCACAACATGTCCAGGCCTATTACAGCAGTAGCAAACTATCTTTGATGTTGTAGATTTGCTAGGCTTAGACCTGCTTCTGTCCTTCCTAGATGACTTCCTATTCTGATAATAGTCATCCATAGGCTGAGATGTGGAGGGCCTTGAATTCCACTGCTTCTTCTTCAGGAATCTTTGAAACTACCTTGTGAAGGCAGCAAAGTCTTTATCTGAGTCACTGATGTCTGAACTTTGGTTGTCTTAATTATCTGAAGTAATTTCAGCAACAATCTCAGGAGGTGATGGAGACATCCTCCTATTCTTCCTAAAGGCTTCAACCTTGAAGGCCACAGACTTTTCTTTATGCTCCCTTTTCGCACTTTTCTCTTCCTCTTTCCTAGCCATTAGTTGCATCTCATATGATAGCAATTTTCCAAACAAAGTTGGAGGAGAGATATCTGCAAGTTTGGCCACCTCCCTAATGGAACAAATCTTAGTGTCCCAATCCTTTGTAAAGGATCTTAGGAATATATCATTAAGTTCATATATACTAAAGATCCTTCCATAGGACATCAACTCATTTACTATTCTATAGAACTTTTTATAACACTTAGTTATACCATTTGACTTTCCTTGTCTGAAACTCTCATATTCCTGGTTCAGCATAGATTTTCAATCTTTTCTGACTTGTTCAGAACCCTCCATGTAGACTATCAAGGTGTACCACATTTCCTTGGAGGTCATGCAGTGAATCAAATTTTGAAAAGTTGAATCATCTATGACACTTACTTGATATTCTGGGCTCTTTTATCCATAGTTGCCAGGATGATCTCTTCCTTAGTAATCTCAGAAAAATCTTTGAGAGTTCTTTGATTTGCATCTAGAACTGACACCTTCATTGGAATATAAGGACCTTCCATTACTGTAATATAGATCCTTGGATCAGAAGCCTCCATGAATAGCCTGACCCGTTCTTTCCATATTCCGAATATCTCTTTCCTGCATATGGGTAATTTCATAGAACCTAGTTCCTTATGATTTTCTCCTTAACCCATTATCTTGATCTTGAATCTGCCTTATGGATCTTACTCAAACTGTTAAGTCCTTCTTTGAGCAACCTCCCTCTGATACCACTTGATATAATTGATTTCAAGATAACCCAAACACCTAGAGGGGGTGGGGTGAATAGGTTCTTTTCTTTTTTACTTAAGGCAGAATAATATTTCAGTTCTTAAAATAGAATCTAACTTATTCTACAACAATCACAGCACAAAATTCACAATCACACATACATCACAGATTGCACACAGGTTTATAGTGGTTCCCCAAGGTCTGGGTACATCAACTTTCCCCCTTCACCTATCCAGCAGTGTGCTAGATTCGGCCTAACTTCTTCCTTCTTCTCAGATCCACAGATCTTACAGCTCAGAACCCTGAAAGGTTCCTACAACTCAGAACCCTATAAGGTTCCTACAACTCAGAGTATAACCACACTCCTACAGCTCAGGCTAATAGCCTTACCTCAGCCTACCCAAAAGGCCTACAACTCAGAGAATGATTTCTCCTACACTCAGGATCAAAAGCCCTACCACTTAGAGATCTATATCTCCTACACTCAGCCTTTATATAATAGGCTTACAACTCAAATCTTGAAAGATCCTACAAAATTTGATAAGTGATTTGGATGGTCTCTTATCCTTGTTGAGAGAGAAGGGATAAAAGGTTTCTTGATCAGCTTCTTGATAAAACTGATGGCTGAAATCAAGCTGTTCTTAGCTTTCTTCAAAGCTTCTTGAATCTGAACTCAGTAGGGTTGATCTCCTTCTAAGTTGACTGGCTGCCAGCTCCCTTCTTAGAATCCAGAAATATATCTGAATCCTTCTTAGCAGATTAGTTCAAGGTCTTCTTCTTAAGAGGCTTGTAAATGTCTCCTTCTTTACTTAAATAGCTGAAGATCTCTCTCACTCTTCAGAACTTCTGAAGTGTCTTCAGAATTCTTTCTTGAATTCTACTTAGATCTTCTCACGAAAATCTTCTTCTGTGTGAAGTGCACTTTCTTGATCAATGATCAATACTTCAATAGTTGTTCCTGTTGTTGTTATTGTTGTTCACCTTGTGGTTGATTTGACAGAATCTATCTATATATAGACTTCATCAATGGTAACCGGCTGATCTGGTTTCTAACGAACTTCTGATAGGTTTAACAGCTTCAACAAACTTGTTGGAATACACAACTGTCAAGTCTCCAGTCAGTTCTTGAACCTTTGTCTTTGTGAGCAAAGCGTCGAGACTGATTGTCATTATGTGTTGACACAAGTAGATTAAGTGTCGACACAAGATTTGGTGATGTCGACATAGCTCCTTTGGCTTCGACACTGCTTCTTTACACTGCATCTGTAGAGTGTGTCGACACTGCTTCTTTGTGTCGACACAGACACTTCTTTACTTCACAGCAATCAACATTGTTGAATCTCTGCTGTGTGTCGACACAAGTCCTGTGTGTCGACACAGTTGATATAGTCTAAGAATTCTGTATGTTGACACTGCCTCTAGGTGTCGACATAGTTGATGTCGACTAATACTTCTGTGTGTCGACACTGCCTCCCGGTGTCGACACAGTTGATGTCGACTAATAAATTCTGTGTGTCGACACAGTTTCTTCTGGTGTCAACACATCTTTTCCAAGTGTCGACACAGGCTTTCTTAAGTGTCGACACATGGACTTAGAAAATTTTTATTCATTTTAGCAAATACTTAACCTGCACATATAAACTCAAAATAACATAAAATACACCTTGATGTATATCATTGAGCTAAGCGAGGCTTCTCCAAATCAGGTACATATTTTCCAATGTACCCAACAGGTCATACACTACCTCAGGCACAAGGCCCTACCTCAGAGCAAGCTTGCTCCTATACCTCAGTGATCCAAAGATCGCCTACCACTAAGAGAGAATGACTCTCTTATATCTCAGGAATAAGGCCCTACCTCAGATCCAAAGCTGGATCCTATAACTCAGGCACAAAGGCCCTACACTCCAAGAGAATGACTCTCCTACCTCTAGCAAACAGCCCTACCTCAGGCACACAGACCCTACACTCAGATCAACAAATGATCCTACCTCAGCCTTTATAAAATAGGCATATAACTCAGATCCAAATGATCCTACAAAAAAGAAAGTGCTTTGTTGGTGTTAATATGACTCCAGAGAAGTTCTCTGAGTCTACTGCTTCCCGAGCAAAGTTAACTCAGCCATAACCTCTTCTTAGCAACAAGAAATTTAACTTCAATAAGGAGTTGCTTGCGCTGGAAGTTCCTCTAAAACAAAGTCTCTGAACTTGCTGATGAAGACAATGTTTTGATAGTTCTTTTTACTCTTCAAACAACTAACCTTTACTGAAGAGAATAAAACTCTGTTTCTTCTTCTTTCTCAGAAATTACTTTTGAACTTGTTGTAGCAGGTGAAGATCGTTACAGCTAACTTGGTGAACTTTTAGGCCAGTGGGTTTGAACTTCAGCTTCAAGCTCTAGAACTTTGGAGAGGAAGAAGACGATGAAGTTCCGCCTCTTTGCGAAATGTTAAACTCTAAAAGTTGTCCATCGGCTATTTGACCCATGGGTCCACTTGATGTTGTTGGCTGTAACTTTGCTTTTACAGGAAAAGTCATACAGTAGGCTTGTGGTGCTATTTGTCGTGTATTGTAGCCTTCCCGCAATAATTTGAAACTTTGCTGACTCATGCTAACGTCAGCTTCTGTGGACTTAGCCAAATTCTAAATTTCATCCCAAGAGTTAAGTGCGTTGAGTGAATAGCCCTCACTCAACGCAAAAACAATTAGCCAAATAATTATGCACTTCCAGGCGTTGAGTGTGTTGATTGAATAGCCTTCACTCAACGCTTTTGTCCTTAGACTATCTTTTTGCTAATTAGGCGTTGAGTGCGTTGAGTGAGCCTTCATCACTCAACTCCAACTTGTCTTTGCCAAATTCTGCCCCGATAGGCTTTGAGTACGTTGAGTGAATCATCATAACTCAACGCTTCTGGACTTGGCAAATTTGTTTTGCCTTGCCAGGCATTGAGTGCGTTTAGTGTGACTTCATCACTCAACACCCCTGGACTTAACTGCTTCTCTAAATGCCTGCCTTCTTGCTGAGGTGTTGAGTGAACTGGCTTCACATAACACTTATGTACTTCGCCGCAAATATCTTTATGAAGGCATTGAGTGAACCTTCATCACTCAACTCTTCTTCTTTTGCCTGTCTTTTGATGAGGAATTTGTTAACCCGGAATCCGCGACTAGTTCTCCAGGTTTTAAAGTCCGGGCAACTTGTGCTTTCTAGCCGCCATTCTCAGCAAACCGGCTTGTTGTCAGATGAGCCGGGCGGCTTATCCGTCAGGCCGCCGCCTGTTCCCAGGTCAGCCACCATCCCAAGGGCCGGCCTGTCCTTGCCCAAGCCGCTCAAACTATTTCCCAGGTCGCCGTCAGAGAGAGTCCAGATCAGCCCGTCCAGAGGCCAGGACTCTCAACTCGCCTGAAGAAGCCCGCCAGGCCGCGTGGCCTTTCCTCTGCCCTCTTCTCTTTCTTGTTTGCTTCCTGTCACCGCTGCCCGATTTCCTGTACCCCGGGCAGCCGGTAATTTTATCCCTGCCCATTTGGGCAGGCCCCCAAGCCTATAAATAGGGGGCAGGAGTACACCCAAAGCACGCTGACTCGAGTCCAAGAGCTCGCTTGTTAAGACCTTCGACCTCGATTCTAGTCCTTTGCGGTCTATTGTCCGGCCGGCTTCTTCCTTTCTTCTTTCCTTTCTAAGTGTAATAGCTTAATTTCTTATAAAAGGAAAGCCCGCCGCAGGAGAGGCATTCAGGCCACGGCGGGCAAACTCTGGTGTTGCCACTGGTTGCCCTTTCTCCCTTTTTTCTATCCGGTCCTATCCGCCATCCCTAGCCGCTAGTACCGACAAGCCTACAGTCTTTTCCCAATACTTTCTCCAGTGCTAGAATGGTTAGCTGGTGGTGCCCGTTTTCCCCTTCGCATTTCCCGCATCAACAGTTAACACACGACCTTCAGATCTCGGTTGGACGGTGAAAATCCGCGGCTAGATATTGTCAGACCGCGCGACCGCTAGAGCTTAGCGGCTAGTCGAGCAAGCAGCGGCAAGGGCGGTTAACCTGTTCAGTAACCGCTTGCCATTCTATCCGCTCGGTCAAACTGTAATTGTCCGGCGATCTCTAAGTTCGTGTTGGTTGTTATCTATCATTTGTAATGAATCTCCCGAGGAATTACAGAAATTTCTTATCACCTATGCAGGATTCCTTAACGAGGCATGATGGTTCTCATCCCGAGAATGTAGCTAAGGATGCATTTCAGGCTTGCATGAAGCAGACACCTCTTTACAGAGAAGAAGAAGTTTCTTTTCCGTTCGTTGATCAAATTCGCTGGGATACCGTTGCTGATGATTTTAGAGAGCCTCGCTTGCCACGTTATTCTGGGATTAGTGATCCAGTTTCACATCTACAAGCATTTGAAGTGGCTGCTTCTCTAAAAGCCATGTCAGATGGAATCAAATGTAAGCTTTTTCTAATGACCTTTGACGGTCTTGCTCAGGAATGGTTTCATGGTTTACCATCTCGGTCCATCACCTGCTTTGGGGATTTTCAAAAACAGTTCCTTTTGAGATTTGATACTTTCAGTAAGCGGAAGAGAAACCCAGTAGCTCTCTTCCAAATCAAGCAGGAAGTTGATGAGTCTATCGCTCATTTCGTTGATCGGTTTCAAAAGGAAACGCTCGATATCGTTAACATTCATCCAGACTTCTACAAATATGCCTTGATAAGTGGACTTCGAGAAGGTCCTCTCAAATTTAAAGTTAGCAAAAAAGAGCCAAAGACTTATGGAGATCTTATTGAAATAGCTAATCGGTTCATAATGGGTGAAGCAGCAAATGCTAACTATATATCTTTCTTGAATCAGATGACTAGGGAACATCATAAAAACTCTTGTCATCAACCCGGTTCTTCCCAAAACGCTTCGGAACCTCAACGACGGGATAAATCAGCAGAGTGTATTGAAGCTTGCCCTATAATGTCTTTTGATCCTAAAACACTCAAGTATGAAAGGTACTCGGACAGATATGTCAAGTTCAAAATTTCTATGGAAGATCTTCTGCCAATTCTTGCTAGTATGAAAGGATTTAAAAAGCCTCGACGTATGAAATCAAAGATTGAACATCTACATGAAGAACTTTTTTGTAAATATCATAAGGATATTGGTCATAACACAGAAGATTGTCGGGCTCTCCGGAAACTAGCAGATCAATTTGCAAGGGCAGGGAAATTACAAGACTATGTTTTCCTATGATCTTCAAGCACATTTTCCACTGATAAAGCCGATGTTGCAAATGAAGATTCTGTTGTTAAATAGTGGAAGTGTTAGAAGCGGTAGTATCTTGTTTGACTTTCTTTTACATATTTCGTATATCTCCCATGTGTTCGAAGTTTCTTGCATTTGCTTCTTTTCTTTTGATAATGACAGTTGTAATAGATATAGCAACAAATCAGTCCTCACCAGCATCCAGCTTCACAAATATCTCTCAACGATCATCGACAATTGGGTTCAATCAGGCTTCAAACCCATATCCTTTTACTAAGCTTTCCTCTAGAAATAAGCATTCATATGCCCTCTAAATTCTGCTCCTTTGCTTTACACTTAACATTGACATACATATGTGGACATTTACTTATAACAAAAATAATATTACTTTTTTGGCCCTCCACATCCCGCACGACATCAGTCGCAGATGTGTAGTGGCAATCCCGCACGACATCAGTCGCAAATGTAAACCCCGCTCGAATCATTCGCAGATGAGTTGAAATGAGATCTTCTTTAGAAGTTCTCAGTTTATGTTGTAAGACAGTGCAGGCAGAGTTTTCGTTATCTTTTCAACCTGCAAGTTACAGTGGTAGATAAATTATGGTTTTAACATATGATTATCGATATGCTGGTCAGTTTATAATCCCCATCTCACGGTCTTACAGCCTAGCCGATTTATATTGCATAGTCTGCAGACCGCGCGGTTACATATTTCGGTTTATTCTATTCGGCTATGAAATCTCTCACGGATTATTATTAATATATTCTGGAATTCGGCCGACTTGCTCCTGTCAACTAATTCTAGTCCGCCGGCTTATGGTATTCATTCAAATCAATTTGCGGCTTACTATGTAAAGAAGTCGCAATATGTTTAACTCTATCGTTCAGTAGTTTCCCTATTGGAAGCGAGTTTTGTATTAATGTTCGGATAGGCCTATCAGGGCTCAACTACAATAATCGTGGGGCTTCTTGTTAAATATGAACCTTCAATAGTTGAACTGCCTTATCTTCTTGGCGAATAATCTCCTAACCGCCCGGCTTATTGCTCTATATACGCTTAAGGGTGATCGGATTGTAATACATTCGCAGACGATTAATATAACCGGTTACCGGTATTCTACTCGAGTTTAACCTGAGCAAAAGGTAGTTGTTATTCGGTGGAGTCATCGATGAGAGTTCTTAAGCCGGAAATGAGTTAGAAAGATTAAGCCGCATAAACAAACAAGTAAGTAAAATTACAATAGATTCTCACAAAAGGTAAAATATTTTCATTTCTAATGTCAAGTATAAAAGGTAGACCGCGCGGTTTACAAAATCTTACCGGCGGTCTCAAAAAATGTAAAAACTATTATAAGTAATCTATCCTAGCTATTCGGCTTCAGTCTTTTGGACGCAGGAGTGCCGGAGTCTAGTTCACTGTCGATGTCGATCTCAGAAAGGCGAGTAGTCGCCGCTGTCAGACGAGGATGAACGCGAACTGCCAGTGCCCCTGGTCTCTGACCCAGCGACATCAACCCGTGCGGTCTCAGACGCTTGACCGCCGGTTCCTGAAGAAGCGGTCTCGCTCCCGCTTCCTTCGCTGTGCTCCTCTTCATCTTCTGCCTTGCCCTCGCCCTCTCCATCGACCTTCTCCTTGCCCTTCAGAGCTCGGTAAACCGCGGCCACCCTTTTCTTCAAGGGTGGATACAGGTCGGCGCAGGTGAAGTCGGTGAATCCCGGGGCGAGGCCGCCGCGATCTCGAAGGCGTTTCAGCGCTCCATCGATCCCTTGGACAAGCTGCGGAAAGACCGCGTCCTGAAAGGCCGAGTTGGCCGGATCATACATTTTCTGCAAAGGAAGGAAGAAGGTCAGTCCGAGCGGCTTGTTAAATGAGGTCGCATAAATCAGGTAATATCTTACCGCATTGAGCTCCTTCAAGCGTGTGTTTTCTTCCTCCTTTTCGGCGAGTTGCCGCTTCAGGTCGCCTTCACTTGCAACTAACCGCCTATGGGCCAGGCTCATATAGTGGTTAGCCACGAAGCTTCTCGCGCCGGCCTGCACGGCAAACTACGAGAAGTCCTCTGCTGGTATCTTTTTCAGCGCTTTTAGGTTGCGCCTACCATACAAAGCCGCGCCAGCCGCGGAGGCGTGGCGGCTTATCGTTTCCTTCCCCCAGTTAGGGAGGGCGGTGGAAACTTAGACTGATTCGCCATCGGCACTCCACTGCATGGTGGGGTTGCCGTGGAGATCCTTCAAGCGGCTGCCCATACCATGCAGCGTGAAGTCGCTCGAGGAGTCCGATGCTCCTTCCTCTTCAGCCCGCTCCGGCTTGGCCCTCTTGGCCCTTTTCTCCCACTGTGTAAGGGTTAGGCCGCCAGGAGTTAGCGGCTGAACAGGAAAGTCATAGCCCTTGAAATTACCTTTCCAACGAGTGGTTGCACGTTTTCAGGCGATACCTGTAGCCACGAGAATCCTCAGTCAAAGTTGCTGACCAGATTACATATAAGTCTAGGTGATTACAATATGAACTTGGATTCGATGGAAGAGATGTTGCAATCCATCTCAAGGTTGGGTGAATTCTCTTGTGTTAATCACCGAGGTAATGTGAAGGTTGATGTTTGAGGACTTGAATTCCTATGCCGAGATGTGAATCAAGCCTAAGTGAATGAAAGGCTTTGTTATATTTGGTAGATCACCATTATGCGCATTATCTATAATATGTTGAATTCATGTGGAAGGATTTGTAAATGATTAAACTATGGCCCTGATGTATAATGAATTGATGGAAGGGAATGGATAGTCCAATGCTTATAGTGTCGTCTCCCTACGGGTAGCATTGTGGAAGTTAACAAGTGCGGTGTTGACCGTCACTAATGGGAATGAGGTTGAGTTGGATAAAATTAGACGGTTGGGCTTGGTACTCGGTGTTCACGTCCCGGGGCTCCTTCCATGCCACGTGAACGGTTGGGCTTAGTCCTCGGTGTTCACGTCCCGAGGCTCCATCCGTATTTGTTGGATGGTTGGGCTTGGTCCTCGTGCTTTCTCCGAGGCTCCTTCCATGCCATGAATTATGGAATTGCATGCGGTGTGAGTCGACACGTGGTGTCGTAATCCCGGGTTAAGGATAGTGTGGCAGGTCTACGGGCGTGCCAAGTGAACGGTTGGGCTAAGTCCTCGTGCTCATTTCCGAGGCTCCTTCCGTGTCACACCATAGGCCAGTCGGGGCTAGGATCTTGGTGCATATTTACCCGAGAGAACCCGCTGAGCCGTAGTACGCATGTGAGCTCCGCTGTTGTGTTCTTAGCATTGAGGCGTACGGAGGCCTAGGCCAGGTAGTGTGGAGACCAACCTAGTAGTGGAGATGCCCGCTCTACTATCACCGTTTGGCCACGACGGTTGATGCCTGAGAGGTTAGCTACCTGCTCGAATAGTAGGAACTAAGTCTGTGTCGACATAGCGATTGCATGTGCCTGATCATGGGTGTGTCATTGCATTGCACTTCATTACATACACAGACCCTCATTGTATAAGTTTATATGGGCACTCCTATACGATGAGTTACTTCTGCTGAACGACCCTCAACTTATATGCTTGTATGGGCACCCATATAAGTTAAGTTACTTAATGTTCTAGATATATACTCTCTTGCTGCTGTAGATTGTAGATTAGTAAAATAAGACCTTGTTCATTTGTATACTCTTTCTATTGCTATTTATGATATGTACACATACTTCACCTGCTTGTACTTCTGATATATATTTATTGTACATGTTCCTTTCTCCGCCCGGTGCCGAGGAGTCGCCGGGGGAGCGGATGTGAAACCACTTAGTCTTTTTGACTAATGGTTGCTACGTGTTCCTTTTTAGGAGGAAACCCCGCAGGTGGAGAAGCAGGCTATGCAGACGGACAGCCAGGCTAGGGTGACAAGGCCTGAAGGGACGATACCATCGCTACTGTCGGTTACAGATGTGAGTGAGAGAGAGATTTTGTTGTAGCCCTTCGGGGCAATTTTGTTCTCGTACTCTGATATTAGAAGCTTGCTGTAGCTTCTTTATTTATAATATTATGGACATATGTTTGGTGTGGATTTGACTTTCATATTAATATGGTTGGGTTGGCAGTCGTACTCTGATATTGGTTGTAGCCGGCAGAGTAGGCGTCCTGTGGTACAGGCTAGCCCGAGTGCTAGTACTACCGCAAGGCAGCTGTTCTGGGCATAAGACCCCTCTCGTGCCGTGTTTTGTGTTCCGGGAGGGGGGTCTTACAAAAAGAAGATTAAAAATGACTGTGTCGACATTATGGGAGCTGTGTCGACACATGGTCTATTTTTGTTGACACATTTGGAGTATAGTCTCGACAACTTACTGTTGTGGTAAAGTTAAAGGAGATGACATGTGTAAAGACTAAAGACCCGAGAGCTATCATAAGTAACAAAGCTGTCACATCTGTCAGAGCTGACAGAAGGCCGTTATGAACCGGATCAACCAGTAACCTTGGATTGGATCTATATAAAGACTCGTGCTATCACAAAGCAAAATATAGAACATTAAGAAAGGGGGAACAAGAAAGAAACACCGAAGAAGGCAGATCCTGAACAGTTTGCAAGAGGAATTCATATCTGATTCTGAATTCAAGTAGGAAGTTGGATTAAAGATCATCTCCAACTCTAATTGAAGATCAACCTTACTTTGTTCAAATTCAAGAAGTTTTGAAGAAGCTTAGACAGTTTGGATCTTGAGTAATCAGTTCAATCAAGAACTGATCAAGAAGCTTTCACCCCATTCTCTGTCTATCTGGGTGAAGATTTTATTGTTTTAAATAATTAATTTCCTTGTAAGATCTTTTATAAATCTGAGTTATAAGCCTAAACATAAAAAGGCTGAGGTAGGGCTGAGTTCCCGAGGTAGGATCTTGTTGATCTGAGTTGTAGGCCTGGTGGTTAAGGCTGAGGTAGGGCTGAGTGCCTGAGGTAGGATCTTGTTGATCTGAGTTATAGGCCTTGTGGTTAAGGCCGAGGTAGGGCTGTTGCCTTAGGTTGGAGTCTTGGGAAGATTCTGAGTTGTAGGACTTGAAAAAGTCTTAGCTGTAGGAACCAGATAGGTTCTGAGTTGTAAGATATGAGGATCTGAGATAGTGGAAGGAAGTTTGGACGAATCCAGTTCTCTATTGGATAGGTGAAGGGGGAGAGTGGACGTACCCAAAAATTTGGGAACCAGTATAAATCATTGTGTGTTGTGCTGTGTATTTTCTATGATTGCCCTTCTTTGTGATGTGATAGTTGTGTTGTGATAACATTGTTAATTTCGTAAGTTATTAAAAAAATATTTGAACCAATTCACCCCCCCCCCCCCTCTAAGTGTTTAGGCTCTTTAAACCAAATCTTTCAAGTGGTATCAGAGGGAGGTTTACTGAAATATAGACCAAATAGTCTGTGTAGATCTCCAAGGCAATTAACTGTTATCCAGAATGGGTTCAAGTGAAAATCAGAAGGAACTTGGATCCATGAAACTTCCTATCTGTAGGAAAGAAAACTTTGGCATATGGAAAGAGAGGGTTTGATTGTTCATGGAAACATCTGATCCAAGAATATACATCACAGTTCTAGAAGGACCTTTCATTCCTATGAACATATAAGTTCTTGATGCAAATCTCAAAATTCTAAAGAGCTATTCTGAAATGACTAAGGAATAGATCATCCTAGCAACCTTAGACAAGAGAGCACAAAACGTAATTGTGAGTGCCATAATGATTCTACATTCCAGAATCTAGTACATTGCAAAACCTCCAAGGAGATGTGGGACACTTTAATTGTCTACGTAGAGGGAACTAAATAAGTAAGAGAGTATAGAAAGTCCATGCTAAATCAAGAATTTGAGAGCTTTAGACAAGCCAAGATAGATAGCATAGCTGAATGTTACAAGAAATTCTTTAGAATTGTAAATGAGCTAATGACCTATGGAAAAGTCTTTAGCACATATGAACTGAATGACATGTTTCTCAGGTCACTAACAAAGAAAAGGGATACAAAAATATGTGTCATCATAGAGGTGGCCAAGCATGCTGATACACCTCCAACAACCTTGTTTGAAAAACTGTTATCTTATGAGATGCAGCTAACTGCCAGAAAGGAGGTAAAAGCAATAGGTCTGAATACAAAGAAAAGTCAATAACATTCAAGGCTGAAGCCATAAAAAAGGGTAGGAGTAAGTCTCCTTCTCCACCCAGGAGAATTGCTGGGGTCGAATCAGAAAATCCTGACATTAACACTTCAGAAAGCCACAACTCTGATGAAGACTTTGCTCCCTTTACAAGACAGTTTCAAAGGTTCATGAAGAAGAATAAATGGAGAACAAAGCCATCTTCATCTCTCTCCAAGGATGACTGTCACGACCCTCTTTTTCCCCAAGGTTAAGAAGTATCAGAGCAAGGGAAAATACGCGTTGTGATGCCACGTCGAGCAGGGGATAACTACAGATGCTCAGGCGACACACCAAAACCATAAATCACAAGTTTTAATTTAATAGAAAACCAGTTTGTTTGAAGGCCGTATCCCTCGGCACAGTGGATCAGTTTGTCCACGCTGAGAAAATATAAATGCTTACACCGGAAAAATACTTTGATTCAGTTAATTTGACACCCCTAGTGAGCATAAGGGTCCACCAGAGACCACTTAAAAAATGCACGACGCCTACGGTGAGTAATATATATATATATATATATTAAAAGATGTTTTACGCGTTAAGAAAATAGTGTTTTAGCTGGCAAACATGTTATGCATGAGTACATATAATAGTTTAGGGTTTTAAAATACCTAACATGCAACCTAGCATAAACCCTTCCCAGAAGCAAGAAACCAATCCCAAGAAAAAGGGCAAAAACAGCAGTTTTAACTCATATTTAGCTAAACAAGTAAGCCACCGGTGGGCATCGACAACCCGACACGAATCCATCGGTGAGTGTGCATGTCTATACAGAAAAAAAAAGAGATAACTACCTAATAAGGGAATGATCTGCAACTCTGCTACCCTGGAGGCTACCAGCAAGACCCACAAAAGAAAATCATCTGCTCAATCGGCTACAACCTGGACCTGAGGCATTCAAGAAAAGAAATACCTCAACAAGGAAATAATCAAAAGAAAGGAGTTTCAGATTTTTTTAAATACAGAAAGGTTTTCCAACCCGACAACAAAATACTAAACCACAGGAGCAGGAATAGAAAGAAGCATTACATATAGAGCAATAAAGGCAAAACACACTAAATGTGAGCACAAAACTACCTGCTCTGGAAAGTATCAACCTGCAGTAGAAATGCATCAACATAAAAGCAAGGAAAAAACCAAAAGTAGACAATAGGAAACTAACAGTCCTAAGCTTGTGGGCAAATGACCCGGGTGTAAAAAAAAAGGGGCTAGAGTGAGTGGCCGCAGTGTCCAACACCAAGAACCAGACCCCAAAAATACTCAAGGGTGAAATCACAACTGGTGGCAGCTCCAGGGTCCACACATCCAATAAGTTGGCCACAGTGTCCAAACATAGTGGTGGCCACAGCTTAGCACACACAATTCACCCCTCAGATTCCAAACAACCACACCCCCTCCAGTCATAGCCTACGAGTCGGCATGCAAAAACAAGCCGAACACCCCCAACATCCCCTTAGGAAGGAAAAAGATTCCTCTAACAGTCGTAAAGAAGCACACATCCCAAGGTTAAAGACTTAGCCAAAAATCCTAAAACTAACATCTCAGCCCTCTCAACGCCGGGAGACAGAGAACTAAAATTTTAATTCCTATACTCTTCCTGTCACGCCAGACCACTATAACTAGCCCAGAAACATTCTAATCATCCAGACTAAGGAAAGGGAAAATTGCTACTGTAGCTACCACCTCTATCAAACCAAAATTGCACAAAGCCGAGCCTACAAATTAGGAACTCAGCAATTTATACTCTACAGCAAGTTGACAGTGGTATAGCAACTGCAGTTTCAATCAAATCTGACAGGACTATGAAGCTTTCCTAGGTTCTAAAAAGACAGATTCTTTGCAAAAAACAATTTAAAGATTTCTCTCCTACCCGGCTACAGCTACCCTACAGGAAACCTAAACCAACAATCAAAAAGACTTAGCCTACCCCTTGAATAATACTAAAACTTAACTCCAGCTATAACCTGGACCACAACTGAGAATGAAAAGAAGAAAAAAAATAGATATAAAACATAAAACTGCAAGGGCAGGGAGCCACTTGCCTAAATTCGGGCAAGGATAAAAAGCTGCGAGAACACAAGGCTTGGCACAGGTGGCTCGGCCTGCTGCAAAACCAGCAACCTATGAGCAAGATCTGAAGTTTTCTTTTAGAGAAGAAGAAGAAGAAATCGGAAACCCTAGCTCCTATTGACATCACGAAATCTCAAAATACAAACCTAGAAACAAGGGTCGGGTCGAGAGCAGCCAAACCTGCCCTATACCGAGAGAAAACTGCCCAGCAAGCTCCACCAAACCGCCGGCCAAGCAGCAGCTCCACCGCCTCCCCCTTGCTTCCTTCTGCTGGAAGCCAAGCCCTAGCTCGGGAAAATGGGGAAGAAAAAGCTAGCTGGCACCTTTAATTACAAGCCCTCCACTTACTCACTATTGCCAAATAAAATAAACCCTAACCCAAGCACTAGTTGCTTAAAAAATATAACTTAAATAAGGCCATCGGCCACTACTGCACCTCATAAACCCGCCCCTTTAGCTGGATAAAGAAACTATAAACTTATATATACACATTTACATATATATATTTAGCACATATATAAATACATTTATATGCAAATATCTATATATATATAAGTTAATATAAAAAGGCTATCTGCACCCAAGCTTACACAAACACACATAAATATATATATATATATATATATATATATATATATATATATATATATATATATATATATATATATATATATATATATATATATATATATATATATATATATATATATATATATATATATATATTCATATACATATATATAAAATGAATGGCTAAACAAACATAACCTAAAACCAAGCACAAGACTCACCAAGCTCGGTCACACAAAGCTATGCACAGCAAGGCAACAACCTGTCAACACACTACCGGCTAACACAACAAACGTCGAAACGACGCGAATGTTAACCCTGGATCTGACCGCTCCCCAACTCCCAGCGGCAAGCCAACTCCTAGCCGCCTGACCGTCTACCCGCGGTGCCTCCCTGGCTTGGCAAGCGTCCAGGTGCAATCAGTCAGGAGCTGTTTATCCGCCTGTCCGCGCGGCTAGATGGCCGCCTCTCCTTTCTCTTCCTTGTGTCTGGTCACCGCTGCCCGTTTCTCCTGTACATCGGGCAGCCGGTATTTTTAGCCCTGCCCGTTTGGGAAGGTCCACGAGCCTATAAATAGACGTGAACAGTACCCTCCTAGGGACAGAATTCGGATTCCCAAGCTTGCCGCCTGTGGCAGCGGGTTCGAATTTCTCCTTTAGCGGATACCTGTTCGCTCGGGCTCTTCTCTTCTAACCGCTGTAACCGATTTTTCATAGCTAAAAGGAAAGTCCGCCGCAGGAGAGGCATTTAAGCCGCAGCGGGCGAACTCTGGTGTTGCCGCTGATAGCGGCCCTTTCTCTCTTTTCTCTAACCGGTTTTATCCGACATTCCTAGTCGCTAGTAACCGACTGGTCGACAGCCTTCTCCCCTACTCCCCAGTGCTCGAACGGTTAGCTGATGGTGCCCGTTTTCCCCGTCGCATTTCGTGCATCAACAGTTAACACGCGACCTTCAGATTTCGGCTAGTCGCTGAAGTTCAGCGACCATACAATGTCAGACCGGCAGTCCGTTCAGAACAACCTCATCCCCAGCGAAGTTATGCTCTTGGAAGCTCTTCTGCAGTCCCGCCGGGAAGAAAACCGAACTCGCCAAGAGATGATCCGGCAGCTCGCCACGATCAATGCAAATCTAGCCGCAATTAATCAGCGGTTAGGCTTGCAGTCCCAATCATTCCGGTTACACCAGCCAACCAGACCCCAGCGGACAGCAAGCAGGTCGATCCGCCGGCCTACTCGCCTACCTGTCCGGGATATTCGCCGGGCTATTCGACCTCCTACCCGGTCTGTCCGCCTGAGTTGCCGACAAGGTTTCCAGTTAAGAAGAAGCCCCGCGTTTCAGAAAAAGGACAGAATTCGGATTCCCAAGCTTGCCGCCTGTGGCAGCGGGTTCGAATTTCTCCTTTAGCGGATACCTGTTTGCTCGGGCTCTTCTCTTCTAACCGCTGTAATCGATTTTTCATAGCTAAAAGGAAAGTCCGCCGCAGGAGAGGCATTTAAGCCGCGGCGGGCGAACTCTGGTGTTGCCGATGATAGCGGCCCTTTCTCTTTTTTCTCTGCCCGGTTTTATCCGACATTCCTAGTCGCTAGTAACCGACTGGTCGACAGCCTTCTCCCCTACTCCCCAGTGCTTGAACGGTTAGCTGGTGGTGCCCGTTTTCCCCGTCGCATTTCGTGCATCAACATTTATGACCCAAAACAAACCCTTCCCTCACCATAAACTGGCATTTTTCCCAATTGAGGGTAAGGTTAGCTTCTTCGCATCGTTCTAAGACTTTTTCAAGGTTTTCTAAACAACTATCAAAAGTGTCACCGAACACGGAGAAATCATCCATGAATACCTCCATAATGCTTTCCACGTACTTGTTAAAGATAGCGAGCATACATCGTTGGAATGTAGCTGGCGCATTGCACAATCCAAATGACATTCTTTGGTGGGCAAAGGTGCCGAAGGGATAAGTAAACATAGTTTTCTCCTAGTCCTTGGGGGAGATAGGGATTTGAAAATACCCCGAGAGGCCATCGAGAAAACAATAAAAGCTATGGATGGATAATCGTTCTAAAATTTGATTGATGAACGGCAAGGGAAAGTGATCCTTGCAGGTGTAGTCATTTAACTTACGATAATCTATACACATTCGCCACCCGGTCACCGTTCGTGTCGAGATTAATTCATTATTCTCATTACTAACTACTATAATCCCTCCCTTCTTCGGCACTACCTAGACTGGGCTAACCCACTTACTATCAGATATAGGATTGATAATTCCTGCATCTAAGAGTTTCATAATCTCTCCATTAACTACTTCTTTCATGTTTGGGTTTATACGGCGCTGGTTGGGTGGAGTTACGCGAATTATCTTCCATTAAGATTTTGTGAGTGCAGAAAGATGGGCTTATGCCCTTGATATAAGAAATTTGCGAGGCAATAACTCGACGATGTTTACGTAAAACTAAAAGAAGTTTATCATTTTGCGCATCCATGAGGTAGGCTGAAACTATTACTGATAACTTGGAATCTTTTTCTAAGAAAGCATATCTAAGATGTTCGGGTAGTTGCTTTAATTCTAGTGTAGGGGGATTTTCATACGAGGTTTTAGAAATTCTTTATTTTTCAAATACTATGTCTTCGTAGAACTTTTTTAACGGAAAATTTAAAGGGGTGGGGCTAGCGACCATGGAGGCTTCTTGTAGTGATTCAGTTGGAAGAGAAGAGGAGGAACAAAAATTAGAAAATTCTTTTTCAAATTCAGAGAGGCGATCAAAGGATTCTTCACTTAGGTGCATCGATTCAGTTGGAAGAGTAGAGGAGGAACAAAAATAAGAAAATTCTTTTTAAAATTTAGAGAGGCAATAGGAGGATTCTTCAATTAGGGCATCTACGAAAAAACAGGAGTCATCATTTGTTAGGGTGTTCTTCATCGAGGGGGTGATTGAGAAAGTCACTTCATCGTCGCCTACTCGAAGGAAGAGCTTACCATTGCTTACATCAATGATAACTCGGGAGGGGGCAAGGAAGGGTCAACCAAGGATCAGGGAAACCTCGACGTCTTCTTCAATGTCCAATATGACGAAGTCCACCGGGAAGATGAACTTGTTGACTTTAACTAAGACATCCTCCATGATTCCTAACGGGAATTTGAAGGATCGGTCGGCGAGTTGGATACTCATGCGTGTGGGGTTGAGGCTACCAATTCCTAACTTCTTAAACAACGAGAGGGGCATAAGGTTTATACTCGCACCAAAGTCGGCCAATGCGTTCTTGACAAAAAGATCACCAAAGAGACACGAAATAGAAAAACTACCCGAGTCACTGATTTTCTTTGGTAAACCGTTTGTCAAGACCGCAAAGCACTCGACATTTAACGTGACATGCAAAAGGTTCTCTAACTTATTTTTGTTAGTCAGGAGGTCCTTAAGGTACTTAGCGTACTTCAACATCTGGGAGATCGCTTCGTGGAAGGGCAGATTTATATGGATTTGCTTGAACATTTCTAAGAAGCGGTAGTACTGATCATCCCTATATTGCTTATTAAGTTCGTAAGGGTTTGGCGGGGTTGGATTATTTTTAAAAATGGGTGGTGGAGTGAGATCTTTTTCTAAAATAAGGGTGATAACTTCTTCAGTAGCGGGTGGAATTTTTAAAACAGTGGCAGAGCTTGCCTCGGGCTCTTCACTAACCCTATCGGAAACTTGCCTCCCACTCTGAAGAGTTATAGCTTTCGCTTTCTTACTCGGCTTGGGTTCGGTATTGGAAGGAAGAGACCCTGTGGGCCGCTCAGAAATTATTTTTTCGAGCTATCCTACTTGATTTTCAAGACTTAATGCTTCCAGTTAAGGTTCTTATAGTAGCGTCATTTATGGTTATATATTTAGAAAGTAACTCCTCCAAACTTGGAGGTTTTGGATAGTTTATAAGAGGTGGTGGTGGTGCAGAAAAATCATTTTGTGGTGGCGGGCGCGCGTTCGAGGGATTACTCCACGAAAAATTCCGCGGATTTCTTAAAGCAAGATTATAACTATTCGGAAAAGTAAAACCGGGTACAGGAAATTTCGCAGCAGAAAAATTATTAAAAGCATTTCTAGGCATATTATTAACATAATCTAATTGTTCTCGAGCAGGAGTTGCAGATTCCCATACCTGAGGGGCAGAGGCTGCAGTCATCTCCGTAATTTTTTTTGCTTAATATTTCAACTTGCAGAGCGAGCTGGGAGACGTTGTCCACTTCAAAGATACCTGGAGGTTTGTTTGGGCGGGAACTAGGCACATTCCACTGATAAGTGTTCATGGCCATGTCCTCGAAAAGCTCAAGAGCTGCTTCCGGGGTCTCATGGTTTAACGTACCGCCAGAAGCTGCGTCTATCATTTTCTTTGTATTTTGATTTAGCCTGTTATAAAATGTCTGCACTTGTAACCATACAGGCAGCGCGTGATGTGGGCATCATATTAATAATTCTTTAAATCTTTCCCATGTTTCATATAAGGTTTATGAGTCTATCTGTCCAAAAGCAGAAATATCGTTCCTATGTTTTGAAGTTTTAGATGGCGGAAAATACTTCGCCAAAAATTTTTCAGTTAATTGATCCCAGGTTGTAATGTTGTTTTTAGGTAGAGTGTTCAGCCACTACTTAGCCTTAGTTCTAAGAGAAAAAGGAAATAATCTTAGCCAAATCACAAGAAAGCTTGATATATGTCTGTTCAGATCTTCATCATGATGTTCGTTATACTACACCATTTGAATTATGCTAGGCTTCAGTTCAAAGTTATTATTAGCTATAGCAGGGCGCACTATACTAGATTCTGTTCTCTCTAGATTCGGTCGTGCATAATAGGACATAAGCCTATGCACGACTTCCTCCACGTGGGGTTCTTCAATTCTTAAAGTAAAGAATGACTCGGAGTCCTCAACCAGTACTTGGAGAGTATGGCCTTGAAATCGCGATCTTTTCTGAAGAGTACGCTAAATTTCGTGGTCCAAGTCCAAAATAACCGACGGACTCCCGCGGGTCATGCACTAAAAGAAGAGAAGAGAAGAAAGAGAAATAAATAAACTAGAAAAAAAACAAGATTTTTTTTAAAAAATATATTTTTTAATATTTTAACTCCCCAACTTCCCAAGGGCTACGCAATGAAGGGTTCACAAGGTACTAGACAAGATAGTGGCAGTTAAAGCCCTTTGCCCTTTTCGAGAGAGTTAGGTGGCGTAGAAAAATTGTGATGTGCGTTTTGAAAGTCCACCTAGTGCCAACTAGCTTCACCTATGGGGGGGGAATAGGTGTCTTGTAGCGTTTTTGCGGAATTAAAGTTTTACCTGCACAAATAAATCAAACAACACAGCACAGAAAAGACTCAAGCAATTTATAGTGGTTCCCCGATTTGGGTACGTCCACTTTCCCCCTTCGACCTATCTCCCAACCAGGGACGACTCGGTCACTTCACCAACAGGATTGAAATCCAATCCTTGCACTAACAGAAGGAACCCTTCCACACGTAGGAGTCACCACTACCACACCACGGGTTGCACCCAACCCTTACAACTAGGAACCAATCGTTCCTTTACAACGAAATTGAAAATAGAATGTATTACAAATACAAACAACTTATGGAGACTAAGGTGTCCCTCTTCGTTCGACGATGTGTTCTTGAAGTCAACGAAGAGTCCACAACCCTAGATCTCTCTTGGAGAGAATCTCCCCAAAATCGGCGGCGGCAAAGGGCGGCGGCTTAGCTCTCGGGATTGGCGACGGCAACGGAATGCTACGGCGATGCTATGGAGATTCAACCTTCATAGCAAAGGTAGCAAGGTCTTCCAACGGTCACACTAGGATCGATCGTCTCGATCGATTCGGAAGGAGATGGTTTTCCCGATCTATGAATCAAGAGACAAAAGATCTCTGGTTAGACGCGTGAGACGCTGTGCTAGGCTAAGCTTCTGTCGCCGAAGATCTGGAAGAAACCGTGATCAGCAACGTCGACTAACTGCACGAGCGGCGACGACGGCGGCGAAGCAAGATGCGCGATCTAGGTCACGTCGCCGGCCTTTCTTTTTGAATCGTGTATTCGTATATCTTCCGCTCAACCATACGGAGGTATTTATACATTAGGTCATTCCACATGACCGTTGTGGGCCCCACCAACAAGAAGACCTAAGTCCGGTTCGAAATAATCCAGGTAACTTGGACCGGTCTAGAGAACAGCAGGAATTTGCCCAAGTCAAATTCGGCGAGAATCACAATTGATTCTCGCTGAATCGAGACAACCCTGTGCTTCGAGACAACCGGCAGCATTTGGCGAGAATCAGTTCGTGATTCTCGACGATTCGGCGAGAATAACTAGTGATTCTCGTCGAATCGGCGAGAATCACTTAGTGATTCTCGTCGATTTGTACTTAGACGATTTTCGTCTTTCTTCCCGTGAGCTGGTCTTTGGCCCATTCTTGCTCCTTGTCTTCTCTTGATCTTACATAACCCTGTGCTTGAAAATAAGTACACTCCAATAGAGAGAGTACACGTAAGCCAACACACTGATCTGCTCAACGAGGGATTACGTTGCACAGACCCATGTATATTGACCTACTGCACCCTGACATTGGTGTGTACTTAGCGATGAATAGCTGCAAGCACAACTTGAAGACAAGTAATCAAATACATTGTCAATTCACCTTAGCTTGTTCAAGGGCTTCTTCAAATTAGGTACATTGTGGATACAATACCCAACAATCTCCCCCTATTTGAAGAAGCCTAAAACCTACAAGCTAAGGTGAATATAACGGCTTGGAAGGAAACACAACTTTGAAAAACGAGAGTGAGTTGAAATTCCATACCATTATCTTTAGAGCATTTGGAGCATACACCTTAGCACCTTAGCCGAGAGGGTAATCTCCCCCTTTTCGGCTTCTGCAAATCTGGGTCTGTTGCATTTGACACCATGCTCCCCCTCAGTTCTTGCACTTGTGCTTACCATTGAGTTCCTGGCAGAGGCTCCCCCTAGATGCACGAGTCTGGAGCTTCTGTAGTCTTCATTCCTCATAGTTTAGCATCCCCAATTCAGTTTTGAAAAGACTGAACTTGGCCTCGTGGGCTTTGTGAAAATATCTGCAATCTGCTTGTCCGTGGGGACATAGCAGAGAGAGATGTCCTTATTCTCCACGTGCTCCCGAATGAAGTGGTAGCGCACTTCAATATGCTTCGTCCTGCTGTGCGATACTAGATTATTTGCTATGGCGATTTCACTGGAGGAGTCGCAGTACATTGGTACTTCCTTGAACTGAAGGTCATAATCAGCTAACTGGATTCTGATCCAAAGGAGTTGTGTGCAACAGCTGCTAGCGGAGATATACTCAGATTCAGCTGTGGAGGTCGCTACACAATTCTGCTTTTTGCTGTTCCATGAGATGAGCCTTCTTCCGAGGAATTGACACGTCCCGGAAGTGCTTTTCCTATCATCCCTACTCCCTGGGATCATAAGATTTATCATTTAGATCCTCTGCTCAAGGCACACCAGGTGGTCAATTTGAGTGTGCATGTGTTGATGGCACTCCTCCTACTTCAGATACTTGTTCCAAGTCATTCGTGGAACATCACCTGTCTGGTTCCCATCAGGTTTATGGGAACCTAGACTACCCTGCAAAAGAGAGTTACCTTACCTTAGGAACACAATAAGTATTGGGTCCTAGGTTCTTGTCAGCATAATAACTCGAATGCCTTCCCACATGAATCCTGTCAGGAAGGCAAACTCTACCCAGAGGAGGTGGATATTCCCTTGCCCTTGACACAGAGGGGTTGTGCAAACAATCTATGGCAAAGTGACCCACCTTACAACAGCACCAACACTTGTGAATGTTGTATCGCCGTTTCTGACCTGATCTGGTGACTGAGGTAGTCATGGTCATAGGTCTAAACGAGATAGAGACGGATCTGCTCACAGAATTGCCTCTTCCACCGTGACACGTGGGAGGATGGAAGGAAAGCATGTAGCGAGCGTCATGAGGCCTGGGAGGTGGTGCCTTCCTTTCAGTCAGCACCCTTCCAGAGGCCCCATGAGCACTAACTGTGTTGATGCTCGAAAAGCGACGGACTCGGGCACCACCAGCTAACCGTTCGAGCACTTGGGAAAGAGAAAGGAAAAACAAACTGCGAGCAGCAATCTACTTGGCGGGCTAGAAAAGGAAAGGAAAGGCACTAGAGCCGTAGAGCACGGCAACACCAGACTTCGCCCGTCGCGGCCTAAATACCACTCCTGCGACGGGCTTACTTTTTATTGCCAAAATGCGGTTACAAGAAAAGAAAAAGAAAGCAATGGGGAAAGCAAGCCGGAGGTCGCAAAGCCAGAGATTCGAGTCCGCAGCCTTTAACAAGTGGGCTCCTGGGCTCGAGTCAGCGTGCTTTGAGTGCACCACTTCCCCCTATTTATAGGCTGGGGGCCTGCCCAAACGGGCAGGGCTAAAATAACCGGCTGCCCGGGTACAAAAGAGCCGGGCAGCGGTGACGGGAAACAAAAAAGGAAAAGGAACAAGCAGTCCGCGCGGGACAGGCGGACTGGGTCAGCGAGCTGTAGACTCCCCTTGGTCGCACTGAACGCGTGACTTTTAGACTAACCGCGACCTGAGCGGCCTGGGCGGCCTGACTCGAAGCCTGCCGGTCTGAGCCTGATTCGCCGATCTAGCAGGGCTGTGAACTGAGGGCGATCTGAGCGGACGGATTTCTGGAGTCCGCCTAGGTGACGGACCATGCCCACTGGCGAGCTGGGCGAACTGAGTACTTAAGTTCAGCGAGGGAGGAGTAAGATGCCTAGCCGGAAATGTTGCGGATTCTGGGGTTAACATAATCCCCGCACATTTTTGAGTTTTGGAAAATTCCGAAAATGTTTCCTTAACCGCTGAGTCCGCAACTATCAATAATGCTATTTGTGCTATAAATACTGCCGGAAGCGCTGTCTTCTGTCAGAACTGTCTGCGCGACGGGTCGCTACTCACCACTTGTGGTCTCGACTTTCCAGTCCGGCATGGCGAGGCTAGGGTCCTTCTTTGGCAGCATGGCTACTCCAATTGAGAAGCCGAAAGCGAGTTCTCGGCCTAAGAAATCGAGCCACCGAAAAGATGCGCCTGCCCGCCACCAGGGGGAGAGTTCAGACCAGGTGAAGCAAGATCCAGCCCGCGATACTGTGAAGACTGCGAGTGCTCCCCCAAGTCCTCTACGGGAGAAACCGAATCCGCCCTCCGTTTCTGACCCAAACCCTGCGAACTCCTCCAGCATGGAGGTGCATCGCTCTCCTTCGGGGACCATTATGTTGCGGATAGAAACGGAAAAGGAAGTTTCATCGCCGAAAGTCCAGCAGCAAAGGACCGAGGAGAAGCTTCCGGCTGGTGAGACGATAGTGGAAAGGGAAGAGAAGGTTGCCGAGGAGCGAGATAAGGAGTCCGCTGAAAACGCGACCAACAGTTCCATCGAAAAGCAAGTTGTCGCTCCAAACTCAGTTCTCGAACCCAAGCCGGTTGTCATCGATTTAGAGAAGACTCCTGAGGAGAAGAAGAGGAAAAGAGATGGTAATGCCGCCGAGCGGGTAGAGAAGAAGTTGAAAGTTAGGAAAGAGAAAAATATCTCCAAGCGGACTGGAGCTGCGAGCTTGCAGCATAGGCCGCGAGAAAAAGAAGTCCAAGACGATCTCGTCACTCCCGATTCTCTGCTCGCAGAAGGTGATCCCCCTTCCACGCTCAGCTTATCCACCACTGAGATACTCGACTCTATAGATAATGATCAGCTTGCGAGTATAAATCGCTCTCTACTGGAGGTGCTGCAGCCCGATACCGCAACTGGAGGAGAAAAACTTGACGACCCTTCTTCTTTTTTTCCAGCTGAAGAGAGGAAGAAAAACGAGGATCAACTCGCAATAATGAAGGCGAAGGTTGAAGCGGCCTCGGAGAAGCTCGTGGTGGATAAGCGGACTGAGGATCTTCAGACTGCTGCCGAGCTGATGCGATCTGGTAAGTTGCAGCCGGCGACCAAGCGGTTTCAGAGCTCTTGGTTGTACAAATCCCCTCCCCGAAAGTCGCGGCCAGTCAAGATCCTTACAGAAACTGATGACATAGTTACCTCGAGCAGATCGCTGGCCGAGACAAGAGCACTAGTCCGCCGCGAATGGAGGCGTCGCCTAGAGGCTTTTGATCCGGAGCGCGTGAGGCGACCTATCCTTGATAGTCGTCAGATCGCCGCGAAGATAACCAAAAGTGGCTAAAAGACCTTTTCCCTTTTCTCTTTTTTCTTCTGGAGCCATTGCGGCCTGGATACTGAGGCGTCTTCACTTTCTTTGTTGCAGTTCAGAAGTCCACGCCCGATTCTATCGAGGTCGGCGAGATCGTGCCTACGCCACCAAATGTGACGGAGGCCGCGGCACGGACTGCTGATGGATTCGCACAGGAGGAGTTGCCTGCTAAAGAAGACAGTGTATTGTTAGCGAAAAATGACGAGGAAGAGTTATGCGAGCTTCGGACTGCACTAAAGAAAAGCAGAGCGCGGGAAAAAATCCTGGAAAGCGAGGTCGCCAGCCTTTCAGCCGCATTGGAAAGTGCGAACAAGGAGAAAAATCGTCTGAGCGGAGATGTCCGCCATTATAGGGGCAAATATTTGGCCTTGGCGAGGGAAGGAAAGAAGCAAGTAAGCGAAGCCCTGGGGTGAGATCGCAAGCGCCTCAGCCTGCTGTGGGGGAGGGATCGGCCCCTGCGGCAAGCGGGCAGCCCGCGGTGGTCGCAGATCCAACCCCGGCAGTTCAAATGATTCCATTTCCGCGGGTAGCCAAAGACATGGCTCATATGCACCGCTCTTTTAATAACATGCACCATCTGGTTTCCCAACTCTACTGCGAGATCCTGCGAGGAAGTAACCTGGCTGCACATGTTGGAATGGAGGAGGAGGTGCGACCTGCTCAGAGAGACCGCGGAAGGCGCTAAGGCCTAAACATTTGCTTTCTACTATTATTTTTTAAGCTGCTGTATAATATTGTTGCTGAAACTCTTCATTGTGCGTTTGTATCTGTGTTGTGATATCACTCTGCTTGTTGCATACTATTATCTTTTCGGATAATCCTGTTGTGAGATGTAAGTTATACGAGCTGGTGTTTTATGTCTGCTTATCTTGTTTACTAGAAAAATTGCGATCCCTCTGGGGCATCCTGTGAATTTGCAATTATTTATAGGGAGAAAAGAGAAGAGGCGGGCTGAGCGGACTGGCTTTGAATCCGCAAAGCCTTGAGAAATATCTGATATTGCAGGGAAAACAGGGAAGAGGCGAGCTGAGCGGACTGGCTTTGAATCCGCAAAGCCTTGAGAAATATCTGATATTGCAGGGAAAACAGGGAAGAGGCGAGCTGAGCGGACTGGCTTTGAATCCGCAAAGTCTTGAGAAATATCTGATATTGCAGGGAAAACAGGGAAGAGGCGAGCTGAGCGGACTGGCTTTGAATCCGCAAAGCCTTGAGAAATATCTGATATTGCAGGGAAAACAGGGAAGAGGCGAGCTGAGCGGACTGGCTTTGCGATCTGAGCGGGTAGACGGCTGTCATGTCAGACGATTTTTATATAAATAGGGTTGTAATTCTTTGTTTGCGTAGAAAGCAGTGGGAGCTGAAGACTTGCGGCCTGAAAACATGGTATCCGCACGCACCGAAGCCGCAGCCGCCTTCCACGCTGCTGATCATAAAAGGAGTAGACTAACCGAAGCCGATCTGGAAGCGTTCTTGGGAGTTCATATGGCGGACTCGCCCGTGCTCGCGCGGCTCCCCGATCACCATGAACGACTGAATTTTTCAACTGCTACCCAGCTCGCAATTCCCATAGATCATTTTGACTGTGGGTTCAAATTTCCCCTGCTCTGGGAGGTCGCGGAGATCTTCGAGCATTATGGGGTGGTTCCGGGCCAGCTTGCCCCGAACAGTATGGTTGCGATCTGCAGTTTCATTTCCTACCTGCGGGCTGAGAGGATTGAATTTTCCTTGAAGGTTTTCAGGAAGATTTTCTCTATTCGCTCTATTACCCCGACGGGAGACCCTGAGTACAAAGGCATCATCTACTTCTACTGTAGGGGAATGAAAGTTGTGGGCTTGCCGAATAAGATCCACAACTGGACCTCTAGGTATCTCATCTTCGAAGGCGACCTGGGGTTCCTTCATACCAGTCCGCAGCTGCGCGCAGACGCTGACTTCAAGAGCGTGCGGCTGAACGATGCCGAGACCGCCATCGTCAAGTTCCTTGACGGGGCAAGGCTGGATGTTGACTATTACATCCCGCTGCTGCCTGGGCTATATACTGTTAGCCGCCAAGAGAGTAAGTCTTGCGACCTTCGTTTGTACCCGCAACAACTTTGGAAATTTAGCTAACTTTCTCTCTTGCAGCGACCTTGGCGGTGCCCGCAAATCTGCCCGTTGCGCCTGCCGGACAGACTCCTACGCAAGGGGAAAGGACAAAAGAAATCGCAAAAAAGAGGAGGGAAGACGGAGACCCCGCCGCGGGTTATTCTTCTGACGGCAGCTTCGACATTGCGGGCTTTGGCGAGAAGCAGAAGGATCTAAGGGGCAACCCCATGATCCACTGGCATGAAAAGAAAAAATATGTCCGCCTATCAACGGCTCTTCCCTCTTGGAGGAGCCCGCGCCCGTCTCGCCATGCCCACGTCGCCCTGTCCGCTTTGTACGGGAAGCAGAACCTCCGCGATCTGCAAGGTGTGGCCCCTGATGACCTCCCCCTTCTCGCCGCGCAGGCCAGTGCGAACGCTGCCGTCACCAATCATTTCTTAGGCAGGCTTACGCGCGAGCTGCTTAGGGACAATGCGCGGCACAGGAAGGAAAGCGATTCGCTGAAAGAGAGGAACAAGCGACTTGGTGCAAAAGTTAATCAATATAAAGAAGACAAGGCCGTAAGTGCTTAGTTAATCGCCATTAATCTTGCTTATCTTCCGCGGACTGATGTTTTGAAATCTTCTGCAGATCGCTTATGAGGTAACCAACCCAGACTTTCAAAGGGCCATGTTTCCTTTTGTAAGAGAAAGCGTCGAGGTCGCGCTTGAGCGCGTTATCAGCGATGGGTACGCGAAGGCTGGGGTAGACTCTATTCCCTTCCTGAAGCTCTTCCCGGAGCTAAAGGATAAAGTTGCCGAGTTCGAGCAGGCTGATAAGGGAAAGGCAGTTGCTGAAGATGACGAGGAGTCTGCTGACGAGGAAGTGGCCTCAAGCCAACAGCAAGGAGGTCAATCGGATCAGTCCGCTAACTCCAGCTCTGGTGAGAGTAGCTCGCGAACAGAACCCTCAGTCGCTTCTCACTCTGACGACAGTAGCAACAGTGACTCAGGCGGCTACTCGCCCATAGTGGATGTGGACGGGTCAAGCCCTGAGAAGCCTGCGGACAAGAAGCAGAGGATAGAATAGGGATATACATATTGTAATTTTTTGGTTTTCTTTTATGCAAGGGGCGGACTTTACGCGAGTCCGCCAAGACATGTAATTTTTGAATGAATATATATAAAAAAGGATACTTTTGATATCTTCTGAGATTTTCTGCTTGTTTCTTGCTGATACTTTAGAGGTCGCACTTATATCTTTGCTAGCTGAAATTTCACTACCACAATCTTGTTATAATATGAACAGAATGTATTCCTTGGGAAAGAGATGATTGATGCGGATTTGGATGAGTTCAGTTTTCAATCCGCATTTCACAGAACTTTTGCCAGATTTTGCGAGAACTAAGATAACGAAAAAACCATAATCTGCTAACCCAAATATCATGAATAAGCGAACTGGACGGTCTAGGGTCACCATCCGCAGATATTCGCGCTTGAATTTCTTCCAAGTACATTGTATGCATCGAACAAACTCTGCGGACCAGGCGAATTAGAAAACCAACGTCCGCACTGCCTCAGTCGGCAATTATCAGAAGTGACCTGTAATTCATAATAAGCGGGCAGGAGCGACCGGAGCAGCATTGCTTTCCTCACAAGATTACGAATTACCGAATCGGCCAAGGGGCGGCGGACTGAGCGGATAAGGCAACTGGAGTCCGTACTTCATCAATGAACAATATCAGAAATGACTTGTAATTCACAACCAAGCGGGTAGGTGCGGCCGGAGCGGCATTGCTTTCCTCACAAGGTTATGAATTACAGAATCAACCCAGGTGACGGCGGACTGAGCGGATAAGGCAACTACAGTCCGCACTCCATCAATGATGAATATCAGAAATGACTTGTAATTCACAACCAAGCGGGTAGGTGCGGCCGGAGCGGCATTGCTTTCCTCACAAGGTTATGAATTACAGAATCAACCCAGGTGACGGCGGACTGAGCGGATAAGGCAACTACAGTCCGCACTCCATCAATGATGAAAACCTCTGTGAGAAAAAAGCCGTAGTCCGGAGGCCAAGTGGGTAGGTGCGGCCGGAGCGGCATTGCTTTCCCCACTGGACCTTGGAGTCTGCAGACTTAATAACTCAATTCACTGCCCTCTTGCCTGAAGTACAGTCTAAGTCGATCTCTCAGGCAGGTACGGCCGGAGCGGCATTGCTTCCCTTTAAGATCGACAAGACTGTGGGTCTTCTGCAGGCACTGCTTGAGGGTACCAAGGAGTGTTCGAGAGTCACAACCCTAAGATGATCTGGAGGTAGGTGCGGCCGGAGCGGCATTGCTTTCCCCGTGCGATCATCTGGGTTGTAACAATATCCCTTGAGTGGCGTGGTAGAGCTGACCTCCACTTCGCTCCTCCATAATGCAGAAGTGGGGTTAGGTACTAGCCGGGATCCGAAATCCAGTATCCTACCGCACTAGAGTTGGTAGGCTCCCACTATACGGTGCGAAATCTCCCCGCAACACGTGGTCGTCGTGGTGTTATGCTGATACCAACGGTTCTAGGGGAGGTTTTTGCTGGATACGGCGATATCTCCTGGCATCAAGCAACTGCCGGGAGTTGCTCGAGGAGGTAAGAAAGAAGAGGCATTCGAAGAAGTGTTAGTATGAGTACTTAGGCGAGTATCAATTTTGAGAGATTCGTATAACCATAACATAGAGAGTTCAGAGAGAATCGTTTAGAGTTACCCTTGCTCCATATATTTAACTGTCAACGCTTGAAACACAAAGATACTTGATAAAAGTGTTGGCAAGGAATTCTTATTAATAGTGAACCTCTCAAAGAGTTTACACCGGAAAAAAGGAAAAGAAGTTCAGGAAAAGAACCGCTTTAGGTCATCTCCGCTCCATGTGTGCGGCATGTCTTCACCTTCAAACGTTTGTAACCGGTAGGCCCCATTTTGAAGTGCTTCCTTGATAATGAATGGTCCTGCCCAGCTAGGATTAAGCTTCCCAACTGAGCTGGCTCTTGCAGCAGCGTCGACCTTTTTAAGAACTAGATCTCCCACTTGAAAGTGTTTGATCCTTACGTTCTTATCGAAGTAACGGGCCATTCTTCTTTTTACTTCCTCCTGCCTGATAGCAGCCTTGTCTCTGACCTCTTCGATATGCTCCAAGCTGAACCTCATCTCCTCGCTGTTCAACTCAAGCCAATCCTCCGTGCCCTGCCTGGCAAGCAGTACCTAGGCGACAGAACTTCAAACTCAACAGGAATCAATGCCTCGGACCCGTGAGAAAGCTTGAACGGGGTTTCTCCTGTTGCAGACGAAGGTGTTGTTCTCAGGGTCCAAAGGACTGAGGGAAGTTGATCAGCCCAACTGCCTTTGAGATTTTGAACCTTTTTCTTAAGCAGGTTGAGGATTTGCTTATTAGCTGCTTCTACTTGACCATTGCTTCTGGGATGATGCACCGATGCGAAGCGCAGCTCTGTTCCGATCTGTCTGCAAAAGTCTATCATTTCCGCATTATTGAACTGTGGTCCATTATCGGTGATTATTGCCATAGGGATTCCATGTCGGCAGACTATCTCTCCCAAATAAAATTCCTCACGACCTGGGTTGTTGTCTTTGACAATGCTTTAGCCTCAATCCACTTACTGAAGTAGTCGATCATGACTATAATAAAACGCCGCTGCCCACTCGCCATGGGAAAAGGGCCAATGAGATCCATTCCCCAGATAGCAAAGGGCCAAGGGGTTATAATCGACCTGAGAGATTGAGCTGCTTGATGCTGAAGAGGGGCGAATTTCTGGCATTGAACACATTTTCTCGCATAGGTCTCAGAGTCCTTCTTCATTGTAGGCCAGAAGTAACCTTGCCGCAGGATCCTTCTTTCTAATGTTTTTGCTCCCGAATGACTTCCGCACTCGCCAGAATGCACTTCTCGGAGAATGGTGGGAACCTCACTTTCTGAAACACATCTTGCCATTGTGGATAAAAAGGTTTTCCTGTAGAGAATGTCGGATATCAAGTAATAGTGTGCTACCTTCAACCTGAATTTCTTCTTATCTTTGACTGACTGATGTAGATTCCCGGTTGACAGGTAGAGAATGAGTGGATCCATCCAAGAGGGACACTGATCGATTTGCATTAGCCCTTCTTCCTCCACCGCTGGGCGGAAAAGTTCAGAAGTTGTCCCTCCTGACGAGAGCCCGTATTTTGCGAGAACGTCGGCCTCCTCATTCTCTGTTCTTGGAATGTGCTCAATAGTAAAACTTTTGAATCTGCCAACCTCAACCTTTACCAACATCAGATACCTTTTCAACACTGGCTCCCTGGTCTCGAAGTTGCCAAGAACTTGTGAAGCCATTACCAATGAATCGGTCTTGATATGGACGTGATCAATTCCAAGCTCTCGTGCAAGCCTCAAGCCGGCTAATAAAGCTTCATATTCCGCCTGATTGTTAGTTACTGGAAAATGGAACTTGATGGCCTGCTCAAGTTTGACACCATTCGGGTTTATCAGAACTACTCCTGCACCCGAGGAGTTTCTACCGGAAGCTCCATCCACATAAATGGCCCAAGATAAAGGGGACCTTGCTGCTTGGTCCGAGCTGGATTCTGTTGTATCAATCATGAAATCTGCAAGCACCTGCGCCTTGATAGCTGTTCTGGGCACATAGGAAATTTCAAACTCGCTCAGCTCGATTGCCCATTTAGCTAGCCTGCCTGAATGCTCTGGTTTTTCTAACACATTCTTCAAAGGTTGATCAGTAACTACCTGAATTGAATGAGCCTGGAAATACGGACGGAGTCTGCGGGCAGACATAACTAATGCTAAAGCTAGCTTCTCTAGGATGGGATACCTTGCCTCTGCATCCTTCAGGATGTGACTGACATAGTAAACAGGGAACTGCCTCCTGCTTTCTTCGCGAATCAGAACTGAACTAACTGCCTCGGGACCAACCCCTAGGTATAGGAATAACGCCTCCCCTGCTCGAGGGCTTTGGAGTAAAGGAGTTGAGGTTAGTTGCTTTTTTAATTGCTCAAAAGCCAAGGAACACTCTTCTGTCCATTGAAACTTGGACGCTCCCCGAAGAGTCTTAAAGAATGGTGCACTTTTATCTCCAACTCGAGAGATGAACCTCCCGAGTCCTGCCAACCTCCCCCCTAACTGCTGAACCTCTTTGGGTGAACGGGGAGGGGTCATACCAAGGATGGCTTTAACCTTATCAGGATTGGGGGCTAGACCCTCGGGAGTAAGGAGATGGCCGAGGAATTTCCCTTTACTTGCCCCAAAAACGCATTTTAACGGGTTAAGCTTTATTTTGCGCCTTCGTAGAGTAGAAAAGGTCTCTACAAGATCTACCAGGTGCTGCGGAAGAGACCTACTCTTAATCAGAAAGTCATCCACATACACCTCGAGGTTTCTACTTTTTTGTTCTTTAAACACTTGGTCCATCATGCGTTGATAGGTTGCGCCAGCATTTTTAAGCCCAAAGGGCATCACAAGATAACAATAGCAACCGTCATTAGTGATGAACGATGTGCAAGGGATATCAGGTTTATGCATTCTTATTTGGTGATAACCAGAGAATGCGTCTAAAAAACTCATAAACGGATACCCTACCGCAGAATCAACTAATAAATCTATCCGAGGCAAGGGGTAGAAATCTTTCGGGCATGCTTTATTCAAACGGGTGAAATCTACACACATACGCCACTTTCCCCCAGGTTTCTTAACCATTACAATATTAGAGACCACTCGGGATACTGAATCTCTTGAATGAAGCGCGCTTTTGAGGAGTTTAGCAACCTCCTCTCTGATGGGCTCTGCTAGCTTGACAGCTACATCCCTCTTTTTCTGCTGGACGGGCTTGGCGGCTGGATCGACATTGAGATGTGGCAAGCCACGTCGGGATCCACCCCTGGCATGTCCTCCGCTGACCAAGCGAAGACATCCAGATTCTCCAATAGGCAAGATATCAACTCCGCCTTTTGATCCTCTGGCAATTCGGAGTTGATAGAGAGCTTTCTTCCTTCTCCTTCTGCGATGGGGACTTCTTGTGTCACCTGGGCAGGTTCCAGGTGAGCGCCTTCTCTATTCTCAGCATCTTTTGAAGGAGTGGCTTCTGCTGCTGCTGGAAAAGCTGGGGGGGAAACCTCAGTCATGTTGACCGTTCAGGAGGTAACACTCTCGAGCCTGCCTCGGGTCGCTCCTGACCCTACACTGGCGGCCATCCTTGCAGAACTTGATGGCTAGATGGTATGTTGAAATGATGGCGCGATATTTGTTTAACAACGGTCTTCCAAAGATGGCATGATAGCTGCTCGGAGCATCTACCACTATGAACTGGATTTCTTTGGTCACCCCTCCGAGCGTCACCGTGAGTGTGACACTTCCTTCAACTTCCTTCCTTTCTCCTGAGAAGCCATAGAGCGGCCCTTCGGTGGAAAGCAGAGTCTTTCAGTCCTCAGGGCTTCGAAAGTGGACTTAAAGAGGAGATTCACGGAGCTGCCGGTGTCGATGAGGATTCTATCGACCGTGAAGTTTCCGATGGCTGCCTGGACCACGATGGCATCATCGAAGGGGTTGGCGGTCGCAGGAAGGTCCGCAGAGCCAAAGGTGACGACTTCAGAAGGTGGGGCAGAAGAAGTAGAAGCAACCTCAGTTCGCGAAAGCCTTGACAAAGAGGACTTCCGGGTAGATTCAGCCCCTGCTCCGCCATGGATGAAAAAGAGTCTTCCTAAGGCCCCCTCGTCCACAACATCAATACACTCATTTTGGATGTCAATGAACCCCAGATGGCCTTCATCCCTTATCTCTATGCACTCCTGGTGAACTTCAGCCACCTCCCTTGCCCTTGGAGGTGGAAGGCCTTGAAGAATCATTCTTCCTGCCCAGGTCCTCGAGCTTACCCTCGGTGAGCAACCTCTCAACTAGCTTCTGAAGAGCCTTGCAGTCTTTAGTCAGATGACCTTTCTCCTTGTGAAAATTACAGAACTGAGAGTTGTCTCTGGGCTTCCAATCTCTCTGAGGCCCTTGTCTCTTTTCTTCAACTTTCTTCTGGATTACTTGGGCAACTTCTTCAAAGTCGATGCCTAGATCTGCAAGCTCTTCCAAAGGGCTGCTCCCGTGAGGATTTGTAGCTGGCTGGGTTCTCTGAATAATGGGGAGCGCTTGAAGGGGAACGGCGGGAGCGGCGGTCAACGGCAGTCTCTGATCATGAAACTGTTGATGGCCAAGGAAAGGTTTCTTATGGCGGAGGTTGCGCCCCCTTTGAGGTGGAGGGTGGAAATCAGGTCGGGGAGGCTTACTGTGGTACTGATTGTTGGAAGAGGAGTGAGGGACATCCCTTCCTCCAGCTTTAGCTGTCAGGGATGAGATATAGGTAGGATTGGCATTTTCCCCCTCAATAAAGCGATTGGCTATTGCGATGAGCTCCTGATAGGTTGACGGTGCCTTTGTTGTCACTTTGAATTTCAACGGGCCCTCCCGGAGGCCGTGAATCAGGGCAAATTTATAATAATCGGGGTTCACATTCCTTACCCCTTGAATTTCTTTCTGGAACCGATCAACGAATCTTGCCACAGATTCATTGTCTCTTTGCCTAATATCAAAAAGGGCTGCCGGCCCATCCTTTCTCTTCTTAGAGGTTGCGAACCTCAGGAGCAGCTCGCTGCGAAGCTCAGCGAAGGAGGAATTGGTGCCTGGAGGCAACTCATAAAACCATTCTCTTGCTTGACCATCAAGAGTGGTTACCAGAAGTTTGCATTTCAGGGCATCGGAGAGGCTTCTCAATGCTACTGCCCCTTCGAATGCCTGCAGGTGGGAGATCGGATCAGTCTCCCCTGAATAAAAAGGGAGACGAGGCTCTCTGAAATTGCTTGGCGCTGACTCCCATCGGATTCGATCGATGAAGGGAGAGGGAGTTTCTGAATTAGAAGAAGGGCGGACTGGAGGATGAAACTCTGCGAGCTCTGCGGACTGCCGATCGACAAAGTCTAGTCGGCGAGCAGGGGTCCCTCGGGCTGCCTCCCTGAAGAAATCCATCAGGGGGGCGAACTGAGCCGCCTGAGGTCGCGGGGGAGCTGCGGACTGAGCTTGGTGGAGAGGCGGAGGCGCAGTCGCAGGCGACTGCTGAAGAGGGGTGCGACGAGCCGGGGTCCGGCGGACTGGGGTCTGGCGGACAGGTGTCTCAGCAACTTCTTCAGCAACCTGGGGAGCAAGTCGCTGAGTCAACGCTAACAGGGCTTGGCTGATCGTATCGAGCCGCTGGTCAGTCTCTCTTCGAGATACTTCGGCTTCCCAGCGGGATTGCTCCAACGCCTCCCACAGCGAATCATCGGGGGAGCTGGAGCGGTCGGAGCGGCGACCTCGGCGGTCTGACATTTCTATCTGCGGTTTCAAGAAACTGCTCGAATCTGAAGGTCGCGTGTTAACTGTTGATGCTCGAAAAGCGACGGACTCGGGCACCACCAGCTAACCGTTCGAGCACTTGGGAAAGAGAAAGGAAAAACAAACTGCGAGCAGCAATCTACTTGGCGGGCTAGAAAAGGAAAGGAAAGGCACTAGAGCCGTAGAGCACGGCAACACCAGACTTCGCCCGTCGCGGCCTAAATACCACTCCTGCGACGGGCTTACTTTTTATTGCCAAAATGCGGTTACAAGAAAAGAAAAAGAAAGCAATGGGGAAAGCAAGCCGGAGGTCGCAAAGCCAGAGATTCGAGTCCGCAGCCTTTAACAAGTGGGCTCCTAGGCTCGAGTCAGCGTGCTTTGAGTGCACCACTTCCCCTATTTATAGGCTGGGGGCCTGCCCAAACGGGCAGGGCTAAAATAACCGGCTGCCCGGGGTACAAAAGAGCCGGGCAGCGGTGACGGGAAACAAAAAAGGAAAAGGAACAAGCAGTCCGCGCGGGACAGGCGGACTGGGTCAGCGAGCTGGAGACTCCCCTTGGTCGCACTGAATGCGTGACTTTTAGACTAACCGCGACCTGAGCGGCCTGGGCGGCCTGACTCGAAGCCTGCCGGTCTGAGCCTGATTCGCCGATCTAGCAGGGCTGTGAACTGAGGGCGATCTGAGCGGACGGATTTCTGGAGTCCGCCTAGGTGACGGACCATGCCCACTGGCGAGCTGGGCGAACTGAGTACTTAAGTTCAGCGAGGGAGGAGTAAGATGCCTAGCCGGAAATGTTGCGGATTCTGGGGTTAACAAGTTCTATTTTCCCTTTCAGCTACCACATTTTATTGAGGAGGTCTAGGAGCTTATAAGCCTTATCTTATCCCTCCATCCTCAAAGAATCTATAGATTAACTTGTTTTCAAACTCTATCTATAACTTCTTAACATATTTATACCTTGTGTCCGCAAGTGGTGGGTTAAGTACTGTAAGTAGCCCATTTTCCTTGAACAAATTACAAAGGCAATGTCATTTGTATATAGCTACATCATCAAGAAAATAGCCAAAATCATCGTGTGAAACCCAGTATCATCATGTGAACTCGAAGAGTTTCGGGTTAGCTCCTCATGTCACTGTGTACACATACATGTCGTCGTGTACATAGACATGTCATTAAGTGAAGGGGTAGATCATCGAGTTATCTCAAATCTCATCGAGACATCACGCCAAATTATCGTGTGAACCTGTGTTTCATCATGTTGACTTGATGACATAGGCCGATTACAAGTGTGTCGTCGTGATCAGTGGAAAATCATTGTGTGTACTTCTTTGGTGTCATATTGACTAGATGATGTCATTTGGTAGCAGCCAAATGATGGATTATCATTGTGCCAACAAGCCATGTGTTTGTGTGAATATGTTTGTTGTTGTGTTGACTCAACAATATGAACCAAAGAGTTGTTTTTAAAGTGCACGTGAACTTGTTTTTGTAAAATTGTAATTTTTGGGCGTCGGATCTTCTAATAAATTTATCTTATGGCCTAGACCTTTTGCCCATGAACTATAAATAGGCAAGAGGGTTCTCCCTCTTTTTATCCAAGTTGACTTTGTTGATAAGGAATGCGTGAGAGCTTTGAGGAGGAATACGTGCAAGATCCAAACACTTTAGGAGCTTTTGAGCTCCTTTTGTCGATCCGACACCATATTTGTAGAGAGTGATTAAGGAAAATGTTCTCATCCACTCTATTCAAGGATTCCATAGAAAGGAAGGGGTATCGTAAGGTAATGACATCTCTCCTCCCAGTCATAGGATGTGTGCATATAATCTTTTGTTAAAGTCTTTCTTTTCTTACAAATTTTCTTGGTACTGGATGTCTAAAATGAGAAAGGAATGGGTCACAATGGTTCAAGGGGAACCATTAGGTTCATTAAGTCAATACCCAACATATTTTTGCATTAGAAAACTGCTCAATTAGAGGATTTGGCATTGTGGGTGAAGCCGTAAATGTGACATATTGTCCAATGTAGTGATGTTGCTTTACGTGTATTTTAGGGATTTGTTTAGAACTTTGATTATGGTAGTGACTTTGGTGTTATGACCTTAATTTTCAGGTGAGAACGAATAGTGACTTAGGGTGTGGAAAAAGATATACATGTTGAATGTTACATGAAGGCGTGACTTTGTATTTATGGTCAGCTTGTTATCCCCATCTTGATATGTAACGCAAGAGGAGGGTGTCCCAGTAAGACATGCCCCCTTTTGTGAAAATCACAAGAAAACATGCCAATAACAATTGTTAGTGCGCTAACACTCACGATGGTGTTATGGACAAGATGACATAGTGGCGCTCCTCTCTAATATAGACCACAATGTTTTTCACATAGGCATGAAAAATATCATAAAAAAAACTTAGAGTTAAGCAAGCATCATCCATACATCCAATAGTTCAAGAAGAAAATTTCTACAATAAAGAGGGGTTAGAATACAACCAAATCACGAAGATTCGTCGAAGGGTCGCATCTATAATCAATGGGTTATTAATACTTGTCCAAGATCGGTCTTCGACTGGAATCCAGGGTAAGGAATGGTTATCACTTCCTTCCAATGAGCCCGAATTCATCATAAATCACCTTCGGCCATGTTCTCGCGGAGACGTCCAAGAGTGCACAAAAAAATCCTCTAAAACAATGCTTTGAGACAAGCAGATGATGATGAGGGTGCCAAGAAGATTCCCTTTCTTGAAATTTGTAATAGTTTCAAGGCTGGAGCACCTCCCGATGGTGGGCGATCGTGGAACGGTTAAATGGGAGAAAAATCGGAGTTCTGAGCAGGAAATAAGAAGAGAGATCCATAATAGGGAGAAAATCTGCGCTTAAATTCAAGTTTGCCGGAAAATTGATCATGCACGGTCGAATGCACGGTCATGCGTTCAAATTGTGCAATATTTATGATAAATCTTTCACCCCTAGGACAAGGTTGGCCCGTGCGGTTTTTATTCATGCACTATTGAAACAACCAGGAAAGATTTGGTTTAAAGAGCCTAAATACCAAGAGGGGGGGGTTGAATAGGATCAAATCTTACAATGTTTACACAACACAACTATCACAGCATAAAGAATGATAATCACAAAAAATACACAGCAAAGCACACAATGATTTATAGTGATTCCCAATTTTTGGATACGTCCACTCTCTCCCTTCACCTATCCAGTACAGAACTGGATTCAACCAAACTTCTTCTACTATCTCAGATCCTCAAGTCTTAACCTCAGAACTTAACTGTTCCTACAGCTCAGAATTCTTCAAGTCCTACAACTCAGAATCTTCCCAGACTCCTACCTCAGGCAATAATCCTACCTCAGCCTTAACCAACATGCCTATAACTCAGATTAACAAGATCCTACCAAGGGAACTCAGCCCTACCTGAGTCTTAACCACCAGGCCTACAACTCATATCAACAAGATCCAACCTCAGGCACTTAGCCCTACCTCAACCTTTATATGTTTAGGCTTACAACTCAGATCTATAAAAGATCTTACAAGGAAATTAATTGTTTAAAATAATAAAATCTTCACCCAGATAGACAGAGAATGGGGTGAAAGCTTCTTGATCAGTTCTTGATTGAACTGATTACTCAAGATCCAACCTATCTTAGCTTCTTCAAAGCTTCTTGAATCTAAAAAAAGTAAGTTTGATCTTCAATTGAAGTTTGAGATGATCTTTAATCCAGCTTCCTACTTGAATTCAGAATCAGATCTAAATTCCTCTTGCAGACTGTTCAGGATCTTTCTTCTTATGTGTTTGTCTCTTGTTCCGCCTTTCTTAATGTTGTATATTTTTCTTTGTGATAGCACAGGTCTTTATATAGATCCAATCCAAGGTTACCGGTTGATCTGGTTCATAACGGCCTTCTGACAGCTCTGATAGAAGTGACAGCTTTGTTACTTATGACAACAGTTGGGTTTTTAGTTGGGTTTTTAGTTATGACGGCCTTCTGACAGCTCTCCTTTAACTTTATCACACCAGAAAGTTGTCGAGACTATACTCCAAATGTGTCGACACAAGTCTTGATGGTGTCGAAACAGCTCCCATAATGTCGACACAGTCATTTTTCATCTTCTTAATACAGCTTTTGTTGGATATGTCGACACAAGTCATATTTGTCGACACAACTGCTTATGGTCTCAATATTACTGGTATTGACAGATTTCTTGATTGTGTGTTGACACCAGTCCTGTGTGTCGACACAACTACTTTTGGTCTCGACATAGCTTTTATTGACAGATTTCTTGAGTGTGTGTCGACACACGTCCTGTATGTCGACACAACTACTTCTGGTCTTCAACATTACTGGTGTTGAGTGCGTGTCGACACAAGTTCTAGTTGTTAACACAACTACTGCTGTCATAATTTCTGTGTGACGATACAAGTTCTGTGTGTTGACACAATCTTGCTTCTAGTGTCGACACTTTTCCCTCACAAGTGTCGATACTTGTTCTTAGAGAATTTTCTTGCATTTCTTTAACCTGCGCATTGAAACTCAACATCCCATCAAATACACATTGATGTATATCATTAAGTTAAGTGAGGCTTCTCCAAATCTAGTACACAGTTTCCAGTATACCCAATAATATACCCCTTTTTGGAGAAGTCATAACCCTTAGTCAATGATATACACCACTTGTAATAAAATAATAATTAAGATGTATAAAATCATTTCACAGGCAGGGTAACTTATAAACACAAATAACATTTAATATCATCCCAGAATATGTAAAAATTCATTAATCAGAAATAAGTGTTTGATTTAAAGATTGTTTAGAACAAAATTTACATAGTTCTAAGTCTAGCCTATCTATCCCAAAGATTGATCAGGCTCCTTGATAACTATTCCTATGCCAGATTGAATCTTAGCTTGCACCTTGGATTCTGTGTCATCTGCTGGCTTCTTCCCATTCAGATCTTTCTTTTTGAGCTCTTCTGCCTTAATCTTCTGCCTTTCAAAGTAATGATAAGGCTTTGGGAAGTACTTGCTAAGCTCCACAGAGTTAGCAGGTAACTTCCCAGCTTTGATATCCCTTCTTAACTGATGTATGGCATCTTTCCTTTTCTGATATTTATCCCACTCTTGTTCAGAATACCATTTGCCTCTATCATGCATATTATCTTTCACAGCTTTCCAAGCAGTAAGAATGATATTTCTGGAGGTTGGACTCCATTGTTACAAATCAGCCTTTAATTCTGCCTCTTCTCTGAATCTTTTCTTAGAAAGTTGAGCCTCTTTCTGAGCATCCTTAGCTCTTTGTGCTTCTTGCTCTTTTTGTAAAGCAGCTTTAGACATTTCAACCTTTTCAATAATAACATTATGTGCCACTTCCTGCTTGACCCCTTCAATGTAAGCAGGTTGAATACCAGATTCAGCAGTATTATCATCATCACAAAGGGGTGGATATCCAAGAGTAGCTCTGATGGTATTGGATACCCATTTGACATGATTTGAGCTTGCTTTGACTAACACTCTCTCCCCCTTTATGACTTCTCTAACCACATGATCTCTTAGATCATCAATCTGAAACCTTACTTGATCAACAAGATAATCTATTCCCTCTGTGTAGTAGAGTCTGAACTTCTGCAGTTGATCAAAATAGCCTTTTGAGATGCCAAAATTGTTGTTTGTATGACAGCTAGATCTTCTTTGATCTAGTTAGATACTGTAATTTTCACATCAGTAGAAATATCTCCCATTTTGTGAGAATAGCATTATGTGAGTCTGTGAGATTTTCATTCATTTTGAATTGATTTTCTAGAATATATCCTTGTTTATCTACAATGTCAACTATTTGAGTTTTCATGTCCCATTGTTGTGTGGCCAAGTATACTACAGCATTATCTCCCTTATGGAAGCAATCTGTCATCTCCTTCTTATGCAAATTTACTTCAAATCTGATAGACTTGATATCTTGGGCCAGTTGGAATTGAATTTCTTTTTTGACTCATCAACAGATTCCTCCAAAGCAAGTCTTTGCTCATCCATTTTCACTTGCAGTTTCACCAAAAGTGAACTACAGTCTATTCCTGGAGCAGATATTTGAGGGACAGCCTGCAAGGCTTTCTTATAATTTGTGCCCCTCCTCCTGAGTGCCACTAGCTTCCTTTTCTTGGCCCTGGTGGCTTCTTCATCTTCATAAGAATTTGATGAACTTTCTAAAGCCATAGTTTCCATAGGACTTGAGGCGTTTAGTGGCATCTCCCCCTCAGTCCTTTCCATCTCCCCCTCAGGTTGAGCTCCTTATAAATCAGGAAATAATTGCTCCAGAGTTACCTCCTGCTGCATCTGAACAGGAGGGATAATGTTCTCTTTTCAACAAATTTTTCTCCCTGGACATCAAGATCATTTTCTAAGGTTTTCTCTAAACTGGAGGAGTGTAGTTGCGAAGCTTGAACTAGGTTTGACATATGCACATCCTGTACTTCTATCTCAGTGATGACTGTTGCAGCATTGTTGATTTTTGAGACTGTCCATAACAGTATAAGTTGCATTCTCACTATCCAGTGCAACTTCAGCATTACCTCCCCCTTGGGCTGGCTGCTGTGATTGTTTAGGTTCTTGAACAATTATAATCTCAGTGTTGTCTCCCCCTTGAGTGGAGACCATCTGGTTTTCTGGTAGTTGATTGCTCTCCCCTTGGGCTTGAGCCTCTTTAGCTGGTGTTGGTGTAGGTGATTTTCTTTGTTGTTCTTCATCTGAGCTAAAGAAAACCTGCTCTTCAGAATCACTAGAAGATTCTGCTTCCTGGGTGAAAGGTTTCTTTTCCTATCCTTTTTCACATGTTTATGTGGGGTAGAAATATCTTTTGTCAAAACTCTATCCCATCTGGATAGTATTCTCAGATCCATTCTCCACATGTGATTACTCTTGGTTCCTGGAATATGATTCATCACTTCTGGGATGGTGGAAGCCAGATACAAGCTCAGTATCCTACCCAGATTTGGCTTCTTGGCACTTTTTGTGATCTTGTCAAATATTATAGCAGACCAGTCTATTTTCACCTTGAATATAACTCTGGTCATGAGTTTGAACATGTAGGAAGAGATCCTATCATGTCCTCCTTTTTTGCACAGAATAACCTTGCCTATTATCTCGGATAGGAACTTACCCTGGGAATTCATCCCCTTCCTGGTCATTGAAGATCCAATCTTGATATTGGGATCCAGTCCACACAATTGTAGTGCATCCCTTGTCATGAATGATGTGATATCATCATCTTCTAATTTTGGGATGTTGAAGTGACTTCTTATAGTCTTCGGTGAGAGTTTTACTGTGGTACCATTAACAACGGACTTTATCTTCTTTCCTTGAGAATCCATTGTTGCGGAAGAGTAAATTTCAAGAAATTCCTTCTTCCATATCCTTGAAGGTTCGGAGACCAAGTATTCCAATCCATTTTCTGTGATTAGGGTAATCACGCCCTTGATGTCTGGCGAGGCAGTCTCGAATGCCTTGCATACCAGTTCATATCCCTCACTGATCCTGTCTTCCTATTGTGGCGCCATTGGTGAAAGAGAGAGAAGAGAGTCGACGAGAGATTTTCTTGTCGACACAAAGTTAGAGTCGAGAGTTCTGAAAGCACAGTCGGCCAGATTTTGTCTTCTCCTATTTATAGTATACTTGTAAAAGGAAGGTCAAAAGACGCACCTGACTAGGGATTTTACAAGTCAACAAAATTTCAAATGTGTCGACATAAATGACCTAGGTCTCGATAGAGCTTTGTAGGTGTCGTCATGTCTATGTGTCGACATATTTTTGCCTGTGTCGACATAGAATTACTTAAGTCTTGATAAGGAATTGAGGGTGTTGATATGTCTATGTGTTGACAATGATTTTTGTGTGTCGACACAAAAATCTACTAGTACATGGTCTCCACAGAGTCATGTTGACACAATTTGCTGATAGTGTCGACACAATTACCGTATGTCGACACAAACATTCTAACTTAGCCAAATTTCTTGAGAAATTTTTTGCTGACCTACCATCTCATTCTAGGTTCAACATACCTAATTCAATTTTAAAATAATTGAATTTACTTTCATGCAGAGGTTTTGTAAATATATTAGCAATTTGATTGTTAGTGTTGACAAATTCTAGACATATGTCTTCTTTTTCAACATGTTCTATTATGAAGTGAAACTTGATTTCTATATGCTTAGTTCTGCTATATGAAACAAAATTTCTAGCAACAGATATAGCACTAGTAGAATCACAATATAATGGAATTCTACTTACCTTGAGCTCATAGTCTTCAAGTTGATGTTGTATCCACAACAACTGAGCATAGATACTGCCTGCAGCTATATACTCTTATTCAGTAGTGGAAATAGCTACACTTGTTTGCTTTTTGCTGCTCCATGACACCAACCTTCCACCTAGGAACTGACATGTTCCTGTGGTGCTTTTCTTTTCTTCTTTGCAGCCTGCAAAGTCTGCATTTGAAAAACTGTTAGCAAGAAATCTCTATTCTTAGGGTACCAAAGACCTTGATTAGGTGTGCCCTTAAGATATCTTAAGATTCTCTTAACAACAGAATAATGAGATTCCTTTGGGCAAGCTTGGTACCTAGCACATACACATGTGACATACATGATGTCAAGTCTACTAGCAGTCAAGTAAAGTAGGGAGTTAATTATCCCTCTATACAAAGACTCATCAATAAGTTTTCCTGCCTCATCTTTACCTATAGGCATACTTGCCCCCATTGGAGTTTTCATTATGGAAGCTAACTCCATGCCATATTTCCTTATTAACTCCTTGGTGAACTTAGACTGAGAAATGGACAATCCATCATCAGTCTGTCTAACTTGGAGTCCCAAGAATAATTTCAGCTCACCCATGCTGCTCATCTCAAACTTCCCTTGCATAAGTTTCACAAACTTACTACAAAGGTTGTTTTCAGTAGAACCAAAGATAATGTAATCAACATATATCTGGACTAGGGTGATCTTACATTTTGATTCCCTAAAGAATAGAGTCTTGTAAATTTTCCCTCTTGAGAATTTATTCTCAATAAGGAAAGCAGACAGTGTTTCATACCAAGCCCTAGGGTCTTGTTTCAATCCATAGAGAGCTTTCTTAAGCATCTATACAAAGTTGGGAGAAAGAGGATCTACAAAACCTGAAGGTTGTTCAATATAAACTTCCTCTTTTAAGTCACAATTCAAAAATGCTTACTTTACATCCATTTGAAATACTTTGAATCCTTGATAAGCTGCATAAGCCAGGAACAGTCTTATTACTTCCAACCTTGCCATTGGGGCAAATGTCTGATCAAAGTCTATCCCTTCTTCCTGTATATAGCCCTTTACTACCAGTCTGGCTTTGTTCTTGATTATAGTGCAATTTTCATCTAACTTGTTCCTGTAGATCCACATTGTTAACCCCAGAATCCACAACATATCCAGCTAGACGTCTCGTTCCTCCTTGGCCGGATTCCAGATCTCAGTCCGCCAAGGTCGCCCTTGGTTCTCAACTCAGCTGGATCGTCGACCTCCCTTCGACGATAGTCGAGCCCAGATCAGCGAGCTCCGAGTCAGGTCGCCCAGGTCGCTTAGGTCGCAACTGGTCTGACAGGATCGCGCTCGACGTGACCAGGGAAGGTTTCCAGTTCGCAGGCCCAGTCCACCGGTCCCGCGCTGACTGCTTCTTCTTTCTCTTTTATTTCCCGTCACCACTGCCCGTTTCCTTGTACCCCGGGCAGCCGGTTATTTTAGCCCTGCCCGTTTGGGCAGGCCCCCAGCCTATAAATAGGGGGAAGTGGTGCACTCAAAGCATGCTGACTCGAGCCCAGGAGCCCACTTGTTAAAGGCTGCGGACTCGAATCTCTGGGCTTTGCGATCTCCAGCTTGCTTTCTGCATTGCTTTCCTTTTTTCCTTCTTGTAACCCCTTCTTTGCAATCAAAAGTAAGCCCGTCGCAGGAGAGGCATTCAGGCCGCGACGGGCGAAGTCCGGTGTTGCCGTGCTCCACGGCTCTTGCTTTTCTGTTCCTTTTCTAGTCCGCCAAGTAGACTGCTGCTCGCAGTTTGTTTTTCCTTTCTTCCCTAAGTGCTCGAACAGTTAGCTGCTGGTGCTCGTTTCCGCCTTCTCTTTTCGCGCATCAACAGTTAACACACGACCTTCAGATTCGAGCAGTTTTTTTAAAGCCACGGATAGAAATGTCGGACCGCCGAGCTCGCCGCTCCGATCGCTCCAGCTCGCCTGATGATTTATTGTGGGAAGCGTTGGAGCAATCCCGCTGGGAAGCTAAAGTATCTCGAAGAGAGACTGACCAGCGGCTCGATACAATCAGCCAGGCCCTGTTAGCACTGACTCAGCGACTTGCTCCTCAGGTCGCTGAAGAAGTTGCTGAGACTCCTGTCCGCCAGACTCCGGTCCGCCGGACCCTAGCTCGTCACCCCCCTCTTCAGCGGTCGCCTGCAACCGCACCGCCTATCCACCAAGCTCAGTCCACAGCTCCCCTGCGACCTCAGGTTGCAGAGTTCGCCCCCCTGATAGATTTCTTCAGGGAAGCAGCCCGAGGGACTCCGGCTCGCCGACTAGATTTTGTTGATCGGCAGTCCGCAGAGCCCGCAGAGCTTCGCCCTCCAGTCCGCCCTTCTGCTGATTCAGAGACTCCCTCTCCCTTCGTCGATCGAATCCGGTGGGAGTCAGCGCCAAGTAATTTCAGAGAACCTCGTCTCCCTTTTTATTCAGGGGAGACTGATCCGGTCTCCCACCTGCAGGCATTCGAAGGGGCAGTTGCATTAAGGAGCCTCTCCGATGCCTTGAAATGTAAGCTTCTGGTGACCACTCTTGATGGTCAAGCAAGAGAATGGTTTTACGAGCTGCCTTCGGGCATGATTTCTTCCTTCGCCAAGCTTCGCAGCGAGCTGCTCCTGAGGTTTGCAACCTCTAAGAAGAGAAAGGATGGGCTGGCAGCCCTTTTTGACATCAAGCAGAGAGACAACGAATCAGTGGCAAGATTCGTTGATCGGTTCTAAAAAGAAATCCAAGGGGTAAGGAATGTGAACCCCGATTATTATAAAGTTGCCCTGATTCACGGCCTCCGGGAGGGCCCATTGAAATTCAAAGTGACTACAAAGGCACCATCAACTTATCAGGAGCTCATAGCAATGGCTAATCGCTTTATTGAGGGAGAAAATGCCAACCCAACCTATATCTCATCCCTGACAGCCAAAGCTGGAGGAAGGGATGCCTCCAACTTCTCCAACAATCAATATCACAGCAAGCCTCCTCGGCCTGATTTCCAACCTCCATCTCAGAGGGGACGTAACCTCCGCCATAAGAAACCCTTCCTCGGCCATCAACAGTTTCATGGTCAGAGACTGCCGTTGGCCGCCACTCCCACCGTTCCCCTTCAAGCGCTCCCCATTCTTCAGAGCGCTCTGCCAGCTCCAAATCCTTATGAGAGTAGCCCTATGGAAGAGCTTGCAGATCTGGGCCTCGACTTTGAAGAGGTCGTCCAGATAATCCAGAGGAAGGCTGAAGAAAAGAGGCAAGGGCCCCTGAGAGACTGGAAGCCCAGGGACAACTCTCAGTTCTGCAATTTTCATAAGGAGAAGGGCCATCTGACTAAAGATTGCAAGGCTCTTCAGAAGCTAGTTGAAAGGTTGCTCACCGAGGGTAAAATCGAGGACCTGGGCACGAAGAGCGACTCTTCAAAGCCTTCCACCTCCAAGGGCAAGGAGGTGGCTGAAGTTCAACAGGAATGTATAGATATACGGGATGAGGGCCATCTGGGGCTCATTGATATACCAAGTGAATGTTTTGACGTTGTCGACGAAGGAGTCTTGGGAAGACTCTTTTTCATCCACGGCGGAGCAGGGGCCGAGTCTACTCGGAAGTCTTCTCTGTCAAGACTTTCCCGAACTGAGATTGCTTCTACTTCTTCTTCTGCCCCACCTTCTGAAATCGTCACCTTTGGCCTTGTAGACCTTCCTATAACCGCTAATCCCTTCGAAGATGCCATCGTAGTTCAAGCAGCCATCGGAGATTTCACGGTCGATAGAATTCTCATCGACACTGGCAGCTCCGTGAATCTCCTCTTCAAGTCAACTTTTGAAGCCCTGAGGACAGGAAAACCTCTGCTTCCCATCGAGGGGCCACTTTACGGCTTCTCGGGCGAAAGAAAGGAAGTTGAAGGAAATGTCACACTCCCGGTGGTGCTCGGAGGGGTGACCAAAGAGATCCAGTTTATAGTGGTAGATGCTCCAAGCAGCTACCATGCTATCTTTGGGAGACCATTGTTGAACAAGTATCGAGCCATCATTTCAACGTACCATTTGGCCATCAAGTTCTGCAAAGATGGCCGTCAATGCAGGGTAAGGAGCGACCCAAGGCAAGCTCGAGAGTGTTACCTCCGAATAGTCAGTATGACTGAGGTTTCCCCCCCAGTTTTTCCAGCAGCCGCAGAAGCCACTCGTCCGTCAGAAGCTGCTGTGGATAGAGAAGGTGCTCACCTGGAACCTGCCCAGGTGTTGCAAGAAGTCCCCATTGCAAAAGGGGAAGAAAGAAAGCTCTCCATCAACTCCGAGTTGCCAGAAGATCAAAAGGTGGAGTTGATATCTTGCCTATTGAAGAATCTGGATGTCTTCGCTTGGTCAGCGGAGGACATGCCAGGGGTGGATCCTGACGTGGCTTGCCATCATCTCAATGTTGATCCAGCTGCCAAGCCCGTCCAGCAGAAGAAGAGGGATGTAGCTGTCAAGTTAGCAGAGCCCATCAGAGAGGAGGTTGCCAAACTCCTCAAAGCGCGCTTCATTCAAGAGATTCAATATCCCGAGTGGATCTCAAATGTTGTAATGGTTAAGAAACCTGGGGGAAGTGGCGTATGTGTGTAGATTTCACCCGTTTGAATAAAGCATGCCCGAAAGATTTCTACCCCTTGCCTCGGATAGATTTCTAGTTGATTCTGCGGTAGGGTATCCGTTTATGAGCTTTCTAGATGCGTTCTCTTGTTATCACCAAATAAGAATGCACAAACCTGACATCCCTCGCACATCGTTCATCACTAATGATGGTTGCTATTGTTATCTTGTGATGCCCTTTGGGCTTAAAAATGTTGGCGCGACTTATCAACGCATGATGGACCATGTGTTTAAAGAGCAAAAAAGTAGAAACCTCAAAGTGTATGTGGATGACCTTTTGATTAAGAGTAGGTCTCTTCCACAACACTTGATAGATCTAGCAGAGACCTTTTCCACTCTACGAGGGCACAAAATAAAGCTTAACTCGTTAAAATGCATCTTCGGGGCAAGTCAGGGAAGTTTCTCGGCCATCTCCTTACTCCTGAGGTCTTGCTCCCAATCCTGATAAGGTTAAAGCCATCCTCGATATGGCTCCTCCCCGTTCTCCAAAAGGTTTCAGTAGTTGGGGGGGGGGTGGCAGGTCTCGGGAGATTCATCTCTCGAGTTGGGGATAAAAGTGCGCCGTTCTTTAAGACTCTTCAGGGAGCGTCCAAGTTCCGGTGGACAGAAGAGTGTTCTTTGGCCTTCGAGCAGTTGAAAAAGCAGCTAACCTCGACACCTTTACTCCAAAGCCCCCGAGCAGGGGAGATGTTGTTCCTGTACCTGGGGGTTGGTCCCGAGGCAGTTAGTTCCGTCCTGGTCCGAGAAGAGAGAAGGAGGCAGTTCCCAGTTTACTATGTCAGTCACATTCTGAAAGATGCAGAGGCAAGGTACCCCATCCTTGAGAAGCTAGCTTTGGCATTGGTTATGTCTGCCCGCAGACTCCGTCCATATTTCCAGGCTCATTCAATTCAGGTGGTTACTGATCAACCTTTGAAGAATGTGCTAGAGAAACCAGAGCATTCAGGCAGGCTAGCTAAGTGGGCAATTGAGCTGAGCGAGTTCGAAATTTCCTATGTGCCCAGGACAGCTATCAAAGCACAGGTACTTGCAGATTTCCTGATTGACACAACTGAATCTAGCTCGGATCAGGCAGCAAGATCTCTTTTAGCTTGGACCATCTATGTGGATGGAGCTTCTGGAAGAAACTCTTCAGGGGCAGGGGTGGTTTTGATAAACCCGAATGGCGTCAAGCTTGAGCAGGCCTTCAAGTTCTATTTTCCAGTGACTAACAATCAGGCAGAGTATGAAGCAATATTGGCCGGCTTGAGGCTTGCAAGAGAGCTTGGAATTGATCATGTCCATATTAAGACTGATTCTCTGGTATTGGCTTCACAAGTTCTTGGTAACTTCGAGACCAGGGAGCCAGTGTTGAAAAAGTATCTTGCGCTGGTAAAGGTTGAGGTTGGCAGGTTCAAAAGTTTTACTAATGAGCACATTCCGAGGGCAGAGAATGAGGAGGCTGACGTTCTTACCAAGTATGGGCTCCCATCAGGAGGGACAGTCTCTGAACTTTTCCACCCAGCAGTGGAGGAGGAAGGGTTAATGCAAATCGATCAGTGTTCCTCTTGGATGGACCCATTCATTCTCTACCTGTCGACTGGGAACCTGCATCAGTCGGTAAAAGATAAGAAGAAATTTAGGTTAAAAGCAGCACACTATTACTTGATATCCGATATTCTCTATAGAAAATCCACATTGCCTAGGAAAGATACTTGAGGCAGCCAAAACTCACATTTGCTCAGCTTGGCATAAAGCTTATGGTCTCTCAGAGTCGCCAAAACTAGACGCAAATGTCGATCATGCTCTTCTGCACTCCGAGAGTACACCAAAACATCATCAATAAAGACAATCACGAACTTGTCTAAGTACTTCTTGAACACGCGGTTCATCAAATCCATGAAAGGCGAAGGTGCATTAGTCAAACCAAAAGACATGACTAAAAACTCAAAGTGTCCATGACGAGAGCGGAACGCTGTCCGCGGAATATCATACTCTTGAATCCTCAACTGATGATAACCCGAACGAAGGTCTATCTTTGAAAATACAGCACTACCACTCAGCTGGTCAAACAAATCATCAATCCGAGGCAATGGGTACCTGTTCTTAATTGTAACCTTGTTCAGCTCTCTATAGTCGATGCATAGCCTCATCGACCCATCCTTCTTCTTTATGAACAGAACAGGCGCACCCCAGGGCGACGAACTCGTCCTGATAAAACCCTTTGCCAACATCTCATCTAGCTGGGTCCGCAACTCCTCCAGCTCTCGTGGGGCCATGCGGTACAGCACCTTAGCAATAGGACGCGTACCCGGCTCCAAATCTATAACGAACTCAACGTCTCTATCGGGTGGAAGTCAAGGAAGATCAGCATGACAAACATCGGGGAACTCACGAACAACAGGAATCTCTTCCAACCGCGGCACACTAACATCTGCCCCTACTAGAGAGACCAAACAGGCAAAATTGCTCGGAATAAGAAAATTGCAAGCACGTACCGCAGAAAAAATCTGAGACTCCTGGACAAGATCAGAAAAAAAGCTCCCGGGCTGACCGTCGTCCTTCACGAAATCCAAGCGCTTACCCTTACACTGGATAACCGCATCATATCTGGACAACCAATCCATGCCTAGGATGACATCAAAGTCCCTTAGATAAATCACCTTCAGATCTGCCTTAGCTAGAAAGTCTCCCAACAAGATTGGGCAGCCCTGAATACCCAAGTCTGAAACCACAGAGTCACACGAAGGAAACTTGACGCTGAAAGCTCCACCAACACGATCTAGGATCAAATGGAATCGCTCCACAAAATCCCTAGCAATAAAAGAGTGGGTGGCGCCAGAGTCGAAAAGAACGCACGCCCAACGGTTCTTTACCTAAAATCTCCCATATAGCAATCCACACACTAAGGAAAAACAAAAGCTAAACTACACAAGAGGTAGAAAATTCAAGTTAGGAAAAATCTAACAGAATGACCTGGGTCGAAGTCGCCGCTTCCTCTGTAGAGATAACATTAAGCTTCCCTTTGCCTTTATCCGCCCGCGGGGGTGGCAGTAATGACTGCAAAGGAACCACTGGAAGAACGGGCTTCGCCTGAGGGCACCTCGACTTGAGATGTCCCTTTTGCCCACACTGAAAGCAAGCTTTATCTTTCGACCAACAATGGGCCAAATCATGCCCCTTTCTTCCGCACAAGGAACACACCACATCCCCTTTGGGAGCGCCCTTGGTAGCATGGACTTGCTCTTTCTCTGCGCTGCCAATCTCTTGAAGCACTTCTCCAGGGGGTGGCCTGGCCGGCCGCAGAAGCTACACATCCCCTTGGTCTTCTTCTTGAAACTGCATCAGGTTCTGGGGGCCTTCCCCCCAACAGACTTCCTCTTGTCTTGCCTCACATGCTGGCCTCTGTTCTTAGCATTCTCAATGGCCTCAACTTTAAAAGCAGCTTCCACCACTCCGACATAACTGACTACTCCGTAGGCATTTGCTAACTGCTGAACGTCACTTCTTAACCCACCCAGAAACCGCTTAACCCGGTCTGCTTCAACACTCACAAGACCTGGAGCAAACCGACTCAATTTGCTAAACTAAACCTCTATCACTCACTACCGTGAGTTTCCTTTGCTTCAAATGCAGAAGTCATTCATCAATCGGTCCCGCTCGACTGAGGGCAGAAATTTACCTAACAACATCTCCTTAAATGACTCCCAGGTGCATCTTGCCACCATACTTTCCTTCTCCCTCAGCCACCAACTCTTTGCCAATCCCTTGAGCTGGTAGGCAGCGAGCATTACTTTCTGATCATCCGTAATCCCGGAATAGGTGAACATCTACTCTATAGAAATCAGCCAGTCATCCAAAATCATGAAATCCGCCTACCTGTCATACTGAAACTGAGATATGAAGGCCATCTCTGGGGGCACTACAACTGGAGGCACAAGAGGAGCAGGAGAAATAGCCACACCCCCAATGGGGTCCTGAGCTCTCTGAGCCTGCCCTGCCACTACTGCTACCAACGACTGGATCTGTCTCTGCATGTCCACCATCTGTCTTGCCAAGGCTTAATTACTTAGCCGCAAGCTCTCAATCAGGGCCTCGCTCTGGGATCCCGAAGACTCACCCGCAGATTGGGGAGTCGATCGCGTCGCAGGATGCTTCGCCATCCTATAACCGCACCAATCCTAATTAAAACCCATCCCAACTACTAAAACAAGCCTACCCGATACAGACAAGCATACTTAAATATGAATTGTGGCTGCAAATCTTGCTCTGGGATTTGTTTTATAATGATGAGGTCATGCTTATTCTAAGATGGCTTACAACCACCACACTAACTCATGTGCCTAAATCATAAATGCAAGCTTTTATATTCGTTTTTACTCAAAACCATGTGTGTACATATGTCATCATGCAAATATTTAGCCTCGCACGTTGTGCTCATGAAATGTTATGCTATGAATGCCGTGCTATGCATTCTAAAAAAAGGCCTTAATGCATGCCATGAGCGGTGTACACATGAAAATGTTATGCATCCCATACTACATAACATTCCCAAGCAACGAAAAAGAAAACGTGCTAGCCGCATCCATGTGGTGAGGTGATGCATCCCATACAACATAACCCTCACATGTTGCCTCCTATGGTGGATCCATATACGAAAACATTATTATACATCCCATACTACATAATATGCCCCGTATACTTCTTTATGCTTATGAGTGTAGTGTTCGTGCTTCGGCAAGATGTGCTGATGACATATCGGCGAGTGTATGCTTATGAAGCTAAACGTCTAATGCAATCAAAAGGACAGGTTGCCCGACCAATTGTTAAGACAACCTCCCTCTTATACCAACTGTCACGACCCTCTTTTTCCCCGAGGTTAAGAAGTATCAGAGTAAGGGAAAATACGCGTTGTGATGCCACGTCGAGCAGGGATAACTGCCGACGCTCAGGCGATACACCAAAACCATAAATCACAAGTTTTAATTTAAGGGGATAGAAGGACCAGTTTAGTTTGAGAATGCAGTATCCCTCGGCCCATGGATCAGTTAGTCTACGCTGAGAAAATATAAATGCTTACAGCGGAAAAATACTTTGATTCAGTTAATTTGACACCCATAGTGAGCATAAGGGTCCACCAGAGACCACTTAAAAAATTCACGATGCCTACGATGAGTAATATATATATATTAAAAGATGTTTTATGCGTTAAGAAAATAGTGTTTTAGCTGGCAAACATGTTATGCATGAGTACATATAATAGTTTAGGGTTTTAAAATACCTAACAAGCAACCTAGCATAAATCATTCCCAGAAGCAAGAAACCAATCCCAAGAAAAAGGGCGAAAACAACAGTTTTAACTCATATTTAGCTAAACAAGTAAGCCACCAGTGGGCGTCGACAACCCGACACGAACCTATCGGTGAGTGTGCATGTCTATACAGAAAAAAAAAGAGATAACTACCTCACAAGGGAATGATCTGCAACTCTGCTACCCTGGAGGCTACCAGCAAGACCCACAAAAGAAAATCAGCCGCTCAATCGGCTACAACCTGGACCTGAGGCATTCAGAAAAAGAAATGCCTCAGCAAGGAAATAATCAAAAGAAAGGAGTGTCAGATTGTTTAAATAAAGAAATGTTTTCCAACCCGACAACAAAATACTAAACCACAGGAGAAGGAACAGAAAAGAAGCATTACATATAGAGCAATAAAGGCAAAACACACTAAGTGTGAGCACAAAACTACCTGCTCTGAAAAGTATCAACCTGCAGTAGAAATGCATCAGCATAAAAGCAAGGAAAAAACCAAAAGTAGACAATAGGAAACTAACAGTCCTAAGCTTGTGGGCAAATGACCCGGGTGTAAAAAAAAAATTAGGGGGCTGGAATGGGTGTCCGCAGTGTCCAACACCAAGAACCAGACCCTAAAAATACTCAAGGGTGAAATCACAACTGGTGGCAGCTCCAGGGTCCACACATCCAACAAGTTGGCCACAGTGTCCAAACATAGTGGTGGCCATAGCTTAGCACACACAATTCACCCCTGAGAGTCCAAACAATAACACACCTCCGGTCATAGCCCACGAGTCGGCATGCAAAAACAAGCCGAACACCCCCAACATCCCCTTTAGGAAGGAAAAAGATTCCTATAACAGTCCTAAATTAGCACACATCCCAAGGTTAAAGACGTAGCCAAAAATCCTAAAACTAACATCTCAGCCCTCTCAACGCCTGGAGACAGAGAACTAAAATTTTAATTCCTATACTCTTCCTGTCACGCCAGACCACTATAACTAGCCCAGAAACAATCTAATCATCCAGACTAAGGAAAGGGAAAATTGCTACTGCAGCTACCACCTCTGTCAAACCAAAATAGCACAAAACCGAGCCTACCAATTAGGGAACTCAACAATTTATACTCTATAGCAAGTTGACAGTGGTATAGCAACTGCAGAGTTTCAATCAAATCTGACAGGGCTATGAAGCTTTCCTAGGTTCTAAAAAGACAGATTCTTTGCAAAAAATAATTTAAAGCTTTCTCTCCTACCCGGCTACAGCTACCCTACAGGAAACCTAAACCAACACTCAAAAAGACTTAGCCTACCCCTTGAATAATACTAAAACTTAACTCCAGCTATAACTTGGACCACAACTGAGAATGAAAAGAAGAAAAAAAAAAGATATAAAACATAAAACTGCAATGGCAGGGAGCCACTTGCCTAAATTCGGTCAAGGAGAAAAAGCTGTGGGAACACCTAGCTTGGCACAGGTGGCTCGGCCTGCTGCAAAACCAGCAACCTAGGAGCAAGATCTGAAGTTTTCTTTTAGAGAAGAAGAAGAAGAAATCGGAAACCCTAGCTCCTATTGACAGCACGAAATCTCAAAATACAAACCTAGAAAGAAGGGTCGGGTTGAGAGCAGCCAAACCTGCCCTATCCCGAGAGAAAACTGCCCAGCAAGCTCCACCAAACCGCCGGCCAAGCAGCAGCTCCACCGCCTCCCCCTTGCTTCCTTCTGCTGGAAGCCAAGCCCAAGCTCGGAGAAATGGGGAAGAAAAAGCTAGCTGGCACCTTTAATTACAAGCCCTCCACTCACTCACTATTGCCAAATAAAATAAAATCTAACCCAAGCACTAGTTGCTTTAAAAATATAACTTAAATAAGGCAATCGGCCACTACTGCACTCATAAACCTGCCCCCTTTGCTGGATAAAGAAACTATAAACTTATATATACACATTTACATATATATATTCAGCACATATATAAATACATATATATGCAAATATCTATATATAAAAGTTAATATAAAAAGGCTATTGTTAACCCAGAATCCGCATCATCTCCAGCCAAGCAATTCACCCCCTTTCTGCCGGACTCAAGAGTCTCAGTCCGCCCAGGTCGCCGATTTTACACCAGGTGCTCAAGCCGGCGAGCTGCGAGCCAGTTCGCCCAGGTCGCCCAGGTCGCCCTAGGTCTAATTGGCGCTCAAAACGACCAAAGTCCCAGCCCGCAAGCTCAGTCCGCCAGCCTCGCGGACTGCCCGTTCTTTCTCCTCTGTGCCCCGGGCAGTCAGTTATTTTTGCCCTGCCCGTTTGGGCAGGCCCCCAGCCTATAAATAGGGGGAAGTGGTGCACTCAAAGGACGCTAACTCGAGCCCAGGAGCCCACTTGTTAAAGGCTGCGGACTCCAATCTCAGGCGTTCGCGGTCTCGATCCTGCACTACCTCCCTTTTCCCCTCGGTCCGTTAGTAAGCGGTTGCTTGCAGTCCCTTTCTCTCTTCTTCCTTTCTTGCAGGAACTTGAGGGCGCATTTTCTGCATCAACATCAACACGCGACCTTCAGATTGAAGCTATCGCTGAAGTTCTCGGACCAAGATGTCGGATCGTCGATCGACCCATTATCATGCCCGCTCAGGTCGCTCAAGCTCCTCAAACGACCTGTGGGATGCGCTCGACCGCTCCAGGAGAGAAGCCGAGCAGTCCCGGAGGGAGACCGATCAGCGCCTTGACGCGATCAGCCAGGCTTTGATCGCGATCACTCAGCGACTCGATCAACCTAGGGCGGCCGTTGAGCAGGAGCCAGTCCGCAATACCCCAGTCCGCCAAGCGCGAACTGCGACGCCACCACTCGCAGGCTCGTCCGTCCAGCCCGCAGTCCTACCAAAGCCTCAAACCGACGAGCTCGCTGCACTCATGGACTTTTTCCGCGAAGCGGCCCAGGGAAGTCCAGCCCGCCGACTTAATTTTGCGGAAGATAATCAGGCCGTGCGACCTCCTGCGACTTCGGCTATAGCCCAATTCGGGGAGTCTCCTTTTGTTGATAAGATCCGTCAAGAGCAAGCTCCTAGCAACTTCAGGGAACCTCGCATTCCATTTTACACTGGGGACACGGATCCCGTCGCGCACATCTCCAGGCTTTTGAGGATGCAGTAGCGATGAGGTGTTTGACAGATGGTTTAAAATGCAAGTTCTTGGTAACTACTTTCGATGGCCAGGCCCGAGAATGGTTTCATGAACTGTATCCCGGATCCATCGCCAGTTTTGCTGAGTTGCGGCAAGAGCTCCTGTTGAGGTTTGCCACTTCCAGGAAGAGGAAGAGTGGGCCGGCTACCCTCTTTAAGATCAAACAAGCAGACAATGAGTCGGTGGCGCAGTTCGTGGATCGCTTCCAGAGAGAAAAACTGGGAGTCAGGAATGTAGACCCCGAGTTTTATAAGATTGCTCTAATTAACGGACTCAAGGAGGGACCGTTGAAGTTTGAGGCAACCACCAAGGATCCGGCCACATTCCAAGATCTAATAGCCTTAGCCAACACCTTCATAGAAGGGGAGAGCGCTAACCCTTCATATGTATCCAATTTAACTACAAAGGCGGAAAAAAGAGATGTCACCAATTCCCATACAACCAATCGATCATCCAAGCCTCCCTTACCAGAGTATCAGCCTCCGCGCATAGGGGAAGAAACTTCCGACACAAACGGCCTTATCAAAATCATCAACATTTTCATGAGCAAAAGCCACCGCTGGCCGCTCCCCCTGTCCCAATTGCTCCTCAAATCTTGCCTGTCCTTCAAATTCGAGATAGCTCATCTTCAGATGACCAACAGAACCGTGAGCCCTTGGAAGAGCTTGCTGCCATGGGCTTGACAATAGATGAAGTTCTCCAGATCCTGCAAAAGAAAGCTGAACCAAAGAAGGATTTCCAAAAAGTAGAGGGAAAGACTCGAAACACAGACCTTTTCTGCGCATTCCATAAAGAAAAGGGGCATCCAACTGAAGATTGCAGAGCTCTCCGACAGCTCGTGGAGAGACTGCTTGCTGCGGGAAAGATGAAGGGCCTCGGAGCGAAGGAGGCCTCATTGAGGCCATCTACCTCTAAGGGCAAAGAAGTAGTCGAAGTCTCTTGGGAAGACGGAGATTTTGGGAGAACGGGATACTATGGCAATATCAAGATAGGAGAGAACGTCGATGCGAACGACGTAGGTGCCCTCGGGGATCTCTTTTGCATCCATGGAGGAGCAGGTGCGGAGTCAAGCCGAAAGTCTTCCTTGGCAAGGATCTCACGGCACGAGGTGGCCATGAATTCTACAGCTCCCCCGGCGGAAGTTGTTGTCTTTGGTCCAGACGACCTCCCAAAGGTAGCCAACCCGTTCAACGACGCAGTCGTGATCAAGGCAATCATTGAGAATTATACGGTCCCAAGAATTTTGGTCGACACGGGGAGTTCAGTCAACCTTATATTCAAAAACGCTTATGAGGCACTAAGGTCCGAAAAGACTTTACTCTCCACCGAAGGACCGCTGTATGGCTTCGCAGGTGAGAAGAAAGAGGTTGAAGGAAGCGTCAAGCTCTCAGTAACGCTCGGTGGAGTATCAAAACTCATCACATTCGTGATAGTTGACGCGGCAAGCAGTTATTGTGCCATCTTTGGGAGACCTCTTCTTAACGAATACCGCGCAATAGTTTCCACCTATCACTTGGCGATAAAATTTTCGGCAGGGGGGAAACAGTACCGGGTTAGAAGCAACCCAAGAGAGGCGCGAGAATGCTACGTCAAAGCAGTCAACGCAATTGAACAAACGCTTCCCCGAGCGACTCTAGTCGCTGCCTCAGAAGAGAAAGCCCCCAAGAAGAGGTTGAAGAACAGAAGGAAGCCCCGGAAGGAGTTCATCTAGAACCTGCTCAAGCAACCCAAGGGGTCCCAATTGGAGTGGGCGAAGTAAGAGAGCTTACAATCAACTCGGAGCTCTCCGAAGGCGAAAAAAGAAGGCTGATCGCATGCTTGTTGAAGAACCTGGATGTTTTTGCTTGGGCTGCAGAAGACATGCCGGGAGTGGACCCTGATATAGCTTGCCATCACCTCAATATCGCCCCCAGTTTCAAACCTGTTCAACAGAAGAAGCGGGAGGTGGCCACGAAGCTAGCCGAGCCAATCAGGGAAGAGGTCGCTAAGCTTCTGAAAGCCAATTTCATTCGTGAAATCCAGTACCCAGATTGGGTGTCAAACGTTGTAATGGTAAAAAAACCAGGAGGAAAGTGGAGGATGTGCGTTGATTTTACCAAGTTAAATAAAGCATGCCCAAAAGATTGTTACCCGCTGCCTCGAATAGATGCATTAGTAGATTCTGCGGTTGGATACTCTTTTATGAGTTTTTTAGATGCGTTTTTCTGGTTATCACCAGATTAGAATGCATAAGCCTGACATCCCCCATACATCCTTTATCACAAACGATGGCTGTTATTGTTATTTGGTAATGCCCTTTGGTTAAAAAATGCAGGCGCTACCTACCAACGCATGATGGACTCGGTATTTAGAGAGCAAAAAGGGAAAAATCTTGAAGTATACGTCGACGATCTTCTCATTAAAAGCAAAACCTTCGCTTTGCACTTACAAGACCTTACAGAAACATTTTCTACTTTGCGAAAATATAGCATGAGGTTGAATCCGTTAAAATGTGTCTTTGGGGCAAATAAAGGAAAATTCCTCGGTCATCTTCTTACCCCTGAGGGGCTTGCTCCTAATCCAGATAAAATTAAGGCAATTCTCAATATGCCATCACCTCGTTCCCCAAGAGAAGTCCAGCAATTAGGGGGAAGGCTTGCAGGTCTTGGGAGATTTATCTCCAGAGTAGGAGACAAGAGTGCCTCGTTTTTCAAGACTCTTCGCGGAGGGTCTAAGTTTGAATGGACCAAAGAATGCATAGAAGCTTTTGAACAGCTTAAAAAGCAACTCATTTCCACCCCTTTGCTTCAGAGCCCTCGCGCGGGAGAAATGCTATTCATATATCTAGGAGTGGGCTTGGAAGCCATAAGCTCGGTTCTTGTCAGAGAAGAAGGAAGGAAGCAATATCCGGTGTATTATGTCAGCCACATATTGAAGGATGCTGAAACCCGGTACTCGATTCTTGAGAAGCTTGCGTTGGCATTGGTAATGTCTGCCAGAAGGCTCCGCCCATACTTCCAAGCACATTCAATCAGAGTGATTACAGATCAGCCATTAAAGAGCATTCTTGAGAAAACGGAGCATTCCGGGAGACTGGCCAAATGGGCAATTGAACTCAGTGAGTTCGATATTTCATATATGCCTCGAACAGCTATCAAGGCACAAGTACTGGCAGATTTCTTGATAGACACGACTGAGTCAAATACTGATCAAGCTGGTCGATCTCCGCTAACATGGACAATTTATGTAGATGGAGCTTCGGGCAAAAACTCTTCAGGAGCAGGGGTAGTTCTCATTAATCCCAACGGGGTCAAATTAAAACAGGCCGTGAAGCTCTCTTTCCCAGCCACCAATAATCAAGCGGAGTATGAAGCACTCCTAGCAGGCCTGCGATTCGCAAAAGAATTGGGAATAGACTATGCGCATGTTAAAACCGACTCATTAGTAATGGCGTCTCAAGTATTGGGGAATTTCGAAACCAAAGAGCCCACCCTAAAGAAGTACTTAATGTTGGTAAAGGCAGAGATTGGGAGATTCAGAAGCTTCACCATTGAGTATGTCTCAAGAGTGCACAATGCCGAAGCAGATGAGCTAGCAAAGTTTGGCCTCTCTTCCGGGGAAATAACGTCAGAACTTTTCTATCCGGCTATAGAAGAAGGAGAATTGATGCAAATAGAGCAGCGACCCTCTTGGATGGACCCATTCAAATCATATCTTTCGACAGGGGAATGGCCGCGAGCTTTGAAAGATAGGAGAAGATTTAGGATGAAGGCGGCAAATTACAAGCTTATCTCCGGGGTCCTCTATAGAAAGACTTTTCTCTCCCCAATGGCAAGGTGTGTGGCTGAAGAAGAAGTTCCCACAGTACTCCAAGAGATTCACTCTGGGGAGTGTGGCAGCCATTCAGGGGCTAGAACTTTAGAGAAAAGAATATTGCGACAAGGGTATTTCTGGCCCACGATGAGGCAAGATTCTGAGTTATACGCAAGGAAGTGTGTCCAATGTCAGAAATTTGCTCCTCTACAACTCCAACCCTCGCAACGACTTTTGTCAATTTCCACACCATGGCCTTTTGCGGTATGGGGGATGGATCTCCTCGGACCATTTCCCATGGCAAGTGGGCAGCGACGATTTATTTTAGTCATGATTGATTATTTTAGCAAGTGGATCGAGGCGAAGGCGCTAGCGAAAACTACAACCCAGGTGGTAAAAAATTTTTTATGGGGGGAGATAATATGCAGACACGGCATCCCAATGGCAATAATTACAGATAACGGACCACAATTCAACAATGAAGAAATGAAGAACTTTTGTAAGCAAATCGGCATAGAACTGAGATTTTCATCAGTTCACCATCCAAGGAGTAATGGCCAAGTGGAAGCTGCAAACAAACAGATACATAATTTGCTGAAGAAGAAAGTACAAAATCTGAGAGGGAACTGGGCAGAAGAACTTCCTTCGGTTCTATGGACCCTCAGGACGACCCCTTCCACAGCTACCGGGGAAACCCTTTCAAGTTGTCTCATGGTTCGGAAGCTCTCATCCCGGTAGAATTTGAGGTTCCATCTCCGAGGGTATTATTGGCCAGACAAAGCTGGGAAGATTGGCTTGAAATTAACGATGAGAATGTAAAACTTAGCCTGGATCAAATTGAAGAGCTGCGGGATGAAGCCATCGTCAGACAAGAGGAAGTCAAGCGAAGAATGGCAAGATATTTTGACAAAAATATCAGGGTCAAACATTTCTCAGTGGGTGATCTCGTCCTTAAAAAGGTAGATGCAGCAGCCAGAACTGGCTCCGTAGGCAAACTAAACCCGAATTGGAGTGGACCATTTATCATTAAGAAAGTTCTGAGAAATGGGGCATACCAACTACACACCTTTGACGGAGAAGATGTACCTCATACTTGGAATGGCAATGATCTGAAACGCTTTTATGCTTAAGCGAACTTGTTAATCATTTCTGGCAATTATATTCATAAAGAAATTCTGGCTCCATGGTCTTTTCTATATGGCATAATTATTTTCCTTTGTCTAAAATTCAACAAAAATCACCAAACCAAGAGACATCGCCAAGTCCAGCTTGGATCCCCCCAAGAGTTGTTGTCATTAGCGTAACACCACGATGACCACGTGTTGCGGGGAGATTTCGCACCGTGTAGTGGGGGCTTGCCGACTCTTGCGCGGCGGGTTACTGGATTTTGGATCCCGGCTAGTACCTGACTCCACCACTGCATTTTTGGAGGGGCGGGGAGGTTGACAGCTCTACTAAGCTTCGTGGGATAGCGTGCACCTTGATGGTCTCATTGGGGAAAGCAATGTCACCTGACACCTGCCCATAGATCATCAAGGATCGTACCTTCGAACACTCTTCGGTACTCTCAAGCGGTGCCTGCAGGGAGCTCATGATCTAGTTGATCCATTGAGGAAAGCAATGCATCCCGCATGCACCTGCCCAATTGATCAAATCGGTCTAAATCCCAGGCAAGAGAGCGGTGTGCCCTTTTTTACCAATAAAACTAATATTTTCAACCGCCAACAAAGCAATGCAGCTCCGGCCGCACCTACCCACTTGATTATAAATTACAGGTTATTTCTAATATTGCTGAAGTGCGGACTCCGCTTATTATATCCGCTCAGTCCGCCGATGGTTGATTTCCATAGTTTATAATCCTGTGAGGGAAGCAATGCAGCTCCGGCCGCACCTACCCACTTGATTATAAATTACAGGTTATTTCTAATATTGCTGAAGTGCGGACTCCGCTTATTATATCCGCTCAGTCCGCCGATGGTTGATTTCCATAGTTTATAATCCTGTGAGGGAAGCAATGCAGCTCCGGCCGCACCTACCCACTTGATTATAAATTACAGGTTATTTCTAATATTGCTGAAGTGCGGACTCCGCTTACTATATCCGCTCAGTCCGCCGATGGTAGATTCCGGTAATGATCCTATCAGGGAAGCAATACTGCTCCGGCCGCACCCACCTGCTTGGTTGTGAACTACAAGTCATTTCTGTTATTATTCATTAATGAAGTGCGGACTTCAGTCGTATTATCCGCTCAGTCCGCCGTCCCTTGATTAGGTCATTTCTGATGTTGCTGGCTGAGGCAGTGCGGGTTTCGGTTTTCTAATTCGCCTAGTCCGCAGAATTCATTCGATGCATACAATGTACTTAGAAGAAATTCAAGCGTGCATACCTGCAGACGGTAACCCTGGTCCGTCCAGTTCGCTTATACATGATGTTTGGGTTAGCAAATTATAATTCTTTCGATATCTTAGTTCTCGCAAAAACTGGCAAAAGTTCTGAGAAATGCGGGTTGAGAACCGAACTCATCCAAGCCCGCATCAATCGTCTCTTTCCCAAGGAACACATTCCATTCATATTGTAACAAGGTTATGGTAGTAAAATTTCAGCTAGCAATGATATAAGAGCGACCTCTAAAGTATCAGCAAGAAACAAGCAGAAGATCTCAGAAGACATCAAAAGTATCCTTTTTTATATATATCCATTCAAAAATTACATGTCCTGGCGGACTCGCGTAAAGTCCGCCCCTCCCCCCTTACATTAAAGAAAACCAAAAGATTACAATGTGTATATCCCTATTCTATCCTCTGCTTCTTGTCCGCAGGCTTCTCAGGGCTTGACCCATCCACATCCACAATAGGCGAGTAGCCGCCTGAGTCACTATCGCTGCTGTCGTCAGAGCGAGAAGCGGCTGAAGGTTCTGTTCGCGAGCTACTCTCACCAGAGCTGGAGTTAGCGGACTGGTCCGATTGGCCTCCCTGCTGTTGGCTTGAGGCCACTTCCTCGTCAGCAGACTCCTCCTCGTCATCCTCGGCAACTGCTTTTCCCTTATCGGCTTGCTCGAACTCGGCGACTTTATCCTTTAGCTCCGGGAAGAGCTTCAGGAAGGGAATAGAGTCTACCCCGGCCTTCACGTACCCATCGCTGATAACGCGCTCAAGCGCGACCTCGACGCTCTCCCTCACAAAAGGAAACATGGCCTTTTGAAAGTCGGGGTTGGTTACCTCATAAGCGGTCTGCAAAAGTTTTCAAAACATCAGTCCGCGGAAGATAAGCAAAATTAATGGCAGTTAACTAAGCACTCACGGCCTTGTCTTCTTTATATTGGTTAACTTTTGCACCAAGCCGCTTATTCCTCTCTTTCAGCGAATCGCTTTCTTTCCTGTGCCGCGCATTGTCCCTAAGCAGCTCGCGCGTGAGCCTGCCTAAGAAATGATTGGTGACGGCAGCGTTCGCACTGGCCTGCGCAGCGAGAAGAGGGAGGTCATCAGGGGCCACACCTTGCAGATCGCGAAGGTTCTGCTTCCCATACAAAGCGGACAGGGCGACGTGGGCATGGCGAGACGGGCGCGGGCTCCTCCAAGAAGGAAGAGCCGTTGATAGGCGGACATACTTTTTCTTTTCATGCCAGTGGATCATGGGGTTGCCCCTCAGATCCTTCTGCTTCTCGCCGAAGCCCGCAATGTCGAAGCTACCATCAGAAGAATAACCCGCGGCGGGGTCTCCGTCTTCCCTCCTCTTTTTTGCGATTTCTTTTCTCCTTTCCCCTTGCGTAGGAGTCTGTCCGGCAGGCGCAACGGGTAGATTTGCGGGCACCGCCAAGGTCGCTGCAAGAGAGAAAGTTAGCTAAAATTCTTAGGTGGTTGCGGGTACAAACAAAGGTCGCAAGACTTACTCTCTTGGCGGCTAACAGTATATAGCCCAGGCAGCAGCGGGATGTAATAGTCAACATCCAGCCTCGCTCCGTCAAGAAACTTGACGATGGCGGTCTCGGCGTCGTTCAGCCGCACGCTCTTGAAGTCAGCGTCTACGCGCAGCTGCGGACTGGTATGGAGGAACCCCAGGTCGCCTTCGAAGATGAGATACCTAGAGGTCCAGTTGTGGATTTTATTCGGCAAGCCCACAACTTTCATTCCCCTGCAGTAGAAGTAGATGATGCCTTTGTACTCAGGGTCTCCCGTCGGGGTGATAGAGCGAACAGAGAAAATTTTCCTGAAAATCTTCAGGGAAAATTCAACCTTTTCAGCCTGCAGATAGGCGATGAAACTGCAGATCGCAACCATACTGTTCGGGGCAAGCTGGCCCGGAACCACCCCGTAGTGCTCGAAGATCTCCGCAATCTCCCAGAGTAGGGGAAATTTGAACCCACAGTCAAAATGGTCTATTGGAATTGCGAGCTGGGTAGCGGTTGAAAAATTCAGACGTTCGTGGTGATCAGGGAGCCGCGCGAGCACGGGCGAGTCCGCCATGTGAACTCTTAAGAACGCTTCCAGATCAGCTTCGGTTAGTCTACTCCTTTTGTGATCAGCAGCATGGAAGGCGGCTGCGGCTTCAGTGCGTGCGGATACCATGTTTTCAGGCCGCAAGTCTTCAGCTCCCACCGTTTTCTACACAAACGAAGAGTGACAATCCTATTTATATAAAAATCGTCTGACATGACAGCCGTCTATCCGCTCAGATCGCTAAGCTAATCCGCTCAGCTCGCCTCTTCCCTGTTTTCCCTGCAAAACCAGATATTTCTCAAGGCTTTGCGGATTCAAAGCCAATCCGCTCAGCTCGCCTCTTCCCTGTTTTCCCTGCAAAATCAGATATTTCTCAAGGCTTTGCGGATTCAAAGCCAATCCGCTCAGCTCGCCTCTTCCCTGTTTTCCCTGCAAAATCAGATATTTCTCAAGGCTTTGCGGATTCAAAGCCAATCCGCTCAGCTCGCCTCTTCCCTGTTTTCCCTGCAAAACCAGATATTTCTCAAGGCTTTGCGGATTCAAAGCCAATCCGCTCAGCTCGCCTCTTCCCTGTTTTCCCTGCAAAATCAGATATTTCTCAAGGCTTTGCGGATTCAAAGCCAATCCGCTCAGCTCGCCTCTTCCCTGTTCTCCCTGCAAATAATTGCGAACTCACAGGAAGCCCACAGGGATTGCAATTTTCTAGTAAACAAGATAAGCAAGCATAAAACGACAGCCCATATAATTTACATTCCGCAACGGGATAATCCAAAAATAATAGTATGCGACGAGCAAAGTATCACAGCACAGATACAATCATACAAGAAAGAGTTTCAGCAACAACATTATACAACAACTTGAAGGATAATGGAAAATAAATGTTTGAGCCTTAACGCCTTCCGCGGTCTCTCTGAGCAGGTCGCACCTCCTCCTCCATTCCAACATGTGCAGCCAGGTCACTTCCTCGCAGGATCTCGCAGTAGAGTTGGGAAACCAGATGGTGCATGTTATTAAAGGTGCGGTGCATATGAGCCATGTCTTTGGCTACCCGCGGAAATGGAATCATTTGAACCGCCAGGGCTGGATCCGCGACCGCCGCGGGCTGTCCGCTTGCCGCAGGGGCCGATCCCTCCCCTACAGCAGGCTGAGGCGCTTGCGATCTCACCCCAGCGGCTTCGCTTACTTGCTTCTTTCCTTCCCTCGCCAAGGCCAAATATTTGCCCCTATAATGGCGGACATCTCCGCTCAGACGATTTTTCTCCTTGTTCGCACTTTCCAATGCGGCTGAAAGGCTGGCGACCTCGCTTTCCAGGATTTTTTCCCGCGCTCTGCTTTTCTTTAGAGCAGTCCGAAGCTCGCATAACTCTTCCTCACTATTCTTCGCTAACAATACACTGTCTTCTTTAGCAGGCAGCTCCTCCTGTGCGAATCTATCAGCAGTCCGCGTCGCGGCCTCTGGCGCATTTGGCGGCGTGGGCACGATCTCGCCAACCTCGATTGAATCAGGCGTGGATTTCTGAACTGCAACAAAGAAAGTGAAGACACCTCAGTATCCAGGCCGCAATGGCTCCAGAAGAAAAAAGAGAAAAGGGAAAAGGTTTTTTATCCACTTTTGGTTATCTTCGCGGCGATCTGGCGACTATCAAGGATAGGTCGCCTCACCCGCTCCGGATCAAAAGCCTCTAGGCGACGCCTCCATTCACGGCGGACTAGTGCTCTTGTCTCGGCCAGCGATCTGCTCGAAGTAACTATGTCATCAGTTTCGGTAAGGATCTTGACTGGCCGCGACTTTCGAGGAGGGGATTTGTACAACCAAGAGCTCTGAAACCGCCTGGTCGCCGGCTGCAACTTACCAGATCGCATCAGCTCGGCAGCAATCTGAAGATCCTCAGTCCGCTTATCCGCCACGAGCTTCTCCGAGGCCGCTTCAACCTTCGCCTTCATTATTGCGAGTTGATCCTCGTTTTTCTTCCTCTCTTCAGCTGGAAAAAAAGAAGAAGGGTCGTCAAGATTTTCTCCTCCAGTTGCGGTATCGGGCTGCAGCACCTCCAGTAGAGAGCGATTTATACTCGCAAGCTGATCGTTATCTATAGAGTCGAGTATCTCAGTGGTTGATAAGCTGAGCGTGGAAGGGGGATCACCTCCTGCGAGCAGAGGATCGGGGGTGACGAGATCATCTTGGACTTCTTTTTCTCGCGGCCTATGCTGCAAGCTCGCAGCTCCAGTCCGCTTGGAGATATTTTTCTCTTTTCGAACTTTCAACTTCTTCTCTACCCGCTCGGCGGCGTTACCATCTCTTTTCCTCTTCTTCTTCTCCTCAGGAGTCTTCTCTAAATCGATGACAACCTGCTTGGGTTCGGGAGCTGAGTTTGGAGCGACAACTTGCTTTTCGATGGAACTGTGGGTCGCGTTCTCAGCGGACTCCTTATCTCGTTCCTCGGCAACCTTCTCTCCCCGCTCCACTATCGTCTCACCAGCAGGAAGCCTCTCCTCGGTCCTTTGCTGCTGGACTTTCGGCGATGAAACTTCCTTTTCCGTTTCTATCCGCAACATGATGGTCCCCGAAGGAGAGCGATGCACCTCCATGCTGGAGGAGTTCGCAGGGTTTTGGTCAGAAACGGAGGGCGGATTCGGTTTCTCCCGTAGAGGACTTGGGGGAGCACTCGCAGTCTTCACAGTATCGCGGACTGGATCCTGCGTCGCCTGGTCCGAACTCTCCCCCTGATGGCGGGCAGGCGCATCTTTTCGATGGCTCGATTTCTTGGGCCGAGAACTCGCTTTCGGCTTCTCACTTGGAGCAGCCATGCTGCCAAAGAACGACCCCAGCCTCGCCATGCCGGACTGGAAAGTCGAGACCGCAAGTGGTGAGTAGCGACCCGTCGCGCAGACAGTTCTGACAGAAGACAGCGCTTCCGGGAGTATTTATAGCACAAATAGCATTAATGATAGTTGCGGGCTCAGCGGTTAAGGAGACATTTTCGGAATTTTCTAAAAACTCAAAAATGTGCGGGGATTATGTTAACCCCAGAATCCGCATCATCTCCAGCCAAGCAATTCACCCCCCTTTCTGCCGGACTCAAGAGTCTCAGTCCGCCCAGGTCGCCGATTTTACACCAGGTGCTCAAGCCGGCGAGCTGCGAGCCAGTTCGCCCAGGTCGCCCAGGTCGCCCTAGGTCTAATTGGCGCTCAAAACGACCAAAGTCCCAGCCCGCAAGCTCAGTCCGCCAGCCTCGCGGACTGCCCGTTCTTTCTCCTCTGTGCCCCGGGCAGTCAGTTATTTTTGCCCTGCCCGTTTGGGCAGGCCCCCAGCCTATAAATAGGGGGAAGTGGTGCACTCAAAGGACGCTAACTCGAGCCCAGGAGCCCACTTGTTAAAGGCTGCGGACTCCAATCTCAGGCGTTCGCGGTCTCGATCCTGCACTACCTCCCTTTTCCCCTCGGTCCGTTAGTAAGCGGTTGCTTGCAGTCCCTTTCTCTCTTCTTCCTTTCTTGCAGGAACTTGAGGGCGCATTTTCTGCATCAACAGCTATCTGCACCCAAGCTTACACAAACACGCATAAATATATATATATATATACATACACATATATATAAAATGAATGGATAAACAAACATAACCTAAAACCAAGCACAAGACTCACCAAGCTCGGTCACACAAAGCTATGCACAGCAAGGCAACAACCTGGCAACACACTACCGGCTAACATAACAAACGTCGAAACGACGCGAAAAACGAATGATCTCAGATTTCGACAAAACTCGCACCGTAGCTAAACACCGCAGCTACAAACACAACGGCGAAGTCAAAAACAACATCCGACGATCAAAACTTGGGCTAACACTGCCCGAACCCAAAACACAAGCATTCCCCGAGAGGCCCAACCGAGACTCCGGCTAGCTGGGGAATCTTGCAAATAGGCTACTAAAGAACCACTAAAGAACCTAAAGAGCTATGACCACTCTCTAACAATGGCAAAGCCGACAACGCGTCATCGTAACGCCAAGCAATGATCAAACCAAAATGCAGAAAAACCGGGGGCGTTACAAATACTATTACAAGAAGAAGAAAACTTCTAAGGATGATAGGTATGACTCTAATCCTAGTAAACAAACTTCTTCTAAAATTGTTTGCTATTATTGCAATAGGCCAGGACATGTCATAGCTGATTTTCCTTATAAAAGAAACTAATCTAAGGAAAATAAGAAGCCTAAAAATAAGGGCAAGAAGGAGAGATCCCTTGTTGCTCAGAAGCAGAAGAGTTGTACTGACTCTTCATCATCAGAATCTAGAGAAGAGGATGAAGCAAAAGCCTATATTGGATTGTTTACTATAGAAGAGGATTCTGTAGAAACTGAATTCCTGCAAATGATGGATTCTATAAATGGGAGTGAAGATAATTATTTTAGAGGGCTGATGGCTTTGACTGAGGAAGATCAGTGTAAGGATCAGCCTTGTTCCAATAAAGTATACAATCCACCATCAGTATCTGATTATTATACTGGATCAGAATCAGAAGCATCATCATCAAGAGATTAGGATGGTTCTGAATCGGAAGGGGATGTTCATCAACTAATTGATGAGTATGGTGGTATTTTGCAAGCTCTTAAGAGAAGCATAATCCTTATCAAAAAGCAGGCTGAGGAAATTACATCTCTTAAATTGGCTGCATCAGATTTAGTAAAAGTGCTAGATTTGAAGCTGAATGAAGTTACCAAACTGAAAAACATAACTGTTATTCAGATGGGTACAATTACCTTCAAAATTATCACATCAAGAGTCTGGAAGTCAGACTTCAAAGTGAGAAGGATATTGTGGCTAAGTTCTCAAAGCCAAAGTCAGTCTTACCCTTAATAGACAACTTTATCTCCCAAAAGTGTAAGACAGGATTAGGATTCAAGGAAAGACCTAGTGTAACGCCCCCGGTTTTTCTGTGTTTTTGTTTGATCATTGTTTGGCGTTACGATGATGCGTTGTCGGCCTTTGCCATTATTAGAGCGTGGTCTTAGCTCTTTAGGTTACTTGTAGCCTATTTGCAAGATTCCCCAGCTAGCCGAAGTCTGTTTTGGTGACTCGGCTGGGCCCTTCAGGGAATACTTGTGTTTTGGCTTCGGGCAGTGTTAGCCTAAGTTTTGATCGTATGATGTTGTTTTCGACTTCGTCGTTGTATTTGTAGCTGGGGTGTTTAGCTACGGTGCGAGTTTTGTCGAAATCCGAGATCATTTGTTTTTTCGCGTCGTTTCGACGTTCGTTTTGTTGGCCGGTAGTGGCTACCTTTTTGTTGTGCGTGGCCTTGTGCGATCGAGCTTGGTAAGTCCGGTGCTTATTTTAGGCTAAGCATGTTTGGCCATTTATGTTATATATATATATATATATATATATATATATATATATATATATATATATATATATATATATATATATATATATATATATATATATATATATATGTTTGTGTGTAAGCTTGGGTGCTGATAGTTTTTTTTATATAAATATATATATGTGCATGATATATATATAAATAAGTATGTGGCTTGGGTGCTGTTTATATATATATATATATATATTTATTTATATGTGCTGTACACACACACACACATATATATATATATATATATATATATATATATTAGATTTTAATGGCCGATTTCTTTAGGAATAGTTTAAAGCTTGCTGGGTGGGGCTCGGGATAGCTGCTAGTGGCTGCTTAAGCTTAGTATTTTATTAGCTAAAGTGAGTGAGTGGGAGAGGGTTTGTATAGGGCCAGATGGATTTCCTCCCCATTTTCCTCCCCTTTTCCCGAGCTTCCTGGCTTCCAACGGAAGGAAGAAGGCGGAAACCCTGAAGCTTTGACCGCGATTCCTGGTGTTCTAGAGCTCGGTTTGTCCGGGAATTTCCAGATTTGAGATGCTCTCGCCGAGAGCTATCTTCCTAGGTATGTATCTCTTGCTTTTAGGCCGTCAATAGGAGCTAGGGTTTTGGTCCTCTTCCCCTTCCTCTTCTCTAAAAGCTCCAGATTTCAGTTTCTCTCTAGGTAGCCCGGCTGTTGGTGCCAACCCGTGACTTGTAGTACAGCAGCTTGAGGCAAGTGGCTCCCTTGCCCTTGCTTACTCTGTTGATCACAAGATTATTTAATTCTTTCTTTTATTTTCCTGTTCATTAGCTAATTAGCCCCCTTGTGCTACTCCAAGTTATTCCTCTATTTTTTTTCCTTCGAATTATCTCGGCAAGTGTCAAGATTAGCAGCTTGCTTGAGTTTTAGCCTAGGGTTAATGGTGTCTTAAGGCTAAGGTTAGGACTGCTAGGTCGGGTAAGGAGGAGTAGCATGAGCCTTGGAATTAATTTTCCAAGGCTCTGCTTGCTGGCTTTGAGTAGAGTTTGGGCTTATTTGGGTTATAGTCTAATTTATTAGGCTGTGGTCGGGTAGGAGAGATAGGAGTGAGAGCTGGAATTAAATCCCAGCTATCGGGTTATGAAGGCTTAGTGGTAAGCTAGTTTGGAGCTGCTGTGGTCAAACTTGCCAAAGCAGGTTTGGCGTTGAGTGAGGTAGACTCACTCAACTCCATGGCCAGGGCTTGCGGTTAAGTCTCTGGCATTGAGCGAGGTAGACTCAGTGAGCACCGCCGTTTCTTTTTAGGCTAATGTTATAGCCTTGGGATGTGAGCTTCGTTAGGGCTGTTAGAAAAGTTTTACCTTCCTAAGGGGAATGCTGGGGGTGTTCGGCTAGTTTTTGAATGCCGACTCGTGGGCTATGAACAAAGGTGGGTGTGGTTATTTGGACTCTGAGGGGTGAATTGTGTGTGCTAAGTTGTGGCCACCACTATGTTTGGACACTGTGGCTAACTTGTTGGGTGTGTGGACCCTGAAGCTGCCACCGGTTGTGTTTTCACCCTTGAGTATATTTGGGGTCTGGTTGTTGGTGTTGGACACTGTGGCCACCCACTCCAGTCCCCCTTATTTTTACACCCCGGTCATTTGCCCACAAGCTTAGGACTGTTAGTTTCCTATGATCTACTTTTGGTTTTTCCCTGCTTTTATGCTGATGCATTTCTTCTGCAGGTTGATTCTTTCCAGAGCGGTAAATTTGTGCTCACACTTAGTGTGTTTTGCCTTTATTGCTCTTTAAGCAATGCTTCTTTCTTTTCCTGCTTCTGTAGTTTAGTACTTTGTTGCCGGGTTGGAAAACCCTTCTTTATTTAAGTAATCTGACACTCCTTTCTTTTATTTATTTCCTTGCTGAGGCATTTCTTTTCTTGAATGTCTCAGGTCCAGGTTGTAGCCGATTGAGCGGCTGACTTTCCATTTGCTGGGTCTTGCTAGTAGCCTCTAGGGTAGCAGAGTTGCAGATCACTCCCTTGTGAGGTAGTCATTTTCTTTTCTGTATGGACATGCACACTCACCGGTGGGTTCGTGTCGGGTTGTCAACGCCCACTAGTGGCTTACTTGTTTTGCTAAATATGAATTTAGACTACTGTGTTTGCCCTCTTGGGGTTGTTTACTTGCTTCTGGGAAGGTTTTATGCTAGGTTGCATGTTAGGTATTTTAAAACCCTAAACTATTATATGTACCTCATGCATATCATATTTGCAAAACTAAAGCACTATCTTCTTCAAGCGTAAAGAATAATTTTCAAATATAAATACTATACTCACCTTAGGTGTCGTGCATTTTATAAGTGGTCTCTGGTGGACTCTTATACTCATTTAGGGTGTCAAATTAACTAAATCAAAGTATTTTTCTGCTGTAGCATATATATATATTTTTTCTTAGCGTGGACTAGCTGATCCACTGTGCTGAGGGATACGGCCTTCAGATAAACTGGTTTTTTATTAAATTAAGACTTATGATTTGTTGCTTTGGTGTGTCGCCTGAGCGTCGACAGTTATCCCTTGCTCGACGTGGCATCACAACGCGTATTTTCCCTTACTCTAATACTTCTTAACCTCGGGGAAAATGCGGGTCATGACAGTTGTTATCAGAGGGAGGTTGTCTTGATAATTGGTCGGGCAACCTGTCCTTTGATTACAATTATCAAGACAACCTCCCTCTGATAACAACTGTCATGACCCGCATTTTCCCCGAGGTTAAGAAGTATCAGAGTAAGGGAAAATACGGGTTGTGATGCCACGTCGAGCAAGGGATAACTGCCGACGCTCTGGCGACACACCAAAGCAACAAATCATAAGTCTTAATTTAATAAAAAACCAGTTTATCTAAAGGCCGTATCCCTCGGCACAGTGGATCAGCTAGTCCATGCTATGAAAAAATATATATATGTGCTACAGTAGAAAAATACTTTGATTTAGTTAATATGACACCCTAAATGAGTATAAGAGTCCACCAGAGGCCACTTATAAAATGCACGACACCTAAGGTGAGTATAGTATTTATATTTGAAAATTATTCTTTACGCTTGAAGAAGATAGTGCTTTAGTTTTGCAAATATGATATGCATGAGGTACACATATAATAGTTTAGGGTTTTAAAATACTTAACATGCAACCTAGCATAAAACCTTCCCAAAAGCAAGTAAACAACCCCAAGAGGGCAAAAACAGTAGTCTAAATTCATATTTAGCAAAACAAGTAAGCCACTAGTGGGCGTCGACAACCCGACACGAACCCACCGGTGAGTGTGCATGTCCATACAGAAAAGAAAATGACTACCTCACAAGGGAGTGATCTGCAACTCTGCTACCCTAGAGGCTACCAGCAAGACCCAGCAAATGGAAAGTCAGCCGCTCAATCGGCTACAACCTGGACCTGAGACATTCAAGAAAAGAAATGCCTCAGCAAGGAAATAAACAAAAGAAAGGAGTGTCAGATTACTTAAATAAAGAAGGGTTTTCCAACCCGGCAACAAAGTACTAAACTACAGAAGCAGGAAAAGAAAGAAGCATTGCTTAAACAGCAATAAAGGCAAAACACACTAAGTGTGAGCACAAATTACCGCTCTGGAAAGAATCAACCTGCAGAAGAAATGCATCAGCATAAAAGTAGGGAAAAACCAAAAGTAGATCATAGGAAACTAACAGTCCTAAGCTTGTGGGCAAATGACCGGGTGTAAAAATAAGGGGGACTGGAGTGGGTGGCCACAGTGTCCAACACCAACAACCAGACCCCAAAAATACTCAAGGGTGAAAACACAACCGGTGGCAGCTTCAGGGTCCACACACCCAACAAGTTGGCCACAGTGTCCAAACTTAGTGGTGGCCACAACTTAGCACACACAATTCACCCCTCAGAGTCCAAATAACCACACCCACCTCTAGTTATAGCCCACGAGCCGGCATTCAAAAACTAGCCGAACACCCCCAACATTCCCCTTAGGAAGGTAAAACTTTTCTAACAGCCCTAACGAAGCTCACATCCCAAGGCTATAACATTAGACTAAAAAGAAACGGCGGTGCTCACTGAGTCTACCTCGCTCAATGCCAGAGACTTAACCGCAAGCCCTGGCCATGGAGTTGAGTGAGTCTACCTCACTCAACGCCAAACCTGTTTTGGCAAGTTTGACAACAGCAGCTCCAAACTAGCTTACCACTAAGCTTTACATAACCCGAGAGCTGGGATTTAATTCCAGCTCTCACTCCTATCTCTCCTACCCGACCACAGCCTAATAAATTAGACTATAACCCAAATAAGCCCAAACTCTACTCAAAGCCAGCAAGCATAGCCTTGGAAAATTAATTCCAAGGCTCATGCTACTCCTCCTTACCCGACCTAGCAGTCCTAACCTTAGCCTTAAGACACCATTAACCCTAGGCTAAAACTCAAGCAAGCTGCTAATCTTGACACTTGCCGAGATAATTCGAAGGAAAAAAAATAGAGGAATAACTTGGAGCAGCACAAGGGGGCTAATTAGCTAATGAACAGGAAAATAAAAGAAAGAATTAAATAATCTTGAGATCAACAGAGTAAGCAAGGGCAAGGGAGCCTCTTGCCTCAAGCTGCTGCACTACAAGTCACGGGTTGGCACCAACAGCCGGGCTACCTAGAGAGAAACCGAAATCTGGAGCTTTTAGAGAAGAGGAAGGGGAAGAGGACCAAAACCCTAGCTCCTATTGACGGCCTAAAAGCAAGAGATACATACCTAGGAAGATAGCTCTCGGCGAGAGCATCTCAAATCTAGAAATTCCCGGACAAACCGAGCTCTAGAACACCAGGAATCGCCGGTCAAAGCTTCAGGGTTTCCGCCTTCTTCCTTCCATTGGAAGCCAGGAAGCTCGGGAAAAGGGGAGGAAAATGGGGAGGAAATCCATCTGGCCCTATACAAACCCTCTCCCACTCACTCACTTTAGCTAATAAAATACTAAGCTTAAGCAGCCACTAGCAGCTATCCCGAGCCCCACCCAGCAAGCTTTAAACTATTCCTAAAGAAATCGGCCATTAAAATCTAATATATATATATATTTATATATATATATATATATATATATATATATATATATATATATATATATATATATATATATATATATATATATATATATGTTTGTGTGTAAGCTTGGGTGCTGATAGTTTTTTTATATAAATATATATATATATGCATGATATATATATAAATAAGTATGTGGCTTGGGTGCTGTTTATATATATATATTTATATGTGCTGTACACACACACACACACACACACACACACACAAACATATATATATATATATATATATATATTTATATATATACATATATACATACATATATATATATATATAACATAAAAGGCCAAACATGCTTAGCCTAAAATAAGCACCGGCCTTACCAAGCTCGATCACACAAGGCCATGCACAACAAAAAGGTAGCCACTACCGGCCAACAAAACGAACGTCGAAACGACGCGAAAAAACAAATGATCTCGGATTTCGACAAAACTCGCACCGTAGCTAAATACCCCAGCTACAAACACAACGACGAAGTCGAAAACAACATCATACGATCAAAACTTAGGCTTACACTGCCCGAAGCCAAAACACAAGTATTCCCTGAAGGGTCCAGCCGAGTCACCAAAACAGACTTCGACTAGCTGGGGAATCTTGCAAATAGGCTACAAGTAACCTAAAGAGCTAAGACCAGGCTCTAATAATGGCAAAGGCCGACAACGCATCATCGTAACGCTAAACAATGATCAAACAAAAACACAGAAAAACCGGGGGCATACACTAGGTCTTTCCTTAAATCCTAATCCTGTCTTACACTTTTGGGAGATAAAGTTGTCTATTAAGGGTAAGACTGACTTTGGCTTTGAGAACTTAGCCACAATATCCTTCTCACTTTGAAGTCTGACTTCCAGACTCTTAAAGTGATAATTTTGAAGGTAATTGTACCCATCTGAATAACAATTATGTTTTTCAGTTTGGTAACTTCATTCAGCTTCAAATCTAGCACTTTTACTGAATCTGATGTAGCCAATTTAAGAGATGTAATTTCCTCAGCCTGCTTTTTGATAAGGATTATGCTTCTCTTAAGAGCTTGCAAAATACCACCATACTCATCAATTAGTTGATGAACATCCCCTTCCGATTCAGAACCATCCTAATCTCTTGATGATGATGCTTCTGATTCTGATCCAGTATAATAATCAGATACTGATGGTGGATTGTATACTTTAGTGGAACAAGGCTGATCCTTGCACTGATCTTCCTCAGTCAAAGCCATCAGCCCTCTACAATAATTATCTTCACTCCCATTTATAGAATCCATCATTTGCAGGAATTCACTTTCTATAGAATCCTCTTCTATAGTAAACAATCCAATATAGGCTTTTGCTTCATCCTCTTCTCTAGATTCTGATGATGAAGAGTCAGTACAACTCTTCTGCTTCTGAGCAACAAGGGATCTCTCCTTCTTGCCCTTATTTTTATGCTTCTTCTTTTCCTTAGATTAGTTTCTTTTATAAGGACAATCAGCTATGACATGTCCTAGCCTATTGCAATAATAGCAAACAATTTTAGAAGAAGTTTGTTTACTAGGATTAGAGTCATACCTGTCATCCTTAGAAGTTTTCTTCTTCTTGTAATAGTAATTGTAACGCCCCCGATTTTTCTGCATTTTGGTTTGATCATTGCTTGGCGTTAAGATGATGCGTTGTCGGCTTTTGCCATTGTTAGAGCGTGGTCATAGCTCTTTAGGTTCTTTAGTGGTTCTTTAGTAGCCTATTTGCAGGATTCCCCAGCTAGTCGGAGTCTGTTTTGATGACTCGGTTGGGCCTCTCGGGGAATGCTTGTGTTTTGGCTTCGGGCAGTGTTAGCCCAAGTTTTGATCGTCGGATGTTGTTTTTGACTTCGTCGTTGTGTTTGTAGCTGCGGTGTTTAGCTACGGTGCGAGTTTTGTCGAAATCCGAGATCATTCTTTTTTCGCGTCGTTTCGACGTTTGTTGTGTGAGCCGGTAGTGTGTTGCCAGGTTGTTGCCTTGCTGTGCATAGCTTTGTGTGACCGAGCTTGGTGAGTCTTGTGCTTGGTTTTAGGTTATGTTTGTTTATCCATTCATTTTATATATATGTGTATGTATATATATAAATATATTTATGCGTGTTTGTGTAAGCTTGGGTGCAGATAGCCTTTTTATATTAACTTTTATATATAGATATTTGCATAAAAATGTATTTATTTATGTGCTGAATATATATATGTAAATGTGTATATATAAGTTTATAGTTTCTTTATCCAGCAAAGGGGGCGGGTTTATGAGGTGCAGTAGTGGCCGATTGCCTTATTTAAGTTATATTTTTAAAGCAACTAGTGCTTGGGTTAGGGTTTATTTTATTTGGCAATAGTGAGTGAGTGGAGGGCTTGTAATTAAAGGTGCCATCTAGCTTTTTCTTCCCCATTTCCCCGAGCTAGGGCTTGGCTTCCAGCAGAAGGAAGCAAGGGGGAGGCGGTGGAGCTGCTGCTTGGCCGGCGGTTTGGTGGAGCTTGCTGGGCAGTTTTCTCTCGGGATAGGGCAGGTTTGGCTGCTCTCAACCCGACCCTTCTTTCTAGGTTTGTATTTTGAGATTTCGTGCTGTCAATAGGAGCTAGGGTTTCCGATTTCTTCTTCTTCTCTAAAAGAAAACTTCAGATCTTGCTCCTAGGTTGCTGGTTTTGCAGCAGGCCGAGCCACCTGTGCCATGCTTGGTGTTCCCGCAGCTTTTTCTCCTTGACCGAATTTAGGCAAGTGGCTCCCTGCCATTGCAGTTTTATGTTTTATATCTTTTTTTTTCTTCTTTTCATTCTCAGTTGTGGTCCAGGTTATAGCTGGAGTTAAGTTTTAGTATTATTCAAGGGGTAGGCTAAGTCTTTTTGAGTGTTGGTTTAGGTTTCCTGTAGGGTAGCTGTAGCCGGGTAGGAGAGAAAGCTTTAAATTGTTTTTTGCAAAGAATCTGTCTTTTTAGAACCTAGGAAAGCTTCATAGTCCTGTCAGATTTGATTGAAACTGCAGTTGCTATACCACTGTCAACTTGCTGTAGAGTATAAATTGCTGAGTTCCTAATTGGTAGGCTCGGTTTTGTGCTATTTTGGTTTGATAGAGGTGGTAGCTGCAGTAGCAATTTTCCCTTTCCTTAGTCTGGATGATTAGATTGTTTCTGGGCTAGTTATAGTGGTCTGGCGTGACATGAAGAGTATAGGAATTAAAATTTTAGTTCTCTGTCTCCAGGCGTTGAGAGGGCTGAGATGTTAGTTTTAGGATTTTTGGCTAAGTCTTTAACCTTGGGATGTGTGCTTATTTAGGACTGTTAGAGGAATCTTTTTCCTTCCTAAAGGGGATGTTGGGGGTGTTCGGCTTGTTTTTGCATGCCGACTCGTGGGCTATGACCGGAGGGTGTGTTGTTGTTTGGACTCTCAGGGGTGAATTGTGTGTGCTAAGCTGTGGCCACCACTATGTTTGGACATTGTGGCCAACTTGTTAAATGTGTGGACCCTGGAGTTGCCACCAGTTGTGATTTCACCCTTGAGTATTTTTGGGGTCTGGTTCTTGGTGTTGGACACTGCGGACACCCATTCCAGCCCCCTTATTTTTTTTTACACCCGAGTCATTTGCCCACAAGCTTAGCACTGTTAGTTTCCTATTGTCTACTTTTGGTTTTTTCCTTGCTTTTATGCTGATGCATTTCTACTGCAGGTTGATACTTTCCAGAGCAGGTAGTTTTGTGCTCACACTTAGTGTGTTTTGCCTTTATTGCTCTATATGTAATGCTTCTTTCTGTTCCTTCTCCTGTGGTTTAGTATTTTGTTGTCGGGTTGGAAAACCTTTCTTTATTTAAACAATATGACACTCCTTTCTTTTGATTATTTCCTTGCTGAGGCATTTCTTTTCTTGAATGCCTCAGGTCTAGGTTGTAGCCGATTGAGCGGCTGATTTTCTTTTGTGGGTCTTGCTGGTAGCCTCCAGGGTAGCAGAGTTGCAGATCATTCCCTTGTGAGGTAGTTATCTCTTTTTTTCTGTATAGACATGCACACTCACCGATAGGTTTGTGTCGGGTTGTCGACGCCCACCGGTGGCTTACTTGTTTAGCTAAATATGAGTTAAAACTGCTGTTTTCGCCCTTTTTCTTGGGATTGGTTTCTTGCTTCTGGGAAGGATTTATGCTAGGTTGCATGTTAGGTATTTTAAAACCCTAAACTATTATATGTACTCATCCATAACATGTTTGCCAGCTAAAACACTATATTCTTAACGCGTAAAACATCTTTTAATATATATATATTACTCATCGTAGGCATCATGAATTTTTTAAGTGGTCTCTGGTGGACCCTTATGCTCACTATGGGTGTCAAATTAACTGAATCAAAGTATTTTTCCGCTGTAAGCATTTATATTTTCTCAGCGTAGACTAACTGATCCACTGTGCCGAGGGATACGGCCTTCAAACAAACTGGTTTTCTATTAAATTAAAACTTGTGATTTATGGTTTTGGTGTGTCGCCTAAGCGTCGGCAGTTATCCCCTGCTCGACGTGGCATCACAGTGCATATTTTCCCTTACTCTGATACTTCTTAACCTCGGGGAAAAAGAGGGTCGTGACAGTTGGTATAAGAGGGAGGTTGTCTTAACAATTGGTCGGGCAACCTGTCCTTTTGATTGCATTAGACGTTTAGCTTCATAAGCATACACTCGCCGATATGTCATCAGCACATCTTGGCCGAAGCACGAACACTACACTCATAAGCATAAAGAAGTATACGGGGCATATTATGTAGTATGAGATGTATAATATGTGTTTGTATATGGATCCACCATAGGAGGCAACATGTGAGGGTTATGTAGTATGGGATGCATAACCTCACCACATGGATGCGGCTAGCACGTTTTTCTTTTTTGTTGCATGGGAATGTTATGTAGTATGGGATGCATAATATTTTCATGTGTACGCCACCCATGGCATGCATTAAGGCCTTTTTAGAATGCATAGCACGGCAAGCATGGCATAATATTTCATAAGCACAACGTGCCAGACTAAAGATTTGCATGATGACATATGTACACACATGGTTTTGAGTCAAAATGAATATAAAAGCATGCATCCATGATGTAGGCACATGAGTTAGTGTGATGGTAGTGAACCATCGTAAGTTAAGCATGGCATCATCATTATAAAACAAATCCCAGAGCAAGATTTGCAGTAACAATTCATATTTAAGTATGCTTGTCTGTACCGGGTAGGCTAGTTTTAGTAGTTGGGATGGGTTTTAATTAGGATTGGTGTGATTATAGGATGGCGAAGCGTCCTGCGACGCGATCGACTCCCCAATCTCCGGGTGAGTCTTCGGGATCCCAGAGCGAGGCCCTGATCGAGAGCTTGCGGCTAAGTAATGAAGCCTTGGCAAGACAGATGGTGGACATGCAGAGCCAGATCCAGTCGTTGGTAGCAGTAGTGGCAGGGCAGACTCAGAGAGCTCAGGACCCCGTTGGGGGTGTAACTGTTCCTCCTCCTATGGTACCTCCTGTTGTGGTGCCACCGGAGATGGCATTTATTTCTTAATTTCAGCGACTTGGACAACCTACCTATGATGGAAAAGCGGATTTCATGGTTTTGGATGACTGGCTGATTTCTATAGAGGAGATGTTCTCCTATTCCGGGATTACGGATGATCAGAAAGTAATGCTCGCTGCCTACCAGCTCAAGGGATTGGCAAAGACTTGGTGGCTGAGGGAGAAGGAATGTGTGGTGGCAGGATGCACCTGGGAGTCGTTTAAGGAGATGCTGTTGAGTAAATTTCTGCCCTCGGTCGAGCGGGACCGGTTGATGAAAGACTTCCTACATTTGAAGCAAAGGAAACTCACGGTTAGTGAGTATGAGATTGAGTTTTGCAAACTGAGTTGGTTTGCTCTTGGACTTGTGAGTGTTGAAGCAGACCAGGTTAAGCGGTTTCTGGGTGGGCTAAGAAGCGATGTTCAGTAGTTGGCAAATGCCTATGGAGCAGTCAGTTATGCCAGAGCAGTGGAAGCTGCTTTAAAAGTTTAGTCCATTGAGAATGCTAATAACATAGGCCATCAGGCGAGGCAAGACAAGCGGAAGTCTGTTGGGAGGGGAAGGCCCCCAGGAACCTGATGCAGTTTCAAGGAAGAAGACCAAGGGGACGTGTAGCTTCTGCGGCCGGCCAGGCCACCCCCTGGAGAAGTGCTTCAAGAGATTGGCAGCGCAGAAGAAAGAGCTAGTCCATGCTATTCAGGGCGCACCCAGAGGAGATGTGGTGTGTACCCTGTGCAGAAGGAAGGGGCAAGATGTGGCCCGTTGTTGGTCGAAAGATAAAGTTTGCTTCCAGTATGGGCAGAAGGGTCATCTCAAGTCGAGGTACCCTCAGGCGCAGCCCGTTCTTCCAGTAGTTCCTTTACAGACTTTGCCGCCACCCCCGCTAGCGGATAAAGCCAAAGGGAAGCTTAATGTTATCTCTGCAGAGGAAGCGGCGACTTCGACCCAGGTCATTTCAGGTTAGATTTCTTCTTAACTTGAATTTTCTACCTCTTGTATAGTTCAGCTTTTGTTTTCCCCTTAGTTTTGTGGATTGCGATTTAAGGTAAAGAACCGTTCGGCGCGCGTTCTTTTCGACTCTGGTGCCACCCACTCTTTTGTTGCTAGGGCTTTTGTGGAGCGATTCCATTTGAGCTTAGATCGTGTTGGTGGAGCTTTCAGCGTCAAGTTTCCTTCGGGTGACTCTGTGATTTCAGACTCGGGTATTCAGGGCTGCCCAATCTTTTTGGGAGACTTTCTAGCTAAGGCATATCTGAAAGTGATTGATCTAGAGGACTTCGACGTTATCCTAGGCATGGACTGGTTGTCCAAATATGATGCGGTTATCCAGTGCAAGGGTAAGCGCTTGCACTTCGTGAAGGATGACGGTCAGCCCGAGAGCGTTTTTGCCGACCCTCTCAAGGAGCCTCCGATTGTTTCTGCGGTACGTGCTTGCAATTTGCTTGTTCTGAGCTGTTTTGCCTGTTTGGTCTCTCTAGTAGGTGCGGATGTTAGTGTGCCGCGGTTGGAAGAGACTCCTGTTGTTTGTGAGTTCCCCGATGTTTTTTTTGTTGGTCTTCCCGGACTTCCAGCCGATAGAGATGTTGAGTTCATTATAGATTTGGAGTCGGTTACGTGTGCTAAAGCGCCGTACCGCATGGCCCCGCGAGAGCTGGAGGAGTTGCGGATCCAGCTAGATGAGATGTTCGCAAAGGGTTTTATCAGGCCGAGTTCGTCGCCCTGGGGTGCACCTGTGTTGTTCGTAAAGAAGAAAGATGGGTCGATGAGGCTATGCATCGACTACAAAGAGCTGAACAAGGTTACAATAAAGAACAGGTACCCACTACCTCAGATCGATGATTTGTTTGCCCAGCTGAGTGGTAGTGCTGTGTTTTCAAAGATAGACCTTCGTTCGGGCTATCACCAGTTGAGGATTCGAGAGTCTGATATTCTGCGGACGGCGTTCCGCTCTCGTCATGGGCACTTTGAGTTCTTAGTCATGTCTTTTGGTTTGACTAATGCGCCTTCAGCCTTCATGGATTTGATGAACTGCGTGTTCAAGGAGTATTTAGACAAGTTCGTGATTGCCTTCATTGATGATGTTTTGGTGTACTCCCGGAGTGCGGAAGAGCATGATCGACATTTGCGTCTAGTTTTGGCGACTCTGAGAGATCATAAGCTTTATGCCAAGCTGAGAAAATGTGAGTTTTGGCTGCCTCAAGTATCCTTCCTAGGCCATGTGGCGAACAAGGAGGGGATCTCAGTAGACCCGGAGAAGATCGCTGCTGTTATGGAGTGGGCGAGGCCTGTTACGCCTCGTGAGATCAGAAGCTTCTTGGGTTTGGCAGGTTATTATAGAAGATTTGTGAAGGGATTCTCCACCCTGTCTGCGCCCTTGACCCGGTTGACACAAAGGAATGTATCCTTTGTTTGGAATGGCAAGTGTGAGGAAGCTTTTGAGGAGCTTAAGAAGAGGCTATGTTCAGCCCCTATTCTATCTTTGCCTACTGAAGGTGTCGAGTATGAGGTATATGTGGTTGCTTCCCATATTGGACTGGGGTTCGTGCTGATGCAAGATGGAAAGGTGATTGCATATGGGTCGAGACAGCTAAAGACTCGTGAGAGGAATTACCCTACGCACGACCTGGAGTTTGCTGCTGTGATTTATGCTTTGAAGTTGTGGAGGAATTTACTTTATGGTGTACAGTGCAAGATTTTTACTGATCACAAGAGCTTGAAGTATGTCTTCACGCAGAAGGAGTTGAACCTGTGTCAGCGTCGATGGTTAGAGTACATGACCGACTATGATGTTGAGATTCAGTATCATCCGGGCAAGGCCAATGTGGTGGCCGATGCCCTGAGTCGGAAATCAGGAAAGATCTTTGGTCTCACAGCTGAGTCGTTGGTAGATGAGTTTCTGTTGATGGAGATTTCTATGGGTAGCTGTGATGGGCAGAGTAGCCTGGCAGTGGAAGAGCCTTCATGGATCGCGCTTACGAGATTGCATCAGAAAGATGATCTTGACCTTCTGCAGTTGTATGTTCGAGCTGAGAAAGGCGAGCTGTCGGATTTTTCTATAGATGATTTGGGTACCTATAGATACCGAGGCAGACTTTGCATTCCCGCTGTTGGCGATATCAGGGCTATGGTGTGCAGGGAAGCCCATGGATCTAGCGTTGCCTACAACCCAGGATCCACTAAGTTGTACCGCGATGTGAAGCAGATTGCCTAGTGGTATGGGATGAAGGGATACATAGCCAAATTTGTTTCTGAATATAAGACTTGTAAGCAAGTGAAGGCTGATCATGGAAGACCAGGTGGCAAGCTGACCCCCTTGGAGATTCCAGCTTGGAAGTGGGAAAGCATCTCAATGGATTTCATTACAGGCTTACCAAGGTCCTCGAGGGGGCATGATTTGGTATGGGTGATCGTGGACAGACTGACGAAGTGTGCCCACTTCGTGCCATTCAAGATTGATTACCCGATGAAAAAGATAGCTGAGCTGTATATGGAAGAGGTTATCAGATTGCATGGCGTCCCCGTGAGCATCATATCAGATCGAGACTCCACGTTCACGTCTCGTTTTTGGAAGAGCCTTCAGGAAGGATTGGGGACAGATTTGAGGTATTCCACTGCTTACCACCCGCAGACTAACGACCAAACAGAGCGAGTAAACCAGATTGTGGAATATATGATTCGATGTTATATTCTAGAGCATGGTGGGGCGTGGTACGAGCATTTGACGCTTATGGAATTTACTTATAACAACAGCTATCAGGAAAGCTTGCAAATGGCTCCGTTTGAGGCTTTATATGGGAGGCGCTGCAGGACTCCCTTGTATTGGGCTGAGGTTGGCGAGAAATCGTTTCTGGGTCCAGAGGCTCTCGAGGAGATGGAAATTTCAGTGAAGCTTATTCGGGAAAAGCTTCGAATAGCCCAGGAAAGAAATGAAAAGAACGCCAACCGGCGTAGGTCAGATTTGGAATTTGCTGTGGGGGACCAGGTGTTTTTAAAGGTTTCCCCGATGACAGGGATCAAGATATTTGGGAAAGACCGGAAGTTGGACCCGAGATATGTGGGGCCATTCAGGGTTATTGAGCGGATTGGTGTGGCAGCTTATAGGCTGGTGTTGCCCGCAAATTTTCCCGGCGTACATGATGTTTTTCACGTCAGTCAGCTGCGGAAGTGTGTGCATAGTGTCAGGCAGGTTTTGGATTCTGTGCCTCTGTTAGAGCCGAACCTTTCTTACGTGGAAGTGCATGTCCGCATTTTGGATGCTCGAGATCACGTGTTGCGGAAGAAGACGATTCCTATGGTGAAAGTCTTGTGCAAGAACCACGATGTTGAAAGCGCGACTTGGGAGCTGGAGTCAGCTATGAGGAAGGCTTACCCTCACCTTTTCCCCTGACTTGTGCCTGGTATGTTTGCACTCTTTCTTTTATGGCTTTTGATTAGCTTGTTCTTTTTCCCTTTTGATTAGAAGGGTTGTGTGTAAAGTTTCGGGGTGAAACTTTCTTTTAGGGGCAGTGACTGTAACGCCCCCGGTTTTTCTTCATTTTGGTTTGATCATTGCTTGGCGTTACGATGACGCGTTGTCGGCTTTTGCCATTGTTAGAGCATGGTCATAGCTCTTTAGGTTCCTTTAGTGGTCCTTTCGTAGCCTATTTGCAAGATTCCCCAGCGAGCCGGAGTCTGTTTTGGTGACTCGGTTGGGCCTCTCGAGGAATGTTTGTGTTTTGGCTTCGGGTAGTGGTAGCCAAAGTTTTGATCGTCGGATGTTGTTTTCGACTTCGCCGTTGTGTTTGTAGCTGCGGTGTTTAGCTACGGTGCGAGTTTTGTCGAAATCCGAGATCATTCGTTTTTCGCTATTGATGCACGAAATGCGACGGGGAAAACGGGCACCACCAGCTAACCGTTCGAGCACTGGGGAGTAGGGGAGAAGGCTGTCGACCAGTCGGTTACTAGCGACTAGGAATGTCGGATAAAACTGGGCAGAGAAAAGAGAGAAAGGGCCGCTATCAGCGGCAACACCAGAGTTCGCCCGTCGCGGCTTAAATGCCTCTCCTGCGGTGGACTTTCCTTTTAGCTATGAAAAATCGGTTACATCGGTTAGAAGAGAAGAGCCCGAGCAAATAGGTATCCGCTAAAGGAGAAATTCGAACCCGCTGCCACAGGCGGCAAGCTTGGGAATCCGAATTCTGTCCCTAGGAGGGTACTGTTCACGTCTATTTATAGGCTCGGGGACCTGCCCAAACGGGCAGGGCTAAAAATACCGGCTACCCGATGTACAGGAGAAACGGGCAGCGGTGACCAGACACAGGGAAGAGAAAGGAGAGGCGGCCATCTAGCCGCGCGGACAGGCGGATAGACAGCTCCTGACTGATTGCACCTGGACGCTTGCCAAGCCAGGGAGGCACCGCGGGTAGACGGTCAGGCGGCTAGGAGTTGGCTTGCCGCTGGGAGTTGGGGAGCGGTCAGATCCAGGGTTAACATAATCCCCGCACATTTTTAAATTCAGGAGGAATTTCGAAAATGTAGTTAACCGTCTGACCGCGAGCACAATTAATGCCTTCAAAACTATAAATAGCGCTGGAGCGGTCAGATCCAGGGTTAACTGTTGATGCACGAAATGCTACGGGGAAAACGGGCACCACCAGCTAACCGTTCGAGCACTGGGGAGTAGGGGAGAAGGCTGTCGACCAGCCGGTTACTAGCGACTAGGAATGTCGGATAAAACCGGGCAGAGAAAAGAGAGAAAGGGCCGCTATCAGCGGCAACACCAGAGTTCGCCCGCCGCGGCTTAAATGCCTCTCCTGCGGCGGACTTTCCTTTTAGCTATGAAAAATCGGTTACAACGGTTAGAAGAGAAGAGCCCGAGCGAACAGGTATCCGCTAAAGGAGAAATTCGAACCCGCTGGCACAGGCGGCAAGCTTGGGAATCCGAATTCTGTCCTTTTTCTGAAACGCGGGGCTTCTTCGTAACTGGAAACCTTGTCAGCAACTCGGGCGGACAGACCGGGTAGGAGGTCGAATAGCCCGGCGAATATCCCGGACAGGTAGGCGAGTAGGCCGGCGGATCGACCTGCTTGCTGTCCGCTGGGGTTTGGTTGGCTGGTGTAACCGGAATTATTGCGGACTGCAAGCCTAACCGCTGATTAATTGCGGCTAGATTTGCATTGATCGCGGCGAGCTGCCGGATCATCTCTTGGCGAGTTCGGTTTTCTTCCCGGCGGGACTGCAGAAGAGCTTCCAAGAGCATAACTTCGCTGGGGCTGAGGTTGTTCTGAACGGACTGCCGGTCTGACATTGTATGGCCGCTGAACTTCAGCGACTAGCCGATATCTGAAGGTCGCGTGTTAAATGTTGATGCACGAAATGCGACGGGGAAAACGGGCACCACCAGCTAACCGTTCGAGCACTGGGGAGTAGGGGAGAAGGCTGTCGACCAGTCGGTTACTAGCGACTAGGAATGTCGGATAAAACCGGGCAGAGAAAAGAGAGAAAGGGCCGCTATCAGCGGCAACACCAGAGTTTGCCCGCCGCGGCTTAAATGCCTCTCCTGCGGCGGACTTTCCTTTTGCTATGAAAAATCGGTTACAGCGGTTAGAAGAGAAGAGCCCGAGCGAACAGGTATCCGCTAAAGGAGAAATTCGAACCCGCTGCCACAGGCGGCAAGCTTGGGAATCCGAATTCTGTCCCTAGGAGGGTACTGTTCACGTCTATTTATAGGCTCGGGGACCAGCCCAAACGGGCAGGGCTAAAAATACCGGCTGCCCGATGTACAGGAGAAACGGGCAGCGGTGACCAGACACAGGGAAGAGAAAGGAGAGGCGGCCATCTAGCCGCGCGGACAGGCGGATAGACAGCTCCTGACTGACTGCACCTGGACGCTTGCCAAGCCAGGGAGGCACCGCGGGTAGACGGTCAGGCGGCTAGGAGTTGGCTTGCCGCTGGGAGTTGGGGAGCGGTCAGATCCAGGGTTAACATAATCCCCGCACATTTTTAAATTCAGGAGGAATTTCGAAAATGTAGTTAACCGTCTGACCGCGAGCACAATTAATGCCTTCAAAACTATAAATAGCGCTGGAGCGGTCAGATCTAGGGTTAACTGTTGATGCACGAAATGCGACGGGGAAAACGGGCACCACCAGCTAACCGTTCGAGCACTGGGGAGCAGGGGAGAAGGCTGTCGACCAGTCGGTTACTAGCGACTAGGAATGTCGGATAAAACCGGGCAGAGAAAAGAGAGAAAGGGCCGCTATCAGCGGCAACACCAGAGTTCGCCCGCCGCGGCTTAAATGCCTCTCCTGCGGCGGACTTTCCTTTTAGCTATGAAAAATCGGTTACAGCGATTAGAAGAGAAGAGCCCGAGCGAACAGGTATCCGCTAAAGGAGAAATTCGAACCCGCTGCCACAGGCGGCAAGATTGGGAATCCGAATTCTGTCCTTTTTCTGAAACGCGGGGCTTCTTCGTAACTGGAAACCTTGTCGGCAACTCGGGCGGACAGACCGGGTAGGAGGTCGAATAGCCCGGCGAATATCCCGGATAGGTAGGCGAGTAGGCCGGCGGATCGACCTGCTTGTTGTCCGCTGGGGTCTGGTTGGCTGGTGTAACCGGAATGATTGCGGACTGCAAGCCTAACCGCTGATTAATTGCGGCTAGATTTGCATTGATCGCGGCGAGCTGCCGGATCATCTCTTGGCGAGTTCGGTTTTCTTCCCGGCGGGACTGCAGAAGAGCTTCCAAGAGCATAACTTCGCTGGGGCTGAGGTTGTTCTGAACGGACTGCCGGTCTGACATTGTATGGTCGCTGAACTTCAGCGACTAGCCGATATCTGAAGGTCGCGTGTTAACTGTTGATGCACGAAATGCGACGGGGAAAACGGGCACCACCAGCTAACCGTTCGAGCACTGGGGAGTAGGGGAGAAGGCTGTCGACTAGTCGGTTACTAGCGACTAGGAATGTCGGATAAAACCGGGCAGAGAAAAGAGAGAAAGGGCCGCTATCAGCGGCAACACCAGAGTTCGCCCGTCGCGGCTTAAATGCCTCTCCTGCGGCGTACTTTCCTTTTAGCTATGAAAAATCGGTTACAGCGGTTAGAAGAGAAGAGCCCAAGCGAACAGGTATCCGCTAAAGGAGAAATTCGAACCCGCTGCCACAGGCGGCAAGCTTGGGAATCCGAATTCTGTCCCTAGGAGGGTACTGTTCACGTCTATTTATAGGCTCGGGGACCTGCCCAAACAGGCAGGGCTAAAAATACCGGCTGCCCGATGTACAGGAGAAACGGGCAGCGGTGACCAGACACAGGGAAGAGAAAGGAGAGGCGGCCATCTAGCCGCGCGGACAGGCGGATAGACAGCTCCTGACTGATTGCACCTGGACGCTTGCCAAGCCAGGGAGGCACCGCGGGTAGACGGTCAGGTGGCTAGGAGTTGGCTTGCCGCTGGGAGTTGGGGAGCGGTCAGATCCAGGGTTAACATAATCCCCACACATTTTTAAATTCAGGAGGAATTTCGAAAATGTAGTTAACCGTCTGACCGCGAGCACAATTAATGCCTTCAAAACTATAAATAGCACTGGCGTTGATGCTGCTTTCATAAAACTTCCTTCGAGACGGGTCGCTTCTCTCCAACTGCGGTTAAGATTCTGCTGTCCGCCATGTCTTCCAGGAGGAGCATCATAGTGCAATTTAGCGACGAGGGGCTGGCCGCATCCAAATCGCCACCGGAGACATCTAACCGCAAAGTCGATGAGACACCACGCAAGATGCACACTGCCAAGGCGGTTTCGCAGAAACCGAGCTCGGTTAACGAAAAGCCGAATAACGAACAGTCCTCCAAGCCGGCAACGGAGATAATAACCGCAAAGGTCAAGCCTTCTGAACAGCTGCCCGGGAATACGGTGGGTGGCTTTGCTCCAGAGCCTGTCCGGGCGAACACTCCACAGCCTTCGGCGGGTTCCGACGTGAATATCACGTCACCCTCCAGCGAAGACGGCAAACGGGGCGCCGAAGATGAGACCGGGCGAGAAAGCAGAGAGATCTCTGATGTTATTGACAGGGCGAAAAGGGCTGCTAAGATTTCCGCTGATAAGCTTAAGGAAAACCTTGATGTCATGAAAGCTGCCTTCCTGACGAAGAAAAGGAGGCACAAGCCGACTTCATCGGTTGAGGAGAGGACAGAGGCAATCCTCCTGAAGAAGAAGAAGAAAGGAAACCAGAAATTCGCGGCGGCTATGAAAGCGACCAGCAAGATTGATGTGCCCGATCAATAGGAGAACGAGCCCGCGCGAATAGAAGAGGTAAATGCTTTCAGATAGCTCGATCGCCATACTGAAAAGGGGAGCGGTTAGGCGAGCAGTGTTAACCTTGCCGCTCACTATGATTCCATTGCAGGAAAACAAAAAGGAAACCAGCAGCAAGCAACTATCCGGGAATGAGTCCGACTTGGAGGTCTTGTCAGTGAAGACTGGAAAGGAAGTGCCCGATCCTTGCGAAGGTGAAAACAAGCTGAAACTGCGAGAAAAGATCGCTGCCGAGAAGAAGATCTTAGCCGCTGGAGAAGAACCAAGTGGTTTTCGGGCTCTCTCTGCTGAAGAGAAGGCTGAAGCTGACCGCCAGACCGCCGCAAAGCTTCTGCAGTCAGGTATGCTCAAACCTGCCCCGAAGAAAATAAAAGTTCCACTACCTTACAAGGAACCGCCGCGGTTAAAGAGACCTATCCGCATAATAATTGAGACCGACGACTTGCTTTTGTCGCGCGAGGAGCTCGAGAAGAATAAGCGGGCTGAGCAACTCCTGAGGGACAATTACCTGAAGAAGATTGATCCTGAGAGACTTAGGCGACCTGTTTTTTCTAGCCGTCAGATAAATGCCGCGACTAGAGAAGATGGTCTTTGCTCGGGTGCCTATTCTTTTAGCATCGTTGCTTGTCGATCGTGCTGCGCGACAACACTAATTTTGCTCGTCTTTTCTCTGCAGACTTCGCGGAACCAAACCCTCAAGATGTTGCGGATGAGACCACGCGGTGGCTTCAGGATGACGAAGGCCAGCGCACCATCTCCAAGCTGTTCGCTGACCTCGAGCGACTAAAGGCGGAGCTCAAACTCGAGGAAGAGGCAAGGGCAGGCCAGGACGAGCGGATAAAGGATCTGTTCGCGGAACTATCCAGCAGCCGGGAGCGAGAAAGGGCTGCTCGCGATCAAGTTTCGATCTAGGGGAGGCGACTTCAAAGGGCAGAGATGATGCTGCGCACTACAAGAGGAAATACTACGAGAGGACAGAAAAGGAGAAAGGCCGGCGACATGACTCCACGAGTTCTGGGAAACCGGGCGAGTCAAGTCACGGCCCTAGCGGGGGGGGGGGGGGGGGGAACTTCTGCCCCGGTGACCGACAATGTAAACCTAACCGCGCGACCTAACGAACAGGTGCCTTTTGTTGAGGCATCTGTCCCAATGAGCCGCATAGTTCGGGATACATCCCGGATTAACCGAGCTCAGAATACCCTTAGCCACCACTTGATCAGCGCAATGTCCGTTTTACTGGGCATCAGCGATCAAGTCGCGCTTATTGGCAGGGACCCCGCAGAACCTAGCAGCGAACGACGCGAGGAGAGATAGAGAGAAAATCTGTAATAATGTGTTCGAGCGAACTAACCTGATTAGCCGTGTTTGTTTTTTAATACCTTGCAACATTGTGATTTGCTTATTCGTCCGACCTATCTGAGATTGTCGCGCGATCTTATAATAATGCTTTGGATGTTGGCGGTTTGAATCTTTTGTGTTCGAGCGGTCTTCTGTATAACGCTTTGCTAAATCTGCGAGAAACAAATGACCCAGCGAACTTGTTAATATAACCGCGCGAACGGTAATGATTGGTTGTGGTTGAAAGGACGTCTGTAGGAAAGGAAGAATGTCCGGAGGCTTCTTTAATTTAGCCGCTCGAGTAATAATGCGCTGAAATGATTGAAAAGACGTTTGCAGGAAACGCCGATTATCCGGCAGCTTCTTTCATGTAACCGTGCGAGCAATAAGTCGTCCTGCAGGCTCTATAAATACGGCCTAGCTCCGCATTATAAGGAAAAGTTTAAAGTGCAGAACTTCTGGCGGGAAGAATTGATGGCGCCCGCGCGAGCTTCAGCTGCCACTGCTTTCCTTGACGCCGAGCACAGGAGGTCGGAAATGACCAACAGCGAACTGGAGCGCTTTATCGCGGCTCACATGATGAATACTGATATAGTCACGCGGTTACCCCTAGAAGACGAGCGGATAAACACTTACGGAAGAAATCTGGTGGCGATCCCAGTCGACCACTTCGATTCCGGTTTCAGCTGGCCGCCGCTGATTGAGCTTGTGGAGATTCTCGACTTTTTCGGAATTGTACCCGGCCAACTTTCGCCGAATACAATAGCGTCAATGGTGAGCTTCATCATATACCTTCGGACCGAGCGGGTAAGATTCACTATGGATCTTTTCCGCCACTGCTTCGTTATCCGCTCCATCGTCTCCGGCAAGAAGGACAGCCGGGTCTTCAAAGGTGTAGTGTACTTCGGCTGCACCGGGATGAAAATGGTTAACCTGACGAATAAGTTTCCCAACTGGTCCACCAGATTCCTCATGTTCGAGGGGAATCTGGGCCTTCTGCCTGTCTGTCCGCAAGTCCGCTCGGCTAGGCTATTCGAACGGTTTGAGGTTGAAGGGATCGAGAAGGAGATCGCTGACTTCCTCGCCGGTTCGCGGCTAGATATCTTGCACTATATCCCATTGCTGCCAGTAGTGATGGAATTCCCTGCAGAAGAAGGTATATTTTTTACGATTAGTTGCTTAATATAACCGCGCGGCTAAATATTTTGTCCCATGGCAGCCGTCTTGAGAGTTCCTGCGAGCAAACCGGTTACACCGGCAGAGCCCGTTCTGACGCAGAGCGAGGCTAGGAAGAAAAGAGAGGATGACCGCCGCGTGGAGCATGATGTCGCCGCCGATTATGACCCCGAGCCCTTCGCACCCCAAGGATCGGGGGAGAACTTAAAAGATCGCCGAGGCAAGGCGGTTATGAAATGGCACCCGCGCGGGAAGAACGTTCAGGTTTCTACCGCTCTTCCCTTGTGGAAGAACGAGAAGATATCCAAACATGCCCGCGCGGTTAGCTGGGCGATGTATGGTAGGGAGAACCTAGCCGACCTGCGGGCCATTCCGACGAAGAAACTTCCGGCCCTAGCCGCACAAATCCGCGCGAGAAGCTTCGTGACGGACCACTTCGTCGCTGAAGCCCTCGCCGAAGTGGTCGCTCTTGCCGAGCGGTTAGAGGATGAGGTAGAGCACCTTAAGGAGGAAAATGAGAAGCTGAAGAATATTAACGCTGTAAGTTTTTACCTCGCAGCTTTACCTTAGCATTATCCGAAGGTTTAACTTTATCTCCTCTTGCAGAAAGCTTATGACCCGGGGAACTCCGGCCTTCAGAAGAGAATTAACCATGCATCTGCGGGAAAGCGGGGAAGACACGCTTGACATCTTGCGGGAGCGGGGAGCATTTAAGCCTGGTCACGAAGGCGTAACTCTTGACGAGTTATTCCCCGGCTTCAAGGATATCGAAGCCGCGCGAGTAGAGCCGGCCGAAGAACCTGTTGAGATTCTTGAGGAGGACGAGCATTCAAACGAACAGGAGGGCGTACCTGATGATGTCCGTGCGGATACAAGCTCGAGTTCATCCGGCAGTTCGAGCGAGGAGGAGGGATCCGGATCAGCTGAGACAAGTAGCTCTTCAAGTTCTTTCAGTGAAGCAGAGCCGGAGCGGAAAAAGAAGAAATGTTGATATGTTATGATATTCTTTTGATCCGGCGGCATGATCTTTGTAAGCCGCGCGGATGACAGATTTTGTAACTTTTGACAATATAAATGATACTTTGATTTTGCTGGATATGCTTTATTCGCTCGGTATTATATTTCTATTTGATCGATTATAATATGTAATGAGATATCTGGGCAATACACAAGCAGAATGGATGTGGAGATAAGCCCTGCTAGTTTACTTTTCCAGGCGACTAGAGTGCGAAGTCATCGAATACAGAGTGATTTTCACGCATAACTCGCGCGGATAATACTGATGTCCGCTATAATGAACTGAAGATAACCAAACCACTCGCGCGATTAATAAAGATATCTGTTGTATTAAACTGAAGATGGCAAACGACTCGCGCGATTAATGAATATAACTGCGCGGTAGGAATAATATCGGCAACTTCGAATATGAGACCAATTTAAGAAAACCAATTGGTCGAAAAGATAACTGAGCGATAAGAATAATATCGGCAACTTCGAATATGAGACCAATTTAAGAAAACCAATTGGTCGAAAAGATAACCGAGCGGTAAGAATAATAATATCCGCAGCCTTATAATACCCAATTACCCGAGCGGATACTGTGTCTCTAGACTTCTGCTTGAAGTCTAGACTTCTGCTTGAAGAAAAGAAAACACTGCTCTCTTGCCTGGAGTACAGTCTAGGTCAATCTTTCGGGGCAGGTGCGGCCGGAGCGGCATTGCTTCCCCCTGAGATCGACAAGACTGTGGGTCTCCTGCAGGCACTGCTTGAGAGTATCAAGGAGTATTCGAGGGTTACATGCTGGGACGATCTGCGGGGTATGCGTGTGGCTTCCCGCACAGACCCATCCGAGTTGTAACGATATCCCTCTCAAAGCATGGTAGCGCTACCAGCCACCCTGTCCCTTCAAAATGCAGAAGTGGGGGTAGATACCAGCTGGGATCCGCAATCTAGTACTCCACCGCATCAAAGCCGGTAAGCTGCCACTGCACGGTGCGAAATCTCCCCGCAACACGTGGTCCTCGTGGTGTTACGCTAATGACAACGGCTCTAAAGGGGTATGTAGCTAGACTCGGCGATATCTCCTGATTCAGTGATCTTTTAATTTTTGGGTTGCAAACCCATAAGAATGATGACTTGCCAGGCGAGAGTACTGATATAGAATCTCTGAAACAAAATATAGAGATGAGTTATAATCCTTCTTAATAGAAATTGTTAAGAGGAAATAAAAGACAGAAAAATATATTGGGTTAAGGAATTGATTGTCAGGATTGCTTCTGTTGCTGATGTCGTGTCTGCCAGCCTAGGAATGAGATGTCCTTTTTAGATCATGCTACGGGATTCCTTTGACTTCTGCATTTTCACAGCTAATTGGAGAGCTCTACAATCTTTTGTTAAATGACCTCTTTCCTTGTGATATTCGCAATACTGATCCTTGGATCTGGTTTTTCCGCCTGCTGCCCGAGCGGGTTTCTTGTGACTTGGCTCTCCCTCCCGTTGTTCGATCTGGTACACGTCTAAGAAACTTCTCTGTCCTTTTTCTGAAATGCGGGGCTTCTTCGTAACTGGAAACCTTGTCGGCAACTCGGGCGGACAGACCAGGTAGGAGGTCGAATAGCCCGGCGAATATCCCGGACAGGTAGGCGAGTAGGCCGGCGGATCGACCTGCTTGTTGTCCGCTGGGGTCTGGTTGGCTGGTGTAACCGGAATGATTGCGGACTGCAAGCCTAACCGCTGATTAATTGCAGCTAGATTTGCATTGATCGCGGCGAGCTGCCGGATCATCTCTTGGCGAGTTCGGTTTTCTTCCCGGCGGACTGCAGAAGAGCTTCCAAGAGCATAACTTCGCTGGGGCTGAGGTTGTTCTGAACGGACTGCCGGTCTGACATTGTATGGCCGCTGAACTTCAGCGACTAGCCAATATCTGAAGGCCGCGTGTTAACTGTTGATGCACGAAATGCGACGGGGAAAACGGGCACCACCAGCTAACCGTTCGAGCACTGGGGAGTAGGGGAGAAGGCTGTCGACCAGTCGGTTACTAGCGACTAGGAATGTCGGATAAAACCGGGCAGAGAAAAGAGAGAAAGGGCCACTATCAGCGGCAACACCAGAGTTCGCCCGCCGCGGCTTAAATGCCTCTCCTGCGGCGGACTTTCCTTTTAGCTATGAAAAATCGGTTACAGCGATTAGAAGAGAAGAGCCCGAGCGAATAGGTATCCGCTAAAGGAGAAATTCGAACCCGCTGCCACAGGCGGCAAGCTTGGGAATCCGAATTCTATCCCTAGGAGGGTACTGTTCACGTCTATTTATAGGCTCGGGGACCTGCCCAAACGGGCAGGGCTAAAAATACCGGCTGCCCGATGTACAGGAGAAACGGGCAGCGGTGACCAGACACAGGGAAGAGAAAGCAGAGGCGGCCATCTAGCCGCGCGTACAGGCGGATAGACAGCTCCTGACTGATTGCACCTGGACGCTTGCCAAGCCAGGGAGGCACCGCGGGTAGACGGTCAGGCGGCTAGGAGTTGGCTTGCCGCTGGGAGTTTGGGAGCGGTCAGATCCAGGGTTAACAATAAAATTTCTGCGAGAGCAATTTAGGTAGATATTGCCAAGATTGAAGTTATCGAGAAGCTGCTACCGCCTACAAACATAAAAGTTATAAGAAGTTTTCTAGGTCACGCTGGTTTCTACCGCCGCTTCATAAAGGACATCTCCAAGACCACCAAGCCCCTTACCCATCTCTTAGAAAAAGATGCCCCATTTATTTTTGATGACCTTTGCCTAGCTGCCTTTAATTTAATAAAAGAACAATTAATTAATGCCCCAATTATGATAGCTCTGGTGTGGGACCTTCCATTTGTAATTGTTCATGTCGAAAACGTCTCTTGGTCGCTTGAGAACCTGCGAGAGAGAGAAAAAGGTAAAAGAGGAACTGCGAGTTGTCGGTTACTAGCAGTTAAATGAAAAGGAGACAAAAGGGTGCCGCTAATAGCGGCGACATCGGAGTTCGCCTGTCGCGGCTAAAACCACTCCTGCGACGGGCTTTTCGGTTGTCATAGATGAAGCGATTACAACGGTTACCAAGGAACACCCGATCGAACAGTAACCTGCTCAGCAAAGGATTCGAAACCGCTGCCACAAACAGCGAGCTTGAGGATTCGATTCGTGATTCCTAGAGAGTACTGTTTATGCATATTTATAGGCTCGAGGTCCTGCCCGAGCGAGCAGGCGCTAGAATCACCGGCTGCTCGGGGGACAGGAGAGCGGGAAGCGGTGACAGGATGCACAGCTAGAGAAGAAAGAAGGCAAGCTTTTAACAGCGCGGCTACGCGGTCTACAATAAAAAGACTGGCGACTCTCAGACGGAAAAACGGCTTGCTGATTGCCATGATCTCGCGGTAATACGGTCAAGAAACAGACCCTTGACTCATCTTAAGGGAGAATCTGAATAGCGGTCTTCCAGGTAAACATTATCCCAGCATATTTCCGAATGTTTGAGAATTTTTGAAATGTTAGCTTTACCCGCTAGACCGATATAGCCTTTAATATGCCCCGAAGCTATAAATACTGCCAGAAGGAGAGAGATATCCAGATATCCCCTAGGAGACAGCATACTTGGATTGCGGTTTACACTTTATTGCTCGCTATGCCGATGAAAAGCTTGTTGGGAGACATGTACATGAGATATGGTTCGAATGTAAAATCGCTCGTTCGGGAAAATGCGGCCAAAATTGCTTGTCCGTCCGACACATCGACTGAGAAAACTTCTATAGCTCCCACATCACAGATTACTCTTGCCGAAAAATCGAGCAAGGTGAGCGGGAACGGTGGGACTAAAATCGACCTGCCTGTCACCCCAAACATCGCCATTACCCCCGACGTCTACATCACAGAAAACACTCCACCTAACCATGACAGCGAATTACTTTCTCCTCAAGCTGACACTCTTACTGACATCAGGGAGAAGGCCAAGAAGGCCGCTTTGACTGCGGCGGATACACTTAAACTTGAGTTAGGGATCAGCGAGCCCACTCCGGAGAAACGAAAACGCAGATTCGGACCGACCACCGAGGACCGGGTAGAAAAGAAGGGAAAATAGAATAAGAAGTCATCCTCTCTCAAAGTCGGCACAGCCCCGCTGTCCACCATTTCTAAGGAGGGCGAGATATCTGCTGACTCGCAAAAGGAGATCGAACAGCCGTTAGAGGTAACTGCATTGGTCAGCTAGAGAAATTTATTATTGCAGATGAAGACTCTCTAGAACTTGACCTCCCTGTTAATGCCGGTTATTTGCAGGGGATGGAGGAAATTCTTAACAGCATGGCTATAACGAGTGATGCGAGTCCAACAACCGAATCCATCGCCGAGCTCTAGAAGGGGCCTACCGTCGAAGAAGCACTTCTGGCCTCTAGCCTTGTCACTGACGACAATACCGACCTAGACATACGCGAGCGGGTAGAAGAAACTGAGACCCCTCAGACAGGTAAGTTGCTGTCCTCTTTGAGTGAGGAAAATCTCACAAAGAAGATACTGCAGAGAAAATGTGCAGTCCGCCTGATCTACGAAGGTAGGGAAATCCCGATGACCAAGGAGATATATGAGGCGGGAAGAACTAAGTCTGCGCGACTTTCGAAAGCTCAGATAAGGAGGATCGATCCGGAGAACGGGCGACGACCAATATTCTCTGTTCGCGAGATAACGGCAGCGAGAGAAAGACTTTAATTTGAGCCATTGCCTCCCCTTTAGTGTCCGTCTTATCTGTCGATGATCCTTCTTTTAACCGCTTGTTGTGTTGTTGTTTCAGTGATAAATGGTGCGGGCTCGACGATTATCTTTGTGAACAGTCCACCTCCACCTGACGAGGAGCAGAGGGCTTCTGGTGAACTTAGCCGTAAGCTCGCGCGGTTAGAGGAAAAGCTTCAATCTACAGAGGAGGAGAAAGGTGCGCTAAAACTGATGGTGGATAATTTAGCTGGAGAGGTCAACTCGGCCCGTAAAGAAGTCGCTGCGGCTTTGGAGGAGGCAAGAGTTGCCCGAGAAGAGACAAAATGTGGGAAGGCATAGCTGATCGCTCAAGCCGTAGCGAACGAGAAGGAGTTTAGAGATCGAGATCAACTTCAAAAACGACTACTGTACGACATTTCCCACTATCAAAACCGGTGTCATCAGGAGGAGAATGAAGTGCGATGTCGGTCTAGGAATGCCAACTCTGGGAACCAGAGGTGTGATGGTATGGTTCGGGATGAGACCTTGCCGATGAATCAAGCAGCTTCAACTACGTGACTTGCCGGACAAGTGGACTCCACAAAAACAGGGGGTTTACCTTGGTCGTGTGGGTCGTGACACTGCAAGGATTCATCGGCACCATCATACTGTGCTTCACCATCTATCCGCTGCGATATCCACGATTCTGCACGTGGGTGACTTGGTGGCTCACATTGGTGGGGACCTGCCAGATTGCAGCGAGCCAATAAGTGACGAGAGAAAGAAGGAAATGAATGCAAAGGGAAAATTGTTTTGTATATTTATTTGAACTTGGTGGTACTGTGCAGTTAAATTTATTCGCAAACTTTTGTTCGAATTTTACATTTTCCTTTCCATTATGTCTTTTAACCGCTCGGCTTTACGTTCTGATATATCCGCGCGGTTTTTCGACCATATGTCAGGTCATTTATGCTTTTCTTAATACAATTTCCCCTATAAATAGTACAGAAGATTCTTCCCTTATAATAAAATTAGTGTTCATTACTTCCACCGAATAAGAAAAATGGTATCCGAGCGATCTAGTGCTTCAGCAGTATTCCTCCTATGAGAATTCAGGAGCTCCTCCTTGACCGAAAGCGAGCTTTTGCAATTTGTGCACAGGCATATGCACGATGACTCAATAGTCGCACGGTTACCAATCGATCACTTTGAACATGGCTTTTCTTTCCCCCCGTTCATCGAGCTGATAGAGATTATGGACATTTACGCGGTCGTCCTCAGTCAACTCCCCCCGAACACAGTGGCGCCATAATGAGCTTTCTTATCTATCTACGATTGGAGCGGGTAAAGTTCACTATGAACCTCTTCAGAAATTATTTCGTGGCCCGATCGATCAGGGCGGGTAAAAAGGAAAACAAACTTTTCAGCAACATTATTTACTTCGGCTGTAAGGGGTTGAAGGTAGTAAATCTCCCTAACAAAGTTACGAACTTGTCGACTAGATATCTGGTATTCACGGGTAACCTCGGAGTCCTTCCTTTTTAAGTTCGCAAACCCGAGCGGCTAATAACTTTAGAAGGATAGAGCTCGGAGGGAAAGAATTAGAAATCACAAATTTCTACAAGAAGGAGCGGCTGGATATCATTTATTATTTGCCGCTGCGGGTAGTTGCGGCCGAATGCGATACGACCAAGCGTTCTATTGCTTTTGGAAGTTTGTATCCACGGCATTCTGTTAACCCCTTCCTTTTACAGTTCAGCTAGAGGTTCCGGCGACTAAACCGGTCTCTCCAGAAGGTCCGGTGCTGACTCAAAGTGAACTCCGTAAACAGAGGGAAGCTGACCGTATCGAGGCCGATGACCCCGCTATGAGTGAAAGTCTAGCCATTCCATCTGTGCCGGATTGGATCGATAAGCCCCTGAAAGATCTCCGCAGTAAGGAGGCCGTGCGATTTCATCGGAATGGGGAACATATCTCGGTTTATACTTCTCTTCCTCCCTGGTAAAGCTCCAAAATTACTCTTCATGCCCGGGCGGATGGCTTTGCTCTGTACGGGAAGAAAAATATGGTCGAGATGAAATCAGTGCCAACCGAGCGGTTACCCACCTTAACCGCTCAAGCTCAAGCGAGAAGCTTCACCCTTGACCACTTTATGGGTGAAGCCCTGGCCGAGGTTACCGGCGTAGCCGAGCGGCTAGAGGCAAGGGTGGAGGAGTTAGAGGAAGAAAAGGAAGCTCTGAAGGCTGATAACAAAAAGCTGAGGGAGACTGTTGAGGTAACAAAAACCTTACTCGTTTTTATCCGGCCGGCCACAATTTCTAACCGAATTTTATATTGCTTTAATCTTACAGCAAATGTACATCCGGGAGAACCCTACTTTTTTCCACGAAATTATCTCCCATTTGCGGGATGGAGGGGAAGACATTCTTTACATCCTCAAGGAGAGAGGTTCTTTGATACCGGAAGAGCAAAAACTTACCTTCGACGTTCTTTTCCCCGACTTCACAACATTGGAGGCCGAGCGGGATAACGCAGCCAGTGCGGCTAAGATAGTTGAATCAACTCCTGCTTCTGAGGCTGAGGCCAGTATCCGCGATGGTAAAGAGAACGATGCCGAAGAAGTTACTGAGGAAGATTCTTGGGATAGCGCAGAGTCCGATTTTTCAGAATCCACTGGGTCGAGCGAGTCTTCCAGTGCTTCAAGTTCGGCTAGCTCGGGACGAGATCGCCAGAAGAAGAAAGCCAAGACATAGACGAGATGTATCTATTTTCACTTTTAAGACCGTGTGGATTCTATTTTTTGTAAACCGTGCGGTATATGTGTAATGGCCTTTTTTATGAATGATATTTTTAATTTTTCCTGCTATGTGATGTCGTGCGGTTGAGTGGTTTTTATTTCCTCGATTAATTAACGGATTGATATTAAGATTTCGCAACTTGATCCTGCACCGAATTCCACGTGACGGGTCTGCGGCTCGTAACCTTTTTTATCAGTTCGATTATAATTTAGACAAGAAAATCAGTATAGATTTCCATATAACAAACTTGCGACTTGCAACTTTTTATCCGCCCGATTACATTTAGATAAGAAAAAGCAGCACAGAATTCCATATGACAAACTTGCGTCTTGCAACTTTTATCCGCCCGATTACAAGATAAGAAAAAACAGCACAGAATTCCATATAACAAACTTGCGTCTTGTAACTTTTATCCGCCCGATTACAAGATAAGAAAAACAGCACAGAATTCCATATAAAACACTTGCGTCGTGTAACTTTTATCCGCCCGATTACAAGATAATTATTTACTTGTCGTGGTAGTAGTGGTGGCTGGTCTGCTACTTTTTGTCTCCTCACCAGCTTGTCTTGACAATTTTTCTTCGAGAGACTTGTTTCACCGCTGATCCGACAGCGAATAGAAATTCCGAAAAACTTGCCCTGCGATCAACCCAGTTTCACCTTGCCGCGCGGTTATGTCATAAAAACTGAATTCAGAAAAGATAAAGGAGGTGCGCCCGATTACCACGACCTAGATTGATCAACAAGGATGAGGCTTGTGGGTGCTGATACCGCACCATCTCATCCAAGAAGATCAATGAAACCGTAATAATATCCCTTATGATGCATTGTAGAGCTAAGCACCCACCCTCACCCTCCTGATATGCAGAGGTTGTGTGCTAGGTGCCAGCTGGGATCCGACGCCCAGAAGCCCTCCGCACGAGAATCTGTAAGCTCCCACTATACAGTGCGAAAACTCCTCGTCGCTACACGTGATCTTGGTGGTGTTACGCTAATGACAACGACTCTCGTGGGGGATCGAGCTGGACTCGGCAGTGTTAACCCCCTTCAAATCATCTCCGCTCCAGGTATGGGTTATGTCCTCCCCTTCATACGTTTGCAACTTGTAATCTCCCCTTTTCAGAACTTCCTTTATGATAAAAGGTACGATCCAATTGGGATTCAATTTTCCGACCGAGCTATTTCTTGCTGCGGCATCCACTTTCTTCAAAACTAGGTCTCCTACCTGAAATTGCTTGACCCTTACTTTCTGATCGAAATATCGCGCCATCCTCCTTTTAACTTTCTCTTGCCTGATTGTAGCCTCATCTCGAAGGTCCTCGATTTGATCCAGGCGGTATCTCATTTTTTCATCATTAATTTCAAGCCAGTCTTCCCAGTTTTGCCTAGCCAGTAAGACCCTGAGCAATGGTACTTCGAATTCTATTGGGATGAGGGCCTCTGATCCATGTGAGAGCTTGAAGGGAGTCTCTCCTGTGGAGCTGGAAGGTGTAGTCCTTAGGGCCCATAATACTGAGTGGAGTTGATCAGCCCAACAACATTTTAAGCTCCGAACTCTTTTCTTGAACAAGTTCAAGATTCGTTTATTGGCCGCTTCTACTTGGCCGTTGCTCCGGGGATGATGCACTGAGTAAAATCGGAGGTAGGTTCCCGCTTTCTTGCAAAAATTAATCATTTCCGCGTTATTAAACTAAGGTCCATTATCTATGATAATCGCCATGGGAACTCCGTGCCTACAAATCATATCACCCCAAATAAAATTTTTGACTAATTGAGCTGTAGTTCTTGCAAGTGCCTTGGCCTCAATCCACTTAGTGAAGTAGTAAATCATAACCAAGATGAAGCGCCGCGGACTACTTGCCATTGGAAATGGCCCGACGATGAGATCCATCCCCCAAATTGCAAACGGCCATGGTGTCGTAATCGAACAAAGTTGTCGAGCGGGCTGGAGTTGAAGTGGATCAAATTTCTGGCATTGAATGCATTTCTTGGCATACAACTCTGCATCTTTCCTCTTTGTCGGCAAAAAATACCCTTGACGTAAGATCCGCTGTTCTAGGGTCTTGGCTCCAGAATGGCTACCACATTCTGCCGAATGGATGTCTTGGAGGACTTCCTCTTCCGAAACACATCTTGCCATGGGTGAGATGAGAGTTATCCTGTAAAGTATCCCGGAGATCAGGTTGTAATACGCTGCCTTAACTTTGAATCTTCTTCGATCTTTAATAGCAGGGTGATATTCTCCTTTTGATAAGTACAGAATGAATGTATCTATCCAGGAGTGACGCTGGTCGACTTCCATTGCCTCCCCTTCTTCAACTGATGGCTAATAAAGCTCAGATGCCACTTCCCCTACAGTAACGCCGAATTTTGATAAGGCATCGGCTTCCTCATTTCCTATCCTTGGGATGTGTTCAATAACAAAGCTTTTGAATCTCCTAATTTCTGCTATTACCAGCACGAGATATTGTTTGAGAAATTGTTCTCGGGTTTTGAAGTTCCCGAGAACTTGCGAGGCCATTACTGAGGAATCTGTTTTGACGTAGGCGTGAATGATGCCAAGCTCTTTCGTGAATCTTTACCTTGCAAGAAGTGCTTCATATTCGGCCAGATTGTTAGTAACCGGAAAAATGAATTTCACCGCATGCTTTTTTTTGACTCTGTTTGGATTGATGAGGACTATCCCTGCTCCTGACGAATTCCTTCCAGAGGCTCCATCGAAGTAAATGATCGAAGCGGGCGAAGAATTTTCTTACTGAGCAAAACTTTGCTCTGTGGTTTCTACCATGAAATCTGCCAAAACTTGAGCTTTTATTGCTGTTCGTGGTACGTATGCGATTTCGAATTCACTTAGCTCGATCCCCCACTTAGCGAGTCTTCCCGAATGTTCTGGCCTTTCCAATATTCCTTTTAGGGGCTGATCCACCTAGAAATACGGACGTAGTCGGCGTGCAGAAATGACTAAGGCCAAAGCTAGCTTTTCAAGGATAGGGTATCTTAATTCAGCACACTTTAGGATATGGCTAACATAATATACCAGGAATTGCCTTTTCTTTTCCTCCCTAACAAGAACGGAGCTAACCGTCTCGGGTCCCACTCCTAGATAAATGTATAACGGTTATCCAGGGCGAGTACTTTGTAACAATGGAGTCGTTGTTAACTATCTTTTGAGTTACTTGAAAGCCTCATCACATTCATTAGTCCATTCAAACTTGGAGGCCCCCCGAAGAGTCTTAAAGAAGGGAGCGCTCTTATCTCCTACCCTGGAGATGAAACGGCTAAGACTTGCTAGCCTTCCTCCTAGCTGTTGGACCTCCTCTGTGGAGCGAGGAGGTGCCATACCCAGGATAGCTTTTACCTTATCAGGATTTGGAGCCAACCCTTCAGGGGTAAGGAGATGACCAAGGAACTTCTCTTGGCTGGCACCAAAAACACACTTCAACGGGTTTAGCCTCATCCTAAACTCCCATAGGGTTCCTTCCCTTTTAGTTTTTGAAAATGGAATCCATCATGCGCTGATAGGTAGCTCCTATATTTTTAACCCCAAAAGGCATCACCAGAGAACAAAAACACCCTTCATTTGTGATAAAAGACGTGTGTGGTATGTCGGGTTTGTGCATCTTAATCTGGTAATAACCAGAGAACGCATCTGAAAAGCTCATAACAGAATAACCAATTGCAGAATCTACTAAAGCATCTATTCGAGGCAAGGGATAGAAATCTTTGGGGCACGCTTTATTGAGTTTCGTGAAATCTACGCACATTCTCCATTTTCCCCCCGGTTTTGGCACCATTACAACATTCTATATCCAGGCGGGATATTGTATTTCTTGAACATATTTAGCCTTTACCAGCTTGATGACCTCTTTCCGAATTGGACTGGCCAGTTTTGTTGTGACGTCTCTCTTCTTTTGTTATACAGGCTTATACTTCGGGTCAATATTGAGAGGATGACAAGCTACGTCTGGATCCACTCCGGGCATATCTTCAGGAGACCACGCAAAGATGTCGAGGTTCTTCAGGAGACAAGAAATTAATTCGATTTTTTCCTCTTCTGATAACTCCACATTAATGGAGAGCTTTTTCTCATCTCCCTCAGCGAAGGGTACTTTCTCGATAGGTTGAGCAGCCTCCAGATGGAGTCCTTCCTTCGCATTCTCTTTGGGTTCTCCAAGCTCAACTGCCGTGAATGCCGCAGGGGTTACCTGCTCGATCACGATAACCATTTTCACATAACATTCTCGGGCCACTCGAAGGTTACTCCTGACCTGATACTGTTTTCCTTGAGCAGAGAATTTGATAGCCAGATAGTAAGTCGACACAATTGCCCGATACTCGTTTAGTAGAGGCCTTCCAAAAATCACATGATAGCTGCTTTCCGCATCGATTACCACAAACCAGATCATCTTAGTGATTCCCCCTAGAGTTAATAGTAGCGAAATGTTTCCTTATGCTTCCTTCTTCTCTCCCGAGAAGTCGTAGAGTGGCCCTCGGTGGAAGACAATGGTTTCCCGGTCTTTAGGGCCTCGAATGTCTTCTTGAACAAGAGATTCACCGAGCTTCCCGTATCTATCAGAATCTTGTCTACTGTGAAGTTTTCGATTACGGCTTGGATAACAACTGCATCGTTGAATTGGTTGGCGGTGGATGAGAGGTCATTTGGACCAAAAGTAATGACTTCTCTGGTCGGAGCCGAGGAAGAATTCATAGCCACCACCTGCTTACGCAACTTTGAGATGGAATATTTTTGGCTTGATTCGAGGCCTCCCCCTCCGTGGATGCAGAAAAGTTGCCCGAGGGTTCCTTCATCATGACCATCCACTCAATCATTCGGGTAATTCATATTACCTAGGCTGCCAACGTCAGTGACGTCCTCACATACCTGGAGCACCTCAGCCACGTTTTGTCCTTTGAGGTGTTTGAATTAACGGGAGCCTCTTTACAGAAAAGGTCTGACATTTTTCCCTCTGAAACCAGTCTTCTCACCAAAAAGCGAAGGGCCCGACATTTTTCTGTAGGGTGCCCCTCTTCTTTGTGAAATTCACAGAAATTCTTAGAGTTGGGGGCTCTTACCTCTCCCCGGGGTTTGGCCTTTTTGAAGTCTTTTCTTTGCAGGACCTCATCGACTTCCTCCCAAGTCATGTTCGCAACGTAAGGCCCTCCGTGTTGACTAATAGGGAGGACTTGTGGGACTACCAGAATAGGAGCAGTGTCCAATGGCAGCATTCGCTCTCGGAACAACTGATGGTTGAGGAATGGCCTCTTATGACGAAAGTTTCTACCCCTTTGGGGTGAGGACTGATGATCATGACGGGAAGGTTTTGGAATGTGCCGCGCCGTGGAAGAACTCCCTGAGCCGCCACCACCTGCCATAGAGGTTAGAGTAGAAATATAGGTTGGGTTAGCACTTTCTCCTTCAATGAACTTGTTCGCGAGAGCGATTAGGGCTTGATAAGTTGTCGGAGCATTTGTCGTGGCTTTGAACTTTAATGGGCCTTCCGGGAGGCCATTGATTGGGCGACCTTATAATAATCTGGGTCTATATTCTCTACTTCCAGAATTTCCCTTTGAAAACGATTTACAAATCGCACAACGCTTTCGCCCTCCTTCTGTATAATTTTGAAAAGAGCTGCAGGACAACTTTTCCTTTTTTTTGAGGTCGAAAACCTCAACAAAAGCTGTTTGCAGAGCCCGGCGAAAGAGTTAATTGAGCGAGGGTGAAGCTCGTGAAACCACTCTCGAGCCTGCCCATCGAAAGTCGTCACTAGCAACTTGCACTTTAGCGCATCCGTCAGGCATCTAAGGGCCACGACATCTTCGAATGCTTGTAGGTGCGTGACCGGATCGGATGCGCCGGTATAAAAAGGTAACCGAGGTTCTCTGAAATTGTTCGGTGCGCGCTCTCGCCTTATCCGCGAGACAAACGGAGACAGGTCCTCCATCTCAGCTGGGGTTGAAGGTGAGGCGCGGTTAGAATTTGGGAAATAAGCGGGTATGCCAGGTTGCGGTCTTATTCGAAATCTAACCGCTTAGCCGGACTTGCCCGAGCGGTATCTTGGAAGTAACCCATGAAAGGATTTAGCTCGTCTTCTTGGGGCTGCGGTTGCATGGTGGTCTTACATGGCTGGAAGGCGGGCTGATTGGTCGTGTGGGTCGGAAAGATTGTGGGTTCCACGGGTGCTGCGGCTGGAGGCATCGCTAACCGCTGGTAAAGAGCTGCTAGAGCTTGGCCGATTGCATCAAGGTGTTCACTGGTTTCCCACATATCTCGCTCAATCACCTGGCGAGATTGTTCGAGCGCCCTTTATAGGGATTCTTCTGAGGACCCCGTGCGATTAGAATGACGAGAATGAGAGTAGTGAGGGGATCGCCTGTCCGACATATCGAAACCATTCGAATTCACGGACAACTCGGATCTGAAGGTCGTGTGTTCAATGTTCGTGTCGAGAACGTCTCTTGGTCGCTGAAGAACCAAGGCTAGTAAAATCATGTGCGATGTGAGTAGTTTCGCGGTGGGAGGCATATTAGGTCAACGCATATCTAAAAACTTCCACCCCATCTATTACGCTAGTAAAACACTTACATTGGCACAAGAAAATTACACCACAACCGAGAAAGAGCTCCTAGCTGTAGTATTCGCTTTTGATAAATTCCTCCCTTATATAACACTTTCAAAAATTATTCTTTTTACGGACTACTCGGCCCTCAAATATCTTCTTTCTAAATCAAATGTCAAGCCGCGCTTGATTCACTGGGTCTTACTCCTCCAGGAGTTTGACTTAAAGATCCGTGATAAGAGAGGAGACGAGAACTTGGTCGCCGACCATCTTTACCGATTAGATAATCCTTTTATAAAAAAATTAGATAAAAAATCTTTTAACGATTTCTTCCCTAACGAGAAGCTATTTTCAATTAACACATCTACTTCTCCTTGGTTTGCACACATCGCCAACTACTTAGTGGCTCGTGTGCTCCCAAAAGATTTCTCCTCTCAACAAAAGAAGAAATTCTTTTCTGAGTTGAAGAACTACTTTTGGAAGGACCCGTATCTTTTTAGAGTCTATGCGGACCAGGTGATAAGGAGATTTGTTTCTTATGAAGAAGGTTTAGATATTATTAAACATTTGGATGAAGAACCGACGAGTGGGCACTATCAAGCTGCTCGCAATGCTCACAAAGTGCTAAGCGCTGGTTTTTACTGGCCTAGCCTGTTTAAAGACGCGCAAGCATTTATGAGTATGTGTGATAGTTTCCAACGGTCGGGCAATATTTCTAGTAAAAATGAAATGCCACAAAATTATTTCCTCGAGTGGGAAGTTTTTGACCTCTGGAGAATTGATTTTGTTGGCCCTCTTCCTTCTAGCTTCGGGAATAAATATATTTTAGTTGCTGTCGATTATGTTTCGCGTTGGGCAGAGGCCCAAGATCTTCCTACGAATGATGCCCGAGTTATAGTAACGTTTAAAAAAAATTATTGTCACGATTTTGGTACGCCGCGGGCCATCGTTAGTGACAAGGGTTCCCATTTCTATAACGCGCAGTTTTCTAAAATCCTTACTAAAGACGGCTTTACGCATAAACTTTCAACTTCCTACCACCCCCAAACTAACGGACAAGTTGAAGTAGTGAACAGAGAAATTAAAAGAATTTTAGAAAAGACTGTTTCAGCATCTAGAAAATACTAGTCAGCCAAATTATACGATGCACTAGGGGCCTACCTAACAGTGTACAAAACCTCCATCGGATGTACGCATATCGGTTGGTTTATGGAAAATCGTGCCATTTACCCGTAGAACTCAAACACCGTGCTTTTGGGGCCTTATGGTTTTTAAATTTCGATCCCCACTCTGTCGGCGACCTTAGAAAATTTCAACTCAACGAGTGGCGCTCTTACGCTTATGAGAACAAAAAATTTTATAAAGAGTGGACAAAACGTTTTCACGATAAACACTTAAGGCACCCAAAAACCTTTAAGCCGGGCGACCAAGTTCTTTTAATAATTCTCGTTTACGTTTATTTCCGGGCAAATTGAAGTTGCGATGGTCTTGGTCGTTTTCTTTTTTAGAAGTTTTTCCTTATGGTGTTGTTTTAATTTCACACCCTAATAAGGGTAATTTCAAAGTAAATGGTCAGCGTCTTAAACTATATTTCTCTGGTGATGATGATGTCAGTCCAAACATTGTTAAATTTCTACTGCACGAACTCTAACTTCGAACTTTTATTTTTTGTTAAAAACTTTAATAATTATTATTTTGGACAAAATACTTTTGGACATTATTATTTTGTTGTGTCAAGCTCAAACGACGTTTTAAACAAAGGGCGCTCTTGGGAGGCAACCCAAGTTATCTTTTTATGTTTTCTTTATTTTACAATTTTTTACCCGGACGGCTCCGACAAGCTGAAGCTTCTGCGATCGCCTGCTCCAACGTTGCTTAATCCATCACGAAGTCTAAAGAAGACCTTTCATGAAGATCCCAAAGCGCAAGCATGGGGGAGTGACATCAATCAGCATTTGCAGCGAATAAATCCGGAGAAGTACCTGTTTTTTAATTCTATACTTTCAATTATGTAATATCATTTTCTCTCCATCTCTAAACTCCTTTCTCCATTGAGGACAATGTCCATTTTAAGCTTGGGGGATGATTTCCTCCTTTTTGCTATGTGTGAATATTTTACTTTTTGTGAATATTTTTCAAAAAAATAAAAAATATTTCAAAATTAAAAAAAAAATATATACTTTTTGTTATTACTTTAATAGTTTAGACATTTTGGTATTTCAATAGTACCCCTTGTTTTTGTTTTGTTTTTCTCAAAATCTCCTATAAACAACTTAATTAATTATAATATTTTTAGTCGCCCTTTTTAATTATGTTTCATAAGAAAAATGTTGGTCGTGCTGTGTTTCTAATTCACGGTAGCATGTTAACGTAAAACATTTTTTCTAAAACTCGCATTTCCATTTTGGTTTTCGTTCTTTATTTTCTTTACTTTCTCAAAAATTCATCATCTACTATTTTCCTTTTCGTTTTTTTATAACTTTTATAAGGTCAACTTTTGAATAGCGTAGTAGATGTGAACGATCCAAGTCACCTATTATTTCTATTTTCAAGATAATTTCATCACTCTTCTTTTATTATCTAGGAATTGCTTTTTGGAATTTAACAAATCTATGTTTTAAATAAATTTAAAAGCATGTATATGATTTAGGTCATTTTTGTTTTCGTTTAAGCTTTCCTGCCAACCTAAAAACTTTCACCACTAGTTAGCCGCTTTTGAGCCTTTTTGCCAATTTCATTTGATAGCTCATCTTTTCATATCATTTACACAAAAGAAAAAATTTCCAACCAATCTGAACACACTAGCCTTTTTGAGTTTCATAAAGAATTTTCTTGATTATGATAGGTAATTTGTGATATTTTTGGACAAATTTTTGAAAAAAAATATGCTCAAAAGAAATGTTTGCTTTAGTTTGGCAAGTTCAAAATGAAAATAAAAATATTTATTGCCTTTTTTAAAAAAGAACAAGAAAAAAAATGGAAAAGAAAAAAGAAAGGAAAATATTTTGTTTATATTTTTGAAACTCTTTGTTTATGTTTAGTATGATTTTAAGTGTTCGTGTTGAGAACGTCCCTTGGTCGCTGAAGAACCTGCGAGAAAGAGAAAATGGTAAAGGAGGAACTGTGAGTTGTCGGTTACTAGCGGTTAAATAAAAAGGAGACAAAGGGTGCCACTGATAGCGGCGACATCAGAGTTCGCCCGTCGCGGCTAAAACCACTCCTATGACAGGCTTTTCGGTTGTCATTGAATTAAGCGATTACAGCAGTTACCAAGGAGAACCCGATTGGACAGTATCCCGCTCGGCAAAGGATTCGAGACCGCTGCCACAGACGGCGAGCTTTAGGATTCGATTCACGATGCCTAGAGAGTGCTGTTCATGCCTATTTATAGGCTCGAGGTCCTGCCCGAGTGGGCAGGCGCTAGAATCACCGGCTACCCGGGGGACAGGAGAGCAGGCAGCTATGAAAGATGCACAGCTAAAGAAGAAAAAGGCAAAGCTCTTAACCGCGCGGCTACGCGTGTTGATGCAGAAAATGCGCCTTCAAGTTCCTGCAAGAAAGGAAGAAGAGAGAAAGGGACTACAAGCAACCGCTTACTAATGGACCGAGGTAAAATGGGAGGTAGCGCAGATTTGAGACCGCGAATGTCTGAGATGTGAGTCCGCAGCCTTTACCCAGTGAACCTCTGGGGTCGAGTCTCCTCCTTTGAGTGCACCACTCTCCCTTATTTATAGGCTGGGGGCCTGCCCGAACAGGCAGGGCTAAAATAACCGGCTGCCCGAGATACAAAAGTGCCGGGCGGCGGTGATGAGAATCAAAAGAGGAAGAACGAGCAGTCCGCACGAGACCGGCGAACTGGGCCTGCGAGCTGAAAACCTCCCTGATTGCGTTGAGTGCACACCTGCCAGGCTAATTGCGACATGAGCGACCTGGGCGACCTGGGCGACCTGGGCGACCTGACCTGGAGCTCGCCGATACGAGGTCGACTATCGCCGAATGGGTTTTGACTACATAGCAGAGTTGAACTTGACGGTCCAGGCTTTACCTGGGCTCGACCATTGGCGACCTGGGCGACCTGAGCTTTTCAAGTCCGACAAAGGAGGAGCGAGATGCCGAGCTGGTTATGTTGCGGATTCTGGGGTTAACATAATCCCCGCACATTTTTGAGTTTTTGGAAATCTCCGAAAATGTTTTCTTAACCGCCGAGTCCGCAACTATAATAAAGGCTTTCTGTGCTATAAATATCGCCGGAAGCCCTATCTTTTGGCAGAATTGATTGCGCGACGGGTCGTTACTCACCACTTGCGGTCTCCACTCTCCAGTCTAGCATGGCGAGATTAGGGGGTTACTTTGGAAACCTTGCCACTTCGACTGAGAAGCCCAAGGCCAGCTCCCGCTCTAAAAAGACCAGCCGCCGGAAAGATGTGCCTGTCCGCCATCCGGGAGAGAGCTCGAGTCAGAAACAAACAGATCCAGTCCGCGATATTGAAAAGACTGTGGCTGTTCCTCCTCTGAATCCTCTGCATGAGAAGCCGAATCCGCCATCTGAGTCTGACCAGAACGCTGCAAACTCTTCCAGTATGGAGGTGCATCGCTCTCCTTCCGGGACAATTATGCTGCGGATAGATACAGATAAGGAAGTTTCATCGCCAAAAATCCAGCCGCAGGGGATCGAGGAGAAGCTTCCTGCTGGTGAGCCGATAGTGGAAAGGGGAGAGGAGGCTGCCGAGGAGCGAGCTAAGGAGTCCGATGAAACCGCGGCCAAAAGTTCCATCAAAAAGCAAGTTGTGGAGCCAGTATCTTCCTTGGCGCCGGTTGTCGCTCCAAACTCAGTTCCCGAACCAAAGCCGGTCATCATCGATTTGGAGAAGACTCCTGAGAAGAAAAAGAGGAAGAGAGATGGTAATGCCGCCGAGCGGGTAGAGAAGAAGTTGAAAGTTAGGAAAGAGAAAAATATCTCCAAGCGGACTGGAGCTGCGAGCTTGCAGCATAAGCCGCGAGAAAAGGAAGTCCGAGATGATCTCGTCACCCCCGATCCTCTGCTCGCAGAAGGTGATCCCCCTTCCACGCTCAGCTTATCAACCACTGAGATACTTGACTCTATAGATAATGATCAGCTTGCGAGTATAAATCGCTCTCTACTGGAGGTGCTGCAGCCTGATACCGCAACTGGAGGAGAAAATCTTGACGACCCTTCTTCTTTTTTTCCAGCTGAAGAGAGGAAGAAAACGAGGAGCAACTCGCAATGATGAAGGCGAAGGTTGAAGCGGCCTCGGAGAAGCTCGTGGTGGATAAGCGGGCTGAGGATCTTCGGATTGCTGCCGAGCTGATGCGATCTGGTAAGTTGCAGCCGGCGACCAAGCGGTTTCAGAGCTCTTGGTTGTACAAATCCCCTCCACGAAAGTCGCGGCCAGTCAAGATCCTTACAGAAACTGATGACATAGTCGCCTCGAGCAGATCGCTGGCCGAGACAAGAGCACTAGTCCGCCGTGAATGGAGGCGTCGCCTAGAGGCTTTTGATCCGGAGCGCGTGAGGCGACCTATCATTGATAGTCGCCAGATTGCCGCGAAGATAATCAAAAGTGGATAAAAACCTTTTCCCTTTTTTTTGGGGCTATTGCGGCTCGGATACTGAGGCGACTTTACTTTCTTTGTTGCAGTTCAGAAGTCCACGCCTGATTCTGTCGAGGTCGGCGAGATCGTGCCCACGCCACCAAATGTGTCGGAGGCTGTGGTGCGGACTGCTGATGAGCTCGCACAGGAGGAGCTGCCTGCTAAAGAAGATAGCGCACTGTTAGCGAAGAGATATGAGGAAGAGTTATGCGAGCTTCGAACTGAACTAAAGAAAAGCAAAGCGCGGGAAACGATCCTAGAAAGCGAGGTCGCCGGCCTTTCATCCGCACTCGAAGGAGCGAACAAGGAGAAAAATCGACTGAGCGGAGATGTTAAACATTATAGGAATAAATATTTGGCTTTGGCGAGAGAAGGAAAAAAGCAAGTAAGCGAAGCCGCTGGGGTGGTCGCAAACGTCTCAGCCTGCTGTGGGGGAGGGATCGGCCCCTGCGGCAAGCGTGCAGCCCGCGGTGGTCGCAGATCCAACCCCGGGAGTTCAATTAATTCCATTTCCGCGGGTAGTCAGAGACATGGCTCATATGCACCGCTCCTTCAATAACATGCATCATCTGGTTTCCCAGCTCTACTGCGAGATCTTGCGAGGGAGCGACCAGGCTGCTCACGTTGGAATGGAGGAGGAGGCGCGACCTGCTCTGAGAGACCGCGGAAGGCGCTAAGGCCTAAACGTTTGTTTTAATATTTTTATATTTTCAAGCTGATGTGTAATATTGTTGCTGAACATCCTTGTTGTATGATTGTATCTGTGCTGTGATGCTACTCTGCTTGTTGTATTCTATTATTTTTTCGGATAATCCCGTTATGGAAAAGTAAATTATGCGGGCTGGCGCTTTATTGGCAGACTGCGGTGTCTGCGGACTGGCTTTGAATCCGCAAAATCCTTGAGAAATATCTGATATTGCAGGGAAAACAGGGAAATAGCGCGCTGAGCGGACTGGCTTTGAATCCGCAAAGCTTTGAGAAATATCTGATATTGCAGGGAAAACAGGGAAATAGCGAGCTGAGCGGACTGGCTTTGAATCCGCAAAGCCTTGAGAAATATCTGATATTGCAGGGAAAACAGGGAAATAACGAGCTGAGCAGACTGGCTTTGAATCCGCAAAGCCTTGAGAAATATCTGATATTGCAGGGAAAACAGGGAAATAGCGAGCTGAGCGGACTGGCTTTGAATCCGCAAAGCCTTGAGAAATACCTGATATTGCAGGGAAAACAGGGAAATAGCGAGCTGAGCGGACTGGCTTACCGATCTGGGCGGATTGACGGTTGTCATGTCAGACGGTTTCTATATAAATTGGGTCGTCATTCTCTTTTTGTATAGAAAACAATGGGAGCTGAAGCCTTGCGGTCTGAAAACATGGTGTCCGCACGTACTGAGGCTGCAGCCGCCTTCCATGCTGCTGATCATAAAAGGAGTAGGCTAACCGAAGCCGACCTGGAGGCTTTCTTGGAAGTTCATATGGCGGGCTCGCCCGTACTCGCGCGACTCCCCGAACACCACGAACGACTGAATTTTTCAAGCGCTACCCAGCTCGCAGTTCCAATAGATCATTTTGACTGCGGGTTCAAATTCCCCTGCTCTGGGAGGTCGCGGAGATCATTGAGCATTATTGGGTGGTTCCGGGCCAGCTTGCCCCGAACAGTATGATTGCCATCTGCAGTTTCATTGCTTACCTGCGAGCTGAGAGGGTTGAATTTTCCTTGATGATTTTCAGGAAAATTTTCTCTGTTCGCTCCATCACTCCGACGGGAGACCGCGAGTACAAAGGCATCATCTACTTCTACTGTAGGGGAATGAAGGTTGTGGGCTTGCCGAACAAGATCCACAACTGGACCTCTAGGTATCTTATCTTTGAAGGCGACCTGGGGTTACTTCATACCAGTCCGCAGCTGCGTGTGGATGCTGACTTCAAGAGCGTGCGGCTGAACGATGCCGAGGCCGCCATCGTCAGATTCCTTGATGGAGCGAGGCTGGATGTCGACTATTACATCCCGCTGCTGCCTGGGCTGGATACTATTAGCCGCCACGAGAGTAAGTCTTGCGACCTTCATTTGTATCCGCAACAACCTGGGAATTTTAGCTAACTTTCTCTCTTGCAGCGACCTTGACGGTGCCCGCAAATCTGCCCGTTGCGCCTGCCGGACAAACTCCTACACAAGGGGAAAGGAGAAAAGAAATCGCAAAAAAGAGGAGGGAAGACGGAGACCCCGCCGCGGGTTACTCTTCCGATGGCAGCTTCGACATTGCGGGCTTCGGCGAGAAGCAGAAGGATCTGAGGGGCAACCCCATGATCCACTGGCATGAGAAGAAAAAGTATGTCCGCAATATCAACGGCTCTTCCCTCCTGGAGGAGTCCGCGCCCATCTCGCCATGCCCACGTCGCCCTGTCCGCCTTATACGGGAAGCAAAACCTTCGCGATCTGCAAGGTGTGGCACCTGATGACCTCCCCCTTGTCGCTGCGCAGGCCAGTGCGAACTCTGCCGTCACCAACCACTTCTTAGGCAGGCTTACGCGCGAGCTGCTTAGGGACAATGCGCGGCATAAGAAGGAAAGCCATTCGCTGAAAGAGAGGAATAAGCGGCTTGGTGTAAAAGTTAATCAATATAAAGAAGACAAGGCCGTAAGTGCTTAGTTAATCGCCATTAATCTTGCTTATCTTTCGCGGACTGATGTTTTGATTTCTTTTGCAGACCGCATATAAGGTGACCATCAAAAGGCCATGTTTCCTTTTGTGAGGGAAAGCGTCGAGGTCGCGCTCGAGCGCGTTATCAGCGATGGGTACACGAAGGCTGGGGTAGACTCTCTTCCTTTCCTGAAGCTTTTCCCGGAGCTAAAGGATAAGGTTGCCGAGTTCGAGCAAGCTGATAAGGGGAAAGCGGTTGCCGAGGATGACGAGGAGGAGTCCGCTGACGAGGAAGCTGCTGAAGACGTGGCCTCAAGTCAGCAGCAAGGAGGTCAGTCGGATCAGTCCGCTAACTCCAGCTCTGGTGAGAGCAGCTCGCGAACAGAACCCTCAGCCGCTTCTCACTCTGACGACAGCAGCAGCAGTGACTCAGGCGGCTACTCGCCTATAGTGGATGTGGATGGGTCGAGCCCGGAGAAGCCTGCGGACAAGAAGCAGAGGGAAGAATATATATATGTAATTTTTTGGTTTTCTTTAATGTAAGGGGGGCGGACTCTACGCGAGTCCGCCAGGACATGTAATTTTTGAATGAATATATATAAAAAAGGATATTTTTGATATCTTCTGAGATTTTCTGCTTGTTTCTCGCTGATGCTTTAGAGATCGCACTTATATCTTTGCTATAGCTTTACTGCACGTTTAAACTCTAGCTGAAATTTCATAACCACAATCTTGTTATAATATGGACAGAATGTATTCCTTGGGAAAAGGACGAATGATGCGGACTTGGATGAGTTTGGTTAGCAGTCCGCACTTTGCACAACAGAACCAAGAAAAACCGTAATCTGCTGACTTAAATAACGAGAACAAGCGAACTAGGCGGACTAGGGTATTCGTCCGCAGATATTTATAATTGAATCTTTCTAAAATAATTAACATAAATTAAACGAATCATGCGGACTGGGCGAACTAGAGAAACTGGAGTTCGTATTGCTTTCCCCACAGGGTTATAAATTACAGAACCAACAAAGGGATGGCGGACTGAGCGGGTAGAATAAACGGAGTCTGCACTTCATCAATAAGCAATGACCTGTAATTCATAATTAAGCGGATAGGTGCCGCCGGATCGGCATTGCTTTCCTGGAGAAGCTGGTGGAGGTTGAAAATATTAATTTTATTCTGACAAAAAAGGGAACACACCGCTCTCTTGCCTGGGATTTAGACCGATTTGATCAATTGGGCAGGTGCATGCGGGATGCATTGCTTTCCTCAATGGATCAACTGGGTCGTGAGCTCCCTGCAGGCACCGCTTGAGATTACCAAAGAGTGTTCGAAGGTACGAGCATTGATGATCTATGGGCAGGTGCCAGGTGACATTGCTTTCCTCAAAGAGATCATCATTGTGTACGCTATCCCTACGAAGCTTAGTAGAGCTGTCAACCACCCTGCCCCTCCAAAAATGCAGTGGTGGAGTCAGGTACTAGCCGGGATCCAAAATCCAGTAGCCCACCGCGCAAGAATCTGCAAGCTCCCACTACACGGTGCGAAATCTCCCCGCAACACGTGGTCATCGTGGTGTTATGCTAATGGCAACAATTCTTGGGGGGGGGTCCAAGCTGGACTTGGCGATGTCTCTCGGTCTGGTGGTTTTCGTTTTGAGTTTCAGACAAAGGAAAAAGATTGCGCCATATAGAAAAGATCATTTAGCCAGAAATTCTTCATGAATATAATTGCCAAAATAATCAATAGATGACAGTGTTTTGGCTTAAGCATAAAAACATTTCAGATCATTGCCGTTCCAAGTATGGGGTATATCCTCTCCGTCGCAGGTGTGTAGTTGGTATGCCCCATTTCTCAGAACTTTCTTAATGATAAATGGTCCACTCCAGTTTGGGTTTAGCTTGCCCACGGAGCCAGTTCTTGCGGCTGCATCCACCTTTTTAAGGATGAGATCACCCACCGAGAAATGCTTGACCCTGACATTTTTGTCAAAATATCTTGCCATTCTTCGTTTGACTTCCTCTTGCCTGATGATGGCTTCATCCCGCAATTCTTCAATTTGGTCCAGGCTAAGTTTCATATTCTCATCGTTAATTTTAAGCCAATCCTCCCAGCTTTGTCTGGCCAATAATACCCTGGGAGTTGGAACCTCAAATTCTACTGGGATGAGAGCTTCCGAACCATGAGACAATTTGAAAGGAGTTTCCCCAGTAGCTGTGGATGGAGTTGTTCTGAGGGTCCATAGAACTGAAGGAAGTTCCTCTGCCCAGTTTCCTCTCAGATTATGCACCTTCTTTTTCAGCAAATTATGTATCTGTTTATTTGCAGCTTCCACTTGGCCATTACTCCTGGGATGGTGAACTGATGAGAATCTCAGTTCTATGCCGACTTGCTTACAAAAGTTCTTCATCTCTTCATTGTTGAACTGGAGCCCATTGTCTGTAATTATTGCCATTGGGATGCCGTGCCTGCATATTATCTCCCCCCCATAAAAATTTTTTTATCACCTGTGTTGTTGTTTTTGCCAGCGCCTTTGCTTCGATCCACTTGCTAAAGTAATCGATCATAACCAAGATAAAGCGTCGCTGTCCACTTGCCATGGAAATGGCCCGAGGAGATCCATTCCCCACACTGCGAAAGGCCAAGGTGTGGAGATTGACAAAAGCTGCTGCGAGGTTTGGAGTTGAAGAGGAGCAAACTTTTGACATTGGGTGCATTTCTTCGCGTATAATTCAGAATCTTTTCTCATCGTGGGCCAAAAATACCCTTGTCGCAATATTCTTTTCTCTAAAGTTCTAGCCCCTGAATGGCTGCCACACTCTCCAGAGTGAATTTCTTGGAGTACCGTGGGAACTTCTTCTTCAGACACACACCTTGCCATTGGCGAGAGGAAAGTCTTTCTATAGAGAATCCCGGAGATAACCTTGTAATTTGCTGCTTTCATTCTAAATCTCCTCTTATCTTTCAAAGTTTGTGGCCATTCCCCTGTCGAAAGATTTGATTTGAATGAGTCCATCCAAGAGGGTCATTGCTCTATTGCATCAATTCTCCTTCTTCTATAGCCGAATAAAAAGTTCTGACGTTGTTTCCCCGGAAGGGAGGCCAAACTTTGCCAGCTCATCTGCTTCAGCATTGTGCACTCTTGAGACATACTCAATGGTGAAGCTTTTGAATCTTCCAATTTCTGCCTTCACCAGCATTAAGTATTTCTTCAGGGTAGGTTCTTTGGTCTCGAAATTCCCCAACACTTGGGACGCCATTACCAATGAGTCAGTTTTAACGTGCGCATAATCTATGCCCAATTCTTTTGCGAACCGCAGGCCTGCCAGGAGTGCTTCATACTCTGCCTGATTATTGGTGGTTGGGAAAGAGAACTTTATCGCCTGTTTTAATTTGACTCCGTTGGGATTAATGAGGACTACTCCTGCCCCCGAAGAGTTTTTGCCCGAAGCTCCATCTATATAGATTGTCCATGCTAGCGGAGATCGATCAGCTTGATCAGTATTAGGCTCAGTTGTGTCTATTAAAAAATCTGCTAGTATCTGTGCCTTGATAGCTGTTCGGGGTACATATGAAATATCGAACTCACTGAGTTCAATTGCCCATTTGGCTAGTCTCCCAGAGTGCTCCGGTTTTTCCAGAATATTTTTTAATGGCTGATCTGTAATCACTCTAATTGAATGTGCTTGGAAGTATGGTCGAAGCCTTCTGGCAGACATTACTAATGCCAATGCAAGCTTCTCAAGAATCGGGTACCGAGTTTCAGCATCCTTCAATATGTGGCTGACATAATATACCGGATATTGCCTTCTCCCTTCTTCTCTGATAAGGACTGAACTTATTGCTTCTGAGCCCACTCCTAGATAGATGAATAGCATTTCTCCCGTGCGAGGGCTCTGAAGTAAAGGGGTGGAGGTGAGTTGCTCCTTAAGTTGTTCAAAAGCTTCTATGCATTCTTTGGTACATTCAAATTTAGACCCTCCGCGAAGAGTCTTGAAGAACGGGGCACTCTTATCTCCTATTCTGGAGATAAATCTCCCAAGACCTGCGAGTCTTCCCCCTAATTACTGGACTTCTTTTGGGGAACGAGGTGATGGCATATTGAGAATCGCCTTAACTTTATCTGGGTTAGGGGCGAGCCCCTCAGGGGTAAGGAGATGACCGAGGAATTTTCCTTTATTTGCCCCAAAGATACATTTTAATGGATTCAATTTCATGTTATACTTTCGCAAAGTGGAGAATGTTTCTGTAAGGTCTTGTAAATGCAAAGGGAAGGTTTTGCTTTTAATAAGAAGATCGTCGACGTATACTTCAAGATTTTTTCCTTTTTGTTCTTTAAATACAGAGTCCATCATGCGTTGATAGGTAGCGCCTGCATTTTTTAACCCAAAGGGCATTACCAGATAACAATAACATCCATCATTTGTGATAAAGGATGTATGGGGGATGTCAGGTTTATGCATCCTAATCTGGTGATAACCAGAAAACGCATCTAAAAACTCATAAAGGGATATCCAACCGCAGAATCGACTAAGGCATCTATTCGAGGCAGCGGATAACAATCTTTTTGGGCATGCTTTATTTAACTTGGTAAAATCAACGCACATCCTCCATTTTCCTCCTGGCTTTTTTACCATTACAACGTTGGATACCCAATCCGAGTATTGGATTTCACGAATGAATTTGGCCTTTAGAAGCTTTACAACCTCTTCCCTGATTGGCTCGGCTAGATTGGTTGCCACCTCCCGCTTCTTTTGCTGAATAGGTTTGAAATTGGGGGCGATATTGAGGTGATGACAAGCTATATCAGGATCCACTCCCGGCATGTCTTCTGCAGCCCAGGAAAAGACATCCAGGTTCTTTAGTAAGCACGCGATCAGCCTTCTTTTTTCCTCTTCGGGGAGCTCCGAGTTGATTGTAAGCTTTCTTTCTTCGCCTGCTCCAATTGGGACCCCTTGGGTTGCTTGAGCAGGCTCTAGATGAACTCCTTCCGGGGCTGCCTTCTGATTCTCAACCTCCTCTTGGGGAGCCTTCTCTTGGGATCTTTCTCTCCTGAGGCAACGATTAGAGCCGCTTGGGGAGGCGCTTGCTCAATTGTTTGTTGACTGCTTTGACGTAGCATTCCCCGCCCTCCCTTGGGTTTCTTCTAACTCGGTACTGCTTTCCTCGTGCAGAAAATTTGATCGCCAAGTGATAGGTGGAAACTATTGCTCAGTACTCGTTAAGAAGAGGTCTCCCAAAGATGGCACAATAACTGCTTGTCGCATCAACTATCACGAATGTGATAAGTTTTAAACTCCCCCGAGCGTTACTGAGAGTTTGACGCTTCCTTCACCTCTTTCTTCTCGCCCGCGAAGCCATACAGCGGTCCCTCGGTGGAGAGTAAAGTCTTTTCGGACCTTAGGTCCTCATAAGCATTTTTGAATATAAGGTTGACCGAACTCCCTGTGTCGACCAAATTCTTGGGACCGTATAGTTTTCAATGATTGCCTTGATCACAACTGCGTCGTTGAAACGGGTTGGCTATCTTGGGAGATCATCTGGACCAAAAACAACAACCTCTGCCGGGGAGCTGTTGAATTCATGGCTACCTCGTGCCATGAGATCCTTGCTAAAGAAGACTTTCTGCTTGATTCCACACCTGCTCCTCCGTGGATGCAAAAGAGGTCCCCGAGGGCACCCACGTCGTTCGCATCGATGTTCTCTCCTATCTTAATGTTGCCATAGTATCCCGCTCTCTCAGCGTCTTTGTCTTCCCAAGAGACTTCGGCCACTTCTTTGCCTTTAGAGATGGATGGCTTTGATGAGGTCTCCTTTACTCCTGAGGCCCTTCATCTTTCCTGCAGCAAGCAATCTCTCCACGAGCTGCCAGAGAGCTCTGCAATCTTCAGTCGGATGTCCCTTTTCTCTATGGAATGCGCAGAAAAGGTCCGCGCTTCGAGTCTTTCCTTCCATTTTCTGGAAATCCTTCTTCGGTTCAGTTTTCTTTTGCAGGACCTGGAGAACTTCATCTATTGTCAAGCCCATAGCAGCGAGCTCTTCCAGGGGATCATGGTTCTGATGTTCGTCTGAAGATGAGTTATCTTGAATTTGAAGGACAGGCAAGATTCGAGGAGCAGTTGGGACAGGGGTAGCGGCCAGCGGTGGCTTTTGCTCATGAAATTGCTGATGGTTTTGATAGGGCCGTTTGTGTCGGAAATTTCTTCCCCTGTGCGCTGGAGGCTGATATTCTGGTAAGGAAGGCTTGGATGATCGATTGGTTGTATAGGAATTGGTGACATCTCTTTTTTCCGCCTTCGCAGTTAAATTGGATATATAGGAAGGGTTAGCGCTCTCCCCCTCTATGAAGGTGTTGGCTAAGGCTATTAGATCTTGAAAAGTGGCTGGATCCTTGGTGGTTGCCTCAAACTTCAACGGTCCTTCTTTGAGTCCGTTAACTAGGGCAATCTTATAAAACTCGGGTTCTACATTCCTGACTCCCAGTTTTTCTCTCTGGAAGCGATCCACGAATTGCGCCACTGACTCATTTTCGGCTTGCTTGATCTTAAAAAGGGTAGCCGGCCCACTTTTCCTCTTCCTGGAAGTGGCAAACCTCAACAGGAGTTCTTGCCGCAACTCAGCAAAACTAGCGATGGATCCGGGATACAGTTCATGAAACCATTCTCGGGCCTGGCCATCGAAAGTAGTCACCAAGAGTTTGCATTTCAAACCATCTGTCAAACATCTCATCGCTACTGCATCCTCAAAAGCCTGGAGATGAGCGACGGGGTCCGTATCCCCAGTGTAAAATGGAATGCAAGGTTCCCTGATGTTGCTAGGAGCTTGCTCTTGACGGATCTTATCAATAAAAGGGGACTCCCTGATTTGGGCTATAGCCGAGGTCGCAGGAGGTCGCACGGCCTGATTATCTTCTGCAAAATTAAGTCGGCGGGCTGGACTTCCTCGGGCTACCTCACGGAAAAAATCCATAAGTGAAGTGAGCTCATCTGCTTGAGACTTCGGTAGGGCTGCGGGCTGGATGGGCGAGTTCGCGAGCAGTGGCGTTGCAGTTCGCGCTTGGCGGACTGGGGTATTTGCGGACTGGCTCCTGCTCGGCCACCCTAGGTTGGTCGAGTCGTTGAGTGATCGCGACCAAAGCCTGGCTGATCGCATCAAGGCGCTGATCGGTCTCCCTCCGGGACTGCTCGGCTTCTCTCTCCTGGATCGGTCGAGCGCGTCCCCAGGTCGCTTGAGGAGCTTGAGCGACCTGAGCGGGCATGACAATGAGTCGATCGACGATCCGACATCTTGGTCCGAGAGCTTCAGCGATAGCTTCAATCTGAAGGCCGCGTGTTGATGTTGATGCAGAAAATGCGCCCTCAAGTTCCTGCAAGAAAGGAAGAAGAGAGAAAGGGACTGCATGCAACCGCTTACTAATGGACCGAGGTAAAATGGGAGGTAGTGCAGATTTGAGACCGCGAATGTCTGAGATGTGAGTCCGCAGCCTTTACCCAGTGAACCTCTGGGGTCGAGTCTCCTCCTTTGAGTGCACCACTCTCCCTTATTTATAGGCTGGGGGCCTGCCCGAACGGGCAGGGCTAAAATAACTGGCTGCCCGAGATACAAAAGTGCCGGGCGGCGGTGATGGGAATCAAAAGAGAGAACGAGCAGTCCGCACGAGACCGGCGAACTGGGCCTGCGAGCTGAAAACCTCCCTGATTGCGTTGAGTGCACACCTGCCAGGCTAATTGCGACATGAGCGACCTGGGCGACCTGGGACCTGACCTGGAGCTCGCCGATACGAGGTCGACTATCGCCTAACGGGTTTTGACTACATAGCAGAGTTGAACTTGACGGTCCAGGCTTTACCTGGGCTCGACCATTGGCGACCTAGGCGACCTGAGCTTTTCAAGTCCGGCAAAGGAGGAGCGAGATGCCGAGCTGGTTATGTTGCGGATTCTGGGGTTAACAACGCGGTCTGCAGTAAAAAGACCGGCGACTCTCAGACGGAAAACCGGCTTGCTGATTACTGCGGTCTCGCGGTAAAAAAAAAAGGGTCCTGACAAATCTGAAGAAGAATCTGAATAACAATCTTCCGGTAAACATGATCCCCGCACATTTCCCAATAGTGGAAAATTTTGGGAATGTTACTTTTACCCGCCGACCGATATAGCCTTTAATACGTCCCGAAACTATATAATGCCGAAGAGAGCACTATCTAGGTATCCCTTTGGGAAAGAACATTCTTGGATTGCGGTTAAACATTATTCGATATGTCGATGAGAGCTTGTTGGGAGACATGTACATGACATCCGGCTCGAATGTAAAAACGCTCGCTCGGAAAATGCGGCCAAAGGTGCGGAGGTCGCCACTCCATCAGAAAAATTGACTGAGAACATTTCTACTTTCCCCACACCATCGACTATTCTTGCTGGAAAGCCGAGGGTAGAAAGTGGGAACGACGGGACCAAAATCGACCCACTTGTTACCCCAAAAATCGCCATTACTCCTGATGTCCACATCACAGACAACACTCCACCCAGCCATGACAATGGGTTATCTTCTCCTCCAGCCGACACTCTTACTGAAATAAGGGGGAAAGCCATGAATGCCTCTTTGACCGTGGAGGATAAATTGAAACTGAAGTTAGGGATCACCGAGCCCAGTCCGGAGAAACGAAAACGCCGATCCGGGATGACCACCGAGGAGCGGGTGGAGAAGAAACTTCATCAAAGGGGAAAAGAGAACAAAAAATCATCTGCTCTCAAAGTCGCCGCTGCCCCGCTATCCACAATTTCTAAGGAGGGAGAGATATCCGCTGACTTGCAAAAGGAGATCGAATAGCCACGAGAGGTAACCGCATTGGCCGAGCTAGTGAAACTTCTTATTGCGGATGAAGACTCTCTGGATTTTGAACTCCCTGCTAATGCCAATTATTTGCAGGGGATGGAAGAAATTCTTAACAATATGGTCGTAACGATCGGTGGGACCCCAACATCAAAATCCCCCGCCAAGCTTCAAGAGGAGTCTGCTGTTGAGAAAGCGCTCCTGGCCGCTATATTTGAACCTTACGACAAGACCAACCAGGACGTATGAAAGCGGGCAGAAGAAACTGGGACGCCTCAGACAGGTAAGTTTTGCTGTCCGCTACGGGTAAGAAAGTCTCTCAAAGAAGATACTGTGGAGAAAACATCCAGTCCGCCTGATCTCCTAAGGTAGGGATTTATCGATGACCAAGGAGATATATGAGGCAGAAAGAATCAAGTCCGCGCGGCTTTGGAAAGCTCAGATACGGAGGATCGATCCGGAGAACGCGCGACGGCTGATATTCTCTGCCCGCGAGTTAACGGCAGTGGGAGAAAGACTTGAATTTAAGAATATTCCTCAAAGTATTGATCCCTTAATTCGCTCTATTTGCCGTTGATTCCCATTTTAAATGCTTATTGCATTGTTGTTTCAGTGACGAATAATGCGAGCTCGGCGGTTATCCTTGCGAGTACTTCGTCTCTTCCAGACAAGGAGTAGAGGTCTCCTGATGGGTTTTGCCTTGAGCTCGCACGGTTAGAGGAAAAGATTCAGTCCATGGAGGAGGAGAAGGATACATTAAAATTGATGTTGGAGAAGTCGACTGCAGAGGTGATTTCGGCCCGCAAAGAGGCCACCGCGGCTTCTGCCGAGGCTAGAACCGCCCGAGAAGAGACGAGGCGCGGGAATGAACAACTGATCGTACAAGCTGCAGCGCACGATAAGGAGTTGAGAGATCGAGATCAATGACAAAAGCGACTACTGGACGACGTTGCTCACTATCGAAGCTGGTGTCATCAGACAGAGAACGAAGTGCGACGTCGGTCCGGGAATGCTAGCTCCGAGAGTCAAAGGGGTAATGGTATGGTTCGGGATGAGACCTTGCCGATGAATAAAGCGACTTCAACCGCGCGACCTCCGGACAAGTGACCTCCACGGAAACGGGCGTATACCTTTGCTGTGTGGGTCGCGATGCCGCAAGGATTCATCGGCACAACCACACTGTGCTTCACCATCTATCCGCTGCGATCTCCACGATTCTGCATGCGGGTGACTTGGTGGCTCACATTGGTGGGGACCTGCAAGATCGTAACGAGTCAATAAGTGAGGAGAAAAGGAAGGAAATTATTGCAAAAGGGAAATAGTTTATGTATATTTATTTGAACTTGATGATACTGTGTGGTTAGATTTATTTCTAACTTTTGTTCGAAATTTATAGTTCCTTCGCTATTACGCCTTTTAACCGCTCGGCTTTATATTAATTTTATGATATATCCGCGCGGTTTTTCGACTATATGCTCGGTCATCTATGCGTCTCTGAATACAACTTTCCCTATAAATAGTATTGAAGATTCTCCCCTTAAAATAAATTTAGAGTTCTTTACTTCCGCCGGGTAAGAAATATGGTATCCGTGCGATCTAGCTCTTTAGTCGTCTTCCTCCGGTCAGAATTCAAGGCCTCCTCCTTGACCGAGAGTGAGCTTTCACAATTTGTGCGCAAGCATATGCACGATGATTCTATAGTCGCACGGTTACCGTCAGCAGTAGAGCGGTTAATTCTGTTGGAAACAATATAGCTATCATACCCATCGATCATTTTGATCACGGATTTTCTTTCCCGCCGTTAATCTAACTGATAGAGGTTATGGATTTTTATGGAATTATCCTCAGTCAACTACCCCCAAACACAATCAGCGCCAAAATGAGCTTTTTGATGTATCTACGATCGGAGCGGGTAAAGTTTACTATTAACCTCTTCAGGAATTGTTTCGTAGCCCAATCGATTAAGGCGGGTAAAAAGGAAAACAAAATCTTCCGCGGTATCATTTACTTCGGCTGCAAAGGGCTGAAGGTAGTAAATCTTCCTAATAAAGTTACGGATTGGTCGACTAGGTATCTGGTATTCACAGGTAACCTCTGTTGATGCGCGAAAAGCGACGGGAACACCACCAGCTAACTGTTCGAGCACTCGGGGAAGAAAAAAAAACAAACTGCGAGCAGTAGTCTACTTGGCGGACTAGAAAAGGACAGAAAAGCAAGAGCCGTGGAGCACGGCAACACCAGACTTCGCCCGTCGCGGCCTGAATGCCTCTCCTGCGACGGGCTTGATTTTGATTGCAAAGAAGGGGTTACAAGAAGGGAAAGGAAAGCAATGCAGAAAGCAAGCTGGAGACCGCAAAGCCAGAGATTCGAGTCCGCAGCGCTTAACAAGTGGGCTCCTGGACTCGAGTCAGCGTGCTTTTAGTGCACCACTTCCCCCTATTTATAGGCTGGGGGCCTGCCCAAACGGGCAGGGCTAAAATAACCGGCTGCCCGGGGTACAAAGGAGCCGGGCAGCGGTGACGGGAAACAAAAAAAGTAAAGAAGAAGCAGTCCGCGCGGGACCGGCGGACTGGGCCAGCGAGCTGGAAACCTCCCTTGGTCGCATCGAGCGCGATCCTCAGACTAGCTGTGACCTGAGCGACCTGGGCGACCTGAGCGACCTGGGCGACCTGAGCGACCTGGGCGACCTACCTTAGAGCTCGCCGATCTGAGCTTGACTCGTCGATGGAAGGTCGACGATCCAGCTGAGTTGAACCAAGGGCGACCTTGGCGGACTGATATCTGGAATCCGGCCAAGGAGGAACGAGGCGTCTAGCTGGATATGTTGTGGATTCTGGGGTTAACATAATCCCTGCACATTTTTGAGTTTTGGAAAATTCCGAAAATGTTTTCTTAACCGCCGAGTCCGCAACTATCATTAATGCTGTTTGCGCTATAAATACCGCCGGAAGCCCTGTCCTCTTGTCAGAATTGGCTGCGCGATGGGTCGTTACTCACCTCTTGCGGTCTCCACTTTCCAGTCCGGCATGGCCAGATTAGGGATTTCTTTTGGTAACCTTGCTACTTCGACTGAGAAGCCCAAGGTCAGCTCTCGCCCTAAAAGACCAGTCGCAGTCACGATAACCCACCCCGCAACCGAGGAGAGAGCTCAGGTCAAGAAGAAATCAGACCCAGCCCGTGACATAGAGGCTGAGAAGGTCGCGACTGTTGTTCCTCCCAACCCACCAAATGAGAAATTGAATCTGTCATCTGTTTCTGACAAGAATCCTGCGAGCTCTTTCAGCATGGAGGTACACCGCTCTACTTCTGGGACTATTATGCTGCGGATAGATACGTGCAGGGAAGTGTCGTCGCCGAAAATCCAGCAGCAGTTGATCGAGGAGATGCTTCCTGCTGACGAACAGGTAGAGGAAAGGGCAGAAGAGGCTGCTGAGGAACGAGTTAAAGAGCCCGCCGAAGTCGCAGCTAAAGATTCCGTTGAGCAAGCTAAGGAGCCAGTGCCTTCCCCGACTCTGGTTGTCGCACCGACATCAGTCCGCGAATAGCAGCAGGTCGTCATTGACTTGGATATGACGCCTGAAAAAAAGGAAAAGAGACAAGGTACTGTTGCGGAGCGAATAGAGAAGAGGCTGAAGTTAGGAAGGAGAAGAATGTCTCCAAGCGGACCGGTGCTGCGAGCTTGCAGCATAAGCCGAGAGAAAAGGAGGTTCAAGATAGCGATCACATCACCCCTGCCCCTCTGTCCACAGAAGGTGATCCCCCTTCGACGCTTAGCGTATCCACTACTGAGATCCTTGACTCAATAGATGACGAGCAGCTTGCGAGCATGAGTTGCTCTCTACTGGAAGTGCTGCAGCCCGATGCCGAGGTTAGGGAGAGAAACTCGCTGATCCTTCTTTTCTTCCAGCTGTAGGGAGAGAAAAGACTAAGGAGCAGCTTACCGTAATGAAGGCAAAGGTCGAAGCAGTCTCGAGAAGCTTGCCGCGGATAAGCGGGCTGAGGATCTTCGGACCGCTGCCGAGCTAATGGGGTCAGGTAAGTTGCAGTCGGCGCCCAAGCGATTCCAGAGCTCATGGTTATATAAAATCTCCTCCACGGAAATCGCGGCCGTCAAGACCATTACAGAAACCGGTGATATAGTCGCCTCAAGCAGATCGCTGGCCGAGACGAGAGCGGTAGTCCCGCCAAGAATGAGGCGCCGCCTAGACACTTTTGATCCAGAGCGCGTGAGGCGACCTATCCTTGATAGTCGCCAGATCGCCGCAAGGATTACCGAAAGTGAAATTGAACTTTTTTATTTTTTACCTTTCTGGGCCTATTGCGACTTGGATACTGAAGCGAATTTTATTTTTTTGTTGCAGTTCAGAGTCAACACCTGATTCCGTCGAGGCCGGCGAGATCGTGCTCACGCCACCAGATATATCATGGAAACTGCGGCACGGCTGATGTTGAACTCGTACGGAGGAGCGACCTGCTCAGGAAACGTACACGTTATTAGCGAGGAAGTATGAGGAGGAGTTTGCGAAATCGGGCCGAATTAAAGAAAGTAAAGAGCGAGAAAAGATCTTAGAAAACGAGGTCGCCAGCCTTTCATCTGCGCTCGAAGGAGTGAAGAAAGAGAAGAACCGACTAAGCGGAGATGCCAGCCACTACAGAAACAAGTACTTGGTCTTGGCGAGAGAAGGGAAGAAACAAATGAGCGAAGTTGCTGGGATAAGGCCGCAACCGTCTTCTCAACCTGTTGCGGGAGGGGGTTCAGCCCGACGGCGCGGGCAGGCCGCGGTGGTCGCAGATCTGACCCCGGCAGGTGTTCACTTAATTCCGTTCCCGCGGGTAGCCAGGGATGTCGCTCATATGCACCGCACTTTTAACAATATGCACCACTAGTTTCTCAACTTTACTGTGAGATCCTTCGAGGGAGCGACCAGGCGGCTCATGTAGGGGTGGATGAGGAGGAGTGACCTGCCCCGCGAGATCGCAGAAGGCGCTGAAGCCGAAAAAATTGTTGTATGATTTGATGTTTGACCGTCTTGTATAACTGTGTTTGTGCTGTGCTTCTGCTTGTTATGATGTTATTTTTTAAACTTTGGATAACCTTATTGTTGAACGCAATTGTGCGGGCTGGCTTTATGCTCGCTTACTTTGTTTACTGGAAAATTGTGGTTTCTTTCCTGCGGGCCCTCTGGAGTTGCGCGGTTACTTGTAGATTGTAGAAAACAGGGAAGAAGCGAACTGCCGCGAATCTCCCCCTTGAATCCGCAAAGCCTTTAGAATTGCTTTAATTTGCAGGAAAAACAGGGAAGAAGCGAACTGCGCGAACTGCCCTTGAATCCGCAAAGCCTTCAAGTTGCTTGAATTTGCAGGAAAAACAGGGAAGAAGCGAACTGCGCGAACTGCCCTTGAATCCGCAAAGCCTTTAGAATTGCTTGAATTTGCAGGAAAAAAGGGAAAAAGCGAACTGCGCGAACTGCCCTTGAATCCGCAAAGCCTTTAAAATTGCTTGAATTTGCAGGAAAAAACAGGGATGAAGCGAACTGCGCGAACTGCCCTTGAATCCGCAAAGCCTTTAGAATTGCTTGAATTTGCAGGAAAAACAGGGAAGAAGCGAACTGCGCGAACTGCCCTTGAATCCGCAAAGCCTTTAAAATTGCTTGAATTTGCAGGAAAAAACAGGGAAGAAGCGAACTGCGCGAACTGCCTTGAATCCGCAAAGCCTTTAAAATTGCTTGAATTTGCAGAAAAAACAGGGAAGAAGCGAACTGCGCGAACTGCCCTTGAATCCGCAAAGCCTTTAAAATTGCTTGAATTTGCAGGAAAAAACAGGGAAGAAGCGAACTGCGCGAACTGCCCTTGAATCCGCAAAGCCTTTAAAATTGCTTGAATTTGCAGGAAAAAACAGGGAAGAAGCGAGCTGCGCGAACTGAGAAATCGGTCCGGGCGGATTAATTGTTGTCATGTCAGACGATTTTCTATAAATAGGGTCTTAATCTTCTCTTTGTATAGGAAACAGTTAGAGCTGAAGCCCTGCGGTCTGAAAACATGGTATCCGCGCGTACTGATGCCGCAGCTGCCTTCCACGCTGCCGAGCACAAATGCAGCAGGCTAACCGCAGTTGACTTGGAAACCTTTTTGGAGAAGCACATGGCGGGCTCTCCAGTACTTGCGCGGCTTCCGGAGCATCAGGAGCGATTGAACTTCTCCACAGCCACCCAGCTTGCGGTGCCAATTGATCATTTTGAATGCGGGTTCAAATTTCCCCTGCTTTGGGAGATCGCAGAGATCTTCGAGCACTATGGGGTGGTTCCAGGCCAGCTCGCGCCGAACAGCATGGTTGCCATCTACAGCTACCTCGCTTACCTGCGAGCTGAGAAGGTCGAGTTCTCTTTGAAGATCTTCAGGAAGATCTTCTCTGTCCGCTCTATAACCCCGCAAGGAGACCGCGAGTACAAATGTATCATCTACTTCTACTGCAGGGGGATGAAAGTTGTGGGTTTACCGAATAAGATCCACAACTAGACCTCTAGGTATCTTATCTTTGAAGGCGACCTTGGATTCCTTCACACCAACCCGCAGCTGCGCCCAGACGCCGATTTCAAAAGCGTGCGGCTGAATGACACTGAGACCGCCATCGTCAAGTTCCTTGAGGGAGCGAGGCTTGACAATGATTACTATATCCCACTGCTGCCCGGACTGGACGCCGTAAACCGTCTGGAGAGTAAGTTTCGCGACTTTCATTTGTATTCGCCGCGACCTGGAAGTTGCTAATTTTTCTTCTTACAACGACCTTGACGGTACCCGCAAATCTTCCCTTCACGCCAGCTGGACAGACTCCTACACAAGGAGAGAGAAGAAAAGAAATTGCGAGAAAAAGGAAAGAAGACGGAGATCCCGCCGCAAGTTATTCTTCTGATGATAGCTTTAATATCGCGGGCTTCGGCGAGAAGCAGAAGGATCTAAGGGGTAACCCTATGATCCATTGGCATGAGAAGAAAAAATATGTCCGTCTGTCAACGGCTCTTCCCTCCTGGAGGAGCCCTCGCCCATCTCGCCATGCCTATGTCGCCCTCTCTGCCCTGCACGGGAAGCAAAACCTTCGCGAACTGCAGAGTGTGGCTCCTGACGACCTTCCCCTTCTCGCCGCACAATCCAGTGCAAACTGCGCCGTCACTAACCATTATATAGGCAGGCTCACGCGCGAGCTGCTCAAGGAAGATGCGCGGCATAGGAAAGAAAGCAGCTCGCTGAAAGAAAGAAATAAACGACTTGGCGCAAAGATCAACCAATATAAAGAGGACAAGGCTGTAAGTGTCAGTTAGTCGCCGTTTATCTCGCTTATCTTTCACGGACTGACATTTTTGGTTTCTTCTCCAGACCGCATATGAGATAACGAATCCCGCTTTCCAGAAGGCTATGTTTCCTTTTGTTAGGGAAAGCGTGGAGGTTGCCATTGAACGCGTCATCAGTGGAGGGTATGCGAAAGCAGGGGTGGACTCCATTCCCTTCTTGGAGCTTTTCCCGGAGCTAAAGGACAAAGTTGCTGAATTCGAGCGAGCGGTTAAGGGAAAAGCAGTTTATGAGGACGACAAGGAGGAATCCGCTGATAAGGAATCTCCAGAAGACGCGGCCTCCAGTCAGCAGCAAGGAGGCCAGTCTGGCCAATCTTCCAACTCCAGCTCTGATGAGAGCAGTATGCGGACAGAACCCCTGGCCGCTTCTCGTTCAAGCGGCAGCAGCAGCGGTGAGTCGGGCGGCTATTCCCGTGGTGGATGTAGACGGGTTAAGCCCGGAAGAGCCTGCAGACAAGAAGCAGAGGATCGAATAGAAGGACAAATTGTAATAATTTTTTTTGTTTTCAATGTAAAAAGGGGGGGGGGGCGAACTCTACGCGAGTCCGCCAGAACATGTATGTAATTCTGGATGAATAGAAAAAAGGATATTTTTTGACTTCTGAGATGCTCTACTTATTTCTTGTTTATACTTTAGAGGTCGCACTTCTTATATCAATCTTCGTTATAGCTTTATTGCCTGTTAAAAACTCTGGCTGAAATTTCCTAACCACATCTCGCTTCAATATGAACGGAATGCCTTCTTAGCGAAGAGAACGAATGATGTAGACTTGGGCGAGTTCGGTTTGCAGTCCGCATCTTGCAGAACTTTTCAGTTTTTGTGAGAACCAAGATGGAAAAAACCATACTCTGCTAACTCAAACAACGTGAATAAGCGAACTGGGCGGACTAGGGTCCCCGCCCGCAGATATTTGCAGTGAATCTTTTCTAAGTAATCATTAAATTATATAAGTTGAATGAATCCTGCGGATTACGCAGATAAGATAAATGGAGTCCGCACTGTATTAATAATATCAGAAATGACCCGTAATTCATAATCAAGCGGGTAGGTGCGGCCAGAGCGGCATTGCTTTCCTCACAGGATTATGAATTACAGGATCAACCCAAGGACCGGCGGACTGAGCGGATAGGATATATGGAGTCCGCACTGTATCAACAATAATATCAGAAATGACCCGTAATTCATAACCAAGCAGGTAGGTGCGGCGGAGCAGCATTGCTTTCGTCACAGGATTATGAATTACAAGATCAACCCAAGGACCGGCGGACTGAGCGGATAGGATTTATGGAGTCCGCATTGTATCAACAATAATATCAGAAATGACCCGTAATTCATAACCAAGCGGGTAGGTGCGGCCGGAGCAGCATTGCTTTCCTCACAGGATTATGAATTACAGGATCAACCCAAGGACCGGCGGACTGAGCGGATAGGATTTATGGAGTCCGCACTGTATCAATAATAATTAAAGACCCCTGTGAAGAAAAAAAAGCTGCAGTCTAGAGGCTAAGCGGGTAGGTGCGGCCGGAGCGGCATTGCTTCCCTCACAGGACCTCAAGATCTACAGACTTAACAACCCAATTCACTGCCCTCTTGCCTGGAGTACAGTCTAAGTCGATCTCTCGGGCAGGTGCGGCCGGAGCGGCATTTCTTTCCTTTGAGATCGACAAGACTGTGGGTCTCCTACAGGCACTGCTTGAGGGTACCAAGGAGTGTTCGAGGGTTATAACCTTAAGATGATCTAGGGGTAGGTGCGGCCGGAGCGGCATTGCTTTCCCCGCGCGATCATCTGGGTTGTAACAATATCCCTTAAGTGGCGTGGTAGAGCTGACCACCACTCTGCTCCTCCATAATACAGAAGTGGGGTTAGGTACTAGCCGGGATCTGAAATCCAGTATCCTGCCGCACTAGAGTTGGTAGGCTCCCACTACACGGTGCGAAATCTCCCCGCAACACGTGGTCTTCGTGGTGTTACGCTGACACCAACGGTTCTAGGGGAGGTTTTTGCTGAACTCGGCGATATCTCTTGGCATTAAGCAACTGTCGGGAGTTGCTCGAGGAGGTAAGAGAGAAAGAGGCACTTGAAGAAGTGTTAGTATGAGTATTTAGAAAAACACCAATTTTGAGAAATTCGTATAACATAGAAGAGAGAGTTCAGAAATAGAACCGTTTAGCATTATCTTTGCTCAACACAGTAACTGTCAACACTTGAAACACAAAGACACTTGATGAAGCGTTAGCAAGGAGCTTTCATTAATAATGAACCTCTTAAAGAGTTTACATAAGAAGGAAAGAAAAGAAGTTCAGGAATAGAACCGTTTTAGGTCATCTCCACTCCACGTGTGCGGCATATCTTCTCCTTCAAATGTTTGTAACCGGTAAGCTCCATTCTCAAGTGCTTCCTTGATAATAAAAGGTCCTGCCCAACTAGGATTAAGCTTCCCAACTGAGCTGGCTCTTGCAGCAGCGTCGACCTTTTTAAGAACTAGATCTCCCACTTGGAAGTGTTTGATCCTTACATTCTTATCGAAGTAACGGGCCATTCTCCTTTTAACTTCTTCCTGTCTGATGGCAGCCTTATCTCTGACCTCTTCAACATATTCCAAACTGAACCTCATCTCCTCGTTGTTCAGCTCAAGCCAATCCTCTGTACTTTGCCTAGCAAGCAGCACTCTAGGTGACAAAACATCGAACTCAACATGAATTAATGCTTCGGACCCGTGAGAAAGCTTGAACGGGGTTCCCCTATTGCAGATGAGGGCGTTGTTCTCAGGGTCCAGAGAACTGAGGGAAGTTGATCAACCCAACTGCCCTTGAGATTTTGAAATTTCTTCTTAAGCAGGTTGAGGATTTGCTTATTAGCTGCTTCTACTTGACCATTGCTTCTGGGATGATGAACTGATGCAAAGCGCAGCTCTGTTCCGATCTGTCTGCAAAAGTCTATCATCTCCGCATTATTGAACTGTGGTCCGTTATCAGTGATTATTGCCATAGGGATTCCATGCCGGCAGACTATCTCCCCCCAAATAAAATTCTTCACGACCTGGGTTGTTGTCTTTGCCAGTGCTTTAGCCTCAATCCACTTGCTGAAGTAGTCGATCATAACTATAACGAAACGCCGCTGCCCACTAGCCATGGGAAAAGGACCAATGAGATCCATTCCCCAAACAGCAAAGGGCCAAGGGGTTGCAATCGATCTGAGAGATTGAGCTGCTTGATGCTGAAGAGGAGCGAATTTCTGGCATTGAACACATCTTCTCACATAGGTCTCCGAATCTTTCTTCATTGTGGGCCAGAAGTAACCTTGCCGCAGGATCCTTTTCTCCAATGTCCTTGCTCCCGAGTGACTCCCGCATTCACCAGAATGCACTTCTCGAAGGACAGTAGGAATTTCACTTTCTGAGACACATCTTGCCATTATAGACAAGAAGGTTTTTCTATAGAGGATATCGGATATTAAGTAATAATGTGCTGCTTTCAACCTGAATTTCTTCTTATCTTCTACCGACTGTTGCAGGTTCCCAGTCGATAGGTAGAGAACGAATGGGTCCATCCAAGAGGAACACTGATCGATTTGCATTAACCCCTCCTCCTCCACTGCTGGGTGAAAAAGTTCAGAGATGGTCCCTCCTGACGGGAGCCCATATTTGGCAAGAACGTCAGCCTCCTCATTTTCTGCCCTCGGAATATGCTCAATAGTAAAGCTTTTGAATCTGCCGACCTCAACTTTTACCAGCGCAAGATACCTTTTCAACACCGGCTCCCTGGTCTCGTAGTTACCAAGAACTTGTGAAGCCATTACCAGAGAATCCGTCTTAATATGGACATGATCAATTCCAAGCTCTCTTGCAAGCCTTAAGCCGGCCAATAAAGCTTCATACTCTGCCTGATTGTTAGTCACTGGAAAATAGAACTTGATGGCTTGCTCAAGCTTGACGCCATTTGGGTTTATCAGAACCACCCTGCCCCCGAAGAGTTTCTTCCAGAAGCTCCATCCACGTAGATGGTCCAAGCTAAAAAAGATCTTGCTGCTTGATCCGAGACAGATTCCGTTGTGTCAATCAGAAAATCTGCAAGTACCTGTGCCTTGATAGCTGTCCTGGGCACATAGGAAATTTCAAACTCGCTCAGCTCAATTGCCCACTTAGCTAGCCTGCCTGAATGCTCTGGTTTCTCTAGCACATTCTTCAAAGGTTGATCAGTAACCACCTGAATTTAATGAGCCTGGAAATATGGACGGAGTCTGCGGGCAGACATAACCAATGCCAAAGCTAGCTTTTCAAGGATGGGATACCTTGCCTCTGCATCTTTCAGAATATGACTGACATAGTAAACGGGGAACTGCCTCCTGCTCTCTTCTCGGACCAGGACGGAACTAACTGCCTCGGGACCAACTCCCAGGTATAGGAACAACATCTCCCCTGCTCGGGGGCTCTGGAGTAAAGGTGTTGAGGTTAGCTATTTTTTCAACTGCTCGAAAGCCAAAGAGCACTCTTCTGTCCATTGGAACTTGGACGCTCCCCGCAGAGTCTTAAAGAACGGTGCACTCTTATCCCCAACTCGAGAGATGAATCTTCCGAGCCCTGCCAACCTTCCCCCCAACTACTGAACCTCTTTTGGAGAATGGGGAGGAGCCATATCAAGGATGGCTTTGACCTTGTCAGGATTGGGAGCAAGACCCTCAGGAGTAAGGAGATGGCCGAGAAACTTCCCCTTACTCGCCCCGAAGATGCATTTTAACGGGTTAAGCTTTATTTTGTGTTTTCGCAGAGTGGAAAAGGTTTCTGCTAGGTCTATCAAGTGTTGCGGAAGAGACCTACTCTTAATCAAAAGGTCATCTACATACACTTCGAGGTTTCTACTTTTTTGCTCTTTAAACACACAGTCCATCATGCGTTGATAAGTCAGGCCAGCATTTTTATGCCCAAAGGGCATTACAAGATAACAATAGCAACCATCATTAGTGATGAACGATGTGCGAGGGATGTCAGGTTTGTGCATTCTTATTTGGTGATAACCAGAGAACGCATCTAGAAAGCTCATAAATGGATACCCTACTGCAGAATCAACTAATAAATCTATCCGAGGCAAGGGGTAGAAATCTTTCGGGCACGCTTTATTCAAACGGTGAAATCTACACACATACGCCACTTTCCCCCAGGTTTCTTAACCATTACAACATTCGAGACCCACTCGGGATACTGAATCTCTTGAACGAAGCGTGCTTTGAGGAGTTTGGCAACCTCCTCTCGGATGGGCTCTGCTAACTTGACAGCTACATCCCTCTTCTTCTGCTGGACAGGCTTGGCAGCTGGATCAACGTTGAGATGATGGCAAGCCATGTCTGGATCCACCCCTGGCATGTCCTCTGCTGACCAAGCGAAGACATCCAGATTTTTCAATAGGCAAGATATCAACTCCGTCTTCTGATCTTCTGGCAACTCGGAGTTGATGGAGAGCTTTCTTTCTTCCCCTTCTACAATGGGGACTTCTTGCAACACCTCCACAGGTTCCAGGTGAGCACCTTCTCTATCCACAACAGTCTCTGACGGAGGAGTGGCTTCTGCTGCTGCTGGAAAAGCTGGGGGGAAACCTCAGTCATGCTGACTGTTCGGAGGTAACACTCTCGGCCCTGCCTTGGGTCGCTCCTGACCCTACATTGATGTCCATCTTTACAGAACTTGATGGCCAAATGGTACGTTGAAATGATGGCTCGATACTTGTTCAACAACGGTCTTCCAAAGATAGCATGATAGCTGCTTGGAGCATCCACCACTATGAACTGGATCTCTTTGACCACCCCTCCGAGTACCACCGGGAGTGTGACATTCCCTTCAACTCCTTTCTTTCGCCCGAGAAGCCATAAAGTGGCCCCTCGGTGGGAAGCAGAGACTTTCCTGTCCTTAGGGCTTCAAAAGTTGACTTGAAGAGGAGATTTACGGAACTGCCAGTGTCGATGAGAATTCTATCGACCGTGAAATCTCCGATGGCTGCTTGAACTACGATGGCATCATCGAAGGGATTAGCGGTCATAGGAAGGTCTGCAGGGCCAAAGGTGACGATTTCAGAAGGTGGGGCGAAGAAGAAGTAGAAGCAATCTCAGTTCGGGAAAGCCTTGACAGAGAAGACTTCCGAGTAGACTCAGCCCCTGCTCCGCCGTGGATGAAAAAGAGTCTTCCAGGGCCCCCTCGTCGACAACGTCAATACATTCACTTGGTATATCAACGAGCCCCAGATGGCCCTCATCCCTTATCTCTATACACTCCTGCTGAACTTCAGCCACCCTCCTTGCCCTTGGAGGTGGAAGGCTTTGAAGAATCACTCTTCCTGCCCAGGTCCTCGAGTTTACCCTCGGCGAGCAACCTCTCAACTAGCTTCTGAAGAGCCTTGCAATCTTTAGTCAGATGACCCTTCTCCTTGTGAAAATTACAGAACTGAGAGTTGTCCCTGGGCTTCCAGTCTCTCTGAGGCCCTTGCCTCTTTTCTTCAGCCTTCCTCTGGATTATCTGGACGACCTCTTCAAAGTCGAGGCCCTGATCTGCAAGCTCTTCCATAGGGCTGCTCTCATGAGGATTTGAAGCTGGCAGGGCGCTCTGAAGAATGGGGAGCACTTGAAGGGGAACGGCGGGAGTTACGGCCAACGGCATTCTCTGACCATGAAACTGTTGATTGCCGAGGAATGGTTTCTTATGGCGGAGGTTATGCCCCCTCTGAGATGGAGGTTGGAAATCGAGCCGAGGAGGCTTGCTGTGATATTGATTGTTGGAGAAGTTGGAGGCATCCCTTCCTCCAGCTTTGGCTGTCAGGGATGAGATATAGGTCGGGTTGGGATTTTCCCCCTCAATAAAGCGATTAGCCATTGCTATGAGCTCCTGATAAGTTGATGGTGCCTTTGTAGTCACTTTGAATTTCAATGGGCCCTCCCGGAGGCCGTGGATCAGGGCAACTTTGTAATAATCGGGGTTCACATTCCTTACCCCTTGGATTTCTTTTTGGAACCGATCAACGAATCTTGCCACTGATTCGTTGTCCCTCTGCTTGATGTCAAAAAGGGCTGCCGGCCCATCCTTTCTCTTCTTAGAGGTTGCAAACCTCAGGAGCAGCTCGCTGCAAAGCTCAGCGAAGGAAGAAATCGTGCCCGAAGGCAGCTCGTAAAACCATTCTCTTGCTTGACCATCAAGAGTGGTCACCAGAAGCTTGCATTTCAAGGCATCGGAGAGGCTCCTTAATGCAACTGCCCCTTCGAATGCCTGCAGGTGGGAGACCGGATCAGTCTCCCCTGAATAAAAAGGGAGACGAGGTTCTCTGAAATTGCTCGGCGCTGACTCCCACCGGATTCGATCGACGAAGGGAGAGGGAGTCTCTGAATCAGGAGAAGGGCGAACTGGAGGATGAAGCTCTGCAGGCTCTGTGGACTGCCGATCAGCATAATCTAGTCGGCGAGCCGTAGTTCCCCGGGCTGCCTCCCTGAAGAAATCTATCAGGGGGGCGAACTCTCCAATCTGAGGTCGCAGGGGAGCTGCGGGCTGGGCTTGGTGGAGAGGCGGAGGTGCGGTTGCAAGCGACTGCTGAAGAGGGGGGTGACGAGCTGGAGTCCGGCGGACCGGAGTCTGGCGGACAGGAGTCTCAACAACTTCTTCTGCGACCTGAGGAGCAAGTCGCTGAGTTAGCGCCAACAGGGCCTGGCTGATCGTATCGAGCCGTTGGTCAGTCTCCCTTCGAGATACTTCAGCTTCCCAGCGGGACTGCTCCAACGCTTCCCACAACGAATCATCAGGCGAGCTGGAACGATCGGAGCGGCGGGCTCGGCGGTCCGACATTTCTATCCGCGGTTTCAAAAACTGCTCGAATCTGAAGGTCGCGTGTTAACTGTTGATGCGCGAAAAGCGACGGGGAAAACGGGCACCACCAGCTAACTGTTCGAGCACTCGGGGAAGAAAAGAAAAACAAACTGCGAGCAGCAGTCTACTTGGCGGACAGAAAAGCGAGAGCCGTGGAGCACGGCAACACCAGACTTCGCCCGTCGCGGCCTGAATGCCTCTCCTACGACGGGCTTGCTTTTGATTCCAAAGAAGGGATTAACGAAGGGAAAAGCAAAGCAGATGCAGAAAGCGAAGCAAAAGCCAGAGATTCGAGCCGCAGCCTCTTTACAAGTGGGCTCCTGGGCTCGAGTCAGCGTGCTTTGAGTGCACCACTTCCCCCTATTTATAGGCTGGGGGCCTGCCCAACGGGCAGGGCTAAAATAACCGGCTGCCCGGGGTACAAAGGAGCCGGGCAGCGGTGACGGGAAACAAAAAGGAAAGAAGCAGTCCGCGTGGGGACCGGCGGACTGGGCCAGCGAGCTGGAATCCTCCCTTGGCCGCATCGAGCGCGATCCTGGCAGGCTAATTGCGACCCTAGCTCGCCGATCTGATCTTGACTCGCCGATGGGAGGTCGACGATCCTGCTGACCAAGGGCGACCTTGGCGGACTGATATATGGAATCGGGCCAAGGAGGAACGAGGCGCCTAGCTAGATATGTTGCGGATTCTGGGGTTAACTGGCGGAGAATTTTCTTCCTGAGAAAAACTTCGTTCTGTGGTTTCTACCATGAAATCTGCCAAAACTTGAGCTTTTATTGCTGCTCGTGGTACATATGCGATTTCGAACTCACTAAGCTCGATTGCCCACTTAGCGAGCCTTCCTGAATGCTCTAGCCTTTCCAATATTTCTTTGAGGGGCTGATCCACCATGACCTGGATTGAATGTGCCTGGAAATACGGACGAAGTCGGGGAGCAGAAATGACTAAGGCCAAGGCTGGCTTTTCAAGGATAGGGTATCTTAATTCAGCACTCTTTAGGATATGGCTAACATAATATACCGTTAATTTCCTTTTCCTTTCCTCCCTGACAAGAACATAACTAACTGCCTCGGGTCCCACTTCCAGATAGACGTATAGCGGTTCTCCTGGGCGAGGACTTTGTAATAACGGAGTCATTGTAAACTGTCTCTTGAGTTGCTTAAAAGCCTCATCACATTCATCGGTCCATTCAAACTTGGAGGCTCCCCGAAGAGTCTTAAAGAAGGGAGCGCTCTTGTCTCCTACCCTGGAGATGAAATGACTAAGATCTTCTAGTCTTCCTCCTAGATGTTGGACTTCTTTTTGGGAGCGACGAGGTGCTATATCTAGGATATATTTTACCTTATCAGGGTTTGGAGCCAACCCTTTGGGTGGTGAGAAGATGACTAAGGAACTTTCCTTGGTTGGCACCCAAAAACACACTTCAACGGGTTTACCCTCATCCAAACTTCCGCAGGGTTGCGAAGGTTTCCGCGAGATCCTCTAAATGTGTTGAAAAGGATTTTCTTTTTATAAGGAGGTTGTCAACATAGACTTCTAGGTTCCTCCCTTTTTGTTTTTTGAAAATAGAGTCCATCGTGCGTTGGTAGGTGGCTCCTGCATTTTTAAGCCCGAAAGGCATCACGAGATGACAAAAACATCCTTCATTGGTGATAAAGACGTGTGTGGTATGTCGGGTTTGTGCATCCTAATCTGATGATAGCCGTAGAACGCGTCTAAAAAACTCATAAAAGAATAACCAACCGCAGAATCTACTAAAGCATCTATTCGAGGCAAGGGGTAGAAATCCTTGGGGAACTCTTTATTGAGTTTTGTGAAATCCACACACATTCTCCATTTTCCTCCTGGTTTTGACACCATTACAACATTCGATATCCAGGTTGGATACTGTATTTCTTGAACGAATTTGGCCTTTACCAGTTTGGCAACCTCTTCCCGGATAGGACCGGCTAGTTTTGCCGCAACGTCCCTTATTTTGCTCTACGGGCTTGATTATCGCCATGGGAATTCCTCTCCCTTGCCGGAGGGGTCACCTGCTCAATCATATTAACTATTTTCACATAAGATTCTCGGGCCACTCGATGGTTGCTTCTGACCCGGTACTGTTTTCCTTGAGCAGAGAATTTGAAGGCCAGATGGTAGGTCGACACAATTGCCTGATACTCGTTTAGTAGAGGCCTTCCAAAAATTGCGTGATAGCTGCTTGCCGCGTCGATTACCATGAACTGGATCATCTTGGTGATTCCTCCCAGAGTTATTAGTAGCGAAATGCTTCCTTCTGCTTCCTTCTTCTCTCCCGAGAAGCCGTAGAGTGGCCCCTCGGTGGAAGACAATGGTCTTCCAATCTTCAGGGCCTTAAATGTCTTCCTGAACAAGAGATTCACCGAGCTGCCAGTATCTATCAGAATCTCGTCCACCGTGAAGTTTTCGATGACCACTTGGATAACAACCGCATCGTTGAACGGGTTGGAGTTGGACGAGAGGTCATCCGGACCAAAAGTAACGAGTTCTCTGGTCGGGACCGAGGAGGAAGCCGTAGCCACCTCCTGCATGCGCAACTTTGAGATATAAGATTTTCGGCTTGATTCAAGGCCTCCTCCTCCGTGGATGCAGAAAAGTCGCCCGAGGGTTCCTTCATCATGGACATCCACACAATCATTCGGGTAATTCATATTACCTAGACTGCCAACGTCAGTGACGTCCTCACATTCCCGGAGAACCTCAGCTACCTCTTTGCCCTTTGAGGTGTTGGGATCGACGGGAACCTCTTTACAGAAAGGATCTGACATTTTTCCCTCTAAAACAAGTCTCTTCACAAGAAAGCGAAGGGCTCGACAGTGCTTTGTAGGGTGCCCCTCTTCTTTGTGAAATTCACAGAAATTCTTTGATCTGTGGTCTTACCTCTCCTCGGGATCTGGTCTTCCTTAAGTCTTTCCTTTGCAGGACCTCAACAACTTCCTCCAAAGTCTCGTTTGTAGCATGAGGCCCTCCGTGCTGATTGATAGGGAGGACTTGCGGGACTACCGGAACAGGAGAAGTGTCCAATGGCAGCATTCGCTCTCGGAACTGCTGATGGTTGAGGAATGGCCTCTTATGACAAAAGTTTCTACCCCTTTGGGGTGAGGACTGATGATCATGACAGGAAGGTTTTGGAATGTGGCGCGTTGTGGAAGAACTTCCCGAGCCGCCGCCACCTGCCATTGAGGTTAGAGTAGAAATATAAGAAGGATTAGTACTTTCTCTTTCGATGAACTTGTTCGCGAGTGCGATTAGGGCTTGATAAGTTGCTAGGGCCTTTGTCGTGGCTTTCAACTTTAACGGGCCTTCCTGGAGACCGTTGATTAGGGCGACCTTATAATAATCTGGGTCCACATTCTCTACTTCAAGAATTTCTTTTTGAAAGCGATCTACAAATCGCGCCACGCTTTCGCCCTCCCTCTACATAATCTTGAAAAGGGTTGTAGGACAACTTTTCCTTTTTTTGGAGGTTGAAAACCTCAACAAAAGTTCTTGGCGGAGCCCGGCGAAGGAGTTAATTGAGCGGGGTCGAAGATCGTGAAACCACTCTCGAGCCTGCCCATCAAAAGTGGTCACCAGCAACTTACACTTTAGCGCATCCGTCAGGCATCTAAGTGCCACAACATATTCGAATGCTTGCAGGTGCATGACCGGATCGGATGCGTCGGTATAAAAAGGTAAGCGAGGTTCTCTGAAATTGCTCGGTACGGGCTCTCACCTTATCCGTGCGACAAACAGAGACGGGTCTTCCATCTCATCTGGGGTTAAAGGTGAGGCGCGGTTATAATTTGGGAAATCAGCGGGTATGCCGGGCTGGCGTTCTTCTTCAAAATCTAACCGCTTAGCCGGACTTTCCCGACCGGTATCTTGGAAGTAACCTAAGAAAGGATTTAGCTCGTCTTCCTGGGGCTGCGGTTGCGCGGTGGTTCTATATGGCTGGAAGGCGGGCTGAGTTGTCATGGGGGTCGGAAAGATTGCGGGTTCCATGGGTGCTCCGGCTGGAGGCATCGCTAACCGCTGGTTAAGAGCTGCTAGAGCTTGGCCGATTGCATCAAGGCGTTCGCCGGTTTCCCACCTATCTCGCTCCATCTCCTGACGAGATTGTTCGAGCGCCCTCCAGAGGGATTCTTCCGAGGGCCCCGCACGATTAGAATGACGAGAATGAGAGTTGTGAGGGGATCGCCTATCCGACATATCGAAACCGCTCGGATTCACGGACAACTCGGATCTGAAGGTCGCATGTTTAATGTTTGTGTTGAGAACGTCCCTTGGTCGCGGAAGAACCTGCGAGAAAGAGAAAATTGTAAAAGAGGAACCGCGAGTTGTCGGTTACTAGTGGTTAAATGAAAAGGAGACAAAAGGGTGCCACTAATAGCGGCGACATCAGAGTTCCCCCATCGCGGCTAAAACAACTCATGCGACGGGCTTTTCAGTTGTCATAGAATGAAGCGATTACAGCGGTTACCAAGGAGCACCCGATCGGTCAGTAACCCGCTCGGCAAAGGATTCGAGACTGCTGCCACAGACGAAAAGCTTGAGGATTCGATTCGCGATGCCTAGAGAGTACTGTTCATGCCTATTTATAGGCTCGGGGTCATGCCCGAGCGGGCAGGCGCTAGAATCACCGGCTACCTGGGGGACAGGAGAGCGGGCAGCGGTGACAGGATGCACAATTAAAGAAGAGAAAGGCAAATCTCTTAACCGTGCGGCTACGCGGTCTACAGTAAAAAGACCGGCGACTCTCAGACGGAAAATCGGCTTGCTGATTACTGCGGTCTCGCGGTTACGTGGTCAAAAAAGGGGGCCTTGACAAATCTTGTGGAAGAATCTGAATAGCGGTCTTCTGGGTAAACATTAAGCCTCCCTGTTTATCTTTGAATTCCACTCCTAATCATAATCCTAAACCAAACGTTTCAGTCCTATTAAGTCCTTTTGATTCATGCTTTTGAATTTTATTTAATAACTAAGAAAAAAAGAAAAGTAAATCAGTTTTAGGTTTGGATTTAAAATTAGATTTTTGTTATTTAATTGATATAATTATAATGCGTTGCTTGGATCTAGTAACAACTCAATGCGTTTTTTAATTTTCGGTGTTTTGCTTAAATTTATTTAAAGAATTTCGTCAAAATTTTGGATGATTTTTTTTTTGTTGAGTAAAGTTTATAAAACTTAAACAATACTGTTGATGCACGAAATGCGAGAGGGAAGACGGGCACCACCAGCTAACCGTTCGAGCACTGGGGAAGGAATTGGGAAAAGACTGTCGGCTGGTCGGTTACTAGCGGTTAGGGTAAGAATCGGAACCAAGATCAAAACAAGCCGCAAAGAGCGGCAACACCACGCTTCGCCCGCCGCGGCTTGAATGCCTCTCCTGCGGCGGGCTTTCCTCTTATATCAAATAGAGCGGTTACACTTGGAAAGAAAAGAAGAAAAGAGAAAGAAGCCGGCCGGACAATAGACCGCAAAGGACTAGAATCGGGGCCGCAGCTCTTAACAAGCGAGCTCCTGGACCCGAGTCAGCGTCCTTTGGGTGTACTCCCGCCCCCTATTTATAGGCTTGGGGGCCTGCCCAAACGGGCAGGGCTAAAATTACCGGCTGCCCGAGGTACAAGAGAATCGGGCAGCGGTGACGGGAATCAAAAAGAAGAGAAGAGAGCAGAGGAAAGGCCGCGCGGCCTGGCGGACTTCCTCCGGCGAGTTGATCAGGGTTCCCTCTGACGGCGACCTGGAAATTAGGTCGCTGGGCTTGGACAAGGACATGCCGACCCTCGGACGAGGGATGTCCCTGAGACTTGACGTGGAGCTGGACTGGAATCAGCGGCGGCCTACCGGATGGGCCGACCGGCTTGTCTGCAACAAACCGGCTTGCCGAGAATGACGGCTAGAAAGGACAAGCCGCCCGGACTGAAAAGCCTGAGGAACTAGTCGCGGATTCTGGTTTAACATAATCCCCGCACATTTTTAAGTTTCTGAAAAAACTTCGAAAATGTAGAACTAAGCCGGAGACCGCGACTGCCATTAATGCCTCTGCATCTATAAAATGCCGAGGATCCTGCCATTTCGTCAAGATTTCTGCCAAGCCACGGGTCGCTACTCGCCTCTCGCGGTTAGAATCCTTCAAGCCGACAGAGACTTATACAAGATGGATGTCATGTCCACGATGCTAGCTCGCGAAAAGAAGTCGTCTGGGGCTAAGAAGAAGGGCAGGAAAGCGGACAGCTCTGACCAGCAGCCCGAGAAGAAGACAGAGAAGCCGATCCCACCGGTGGCACCTGGTTCTGGAAAAAAGCCGATGGAAGTCATCGGGGAATCCTCGCAGGCCGCGGCCAAAGTCGAAGAGATCTCTAAGCCTGCTCTCCCACAAGCCGGAACTACCAAATCTTTCGATATCACCTACTCGCCATCTGGTGAGCCTCTCTTGAAGATAGCCGGGATGGAGGAGAAAAGTGTTGATTCCTCCAAGCCGCGTGAGCTGTCCAAATCCGCTGACCTGATCATCGTCGAGGAGGACGACTCAAAGAAGCCACTGGAGACCGAGCGGTCTCTTACTGAGAAGCGGAAGCGGACAGAGATAATAGTCGGCCACTTGAAGCGACGTAGGAAGAAGGACGAGACCCTCGAAGAGAGGATGAAAAGGAAGACGCGGAAGATGCGGGCTGACAACAGCAACGTTTCTGTGAAGACCGGAGCGCCCAGCCTCCAGCATAAGCCGCGGGAGAAAGAAGCGCCCGAAAGTCCATTGACTCCATCTTCTAAGCTGGACGAACCGGACAGCTCGCCGGCGGTCAGCGAATCCTTGAGCGGCATCCTGAAAGGCATGGAGACCTTCCAGCAGCAGGACAAGCTGTTGTCAACCCTGCCGGCTTCTGAGGAGACCGCCGACATCGATGTCGAAGTTACCGGAGAGAAGCTCGGCGAACCGACTCCTGCGGTTTCAGAAGGAGCTGAAAAATTAAAGCTTAGAGAGAAGATAGAGGAGTTCAAGAAGTTAATTGCCGGGAAGCAGGTGGCGACTACATTTCCTCCCCTGCAAGGTAAACAGGAAGAAGTTAAGCGCATTGTAAAATTCTACAAGCCGTGGTCACGGAAGAAGGGAGCGAACACGATTTTTAATCCGCCAGCGAGCTTCTTCCTGACCAAGGCACAACTGAAAAGCAAAGCTAAGGAGACCGCGCGGCTATGGAAAGAAAAGCTAAGACGAATAGACTCAGAGCGGTTTAGGCGACCAGCGCTTAGGTGCGGCACCGCGCCTTTACAGGGAGAGATAATCCCGAACTACGGTCTCGTTCCACTGAGATCCTTTGAAAAGTGTCGGTTGTGCGATTAAAATCTGACCGCTTGTTTGTTTGCTGCAGGTGCACTAGAAACCGCCAGCAAGCCGGGCGATCTGATGAGCTTCTTGCCTCCACTGATGCCCCCGCTACCTTCAAAAATCGATGACCAACGGGCGGCCGAATTCCAGGAGGAGGTCGCCGCCCTGCAGGCTAGAATAAGGGAGCATGCCGAGGCCCTTCGAGCCAAGGAAGTAGAGTGGCGGCTTCAAGAAGAAAATCAGCGGTCTATGCTGGAGGCCGCTGAAAAGAGAACTCAAGAAGTGCTGGAGGACTTGGCGCAGGAGAGAGGAATGATGCGGTCTGAGGTGGAGGCCGCTGAGAAAAGGACGCAGGAGGCCTTGGTCAGCTTGGAGTTGGCGAAAACGACGATGCGGATTACGCAGGAGACCGCTAACAAAAGGGTGCGGGAGGCACTGGCCAGCGCGGACATGGAGAAAACGGCAAAGCGGACTGCACTGGAGGCCGCTGACAAAAGGATGCAGGCGTCCCTGGCCAGCTGGGAGGAGGAGAAGACGGCGATGCGGACTGCGCTAGAGGCCGCTGAACAAAGAGCACCGGCGGCAGTCACTACCTTGGAAGAGGAAAGAACACTGATGCGGACTGCGCTAGAGGCCGCGGAGCAGAAGACTCAAGAGGCGCTGGCCAACCTGGAACGGGAGAAGGCGGAGAAGCTTGACATGCAAGCCTTGGTGCTGATGGCGGGCCGGATTGAGAGAGACAGGGCGGACATTGCTCGATCTGGCGAGGGAAGGGAACAGCAGCAACTACCAAACCGCCCGGCTTCTGGAGAGACTTCGGACTCACCACTAGTCGCGGCGGTTGGGCAGGTCGCTGCTGCTGGCGAACCGGGAGATCGACCTCTACCGCTGGTTCCATTTGCCCGTGTAGAGCGTGATACCTCGCGGGTTCACCGAACTCTACACTCCATCCACAACCTCGCCAGTCAAGTATATGTTCAGCTTGTACAGGCCGGCGACCAAGTCGCGTGGGTAGGGCGAGAAGCTCCTGAGGGCGGAGAGAAATAACTTCGAACACTTTATTTGGTTTTGTAATAAGCATCAACTCGTGATGCCGGACGGTTTGAATGTTCTGAACAATTGCTGTGTATCTGCTTGTACATTAATCTGAATTGATTGCGGCTTGTGCAGTTTAAATTTCTTAGCCGCTGCTTTTTTGCTTTGATAATTTTGCTAAGTACGGGAATCTTAGTCGCTCGAACCGCCGAACTGTTCTGCGGTTAGAATATTCTATCTTGCAGGTTGAGCCGAGCAGCCTGACATCTAACCGCGATTTGACAACCACCACTGAAGTAGGATAGGAAATCTATAAATTAAGATGACCCCGGAGATTTCGGCATAGAAGATCAGAATGCGAGCTAAAGCAAAGGCGATGCGGTCTGACAAAGCTCCAGCCGTTAGGACTGATGCGGCTTCTGCGTTTCACTCCGCAGACCACAAGGAAGGCCGGCTTACCCAAGCCGAGCTAGATAGCTTTGTGGAGAAGTACATGAAAGATAGCCCGCTGCTCGCGCGGCTTCCGCTTCCTCACGAGCGGATTAACTCCTCCACCGCCAACCAAATCGCAATCCCTGTCGACCACTTCGACTGCGGCTTTCGGTTCCCTGTACTGATGGAAGCCGTAGCGGTCTTCGACCACTACGGAGTAGTGCCAGGACAACTGCCGCCGAACTCTATTGCGGCGATCTACAGCTTCATCTCCTACCTTAGGTCGGAGAGAGTTCGGTTCTCAATCAAGCTGTTCAGCGAATGCTTCTCGGTCCGGTCTATTCCGGACACTGGGACAAAGATCTTCAGGGGACATCTGTACTTTGGTTGCCGGGGGCTGAAAGTCGTCAACCTGGCGAACAAGGTACCGAATTGGTAAGAAAGGTACCTGATTTTCGAAGGACAGCTCGGACTCTTGCCGGTGAACCCGCAGATCCGCGAAGAAGCCGCTTTCGGCAACAGCGGGCTGGACGGCCTGGAGAAGCAAATTTATGACTTCTTCAAGGGCGAGCGGCTTGATGTCACCCACTACCTCCCCCTGCTCCCGACTTTAGAGGATGTTCATGTGGAGGACAGTAAGTATCTGCCAACCAAACTACTTCTCTAGCCGCGCGGCTTAACAACTGACTTGTCAACTTTGCCTTGCAGCTATTGTCGCAGTCCCGCTAAACAAGCCGCTAACTCCGGGCGGCTTAACCCTTACGCAAAGGGAGAGGAGGAAGAGGAGGGCCAAGGCGGAGCGGGCTGATGAAGAAGGTGAGTCGGACTCCTCTGCTGACTTTACCCTGCAAGGAATGGGCAGCGGTTTGAAAGATCTCCATGGCAACGCCACCATGCTATGGAGCGCCGACGGCGAGTCGGTCCAAGTGTCTACCGCCCTCCCTGACTGGGGGAGTGAAAGGATAAGCTGCCATGCATCCGCGGCTGGTGCGGCTTTGTATGGCAAGCGCAACCTGAAAGCGCTGGAAAAGATACCAGAGGAGGACTTTTCTCGGTTTGCCGCGCAGGTCGGCGCGAGAAGCTTTGTGGCTAACCACTTCATGGGCCTGGCCCATAGGCGGTTAGTCGCAAGTCAAAGCGACCTGAGGCGGCAAATCGCAGAGAAAGATGAAGAAATCGCACGGCTAAAGGATTTGAATGCGGTAAGATATTACCTGATTTTTGCGGCTCTATTTATCAAGCCGCTCGGACTGACCTTTTTCCTTCCCTTTGCAGAAAATGTACGATCCGGCCAACCCGGCTTTCCAGGACGCTGTCTTTCCACAACTCGTCCAAGGGATTGACGGAGCGCTGAATCGGCTCCGAGATCGCAGCGGCTTCGCCCCGGGCTTCACCGACTTTACTTGCGCCGACGTGTATCCCCCCTGAAGAAAAGGGTGGCCGCGGTTTATCGCGCGCTGAAAGGCAAGGAGAAAGTCGATGGGGAGGGCGAGAGCAAGGCAAAGGAGGAAAAGGAAGACAGCAACGGAAGCAGGAGCGAGAGCGCTTCTTCAGAAACCGGCGGTCAAGCTTCCGAGACCGCGCGGGTTGAATCCAGCAAGTCCAAGTCCGGGGATACTGGCAGTTCGAGTTCTTCTTCGTCTAGCAGCGGCAGCTACTCGCCTTCCGAGGTTGACGTCGACGGTGAACCTGACTCCAGCATTCCTGCGGCTAAAAGACTAAAGCCGGATAGTTAGGACAATACTTGTAATAATTTTTACACCTTTTTGAGACCGGCGGTACGATTTTGTAAACCGCGTGGTCTACTTTTTGTACTTAACATTTGAAATGAAAACATTTCTCCTTTAGTGAAAATCTATTGTATTGAAATTCTACTTACTTGGCTGTTCGCGCGACTTAATGTTTCTTACTCGTTTTCGACTTAAGAGATCTCATTGACGACTTCATCAAATAACAAGCACCTTTTTTCTGGTTAAACTTAAATAGAATACCAGTAGCCGGATATATTAGCCGTCTGCGAATTTATAATAATCCGATCACCCACGAATAAATATAAAGCCATAAGTCGGGCGGTCAGTAGAGTATTCGCCAAGTAGATAAAGTAGATCTACTGTTGAAGATATATGGCGATCGACAAGCCGCTCGGCTAAGGAAACAAACCGATAAGATGCTGTAGTAATCCAGCTGATGGTGGCGGCTTGTCCGAACTTTGATGCAAAACACGCTCCCCATATGGAATTTACTGAAGGACAGAGATAAACGTATTGCGACTTCTTTTCATAGCAAGCCGCAAATTGATAGGAATGAATACCAAAAACCGGCGGACTATAATTTGTTTGACAGAATCAAGCCGGCCAAATTCCGGAATATAAGATAAACTGGGAGAGATGTCATAACCGAATAAAATAAACCAAAATATGAAACCGCGCGGTCTGCGGACTGTGCGATAAATATCGGGTAGGCATAATATGATCAGGCATAATATGCATAATATGTGAAAACCATAATTTATCTACTACTGTAACTTGCAGGCTGAAAAGATAACACAAACTCTGCCTGTACCGATTTACAACATATACTGAGAATTATAACTCTTCCGGAGAAGATCTCGTTTTAAATCATAACTCTTCCGGAGAAGATCCCATTTTAACTCATAACTCTTCCGGAGAAGATCCCATTTTAACTCATAACTCTTCCGGAGAAGATCCCATTTTAACTCATAACTCTTCCGGAGAAGATCCCATTTTGACTCATAACTCTTCCGGAGAAGATCCCATTTTGACTCATATGCGAATGATTCGAGCGGGGTTAATATCCGCGACTGATGTCGTGCGGGATTGCCACTACACATCTGCGACTGATGTCGAGCGGGATGTGGAGGGCCAAATAAGTAGCATCATTTTGGTTATGTGTAAATGTTCATATACGCATGCCGAAGTTAAATGTGAAGCTAAGGAGTAGAGTTTACAGGGCATACGAATGCTTATTTCTGATTGAAGGCATAATAAATGGAAGGCATAGTAAAAGGATGGCATAGTAAAGGGATGGCATAGTAAAGGATATGGGCTTGAACCTGATTGAACCCAATTGTCGGCGGCTGTTGAAAGATATTTGTGAAGCTGGATTCTGGTGAGAATTGCTCTGCTATTACAACTATCATTATCAATTAAAAAGAACAAATGCCAGAAACTCCGAACACATGGGAGATACCCGAAACAAGTAAAAAAGTCAAGGTACAACAATTTCAAAAACTTTCACTATCTAACAGCAAAGTCTTCATTTGTAATCATCGGCTTCGTCAGTGGAAAATGTGCTAGAGAATTATAGGACAACATAGTCTTGCAATTTCCCTGCCTTTGCGAATTGATCTGCTAATTTCCGGAGAGCCCGACAATCTTCTGTGTTGTGGCCAATATCCTTATGATATTTACAAAAAAGTTCTCCGTGACGATTTTCAATCTTTGATTTCATATGTCGAGGCTTTTTAAATTCCTTCATACTAGCAAGAATTGGCAGAAGATCTTCCATAGAAATTTTAAACTTGACATATCTGTCTGAATACCTTTCATACTTGAGCGTTTTGGGATCAAAAGACATGATAGGGCAAGCTTCCACAAACTCCGATGGTTTATCCTGCTGCGGAGGTTCTGAAGCAATTGGGGAAGAACCAGGTTGCTGATGATAAGAATTTTTCTGAGGTTCCCTAGCCATTTGATTCAAGAAAGATGTATAGTTGGCGTTTGCTGCTTCACCCATTATAAATTGATTAGCTATTTTAATAAGATCTCCGTAAGTCTTTGGCTCCTTTTTGCAAACTTTAAATTTGAGAGAGCCTTCTCGAAGTCCGCTCATCAAGGCATATTTGTAAAAGTCTGGATGAACGTTAACAATATCAAGCGTTTCCTTCTGAAACCGATCAATGAAATGAGGAGTAGACTCATCGACCTCCTGCTTGATTTGAAAGAGAGCCACTGGGTTTCTCTTCCGCTTTCTAAAGGTATCAAATCTCAAAAGAAACTGCTTTTGAAACTCTCCGAAGCAAGCGATAGACCGAGAAGGTAAACCATGAAACCATTCCTGAGCAAGACCGTCGAAGGTCATTAAGAAAAGCTTGCATTTAATTCCATCTGACATGGCTTTTAGAGAAGCAGCCGCTTCAAATGCTTGCAGATGTGAAACTGGATCACTAATCCCAGAATAACGTGGCAAGCGGGGCTCTCTGAAATCATCAGCAATGAAATCCCAACGGATTTGATCAATGAACGGAAAAGAGACTTCTTCTTCTCTACGGAGAGGTGTCTGCTTTGTGCCAGCCTGAAACGCATCCTTAGTTATATTCTCGGGATGAGAACCATCTTGCCTTGCTAAGGAATCCAGCATAGATGATAAGAAATCTCTGTAATTCCTCGGGAGATTCATTGTAAATAATGGATGGTAACCAGCACGTATTTAGAGAACCGTCGTACAACTGCAGATTGACCGGGCGGACAGAACGATAAGCCGCCAATTAGCAGGTTAACACTGCCGCAGCTTGCCTGACTAGCCGCTAGATTCTAGTGGCCGAGCGGTCTGACGATCTCTAACCGCGGATTTCATCGGCCAACCGAGATCTGAAGGTCGCGTGTTAACTGTTGATGCACGAAATGCGAGAGGGAAGACGGGCACCACCAGCTAACCGTTCGAGCACTGGGGAAGGAATTGGGAAAAGACTGTCGGCTGGTCGGTTACTAGCGGTTAGGGTAAGAATCGGAACCAAGATCAAAACAAGCCGCAAAGAGCGGCAACACCACGCTTCGCCCGCCGCGGCTTGAATGCCTCTCCTGCGGCGGGCTTTCCTCTTATATCAAATAGAGCGGTTACACTTGGAAAGAAAAGAAGAAAAGAGAAAGAAGCCGGCCGGACAATTAGACCGCAAAGGACTAGAATCGGGGCCGCAGCTCTTAACAAGTGAGCTCCTGGACCCGAGTCAGCATCCTTTGGGTGTACTCCCGCCCCCTATTTATAGGCTTGGGGGCCTGCCCAAACGGGCAGGGCTAAAATTACCGGCTGCCCGAGGTACAAGAGAATCGGGCAGCGGTGACGGGAATCAAAAAGAAGAGAAGAGAGCAGAGGAAAGGCCGCGCGGCCTGGCGGACTTCCTCCGGTGAGTTGATCTGGGTTCCCTCTGACGGCGACCTGGAAAATAGGTCGCTGGGCTTGGACAAGGACATACCGACCCTCGGACGAGGGATGTCCCTGAGACTTGACGTGGAGCTGGACTGGAATCAGCGGCGGCCTACCGGATGGGCTGACCGGCTTGTCTGCAACAAACCGGCTTGCCGAGAATGACGGCTAGAAAGGACAAGCCGCCCGGACTGAAAAGCCTGAGGAACTAGTCGCGGATTCTGGGTTAACAAATACCTAGATAATTGTTTTAGATTTACGTTTCACCTTTTCCCTACTTAGAATTCCGCATAGTATTTGTGTTGGTATAATTATAACTTTTTGATTAGTCACTTTTTATGTTAGCCAGTTTTTATATCTTTGCTTGGGGACAAGCAAGCTTAATCTTGGGGGGAATTTTATAATACGTTTTGTAGACTAATCTATTATCGTATTTTCTAGTTTTGAAGGCGTTATTCTTGTCTATTAGTTTAATTTATATCTTTCTTATGTAAATATTATTGTCACTAACATTTTCTTTTCTTTTTGCAAGTTTCCAATTTTTTGGCCAAAAATGACCTAACACGCCCCCCTGTCACGCCCTCTCTGGGCATGTCAGATGGCGTGTCACCCGATCCCAAGGAAGTCAGCCACCAGTGGAAATTCCAGAGTTCATCCCGAGTAGGAGAGGGCCATAAACACGGCCGTGTCGTTGGCCGTGTCAAGCTGGCATGTCACTAGAGACCAAATAACAGGAAAAACGGCTATCATACCCCCTGACATGCCCTCCCCCGGTGTGTCCCAGGGCATGACACAGGGCGTGTCGCCCTCTTCCAGAAGCCTACCGCTGAATTAAATGCATTTTTGCCTCAGCAATCCAACAGTACTGTCACGCCCCCAGTCACGGGCATGACCCAGGGCTTATTCGCACCCTTTTCCAAGACTAACGGATTTCCAACCAATGATTTCAACGCGACGTATGTGTCACGCCCCCCTACACGGGCGTGACCCAGGGCGTGCCAGCCATCGTACAGAAGCAATCATCCTTCCCACCAGAATCCAGAACCCGAGGTAAACCCTACAGGTGTCACGCCCCGTGACATGCCCTCCCCAGGAGTGAATTAGGGTGTGACCAACCCGAGATATTTTTCTATAAATTCAACGCCCCCTTCCATTTCAAACAAGTTTGGGTTGAGAGGGGAGGTGCTGCCCTTTTGTTTACTTGTGTTTTTTATGCTTATTCTCCCTCTATCTCTCTCTCTCTCTCTTTCTCATTTCATGTTTTTCTAATCCTAGCTTAGTGCTCCTTTTGTAATAGCTTTTGTATTAGCTTTGTACTTCATTTGTAGCCAAGTGTTAAGGTAAGCTTAGTCTTTTATTTCATTGCAATTGTAATTTTCATTTCAAATAGTTGTAGCTCTCTTTATTATTAATATAAGTGCCCTTGTTTACTTTGTGTTATTATGCTTTACTACTAATTCCTCCTCATTCACTTCGCTATGATAAACTAATCATCCTTATACTCGATCTTGTGATCTGAGGTTTGAGTGATTAAGTTATAATGCTTTGAATTTACCTTTTCTTTTGAGGGTTTAGGCCTTAAAATTACTTTTGATTTTTCTCGTTTGGAATTATATTGTTGATATAAAATTTCCAATATAGCTTTCATTCTTGTCTAGCCGAGAGGCCGAAAAATTGAAGTGAGCATTCAAGAGTAAAGAGAGTTGTACGCTCGAGAGAGGCAGACGTCCAAATCTCACGGATTGGAGTAAAATCCAATAGTGGGGCTCACCGCGTAAAACGAGCTTTAGGCCTTCGATTTAGAAGGGAGTCAGTCGGACCTTCCTAAACTTTGTTGGGCACGACTTTGAGAGAAGCGTGTTCAAGCTTTAGGAACCTCCACGGTCAAGGACCTTTTCCCTATTAAGATTAGGTTTTTTTATCATGTTTTAATCGACTTTAGCCGAGGTGATTCTTGATCGAGTGCATTTTCATTTCATCGTTCTAATCCTTTATCATAAACACTTCTTTTATGTTTTCTATTTGACTGCAATTAGTTTTCTTTTTAGCGTAATTTTTTCTTTCTTTAGTGCATTTAGATTTCTCTTCAACCATAAATATTTTCGTTGATAAAATAATAGTCTTCGTGTGAGTAAGTGTATTCAATAGTTCCCGGATTTCAATACGACACTTATGTCCCCTAGCTACAGTTCGATAGGTATACTTGCCTAATTGGATTGCTAGTTCGACTCTCTTTTCTTAAGCGGAAAGCGATCACCAGACTACTTGCACGAGTTTATGAGATTGGGAAGATATGCAGGCTTTATGTTTGCAGATGAGGAACGAAAGGAAAATTGGTTCTATGAAGGGCTGAGAGATGACCCGCGATTTCTTCTCTCAGGACCGATGACGCAAGGTTTTCTTACCTTGTTCAATACAGCCAGCTCCCTCGAGATGGACATGTAGGACGTGCAGCGTAAGAATTATTAGGCAGGGAAGATGCCAGAGTTCAAGGTACCTAGTCCTTCAAAATCTGGGTATCAATGGTGGAAAAAGTAGACTTAAACTTATGCGCCGACTCCTTCTTCTCCTCCTTCTAGAGCAACATCTAGGAGTTGTCCGCTCACATGTTATACATGTGACAAAGTGGGGCATAAGGCTCGAGATTGTTGGAGTGGCCCTCCAAAAGGGGAGAAAAAGTCAAGTGTGTCTTATGCTGAAAAGGGAAAGGCAGTGGTGGAATCAACTGCATCTCAAGCGCAACCCCGAATCAATAATCATGGCCAACAGGAGGCCATAAAACAAAGCAACATCGTAACAGGTATGAGTTAAGATAGATTTTTTTTCTGCTTTCCATACTTAGTACCTTGTGCGTTGCTTGTGCATAATTGAATTGAATTAGGCTTTGTCCTTATTTCGGAGTGTCCGACGACAGCACTGTTTGATACAAGAGCTTCTCATTCCTTTCTATTGGAAGAATTCATGGGCCGTATCGGAGTGCCTTCGTTTACACCGACAGATCAAGTCAATGTGCTGCTACGTGACGGGTGCTTGATGTGCTGGGATCGAGCCTGCTTTGTTGAGGTGCGGATAGGAAGTCGGGATTTTGGTTTGGAAGTATCTACGCTGCCGATATCGGAGTTTGATGTAATATTTGGTATGGACTGGCTCTCAGAGCAGCATGCCTATATAGATTGCAATTCTAAGGAAGTCACACTAATACATAACACCGAATGAGATATTAAATTTGCTGGTATGCGAGGATTGAGCAAGATAATGATGTCTTCTATCCAAGTAGTCAAAGTAATTCTGAAGGGTGCAGAGTTGTTCTTCACGCTATTGGAGGTTGTTGAGCCAAGGCCCAGTGTGAGTGATGTTCATAATGTATCGGAGTACGCTGATGTGTTTCCTAAAGATCATCCAGGGTTACCGCCCCAGCGGGAGATTGACTTCGGTATTGAGTTGGTGCCATGTGCAAAACTTGTGGTTATGGCCTTATCGAGTTGCGCCAAAAGAGATGGCGGAAATAAAGGTTCAATTGCAATAGCTGCTGGAGCAAGGCATTATACGCCCAAGTATGTCACCTTGGAGCGTTCTGGTCCTATTTTTGAAAAAGAAGGACAGGAGCTTGCGGCTATGCATTGACTATCGAGAGCTAAATAAGCTGGCGGAAAAGAACATGTATCTGATTCCCCGGATTGAAGATTGTTCGATCAGCTAGTGGGATCAACTGTCTACTCGAAGCTGGATTTAAAGTCTGGCTATTATTAGTTGAGGATTTGGGAATGTGATATTCCCAAGTCAGTGTTTGGTACACGCTATGGTCATTACGAGTTCCCTGTAATACTGTTTTGGCTAACAAATGTGCCATCGGTATTCATGGACCTAATGCACCGATCATTTCGAGAGTACTTTGACTCATTTGTAATCGTCTTTATTGACAACATATTAGTGTACTCTCAATCTAAAGAAGATCATGTGAATCACTTACGAAGGGTATTGCACACCCTGAGGAGGAACAAGCTCTATGCCAAGTTATCAAACTGTGAGTTCTGGCTGTCGTCAGTGGCTTTTCTTTGCAACGTGATAGTTCGAGACGACATTGCGGTAGATCTGGCGAAGATAGTTACGATACGGGAGTGGCCAGTTTTGTCTTCTGTGTCTGAAGTCTGGAGTTTTCTTAGACTTGCGGGCTACTATAGGCGCTTCGTAAAGAACTTCTCGCGAATAGCCTTGCCTCTCACCACACTGACGATGAAAGATCATAAGTTTTTTGGATGTCAGAGTGCGTGCGAGCTTTTGAGGAGCTGAAAAGTCATCTGACTACAACGCCTATCTTGACAATGCCATTTGGTTCAAACAGTTATGAAATTTATAATGATGCATCATGGAGCGGCTTAGGCTACATCCTTCTTCAGTTTGGTAAAGTGATAGCTTATGGCTCACACTAGTTGAAAGTGCATAAGCGGAACTATCCCGTCCACGACTTGGAGTTGGCGGCGGTTATATTTGCACTTAAACTATGGCGTCACAATTTATATGGCGTGAAAGTTGACATGTTTACGGACCATAAGTTCCTTGAATATCTGCTGGATCAGAATGATCTAAATATGCGATTGTGGAGGTGGATGGAGTTCCTCGGGGACTACACCTTCTAAATTCATTATCCTCCCGGGAAGGTAAATGTAGTTGCAAATGCTTTGAGTCGTAGGACTCCGGCATGGGAAAGTTGGTTGCAGATGCATGATGAGCATCTAATCAAGGAGTTAGAGAACTTAAGCATCTCTTATCTGGACAAGAAGGCTACTGCAAGTGCATGCCTGAACTAGACGGAGGTACAACATGACCTTGCGGACAGGGTTCGGCGAGAATCGGGACTCGATAAGATTATACAATGCTATACAACGGATGTGTCAAATTCCCAATTCTCATGGGATGACGGCCTCTTGCGAAAAGCTGGTCGTTCGTGCGTCCCAAATGTTGGTCAACTATGGGAGGAATTGATGTACGAAGCGCATTTTACAAAGTACTCAATCCACTCCAAAAGCACTAAGATGTACAAAGATAAGAAGAAACTGTTTAGGTTGCCAAGTTTGAAGAAAGACATAACACATTATGTGGCAAATTGTAAGACTTGTGCCTTAGTGAAAGTTGAATTTCAGAGACCTGGAGGTTCCTGATATCATTATAGATTCCAATACGCAAGTTTGACGACATTTTTATGGATTTCGTGCATGGGTTGTCGAGATCTCAGAACAAAAATGATGTCGAGTTGGTGATCGTTGACCAGTTAACCAAAGTGTCACACTTCATACCAAACAGGAAGTACGATTCAGTGGAAAAATTCGCCAAGTTATATGTGGATAATATCGTACGATTGCACGGTGTACCCCGTAGCATCGTAAGTGATCGAGGTGTGCATTTTACTTCAAATGATTGGAGGCTAATCTATTAGTTGTTGGGGACTAAACTAAAGTTCAGTACGGCATTTCATCCGCAAATGGATGGCCAGACTGAGAGGACCAATAAAATAATGGAGGACATGCTCCGTATGTGCGCCCTGGATATCGGGAAGATGTGGGAAGATCACCTCTATATGATTGAGTTTTCCTACAAAAATAGCTATCAAGCTAGTATTCAGATGACGCCCTTTGAAGCTTTATACGGTAGGAAGGGCCGTACACTGTTAGCTTGGACGGAAACAGGCAAGTCAAAGCTCTATAAATGTAAGGAGGTCGAAGATGCAAATTCGACCATACGTAATATTCGAGAGCGGCTATTGATAGACCAAGATTGGCAGGCAAAATACTACAACGCAAAACACCGAAATGTGGAGTTTGCGGTGGGTGATTGGGTATACTTAAAGATCAATCCATTCAAAGGCGTATCTAGGGTTCGGCGCTTGAAAAAGCTGAGTCCAAGGTATCTTGGCCCGTTTGAAGTGGTGGAACGAGTTGGAGAGGCTGCCTATAGATTAGCTATGTCAACGGAGCTAAGTGGCTTGCACGATTTGTTTCACATATCGGTGCTGCGAAAAGCTGTGAAAGAGCCAAATCAGGTGATTGCAAAAGATCGGGTACCGATCGATAGTGGGCTAACGATTAAGTTTAGGCCCATTCGGATCGAGGATACGGAGATCAAGCAACTGCGGAGCAATACCATCGGGATGGTCAAGGTCCGTTGGGATAACTATGGTCGTGAGGAGCTGACATGGGAGCGAGAGCAGACCATGCACGAAGAATATCCCGAGTTATTTGTAAAATGAAGTTATAACTTTGTTTTTTGAAAAGAAAATATGTTTTAACATATTAGTTGTTGGTTGTCCTTATAGATGCGTACAATTTTGAGACGAAATTTCTGTAAGAAGGGGAGGGTTGTAACACCTTAAAAATGAGAAGCAATCATTGGAGGTTACCGCGCGGCGGTAGGATTATCATCGGCGATAGCTCAGTGAATTAAAATACCTAGGGCTCGGTGTGTTACCGACCGTGCCGTGCTAGCCTCTCGACTAGTGTCGAGAAGGATTTCTCGAGTAACCAATCTACCGCCAGGCGCTAGAATGTTATGCGGGCGATATATATGGATAGCGGCGCCGGCTGGTCAAATTGGTCACCTCCTGGGTTACCGCGCGGCGGTAGGAGTTACCGCACGGCTGTAGTTTTTATATAAAAGTTGGACTTGAGATTTTATTCTCATTTTTCTCTCACACTCTCTTGCTACTTCCGGAGAGGGAAGAGGAGTAAAGGTCCATGAGCTAAAGAGGAGTCGATCCAAGGTGTGCTTGTGATCACAATCACGAGTAGACGCTAGATCTGCAGAGTGGAAGTTTTGAAGATCAATTCCATCCGGATCAAAGATCACAGTCATGGCTCCAAAGAAAATTATATGGGCAACGATTTTCTCCTTGGACAAGTGAAGTCCTCAATATGCATACTTGCATGAAACCCCACGCCAAAAGGTGTAGAGAAGTTGGTTTCTAATGGGTAGATCGGTATGATCCCCGTTTAATATTCCATATTGATCCGGAAAGATAGAGTATGAAATACGCATGCTGTGTGAAGCCCATCCAGACAGGGTTGTCTTGATTGGTGATGTTTATTTTTCGTGCCGGAGATTACTCCGGGTATAAACGGGAAGTTGTACGAAGTCTGAGGGTTGTACATATGAAATGAGAGTAACAGGAAGTACTGGAGTTCAGCTCCAAGAGAATGCCGAGGAAAGATCACAATTTGGAGAACTGTTGATGTCGCCAGGAGACAGTGAATGTCGCCAGGAGATAGCTCCCTTTGAGCTAAAGCTTTGTGTGGCCGGTCTCTAAGAGACCTAAGGGCACGTGCTTATGGTGCTGTGAGCTTAAATTATCCAGCAATGGTATGTGCCAGCCTGAAATGGTACAAAGCCGTGTGGCTTATGTTTGGCTTGAGTCGTGGAGGCCAAGTACTGTGACATCAAGTTAAGTAACTCTGAATGACTGGGTCGTTAAGTTAAGTACCTCTGAATTGGCAATTAGTCGTTAAGTTAAGTACCTCTAAATGACATTGTCGTCAAGTTAAGTACCATTGAATTACAAGAGTTACTGTTAAGTTAAGTACCTCTGAAGATATAGTCGTCAAGTTAAGTACCTTTGAACGGTGGTGATACAGGGGAAATCCAGTGCACTGAAAATATGCCCTGAGTGCATGGGGCGTGTGGCCGTTGAGCCGACATCAGTGGTGAATGGTTCTTAAATGCACTTTTCTATTGCCAATATATATATATATATATATATATATATATATATATATATATATATATATATATATATATATATATATATATATATATATATATATATATGCAGCTGCTTGCAGGGAAGGAGAACCGCCGCCATGAATAAAGGGTGGGGTCGTTATAAATTGGTTAGCAAAATGATGAACGTTGCTTTGTTTGCCGCTTTTGTGTGGGTCGTTTGTGTAGGTGCAGGAGAGCCAAGTGGGCAGTAGCGGCCTGAAGACCTTATACTATGATTGGTTGGACCTTGAAGGACCAAAGGCGAACTTTTTATTGTTTTCATGTGTGGCCGGCTTGCGTGCCGATGTATGAAGTCACTTGATGTAAATGAAACAGTTGTAAGGATGAAAGGAATAAAAAATGTGTTGTATATTGTATAAATACCATTCATGTTAACCCATAAATCGGCGATCCCTCCCAAGGTAGCCATCTCGCAAGTCGCGACTTGCCCTGGGAGGGTCTGTCAGCCTTTCCTTCCAAGGAGCGGCGGACTGACCTCTCAGTCCGCTCAGTCCGCTCAACCCGCGCGGCTTGAGCGGACTCTCTAGCAAGGCCGCCCAGGTCGCGCAGCTCCTGCTCGTTCTATAGGGGGTGCGGACTACTGCCTCAGTTCGCCGCTGCAGGCCGCGCGGTTTGGTCAGTTAACCGCGCAATGGGTTCATTCTCCTTCCACAGGTGCGGACTTCCAAACAAAGTGGCGGACTCAAATCCTATCTGCCCAGACCGCTCGGTAGCGACATGCTATAAAGGTTGCGGGCTCAGTCTCCTATCCGCTAGTAGTAGGCGGACTCTGTCTTCCCTCCAGCTCTCCGACCCGCACTACCTCCAGCAGACTCATCATCAGTCCGACAGGTCACAAATTGGCGACCAACCCTCCTGTCTCCCAGCAGTGGCAACCTTCCTCCAGGTCGCCAGTCAACAGCGGTGACCTGCCTCCAGGTCGCCAATCAGCAGTGTGCGGCCTGGACTATTCAATTCGCCAGGTCGCTAATCCTCGTCCCCAAGCCAAGGATACCACCAGCGGGCAGCCTACTCGACCCATCCGTCGCGAGTTAGGCGAGCTCGATGAGCAGTCCGCAAGAAGATCCCCAGCTCGGCAGCTAATCGTTTATCAACTCTGCAGCGGGATGGGCGGACTCGTTCAGCAGTCCGCCAGCTAGTTCTCCAGGTTCCGGCAACATAGGCGGACTCGTAGAGCAGTCCGCCACTCAGCTTTCAGCGCCCGCTTCCCAGCAGAAGGCAGTTTCCTCCTCAGCTCGCATAGCCCAGCGCGAGCTCGCTCAGCAGCAAGACCATTTCCGGCAGCAAGACCCAGTCCGCGCGGCCTAGTGCGGACTCCGCGGACTCCACGGACTCATCCTTCGTACTCGCGCAACTCACCGTCTCACCGGTGGTGACGTTACCATGACCGTTACCTCCTCGAGCCTATAAATAGGCCCCCATACCTCTCATTCTGGGACACATCAGAGGCGTCAAGGTCCCGGCATCGGTTCCTGTGGGCTCGGTTTCCCAGTCCGCGCGACCTGCTCCCCTTCATTCTGTTTGCTCAAGCAGTCCGCCGGGCTTAGTCCAGAGAGCTGCCGGAGTAGCTGACCGCGCAGTCTGCCGACCTCCCATAAATAGTTCGCGCGGCCTCTGACAATCTCCTCTCCTTAGCCGCCAGCTTCCCCCCTTGTACCCTTTATACTGCTTTCTCATGTGAAGGTGCTACCTCAAGCTGTAATACTAAGTTGTAATCAAAGGCAAAGCCCGTCGCAAGAGTGGCATTCAAGCCGCGGCGGGCAAAGTCTGCTGTTGCCGCTGCTAGCGGCCCCCGTCTCTTCCGTTTTCTCTCTATCTTCATTCGCGACTCAGAGTAACCGGCTGCCCGACAGTCTCTCCTTTCCTCTCCTTCACCTAGCCTGTGAGACCGAACACCCGTTAACTGGAAGGTGTCGCATTTTGCGCATCAACAATTCATGTACAATCTTTTGTAGTGGACATTCCTATTGTTATGGGTTCTTAACATAAAATGCTTCCGCTAGAATGCTCTGAGTTAGGACGCGTTCATAATTGAGTTTTGATTTGGAAACAATAAGTAATATCCTTTCCTGTCCGTAGTATATGGCGTCGGGCCCCGACCGGACCTTCTGTTAAATGTTATACGACAGATGGTGACATGACACTGTGATCCAGGGAGAAAAATTTGCCCTGTGAGAAAAATGTTTGCTCTCATGAAAAATGCACCCAATGAAAAATTGTGCGCTCGGTCGCGAAATTCTCCCCCTGGACAAATAATTGTGCTTGGGCAAAAAATGCGCTCTCAGGTGAAAAAATGTAGGCCCTGTTTATAAATGCAAACCAGGGGGCAAAGTTTTCACTTATTCAAAAAGTGTGCGCCTCGGTGAGCAATGCGTACTCTGGCGCAAAATGAGCTTTTAAGCAAAAAAAGTGCGCTTGGGCCAAAATTTCGCGATCGGATGAGAAATTTGCACCAGGGAGAAAAAAAGCGTTCGGGAAAAAATAAATAACTTTAGGGATTTTATGGGAAGAGATGAAGTACTAAGAAGACTCATCAGGTCGTAACAAACACTCAACTTGATTATCAGAATGCTCATCATTAGAATCTCCCATACCATTAGGCAAAGAATCAACTTGTTCTGTGATGTGAGTCATCTTGGCTAGTGGTATGTTTATGGTGCTCATTTAATAAGCATTTCTAGATCATTGGAAGGGTGTTCATGAGCCATTGATGGAGAATCAATGGAAAGAAAAAATGTTGAATGAGTAAAAGTACTATAACCTCTAAATGGATTTGAATTTGAGAAATCTGAGAGGACTAAATGAGATCGAACGGGTTAATCCTATTCTGAATTGGATGGATTTATCCGATCTCTTTCTGAAATGGTATTATGGGGAAAAAATTTGATATTCGGATCATAAGATATTCTTGTCTAAAGTTTGGGTGCATTTTGAGCAAAATCTTGCATCTCGATTGGAACTATTGCTCATCAACTACACAAGTTAAAGCTAAATCTCACACCTCTATTAGTATTGTTGTTCATCAACTAATAAATATCTGAAGCTCGTCTGTTCATTTTGTTGGCATAAAAAATGTCCCATGTCCACACAACTCAAGATGAAGGATGAGGGGTAGCTGTTGTGTGCAAGGAAACATAATGGTCAGATTGACCCGTATCAATCTAAATTTTTTGTATAATATTACGGATTCTAGATACATGTAAACAATATTAAACATCACAGAATGCGCATGGAGATGCGGTTTAAGAATAAAAATGCAAGCACGGGTGAAAATACGCATCCTTGAGAAAAATGGGTGCCCAGGAAAAAAATGTGTGTCTGGGATAGAAATATTTGGTCTGGGTGAAAAATGTGCACACGGTAGAAAATGTGCTCTCGGGTGAAATATGCCGCCCGGGTAACATTTTGTGCTCGTGCACAAAATGTGCGCCCGAGATCAAAATACGCTGTCTCTGGACAATTGCTCCCCTTGGCAAAAAATTTGTGCACGCCTAAAAAATTCATGCACGGACAAAAATGCATGCCATAGAAAAAAATGTGGGACTGCGAAAAAAAATGCGCCTTGGCAAAAAATGAGGGCCCGGACGAAAAATGTGTGCCAAGGCACAAAATGCGCAGTGTCGCAAAAAATGAGCCCCAAGTGAAAAATTCGTACTTGGGTGTAAAATTCACACTAGGTATCAAAATTCGCGCTACGGAGAAAAATTCAAGCCTGGTAAAAAAAGGCGTAATGTGGAACAAATGCATGCCCGAGTGCAAAATGAGTGATCGGTCAAAAAGTGCGTGCCTAGGAGAAAAATGCTTGTTCGGGTGAAAAATGCGCACTCGGGCACAAAATGTTCTCTCATAAAAATGCGCCCCCGTGTAAAATTTTGCGCGCGGGCACAAAATACATGATCGTGTGCAAAGGCACGCTCTAAGGTAAAATTTTCTCCCGGGGAAAAAATTCGCACTTGGGAAAAAAATGCGTTTAGGCCAAAAATTTCACTTTATGCATCTTACAGGAAAGGATGAAGTACAAAGAATTCTCATTTGTTCGTAACAAATGCATGATATGTTTATTAGAAGGCTATCATTAGTATATCCCACACCATTAAGCAAAGAATCAACTTGTCCTTTGATGAGAGTATTCTTGTCTAGTCAGTGGTTGAAGTCGCTCATTTGGATAAGCATTTTTGGATCACTAAAAGTGTATTCAAAAGTTATTGATGGGGAATCCATATAAACAAACACTACCAAATGAGAAAAACTACGATATTGGTTGGAGGGATCCGAGCTAATTCTGAAATATTATTAGGGTAAAAAACCGGACAACCGGATCAAAGGTTGTGCTTGTAAAAAATTTGGTTGTCATTTTGACGTAAATCTTGCATCTCCATTTTGATTATTGTTCATCAACTAATCATGATCTGAAGCTCACTGGTTCGTTCTATTGGGACAATAATGTCCCAAGTCCACACACCTCAAGCTGAAGGATGAGGGATAGCTGTTGACTAGAAAAAAGGGCGTGGTCGGATTTACCCGTATCCACTTACAAAGTTTGTATTACATTTGGGATTATATCCAAATACATGTAAAAATAATAATGTGGATTCCAACAAGGAGTTTGCGGTCACTGAGGAGAGGTCTCCAGGCTGCCTGCCCGACCAAAATTGTTGTGTTCACTTGAAATGCTCCCCCTAGATAAAAATGCAATTTTGGGCGAAAATGTGCGCTTGAGCGAAAAGTGTGTGACCAGGTAGAAAATGCCTGACATGTCAAAAAATGAGCACCCAAGAGAAAAATGCGCGCTTGAGCGAAAAATCCCTTCTCGGGCATAAAATTTGTCCTTGGGAGCAAAATGCGTGATCTCGTGAAAATTGAGACCCTAGGTAAAAAATGTGAGCACAAGATGAAAATTTGTGCAAGGGTGTAAAATGGGTGCCCGAGCGAAATATGTGTGCATAGGAAAATGGTGCGCTGGGACAAAAAATGTGCGCCCCAGCAAAAAATGAGCGCCCAAGCCCAAAATGCGCGCTCAGTTGCATAATTTGCGCCTGACAAAAAATACCCTCGCATGCAACAAATGCTTACACGGGTGTTAAATGTACGCTCGGTCGCAAAATGCGCCCAGGCGAAAAATGTGTTATCGGGCTTTAAAAATTTTCACTCGTGGAAAATATGCCTCCGGGCAGAAAACATGCCCCCGGGAAGAAAATACGATTCCGAGCAAAAAATGTGCCCCCCACCCAGGCTAAAAATATGCTCCCGAAAAATGCGCCCCTAGGGGAAAAAATGTGCCCTCGAGCGAAATATGTGCTCTCGAGTGAAAAATAGAGAAAGATATGTACCCGGGCACAAAAATATCTCCTCTGTAAGAAAAATGCGCCAACGGGCAATAAATTTGCGCCTTGTTGAGAAATTCATTCTCTCACAAAAAATGCACACTCAGAGAAAAATGAGCGCCCGGTCGCAAAATTTGTACCCTGGCGAAATATTCGCACACTAGCAAATAATGCGCTCTCATGTGAAAAATACGCAATCGGGCAAGAAATGCGTACCCCGAGGCAAAATTCATGCCATAGAGAAAAATGTGTACCCGGGCGAGCAATGCATGCTCGCTCGCCCAAACACGTTTTTAATTATGTTTTATGAATTTAGTTTCTAATTTCTTTAATTTCTTATTTTAGGGTCAATCTGGGCTTCCAATTTAAATTTTGAGGGTACAGGACTGATCAATAGAAAAAGCTGGACAAAACTGGAAAAATTCCAATTTCACACGGTCACGGATGTGACCGTCAGGTCATGGGCGTGACAAGCATGCATGACCCCTCCAGGTGCTCCAGCATTCTTTGCCATATTGGATTAAAAGTACACGCCCATTGTTGGGTCAATTGATCTCAATGTCCTGAATTTGAAGAAGACCTAACAAATAATGTATACACATGTGATGATCTAACTTGTGCTCAAGTTTAGTGATTGTAGGTATATCCTAGTAACAATGATGGTATAGGTAGCCTAAGTGTCCAAGTCAGGTAAACACTTACCTAAGATGTGGATAGACAGAAATCTGTCTAAGTCCACAGGCATTGAGTGAAGTTTACTTACTCAACACTAGATGACTTATAGCGCTGAGTGGAGCCTATATAGTAAAAGCCAAATGAGTGGAAACCAGAGAAAGTGGCTAAGTCAACAGGAATTGAGTGAAGTCTACTCACTCAACGCCATACACAAAAAGGATGTGAGACAAGCTCAGTCAGTCAAAGCCACAAAAAATCTGTGCTGAAATTTGACTATGTCCACAGGCATTGAGTGAGGCAAGCTCACTCAATGCCATGTTTTAAAGCATTGACTGTATCTCATTCAGTCAGAACCTGTGTTTTCAGACATAGAAATTTTGCAAAGTCCAAATGCGTTGAGTGGAGCTTACTCTGTCAACTCCAAGGTGGAGAAAAATCTAGCTAATGTAGAAATTCCCACGATCGCAAGGACGGCCGCCGGCACCCCCAGCACCATGCTCGAAAGGGTTCAACCTAACCAGGTCTGCAGACCATGCACCCCAACCCCTCTCCATTCACAGGCGGGTTGTTGAGGCCGGGGATCGAACCCGAGACCTCCTTGATAAGGAGTTTTCAAACCACTCCTGATCACCAATTGAGCTGCAACTCAGTTGGTGATGAGGAGTGGTGAAAGTGAGGGTAAGATCTATCTTAATTCTAGAGGGGGGGTGAATAGAGTATTTTAAAGTAAATTTAAAATTTAAAAATGCACAGCAGTAAAGGCTTAATTTATGTATAGGTGTAAGGTGCTTTGATGTAGAAAAGAAAACTAAAGCAGTAAAACAAAAATCACAGCACACAGCAAAGAATATCCACAAGAAACCAGAAGACACAAGGAACTATAGTGGTTCCCCAAAAACTGGGTACATCCACTCTTCTACCACCCTTGGTAGGAATCCACTGCAGGATGAGTTGATCAGGTGTCCTGGGCACCAATGAGCTTTTGATAAGGTGCTCAAAAACCAAACTAGATTTTTTTGATCAGGTGTCTTGCCACCACTGAGTTTTGACAAAGCTCTCAGAACCAGAATCAAGACTTTTGAAGGGAGTTTTGATAACCCTTTTATAGCAGGAAAAGAAAAAGGAAGAGGTGAAGTTGTCTTCTCTGTCTCAATCACTGAGAGAAGACTTAGTGGATTGATTGTGTTGTCAAAGATCCCCCTGAGAAAGATGAGAGCTTTGCTAGGGTGATAGGTCTTCAAAAGCTTCAGATCTCCAGCAGAAGATGGTTTCAGCAGAGGCTGAAATATGAATTATCTGGAGTCCTTGATGTTGAAGCTATGATCACTTTTCAATATGCCAATATTCAACTAATTCTTTCAGGATTGATCACTTGATTTTTGAATTGATCTCACTATCCTGGGAATCTGTACTGAGAATTTCTTGTTGTAGATAGATTATTCTTGTGTAGTCTCTTGTTGTATATCTGTCAGACTAGAAAGATGATTTATTCTCTGAAGATCCTCTATCCAAGATAGCCGTTAGATGTCAATAAATGTCATCCATTAATGTTTTGTCTTCTAGAGGAAAGTCCAATAAAAATTCTCTGATAAATCCCTTGAAACATGCTCCAGAATAAATGAAAACGGCTAGCAGATCTCTTGAAGTAAAAGATGAGAGAATTTGAAAAACATTCCAAAAGCTGATTGAATTTGAATCCTCAAAGTCGTCGATCTCTCAGGAAAAACGTCGATCTGAGCTCTACGATCGTCGACCTGAGCTCAGCGATAGGATTGAACATCAGACAGAAAACGTCGACCTGAGCTTGAAGATCGTCGACCGGAGCTCAGCGACCTGAAGAATAAGCTGAAGACAGATCGTCGATTTGAGCTCGAAGATCGTCGACCGGAGCTTGACGATTTAGCAGAGTTGAGCTCAGAGAGCGTCGAACGGAGTTCGACGTTTCGTCGACCTAAGCTCGACGATAATTGTCTTTGCCCCAGCTTTAAGTCTGAATCCTTGAGTGGTCCTAGGGGCAGCTTCAAACCTAAGTTCTAAGCCCTAGACTCATTCTAACTTGACCTTTTCAACTATACATCTATGTCAAACTGATTTCCTAAAAACATAGTGATCCTTGCCCAAATTAGTAATAGGGTGTTCCAACAATCTCCCCCTATTTGGATTAGGATTACTATTTACAGAACTAAGTAATAAATACAAAATCAACATACAGAAAAGCAAAAATCTAACACAAAAGAGCAGATCATGCAACATAGCAGCAAATAGATGGAATATCAGTAAATGTTCAAAATGAGTATACTGTCTGCTTACAAATGTCATTTCTTTTCACTTCCCTTCTTAAATAAGATTTCCCTGTTGGGATTTAGAGCTTCTTTCTTTGACCTTCTATCATCCTCTGCACCTAAGGAAGTTTGATATCTTTGCCTGGGAACCACAGCCTCAAGTTGCAATTTCATGTAGTCCACTGGGTCAAAGAATTTCCTTGATGCATACCTTTCCAGTTCTGCCTTTCTTTGATCTGACAAAGTAGTAATGTTGGAAGTGTCTTTCCCTTATTCTCTGGCCTTCTTCAGCTGATCTAAAGCAGCAAGTTCTTTCATCCTAGCAGTCCATGATAATGGATTGTTCTCTGGATCTTCAAAAGGATCTGCAGGCTCATATCTGTTGACAGTTTCTGAAGGAGTAGGAGTTCTTGTATCAACCATTTCTCTGAGTTTATAGGGTAAAGGACCTTGAGTTGAGTCCATGTGTCTTTGTCCTTCCCTTGCTTGAAATCTGTATCCTCTTTGATTTCCTCTATATTGTCCCCTTCTGGACTGATAACCCCTTTGATATTGTCCCCTGGGATGATATCTTTGAGAGGATTGGAAGGAACTTTGCTTTGGAATTGAGGATTGAGAAGCTGAGCCTCCACCTGATCGTAAATCTGGAGGAGGATGAGGAGGAGGATGAAATTGGGATGAACCTTTCTCATACTTATCAAACTTTCTTTTCTTCCTCATGGCCTTTAGTAGATTTTTAGAATATTGCATCCATGGTTCAGTAATTTGGCAATCATGCAGAATATAGTAGGGTATATCATTAGCATCCTTGGCCTTAGCAGGAGGGACTTTCATCATGGCCTTGCTTCTGCCTTCCTTTTCTTTGCAATGGTACCAGAAGAGTCATCAGAGTCAGTGTGAAACTGATCACTTTCTGAGCTTTGGGGTCTATCATACAGATCATCAATGCTTTTGAGGTACTTTTCTTGTTGTTTCAGTTGTTCAGAAGTCAGAGCAGAAGCAGCAGCAGCAGCAGAAATAGAACTTATGGAAGCAGCAATAGGAGCAGAAGAAATTGGAGCAGCAGGTTCAGGTTCTTCCAAATAAGTAGCAAGTTCATCAACAGCAGCAGCATCAGCAATAACAGACAGCATTTCAATATCAGAGGATCCAAGAGATGTAACAGCAGTAGCAGCAGCAGAAATAGGAGCAACAACATCCTCAGCCTTGAAAGAGTTTACATAAGATGCAATCAGGCTGGGATCAAATTCTAAAACAGGCACAATAGCCTTAGTAAGGTCTTCAACTTGTTGAATTGGCAGAGAATTGAAGTACACAATATCAAAAACTAACAGCAGGCTCTGAAGATCTACTGCAAATACTGGAGCAGGTTCTGAAACTTCAGCTACCTCAGGCAAAACCAGAGCTTCATTAGGCATCTCCCCTTGCCTGGATTCAGTGAAAACTGGATCAAGGCACCCAGAAGAAGGGATTGCCTGAGAGGAGAGGAAGGTAGATAGCCTGTTAGACAGCTTCTGAACATTTTTCAGAAGTGGAGCTAAGGTGGTCTCCAGCAATGATGTTAGCCTGGGGGCTAGCAGCTCATACAACCTGTCTGCCAAAGCTGAAAGATCTACATGCTCAAGAGGGGCTTGAGTAGAGGTAGGAGTTGATGTAGCTGGAATGATGTTGGCTGGGACTGATGGAATGGATGGTGTGGAGGTAGGAGGTATAGGGATGGATGGCTCAGTAGAAGGAATTATTGAGATTGATGTTACTAAAGTGGAGATGGATGATATGGGAGAGGTAAAGGATGGGGTGAAGGATGGTTGAGAGATTATGTCCTGAAGAAGTTGTTGGTAGGAAGATGTAGATTTAATCTCAGGAGGAGAGGGAAGAGAATCATCCATGAAGGAGTCATCCAGAAGATGAAATGATGGAGTGGTGACAGGTGGATAGTATTACAAGGGATGGAATGATTCTGAGGTAGTGGCTGGAGGAGGTGAAATGGGTGATGAGATTGTAATGGGGGAAGATATGGCTATGGTTGAGATGAGTGGTGAGGTTGATATGACTGGGGCAGAGACAGCTGGAGGAGGAGAAGCAGGCAAATCTTCTGCTGGGGCAGAAACCTGAGGAGTGACTGAGGCAGTCCTTGTGCCTGAAGCAGATGTTGCTGCAGCAGCCCTGTTGGGGTTTATAATCTGCCTGTCCCACCTTCTGAAGAGGGCACAGGTAAGCCTTTTGGATGCAATGATGTGCATCCCACTTGAAACCAGCAGATCAGGGCACCTGTGATGTAGGTAAACCCCTATAATCCTCACCAAACAGACACAGCTTTTGGTAATTTTCTTCTTGATCAAATTAAAGAAGATTGATCCCCAATCCAGATGTTTCTTATCAACTAAAGCTCCCATTAAGCATAACTGATACCTTGAGATTGTATCATGGGCAGAGTGCTTTGCAAGAAGCACTTTTCCAACAACATCAGCCAAGAATTCATGGGCCGTATCGGAGTGCCTTCGTTTACACCGACAGATCAAGTCAATGTGCTGCTACGTGATGGGTGCTTGATGTGCTGGGATCGAGCCTGCTTTGTTGAGGTGCGGATAGGAAGTCGGGATTTTGGTTTGGAAGTATCTACGCTGCCGATATCGGAGTTTGATGTAATATTTGGTATGGACTGGCTCTCAGAGCAGCATGCCTATATAGATTGCAACTCTAAGGAAGTCACACTAATACATAACACCGAATGAGATATTAAATTTGCTGGTATGCGAGGATTGAGCAAGATAATGATGTCTTCTATCCAAGTAGTCAAAGTAATTCTGAAGGGTGCAGAGTTGTTCTTCACGCTATTGGAGGTTGTTGAGCCAAGGCCCAGTGTGAGTGATGTTCATAATGTATCGAGTACGCTGATGTGTTTCCTAAAGATCATCCAGGGTTACCGCCCCAGCGGGAGATTGACTTCGGTATTGAGTTGGTGCCATGTGCAAAACTTGTGGCTATGGCCTTATCGAGTTGCGCCAAAGGAGATGGCGAAAATAAAGGTTCAATTGCAATAGCTGCTGGAGCAAGGCATTATACGCCCAAGTATGTCACCTTGGAGCGTTCTGGTCCTATTTTTGAAAAAGAAGGACAGGAGCTTGCGGCTATGCATTGACTATCGAGAGCTAAATAAGCTGGCGGAAAAGAACATGTATCTGATTCCCCGGATTGAAGATTGTTCGATCAGCTAGTGGGATCAACTGTCTACTCGAAGCTGGATTTAAAGTCTGGCTATTATTAGTTGAGGATTTGGGAATGTGATATTCCCAAGTCAGTGTTTGGTACACACTATGGTCATTACGAGTTCCCTGTAATACTGTTTTGGCTAACAAATGTGCCATCGGTATTCATGGACCTAATGCACCGATCATTTCGAGAGTACTTTGACTCATTTGTAATCGTCTTTATTGACGACATATTAGTGTACTCTCAATCTAAAGAAGATCATGTGAATCACTTACGAAGGGTATTGCACACCCTGAGGAGGAACAAGCTCTATGCCAAGTTATCAAACTGTGAGTTCTGGCTGTCGTCACTGGCTTTTCTTTGCAACGTGATAGTTCGAGACGACATTGCGGTAGATCTGGCGAAGATAGTTACGATACGGGAGTGGCCAGTTTTGTCTTCTGTGTCTGAAGTCTGGAGTTTTCTTAGACTTGCGGGCTACTATAGGCGCTTCGTAAAGAACTTCTCGCGAATAGCCTTGCCTCTCACCACACTGACGATGAAAGATCATAAGTTTTTTGGATGTCAGAGTGCGTGCGAGCTTTTGAGGAGCTGAAAAGTCATCTGACTACAACGCCTATCTTGACAATGCCATTTGGTTCAAACAGTTATGAAATTTATAATGATGCATCATGGAGCGGCTTAGGCTACATCCTTCTTCAGTTTGGTAAAGTGATAGCTTATGGCTCACACTAGTTGAAAGTGCATAAGCGGAACTATCCCGTCCACGACTTGGAGTTGGCGGCGGTTATATTTGCACTTAAACTATGGCGTCACAATTTATATGGCGTGAAAGTTGACATGTTTACGGACCATAAGTTCCTTGAATATCTGCTGGATCAGAATGATCTAAATATGCGATTGTGGAGGTGGATGGAGTTCCTCGGGGACTACACCTTCTAAATTCATTATCCTCCCGGGAAGGTAAATGTAGTTGCAAATGCTTTGAGTCGTAGGACTCCGGCATGGGAAAGTTGGTTGCAGATGCATGATGAGCATCTAATCAAGGAGTTAGAGAACTTAAGCATCTCTTATCTGGACAAGAAGGCTACTGCAAGTGCATGCCTGAACTAGACGGAGGTACAACATGACCTTGCGGACAGGGTTCGGCGAGAATCGGGACTCGATAAGATTATACAATGCTATACAACGGATGTGTCAAATTCCCAATTCTCATGGGATGACGGCCTCTTGCGAAAAGCTGGTCGTTCGTGCGTCCCAAATGTTGGTCAACTATGGGAGGAATTGATGTACGAAGCGCATTTTACAAAGTACTCAATACACTCCGAAAGCACTAAGATGTACAAAGATAAGAAGAAACTGTTTAGGTTGCCAAGTTTGAAGAAAGACATAGCACATTATGTGGCAAATTGTAAGACTTGTGCCTTAGTGAAAGTTGAATTTCAGAGACCTGGAGGTTCCTGATATCATTATATATTCCAATACGCAAGTTTGACGACATTTTTATGGATTTCGTGCATGGGTTGTCGAGATCTCAGAACAAAAATGATGTCGAGTTGGTGATCGTTGACCAGTTAACCAAAGTGTCACACTTCATACCAAGCAGGAAGTATGATTCAGTGGAAAAATTTGCCAAGTTATATGTGGATAATATCGTACGATTGCACGGTGTACCCCGTAGCATCGTAAGTGATCGAGGTGTGCATTTTACTTCAAATGATTGGAGGCTAATCTATTAGTTGTTGGGGACTAAACTAAAGTTCAGTACGGCATTTCATCCGCAAATGGATGGCCAGACTGAGAGGACCAATAAAATAATGGAGGACATGCTCCGTATGTGCGCCCTGGATATCGGGAAGATGTGGGAAGATCACCTCTATATGATTGAGTTTTCCTACAAAAATAGCTATCAAGCTAGTATTCAGATGACGCCCTTTGAAGCTTTATACGGTAGGAAGGGCCATACACTGTTAGCTTGGACGGAAACAGGCAAGTCAAAGCTCTATAAATGTAAGGAGGTCGAAGATGCAAATTCGACCATACGTAATATTCGAGAGCGGCTATTGATAGACCAAGATTGGCAGGCAAAATACTACAACGCAAAACACCGAAATGTGGAGTTTGCGGTGGGTGATTGGGTATACTTAAAGATCAATCCATTCAAAGGCGTATCTAGGATTCGGCGCTTGAAAAAGCCGAGTCCAAGGTATCTTGGCCCGTTTGAAGTGGTGGAACGAGTTGGAGAGGCTGCCTATAGATTAGCTATGTCAACGGAGCTAAGTGGCTTGCACGATTTGTTTCACATATCGGTGCTGCGAAAAGCTGTGAAAGAGCCAAATCAGGTGATTGCAAAAGATCGGGTACCGATCGATAGTGGGCTAACGATTAAGTTTAGGCCCATTCGGATCGAGGATACGGAGATCAAGCAACTGCGGAGCAATACCATCGGGATGGTCAAGGTCCGTTGGGATAACTATGGTCGTGAGGAGCTGACATGGGAGCGAGAGCAGACCATGCACGAAGAATATCCCGAGTTATTTGTAAAATGAAGTTATAACTTTGTTTTTTGAAAAGAAAATATGTTTTAACATATTAGTTGCTGGTTGTCCTTATAGATGCGTACAATTTTGAGACGAAATTTCTGTAAGAAGGGGAGGGTTGTAACACCTTAAAAATGAGAAGCAATCATTGGAGGTTACCGTGCGGCGGTAGGATTAACATCGGCGATAGCTCAGTGAATTAAAATACCTAGGGCTCGGTGTGTTACCGACCGTGCCGTGCTAGCCTCTCGACTAGTGTCGAGAAGGATTTCTCGAGTAACCAATCTACCTCCAGGCGCTAGAATGTTATGCGGGCGATATATATGGATAGCGGCGCCGGCTGGTCAAATTGGTCACCTCCTGGGTTACCGCGCGGCGGTAGGAGTTACCGCACGGCTGTAGTTTTTATATAAAAGTTGGACTTGAGATTTTATTCTCATTTTTCTCTCACACTCTCTTGCTACTTCCGGAGAGGGAAGAGGAGTAAAGGTCCATGAGCTAAAGAGGAGTCGATCCAAGGTGTGCTTGTGATCACAATCACGAGTAGACGCTAGATCTGCAGAGTGGAAGTTTTGAAGATCAATTCCATCCGGATCAAAGATCACAGTCATGGCTCCAAAGAAAATTATATGGGTAACGATTTTTCTCCTTGGACAAGTGAAGTCCTCAATATGCATACTTGCATGAAACCCCACGCCAAAAGGTGTAGAGAAGTTGGTTTCTAATGGGTAGATCGGTATGATCCCCGTTTAATATTCCATATTGATCCGGAAAGATAGAGTATGAAATACGCATGCTGTGTGAAGCCCATCCAGACAGGGTTGTCTTGATTGGTGATGTTTATTTTTCGTGCCGGAGATTACTCCGGGTATAAACGGGAAGTTGTACGAAGTCTGAGGGTTGTACATATGAAATGAGAGTAACAGGAAGTACTGGAGTTCAACTCCAAGAGAATGCCGAGGAAAGATCACAATTTGGAGAACTGTTGATGTCGCCAGGAGACAGTGAATGTCGCCAGGAGATAGCTCCCTTTGAGCTAAAGCTTTGTGTGGCCGGTCTCTAAGAGACCTAAGGGCACGTGCTTATGGTGCTGTGAGCTTAAATTATCCAGCAATGGTATGTGCCAGCCTGAAATGGTACAAAGCCGTGTGGCTTATGTTTGGCTTGAGTCGTGGAGGCCAAGTACTGTGACATCAAGTTAAGTAACTCTGAATGACTGGGTCATTAAGTTAAGTACCTCTGAATTGGCAATTAGTCGTTAAGTTAAGTACCTCTGAACGACATTGTCGTCAAGTTAAGTACCATGGAATTACAAGAGTTACTGTTAAGTGAAGTACCTCTGAAGATATAGTCGTCAAGTTAAGTACCTTTGAACGGTGGTGATACAGGGGAAATCCAGTGCACTGAAAATATGCCCTGAGTGCATGGGGCGTGTGGCCGTTGAGCCGACATCAGTGGTGAATGGTTCTTAAATGCACTTTTCTATTGCCAATATATATATATATATATATATATATATATATATATATGCAGCTGCTTGCAGGGAAGGAGAACCGCCGCCATGAGTAAAGGGTGGGGTCGTTATAAATTGGTTAGCAAAATGATGAACGTTGCTTTGTTTGCCGCTTTTGTGTGGGTTGTTTGTGTAGGTGCAGGAGAGCCAAGTGGGCAGTAGCGGCCTGAAGACCTTATACTGTGATTGGTTGGACCTTGAAGGACAAAAGGCGAACTTTTTATTGTTTTCATGTGTGGCCGGCTTGCGTGCCGATGTATGAAGTCACGTGATGTAAATGAAACAGTTGTAAGGCTGAAAGGAATAAAAAATGTGTTGTATATTGTATAAATACCATTCATGTTAACCCATAAATCGGCGATCCCTCCCAAGGTAGCCATCTCGCAAGTTGCGACTTGCCCTGGGAGGGTCTGTCAGCCTTTCCTTCCAAGGAGGGGCGGACTGACCTCTCAGTCCGCTCAGTCCGCTCAACCCGCGCGGCTTGAGCGGACTCTCTAGCAAGGCCGCCCAGGTCGCGCAGCTCCAGCTCGTTCTATAGGGGGTGCGGACTACTGCCTCAGTTCGCCGCTGCAGGCCGCGCGGTTAGGTCAGTTAACCGCGCAATGGGTTCATTCTCCTTCCACAGGTGCGGACTTCCAAACAAAGTGGCGGACTCAAATCCTATCTGCCCAGACCGCTCGGTAGCGACATGCTATAAAGGTTGCGGGCTCAGTCTCCTATCCGCTAGTAGTAGGCGGACTCTGTCTTCCCTCCAGCTCTCCGACCCGCACTACCTCCAGCGGACTCATCATCAGTCCGACAGGTCACAAATTGGCGACCAACCCTCCTGTCTCCCAGCAGTGGCAACCTTCCTCCAGGTCGCCAGTCAGCAGCGGCGACCTGCCTCCAGGTCGCCAATCAGCAGTGTGCGGCCTGGACTATTCAATTCGCCAGGTCGCTAATCCTCATCCCCAAGCCAAGGATACCACCAGCGGGCAGCCTGCTCGACCCATCCGTCGCGAGTTAGGCGAGCTCGATGAGCAGTCCGCAAGAAGATCCCCAGCTCGGCAGCTAATCGTTTATCAACTCTGCAGCGGGATGGGCGGACTCGTTCAGCAGTCCGCCAGCTAGTTCTCCAGGTTCCGGCAACATAGGCGGACTCGTAGAGCAGTCCGCCACTCAGCTTTTAGCGCCCGCTTCCCAGAAGAAGGCAGTTTCCTCCTCAGCTCGCATAGCCCAGCGCGAGCTCGCTCAGCAGCAAGACCATTTTCGGCAGCAAGACCCAGTCCGCGCGGCCTAGTGCGGACTCTGCGGACTCCGCGGACTCCACGGACTCATCCTTCGTACTCGCGCAACTCACCGTCTCACCGGTGGTGATGTTACCAAGACCGTTACCTCCTCGGGCCTATAAATAGGCCCCCATACCTCTCATTCTGGGACACATCAGAGGCGTCAAGGTCCCGGCATCGGTTCCTGTGGGCTAGGTTTCCCAGTCCACGCGACCTGCTCCCCTTCATTCTGTTTGCTCAAGCAGTCCGCCGGGCTTAGTCCAGAGAGCTGCCGGAGTAGCTGACCGCGCAGTCTGCCGACCTCCCCTAAATAGTTCGCGCGGCCTCTGACAATCTCCTCTCCTTAGCCGCCAGCTTCCCCCCTTGTACCCTTTATACTGCTTTCTCATGTGAAGGTGCTACCTCAAGCTGTAATACTAAGTTGTAATCAAAGGCAAAGCCCGTCGCAAGAGTGGCATTCAAGCCGCGGCGGGCAAAGTCTGATGTTGCCGCTGCTAGCGGCCCCCGTCTCTTCCGTTTTCTCTCTATCTTCATTCGCGACTCAGAGTAACCGGCTGCCCGGCAGTCTCTCCTTTCCTCTCCTTCACCTAGCCTGTGAGACCGAACACCCGTTAACTGGAAGGTGTCGCATTTTGCGCATCAACAATTCATGTACAATCTTTTGTAGTGGACATTGCTATTGTTATGGGTTCTTAACATAAAATGCTTCCGCTAGAATGCTCTGAGTTAGGACGCGTTCATAATTGAATTTTGATTTGGAAACAATAAGTAATATCCTTTCCTGTCCGTAGTATATGGCGTCGGGCCCCGACCGGACCTTCTGTTAAATGTTATACAACAGATGGTGACATGACACTGTGATCCAGGGAGAAAAATTTGCCCTGTGAGAAAAATGTTTGCTCTCATGAAAAATGCACCCAATGAAAAATTGTGCGCTCGGTCGCGAAATTCTCCCCCTGGACAAATAATTGTGCTTGGGCAAAAAATGCGCTCTCAGGTGAAAAAATGTAGGCCCTGTTTATAAATGCAAACCAGGGGGCAAAGTTTTCACTTATTCAAAAAGTGTGCGCCTCGGTGAGCAATGCGTACTCTGGCGCAAAATGAGCTTTTAAGCAAAAAAAGTGCGCTTGGGCCAAAATTTCGCGATCGGATGAGAAATTTGCACCAGGGAGAAAAAAAGCGTTCGGGAAAAAATAAATAACTTTAGGGATTTTATGGGAAGAGATGAAGTACTAAGAAGACTCATCAGGTCGTAACAAACACTCAACTTGATTATCAGAATGCTCATCATTAGAATCTCCCATACCATTAGGCAAAGAATCAACTTGTTCTGTGATGTGAGTCATCTTGGCTAGTGGTATGTTTATGGTGCTCATTTTATAAGCATTTCTAGATCATTGGAAGGGTGTTCATGAGCCATTGATGGAGAATCAATGGAAAGAAAAAATGTTGAATGAGTAAAAGTACTATAACCTCTAAATGGATTTGAATTTGAGAAATCTGAGAGGACTAAATGAGATCGAACGGGTTAATCCTATTCTGAATTGGATGGATTTATCCGATCTCTTTCTGAAATGGTATTATGGGAAAAAAATTTGATATTCGGATCATAAGATATTCTTGTCTAAAGTTTGGGTGCATTTTGAGCAAAATCTTGCATCTCGATTGGAACTGTTGCTCATCAACTACACAAGTTAAAGCTAAATCTCACACCTCTATTAGTATTGTTGTTCATCAACTAATAAATATCTGAAGCTCGTCTGTTCATTTTTTTGGCATAAAAAATGTCCCATGTCCACACAACTCAAGATGAAGGATGAGGGGTAGCTGTTGTGTGCAAGGAAACATAATGGTCAGATTGACCCGTATCGATCTAAATTTTTTGTATAATATTACGGATTCTAGATACATGTAAACAATATTAAACATCACAGAATGCGCATGGAGATGCGGTCTAAGAATAAAAATGCAAGCACGGGTGAAAATACGCATCCTTGAGAAAAATGGGTGCCCAGGAAAAAAAATGTGTGTCTGGGATAGAAATATTTGGTCCGGGTGAAAAATGTGCACACGGTAGAAAATGTGCTCTCGGGTGAAATATGCCGCCCGGGTAACATTTTGTGCTCGTGCACAAAATGTGCGCCCGAGATCAAAATACGCTGTCTCTGGACAATTGCTCCCCTTGGCAAAAAATTTGTGCACGCCTAAAAAATTCATGCACGGACAAAAATGCATGCAATAGAAAAAAATGTGGGACTGCGAAAAAAAATGCGCCTTGGCAAAAAATGCGGGCCCGGACGAAAAATGTGTGCCAAGGCACAAAATGCGCAGTGTCGCAAAAAATGAGCCCCAAGTGAAAAATTCGTACTTGGGTGTAAAATTCACACTAGGTATCAAAATTCGCGCTACGGAGAAAAATTCAAGCCTGGTAAAAAAAAGGCGTAATGTGGAACAAATGCATGCCCGAGTGCAAAATGAGTGATCGGTCAAAAAGTGCGTGCCTAGGAGAAAAATGCTTGTTCGGGTGAAAAATGCGCACTCGGGCACAAAATGTTCTCTCATAAAAATGCGCCCCCATGTAAAATTTTGCGCGCGGGCACAAAATACATGATCGTGTGCAAAGGCACGCTCTAAGGTAAAATTTTCTCCCGGGGAAAAAATTCGCACTTGGGAAAAAAATGCGTTTAGCCCAAAAATTTCACTTTATGCATCTTACAGGAAAGGATGAAGTACAAAGAATTCTCATTTGTTCGTAACAAATGCATGATATGTTTATTAGAAGGCTATCATTAGTATATCCCACACAATTAAGCAAAGAATCAACTTGTCCTTTGATGAGAGTATTCTTGTCTAGTCAGTGGTTGAAGTCGCTCATTTGGATAAGCATTTTTGGATCACTAAAAGTGTATTCAAAAGTTATTGATGGGGAATCCATATAAACAAACACTACCAAATGAGAAAAACTACGATATTGGTTGGAGGGATCCGAGCTAATTCTGAAATATTATTAGGGTAAAAAACCGGACAACCGGATCAAAGGTTGTGCTTGTAAAAAATTTGGTTGTCATTTTGACGTAAATCTTGCATCTCCATTTTGATTATTGTTCATCAACTAATCATGATCTGAAGCTCACTGGTTCGTTCTATTGGGACAATAATGTCCCAAGTCCACACACCTCAAGCTGAAGGATGAGGGATAGCTGTTGACTAGAAAAAAGGGCGTGGTCGGATTTACCCGTATCCACTTACAAAGTTTGTATTACATTTGGGATTATATCCAAATACATGTAAAAATAATAATGTGGATTCCAACAAGGAGTTTGCGGTCACTGAGGAGAGGTCTCCAGGCTGCCTGCCCGACCAAAATTGTTGTGTTCACTTGAAATGCTCCCCCTAGATAAAAATGCAATTTTGGGCGAAAATGTGCGCTTGAGCGAAAAGTGTGTGACCAGGTAGAAAATGCCTGACATGTCAAAAAATGAGCACTCAAGAGAAAAATGCGCGCTTGAGCGAAAAATCCCTTCTCGGGCATAAAATTTTTCCTTGGGAGCAAAATGCGTGATCTCGTGAAAATTGAGACCCTAGGTAAAAAATGTGAGCACAAGATGAAAATTTGTGCAAGGGTGTAAAATGGGTGCCCGAGCGAAATATGTGTGCATGGGAAAATGGTGCGCTGGGACAAAAAATGTGCGCCCCAGCAAAAAATGAGCGCCCAAGCCCAAAATGCGCGCTCAGTTGCATAATTTGCGCCTGACAAAAAATACCCTCGCATGTAACAAATGCTTACACGGGTGTTAAATGTACGCTCGGTCGCAAAATGCGCCCAGGCGAAAAATGTGTTATCGGGCTTTAAAAATTTTCACTTGTGGAAAATATGCCTCCGGGCAGAAAACATGCCCCCGGGAAAAAAATACGATTCCGAGCAAAAATGTGCCCCCCACCCAGGCTAAAAATGTGCTCCCGAAAAATGCGCCACTAGGGGAAAAAATGTGCCCTCGGGCGAAATATGTGCTCTCGAGTGAAAAATAGAGAAAGATATGTACCCGGGCACAAAAATATCTCCTCTGTAAGAAAAATGCGCCAACGGGCAATAAATTTGCGCCTTGTTGAGAAATTCATTCTCTCACAAAAAATGCACACTCAGAGAAAAATGAGCGCCCGGTCGCAAAATTTGTACCCTGGCGAAATATTCGCACACTAGCAAATAATGCGCTCTCATGTGAAAAATACGCAATCGGGCAAGAAATGCGTACCCCGAGGCAAAATTCATGCCATAGCGAAAAATGTGTACCCGGGCGAGCAATGCATGCTCGCTCGCCCAAACACGTTTTTAATTATGTTTTATGAATTTAGTTTCTAATTTCTTTAATTTCTTATTTTAGGGTCAATCTGGGCTTCCAATTTAAATTTTGCGGGTACAGGACTGATCAATAGAAAAAGCTGGACAAAACTGGAAAAATTCCAATTTCACACGGTCACGGATGTGACCGTCAGGTCATGGGCGTGACAAGCATGCATGACCCCTCCAGGTGCTCCAGCATTCTTTGCCATATTGGATTAAAAGTACACGCCCATTGTTGGGTCAATTGATCCCAATGTCCTGAATTTGAAGAAGACCTAACAAATAATGTATACACATGTGATGATCTAACTTGTGCTCAAGTTTAGTGATTGTAGGTATATCCTAGTAACAATGATGGTATAGGTAGCCTAAGTGTCCAAGTCAGGTAAACACTTACCTAAGATGTGGATAGACAGAAATCTGTCTAAGTCCACAGGCATTGAGTGAAGTTTACTTACTCAACACTAGATGACTTATAGCGCTGAGTGGAGCCTATATAGTAAAAGTCAAATGAGTGGAAACCAGAGAAAGTGGCTAAGTCAACAGGAATTGAGTGAAGTCTACTCACTCAACGCCATACACTAAAAGGATGTGAGACAAGCTTAGTCAGTCAAAGCCACAAAAAATCTGTGCTGAAATTTGACTATGTCCACAGGCATTGAGTGAGGCAAGCTCACTCAATGCCATGTGTTAAAGCATTGACTGTATCTCATTCAGTCAGAACCTGTGTTTTCAGACATAGAAATTTTGCAAAGTCCAAATGCGTTGAGTGGAGCTTACTCTGTCAACTCCAAGGTAGAGAAAAATCTAGCTAATGTAGAAATTCCCACGATCGCAAGGACGGCCGCTGGCACCCCCAGCACCATGCTCGAAAGGGTTCAACCTAACCAGGTCTGCAGACCATGCACCCCAACCCCTCTCCATTCACAGGCGGGTTGTTGAGGCCGGGGATCGAACCCGAGACCTCCTTGATAAGGAGTTTTCAAACCACTCCTGATCACCAATTGAGCTGCAACTCAGTTGGTGATGAGGAGTGGTGAAAGTGAGGGTAAGATCTATCTTAATTCTAGAGGGGGGTGAATAGAGTATTTTAAAGTAAATTTAAAATTTAAAAATGCACAGCAGTAAAGGCTTAATTTATGTATAGGTGTAAGGTGCTTTGATGTAGAAAAGAAAACTAAAGTAGTAAAACAAAAATCACAGCACACAGCAAAGAATATCCACAAGAAACCAGAAGACACAAGGAACTATAGTGGTTCCCCAAAAACCTGGGTACATCCACTCTTCTACCACCCTTGGTAGGAATCCACTGCAGGATGAGTTGATCAGGTGTCCTGGGCACCAATGAGCTTTTGATAAGGTGCTCAAAAACCAAACTAGATTTTTTTGATCAGGTGTCTTGCCACCACTGAGTTTTGACAAAGCTCTCAGAACCAGAATCAAGACTTTTGAAGGGAGTTTTGATAACCCTTTTATAGCAGGAAAAGAAAAAGGAAGAGGTGAAGTTGTCTTCTCTGTCTCAATCACTGAGAGAAGACTTAGTGGATTGATTGTGTTGTCAAAGATCCCCCTGAGAAAGATGAGAGCTTTGCTAGGGTGATAGGTCTTCAAAAGCTTCAGATCTCCAGCAGAAGATGGTTTCAGCAGAGGCTGAAATATGAATTATCTGGAGTCCTTGATGTTGAAGCTATGATCACTTTTCAATATGCCAATATTCAACTAATTCTTTCAGGATTGATCACTTGATTTTTGAATTGATCTCACTATCCTGGGAATCTGTACTGAGAATTTCTTGTTGTAGATAGATTATTCTTGTGTAGTCTCTTGTTGTATATCTGTCAGACTAGAAAAGATGATTTATTCTCTGAAGATCCTCTATCCAAGATAGCCGTTAGATGTCAATAAATGTCATCCATTAATGTTTTATCTTCTAGAGGAAAGTCCAATAAAAATTCTCTGATAAATCCCTTGAAACATGCTCCAGAATAAATGAAAACGACTAGCAGATCTCTTGAAATAAAAGCTGAGAGAATTTGAAAAACATTCCAAAAGCTGATTGAATTTGAATCCTCAAAGTCGTCGATCTCTCAGGAAAAACGTCAATCTGAGCTCTACGATCGTCGACCTGAGCTCAGCGATAGGATTGAACATCAGACAGAAAATGTCGACCTGAGCTCGAAGATCGTCGACCGGAGCTCAGCGACCTGAAGAATAAGCTGAAGACAGATCGTCGATTTGAGCTCGAAGATCGTTGACCGGAGCTTGACGATTTAGCAGAGTTGAGCTCAGAGAGCGTCGAACGGAGTTCGACGTTTCGTCGACCTAAGCTCGACGATAATTGTCTTTGCCCCAGCTTTAAGTCTGAATCCTTGAGTGGTCCTAGGGGCAGCTTCAAACCTAAGTTCTAAGCCCTAGACTCATTCTAACTTGACCTTTTCAACTATACATCTATGTCAAACTGATTTCCTAAAAACATAGTGATCCTTGCCCAAATTAGTAATAGGGTGTTCCAACAATCTCCCCCTATTTGGATTAGGATTACTATTTACAGAACTAAGTAATAAATACAAAATCAACATACAGAAAAGCAAAAATCTAACACAAAAGAGCAGATCATGCAACATAGCAGCAAATAGATGGAATATCAGTAAATGTTCAAAATGAGTATACTGTCTGCTTACAAATGTCATTTCTTTTCACTTCCCTTCTTAAATAAGATTTCCCTGTTGGATTTAGAGCTTCTTTCTTTGACCTTCTATCATCCTCTGCACCTAAGGAGGTTTGATATCTTTGCCTGGGAACCACAGCCTCAGGATGCAATTTCATGTAGTCCACTGGGTCAAAGAATTTCCTTGATGCATACCTTTCTAGTTCTGCCTTTCTTTGATCTGACAAAGTAGTAATGTTGGAAGTGTCTTTCCCTTGTTCTCTGGCCTTCTTCAGCTGATCTAAAGCAGCAAGTTCTTTCATCCTAGCAGTCCATGATAATGGATTGTTCTCTGGATCTTCAAAAGGAACTGCAGGCTCATATCTGTTGACAGTTTCTGAAGGAGTAGGAGTTCTTGTATCAACCATTTCTCTGAGTTTATAGGGTAAAGGACCTTGAGTTGAGTCCATGTGTCTTTGTCCTTCCCTTGCTTGAAATCTGTATCCTCTTTGATTTCCTCTATATTGTCCCCTTCTGGACTGATAACCCCTTTGATATTGTCCCCTGGGATGATATCTTTGAGAGGATTGGAAGGAACTTTGCTTTGGAATTGAGGATTGAGAAGCTGAGCCTCCACCTGATCCTAAATCTGGAGGAGGATGAGGAGGAGGATGAAATTGGGATGAACCTTTCTCATACTTATCAAACTTTCTTTTCTTCCTCATGGCCTTTAGTAGATTTTTAGAATATTGCATCCATGGTTCAGTAATTTGGCAATCATGCAGAATATAGTAGGGTATATCATTAGCATCCTTGGCCTTAGCAGGAGGGACTTTCATCATGGCCTTGCTTCTGCCTTCCTTTTCTTTGCAATGGTACCAGAAGAGTCATCAGAGTCAGTGTGAAACTGATCACTTTCTGAGCTTTGGGGTCTATCATACAGATCATCAATGCTTTTGAGGTACTTTTCTTGTTGTTTCAGTTGTTCAGAAGTCAGAGCAGAAGCAGCAGCAGCAGCAGAAATAGAACTTATGGAAGCAGCAATAGGAGCAGAAGAAATTGGAGCAGCAGGTTCAGGTTCTTCCAAATAAGTAGCAAGTTCATCAACAGCAGCAGCATCAGCAATAACAGACAGCATTTCAATATCAGAGGATCCAAGAGATGTAACAGCAGTAGCAGCAGCAGAAATAGGAGCAACAACATCCTCAGCCTTGAAAGAGTTTACATAAGATGCAATCAGGCTGGGATCAAATTCTAAAACAGGCACAATAGCCTTAGTAAGGTCTTCAACTTGATGAATTGGCAGAGAATTGAAGTACACAGTATCAAAAACTAACAGCAGGCTCTGAAGATCTACTGCAAATACTGGAGCAGGTTCTGAAACTTCAGCTGCCTCAGGCAAAACCAGAGCTTCATTAGGCATCTCCCCTTGCCTGGATTCAGTGAAAACTGGATCAAGGCACCTAGAAGAAGGGATTGCCTGAGAGGAGAGGAAGGTAGATAGCCTGTTAGACAGCTTCTGAACATTTTTCAGAAGTGGAGCCAAGGTGGTCTCCAGCAATGATGTTAGCCTGGGGGCTAGCAGCTCATACAACCTGTCTGCCAAAGCTGAAAGATCTACATGCTCAAGAGGGGCTTGAGTAGAGGTAGGAGTTGATGTAGCTGGAATGATGTTGGCTGGGACTGATGGAATGGATGGTGTGGAGGTAGGAGGTATAGGGATGGATGGCTCAGTAGAAGGAATTGTTGAGATTGATGTTACTGAAGTGGAGATGGATGATATGGGAGAGGTAAAGGATGGGGTGAAGGATGGTTGAGAGATTATGTCCTGAAGAAGTTGTTGGTAGGAAGATGTAGATTTAATCTCAGGAGGAGAGGGAAGAGAATCATCCATGAAGGAGTCATCCAGAAGATGAAATGATGGAGTGGTGACAGGTGGATAGTAGTACAAGGGATGGAATGATTCTGAGGTAGTGGCTGGAGGAGGTGAAATGGGTGATGAGATTGTAATGGGGGAAGATATGGCTATGGTTGAGATGAGTGGTGAGGTTGATATGACTGGGGCAGAGACAGCTGGAGGAGGAGAAGCAGGCAAATCTTCTGCTGGGGCAGAAACCTGAGGAGTGACTGAGGCAGTGCTTATGCCTGAAGCAGATGTTGCTGCAGCAGCCCTGTTCGGGTTTATAATCTGCCTGTCCCACCTTCTGAAGAGGGCACAGGTAAGCCTTTTGGATGCAATGATGTGCATCCCACTTGAAACCAGCAGATCAGGGCACCTGTGATGTAGGTAAACCCCTATAATCCTCACCAAACTGACACAGCTTTTGGTAATTTTCTTCTTGATCAAATTAAAGAAGATTGATCCCCAATCCAGATGTTTCTTATCAACTAAAGCTCCCATTAAGCATAACTGATACCTTGAGATTGTATCATGGGCAGAGTGCTTTGCAAGAAGCACTTTTCCAACAACATCAGCCAAGAATTGAAATTCAATAGATAAATTCTTTTTCAACAGTTTATTAGGGTTCACAGCAGAGTGACCCATTCGATCTAACAATGAATCATATTCCTCTCCAGACAAATCGATGGAGTCATTCCCAGTACTTAATGCGAATACTTCTATCAAAAGGGCGGGGGACATTGGTACCTGAGTTCCATTGATGGTCCCGACTATAGAGTTTTCATTCTTATTGGTGGTAGTAAAAACCCATTCTTTTACTTCATCTGCTGCAATCTTTATTCTTGTGGTCATCAACTGAACAAACTGCTGTTCGTGGAAAAGATTCAGAATGTCTTTGAATCGCTGATCATTGCTATCAAAGGAGTTTATATCAATGTCAAAGCCTGTATCAAATTTCATTTTGGAGAGAGCGGCGAACGACATTGCCATCTGTACCTGCAAAGATTCAACAAACACGACCAAGTGTAGAGAGTTTGGAGGGAAAGAGAAAAATTTGCAGAGAGTATGAAAGCATAACCGACGAGCGGCGGCCGAAAAATGATTTTATATTAGGGTTCGACGCGAAAAAGGAAGGATCGTCGATCTCCGTTCGACAATCAGGACTCCTAAGGGAAGCTGAAAGGTCTTCAATATCGTAGATCTCAGTTCGACGATCTAGAGATAACGTCGAGATCAGTTCGACGATCGAAGGTCTGAAAGAGATAATATACAACTATCTGACAAGCTCTGAACTCAGGTCGACGTTTTGGGAAAACGTCGATCTCCGTTCGACTTTTCTTGGGAAAACGTCGATCTCCGTTCGACGCTTTCTGGGGAAAACGTCGAGCGCAGTTCAGAGACAGAAACTATCCTACAGACACAAAAAGAGATGAGTTTTTAGCCTAATCTTGGTCTGTTTTTAGCTTTTCAAAATCTTGTAATTTATTTTAGGCTTCCTCGATCTAACATGCCTAACTGATTGAGGAAGAAGTTGTGTTTCTTTTCATCCAAAGGTTTGGTGAAAATATCTCCCCTTTGCAAATCAGTTGGGATATATTGAAGTTCAATTTTATTTTTCTCAGCATTATCCCTTAGAAAATGATGCCTAATTTCTATGTGTTTTGTCCTACTATGGAGGACTGGATTTTGTACAATGGAAATAGCACTGGTGTTGTCACAAAATATTTTAGACTTCTCTAAGTTGTAACCATAGTCTAGGAGTTGATTTTGAATCCGCAATATTTGTGAACAACAACTGCCTGCAGCCATACATTCAGCTTCAGAAGTTGAGGTTGACACAGATGTTTGTTTCTTGTAAAATCAAGAGACAAGTCTATCACCAAGAAACTGACAAGTTCCACTGGTGCTTTTCCTGTCTATTCTGCATCCAGCATAATCAGCATCTGAAAATCCAGTTAAGTCAAATGCTGAATCTTTTGGATACCAGAGACCTAGATTTGGACAGCTTTTAACATACCTAAGAATCCTCTTTACTAAAGTTAAGTGTCACTCTCTAGGGATAACTTGGAATCTAGCACATATATATGTAACAAACATTATATCAGGCCTACTAACTGTAAGGTACAATAGAGAGCCAATCATTGCTCTATATGTTGTCTGATCAACTGGTTTCCCATGTTCATCAGCATCTAATACAGCATTGGTAGGCATGGGTGTTTTCATACATGATGCATCAGACATACAAAATTTCTTAACTAGTTCTTTTGCATACTTGGTTTGAGAAATAAATATGCCTTCAGCATGTTGTTTGACTTGCAATCCTAAAAAGAAGGATAGCTCACCCATGCTACTCATTTCAAATTTAGAGTGCATAAGCTTGGAAAACTTTTTGCACAAGTTTGAATCACTAGAACAAAATATAATATCATCTACATAGATTTGTACTAGTAGGGTATGGGACTTATGGGTTCTAATAAAAAGAGTTTGGTCTACTCTCCCCCTAATAAAATCATTTTCCAGAAGAAAGCATGCTAGGGTCTCATACCATGCTCTAGGAGCATGCTTTAGACCATATAATGCTTTATGCAGTTTGAAAACATAATCAGGGTGAGTTGGAGAGACAAAACCTCGGGGTTGTCTGACATAGACTTCTTCTTTGATCTCCCCATTGAGAAAAGCACTCTTCACATCCATTTGGTAGACTTTGAATTCCTTGTGAGCAGCATAAGACAGGAAGATTCTTATGGCCTCTAATCTTGCAACTGGTGCAAAGGTCTGGTCATAGTCTATCCCCTCTTCTTGAGAGTATCCTTGAGCAACTAGCCTTGCCTTGTTCCTTACAATAAATCCTTGATCATCCAATTTGTTTCTGAACACCCATTTTGTTCCAACAATGGAATTATCCTTGGCTTAGGCACTAGTTCCCAGACTTTGTTTCTGTCAAATTGGTGCAACTCCTCTTGCATTGCAATGATCCAGTGTTGATCTTGCTCTGCATCTTGAATGGATTGAGGTTCAATTTGAGAGAGAAAGCAAGTGTGCATCAGGTTTTGGTTGACCTGATTTCTGGTTTGCACACAAGCTGAGATGTTTACAATCACTTGGGAGATTGGATGATCTTTTGATGTTACTAAATCAACAGGTGGTGTTGATTGTTCACCAACCTATGTTGTTGTTTCCTCTTGTGGAACAGCAACTGGCTCTTCAAGAAGATTTTCTTCCAGATGTGGAGCAGCTTCTTCATCTAACTACTTTCATCCTTTTGAGTAACTTATAATCGGTCCAAGTCTTCAGCTAGAGAATGTACCTGCAATTGTTCTATGGTAGAAGCATTCTTCTCCTTGCAATTGTTCTATGGTAGAAGCATTCTTCTCCTTGAAAGACATATTAGTTTCATCAAAAGAAATATGAACAGATTCTTCTATTTTTAGAGTAGATTTATTATAAACCCTATAAGCTTTACTAATCATGGAGTATCCCAGAAACAATCCTTCATCAGCTTTTGCTTGAAATTTTGCTATATATCTCTTGTCATTGTTGTGAATATAACAAATGCAACCAAAGATTTTAAAATAGTCTACTTTAGGTTTCTTCCCTTTGAGCAATTCATAGGGAGTCTTGCCCTACAGTTTATGTATTAGACTTCTATTCAACATATAATTGGAGGTGTTCACTGCCTCAGCCCAAAAGGATAGGGAAAGGTGAGCATCTGTCAATAATGTAGTTGCAGATTCAATTAGGGTTCTATTTTTCCTTTCTGCTACCCCATTTTGTTGAGGAGTTCTAGGAGCTGAGAATGTATGCATGATCCCTTCACTCTGACAGAACTCTTGCATAAGAAGAGAATCAAACTCTGTCCCATGATCACTTCTAATCAGGGCAATGTGAGTGTTGAACTCAATCTGTATGCATTTGAGAAACTCTGTCAAACACTTGAAGTTATCAGACTTCTTCCTCAGAAAGAACACCCATGTGAATCTTGAGAAGTCATCTATAACCACTAAAGTGTAGGATTTCCCTCCTAGGCTTTGTACTGTAATGGGTCTAAAAATATCCATGTGTAACAGATACAAAATTCTAGGTGAGTCACTCTTGTTAAGTGATTTAAAACTATTTTTAGTTTGCTTGCCTAATTTACAAGCCTTGCAAAGTCCTTCCTTCTTGTAGGGGCCAGAAGGTAGTCCTCTAACAAGGTTGTCCTTGGATAGCCTAGCAATGGTTCTAAGGTAAATATGTCCTAGTCTCTTATGCCATAGAATATTAGGTATAGATATGGAATTGAACAGGCAAATATCTACTTTAGATTAATGAAAATCTACTAAGTAAATGTTATCTTTTCTGTTACCTGTCAACACAGTTGTGTTGTCCTCTGACTTGACCTTGCATATAGCTTTATTGAAAGTCACTTGATATCCTTAATCACAAAGTTGACTGATACTTATCAAGTTGTGCTTGAGTCCTTCAACATAAGCTACTTTCTTGAAGGTGACTATTCCAATTTGGACTGCACCATATCCTTTTGTTGTTCCAAAGTTTGAATCACCAAAGATTACTTTGGGTTTAAGCTTGGCTTTAAAGGATGTGAAGTTGTCCTTTTTTCCTGTCATGTGCTTTGAGCACCCACTATCCAGATACCATGGCTGGTTTGATGTTGGATAGGTCTTCACCTGCACATAAACAGCTCATATGTTTTTGACCCAGTTTACCTTGGGCCTAGGTTGATATCCCTTAAATTCAGAAATGAAAGACATCCCAGGTTGATTCTTATAATCTTCAGGATGGTATCTCTAGGAGGTACTATCCATTCAGTATAGGGGTTGAAACCTTGGGATGTAGGACTTCTAGGATTTAATCTAGATGTACCTTTGAAGGATTGTTCAAAATCCTGATCTCTGTTCGACAATCGTCGAGCTGAGGTCGACTATCTTGGGTCAGATCATTGATCTTTGTTCGAAGATCGACTATCTCGGAGTTCAGAGTTCAGGTGTCGTCGAGCTGAGGTCGACGATCGTTTCTTGGATCGTCAAGCGCCGTTCGACGATCGTCGAGCTCTGTTCGACGCATTCTGTTGAACTATATTTTTCTTTGGCAAATCTGCATTCTTCCTATCTACCTCTACAACCTCCTTCCCTTTATCTGAGATAAATTTGATTGGAGTTGTCAAAACTATAGGCTGGCTGGATGAAGCTCCCAAGCCCAGTGTACTATTAAGTCTAGAGTTCACTGTGCTTGTGATATCCATCAGTTTGATGCTTCTACCATTAAGGGATTCTTCAAACTGCTTGGCCTTGGATAGTTCACTCTTCAGTGAAGCTATATCCTCCCTATAGCATTCTAACTCTTCAAAGAGTTTGAGGTTCTCTGATTTTAAAGTGCAATACTCAGACAGTTGTTTTCTGAGGGAAGTGATTTCCTTCTCAGACTCCAACAGATCAAGGAATAGTACTTTAAACTCATGTTTAAAGTCCTCAGAACTGAAATCAAAATGAATTGATTACCTGATCTTCTTCTAGTTGAACTTCTGAATCTGATTCTGACTCTTCTGCTTCTGAATCTGTTTGAGAGGCATTGATAGCCATCATGCAAAATTCTTTTTCATCAGCATCATCCTCATCATCACTGGAGCTTCAGAGTCCTCTTCAGTTTCACTCCATGTCTCAGCAACAAATCCCTTCCTTGTATGTGTGTTCTTGCTGTAGGAGGGTTTGTCTAAGGTGTTCTTCTTGAAGTCTTTCTCCTTTCTTCTTTCCCTTCTATCTTTCTTGTCCTTGTTTTTGTTTTCTAGACAGTCAGGCACAATATGGCCTGGTTTCCTGCAATCAAAATATATAATTTCTTTGTTGTTATTTGATTTATCATACATTGGCTTATCATGTCCCTTGTATGATTTCTTTTTGAAGTCTTTTCTGGGCATTTTGTAGAATCTTTTGGCCAGTAGGCTTAGGAGCTCATCATTTCCTGTAGCTTTATCTTCATGCTCCTCTTCTGTAGCTTTGAAGGCTATGGTCTTCTCTTTTCTGATGACTGGAGAAGTAGCCTTTTGTTCTTCTTCTCTATTTTTAATGAGCAGCTCATAAGATTTGATCTTGCCCAGGTGAGCTTAAGTGGTGATCTCATTTAGACTTCTAGCATCTTTGATTGGCCAGATTCTTGAATCCCAAGTGTTGGGGAAGCACATTAGGATTTTGTCATTCAGCTCAGTCAATGAGATTTCCTTATCCAAAGTCTTTAACTCATTGACAATCAGACTTAGTCTATTATACATGTCAGCCACTGATTCAGCTTCTCCCTTTTTGAAATTCTCATATTGGCTTATAAGATGGGATCTCTTGTCTTTCATTTCATCAACAGATCCTGAGACAATTTCAGAGAGTTTGTCCAAATTCCTTTGGCTGAGTTGTATTCAGCTACCTTCTGAAATATCTTATCAGACATTGTCTGAGCTAAGATATTCATGGCCTTGGCATCTGCAGTCTTCCACTTTTTTATTTCAGCATCTGTTCCTGAAGGAGGTGGAACAATATTTGTACTTGAGCTTGCTGGTGGACTTGGGCACACGTTCAAAACAGAATTAAATATGTCTTCATCAATATAGTTCATATAAAGTCTAATCCTTGCTTTCCAAAGTGCAAACTTGGATAGATTGCACACTGGAGGCCTGGTGCTTGCATAATCTTTGTTCTGTGCCATGTCTTTTTATAATGAAAATAACCCTCTTAAAAGATTGATCTTATCAGGGATCTTTTGGTTCAGGTGTTAGCCTGTATGAACAACCAACCTGCCTCTGATACCAATTGAAAGTGAGGGTAAGATCTATCTTAACTCTAGAGGGGGGTGAATAGAGTATTTTAAAGTAAATTTACAATTTAAAAATGCACAACAGTAAAGGCTTAATTTATGTATAGGTGTAAGGTGCTTTGATGTAGAAAATAAAACTAAAGCAGTAAACCAAAAATCACAGCACACAGCAAAGAATATCCACAAGAAACCAGAAGACACAAGGAACTATAGTGGTTCCCCAAAAACCTGGGTACATCCACTCTTCTACCACCCTTGGTAGGAATCCACTGCAGGATGAGTTGATCAGGTGTCCTGGGCACCAATGAGCTTTTGATAAGGTGCTCAAAAACAAAACTAGATTTTTTGATCAGGTGTTTTGCCACCACTGAGTTTTGACAAGGCTCTCAGAACCAGAATCAAGACTTTTGAAGGGAGTTTTGATAACCCTTTTACAGTAGGAAAAGAAAAAAGGAAGAGGTGAAGTTGTCTTCTCTGTCTCAATCACTGAGAGAAGACTTAGTGGATTGATTGTGTTGTCAAAACTCCCCCTGAGAAAGATGAGAGCTTTGCTAGGGTGATAGGTCTATAGAAGCTTCAGATCTCCAGCAGAAGATGGTTTCAGCAGAGGCTGAAATATGAATTGTCTGGAGTTCTTGATGTTAAAGCTATGATCACTTTTCAGTATGCCAATATTCAACTAATTCTTCCAGGATTGATCACTTGATTTTTGAATTGATCTCACTATCCTGTGAATCTGTACAGAGAATTTCTTGTTGTAGATAAGTTATTCTTGTATAGTCTCTTGTTGTATATCTGTCAGACTAGAAAAGATGATTTATTCTCTGAAGATCCTCTATCCAAGATAGCCATTAGCAGTCAATAAATGTCTTCAATTAATGTTTTGTCTTCTGGAGAAAAGTCCAATAAACATTCTCTGATAAATCCCTTGAAACTTGCTCCAAAATAAATGAAAATGGCTAGCAGATCTCTTGAAATAAAAGCTGAGAGAATTTGAAAAACATTTCAAAAGCTGACTGAATTTGAATCCTCAAAGTTGTCGATCTCTCAGGAAAAACGTCGATCTGAGCTCTACGATCGTCGACCTGAGCTCAGCGATAGGATTGAACATCAGGCAGAAAACGTTGACCTGAGCTCGAAGATCGTCGAACGGAGCTCAGCACCTGAAGAATAAGCTGAAGACAGATCGTCGATCTGAGCTCGAAGATCGTCGACCAGAGATCGTCGACCGGAGCTCTATGATCTGAGCTCGAAGATCGTACCTGAGGCAACAAATAAAGGCGCAGGTCATTTTCACCTTTCTTGTTCGGCAAGAAGCCCTTTTTATAAAGTTGCATCCCAATAGCTCAACACCACACAAAGTTACAACTCACGGCCACAATAGTTGAACCCAACTCTCACAATTTCCTGGACTTCTTACAGTACTTCCTGCGGTACCAAGCCACAGGTATCCACCACAAATTTCATGCATACAAGCAATAATCACGGAGTCTTCTCCGATGTGCAAACAAGCATCACCAATCCAAACCAGCATGTCCAGATGGGCTTCACACAGCATGCCTAGATCCGTACTCCGATTCCGGACTCTAACAAGGGGGACTTCACATATCTACCCCAAGGGACACCACAACCCACCGCACACTCGCAGGGACGGGCTTTTCCTATGAAAATGCAGGAAAGTTGTACTTCACATGTCCAAGAAGGAAATCATTACCCTTGTAATTTGCCTTGGAGCCATGGAGAGAATGCAAACGGATGAAAGTCTTCGCAGCAGCCTTGCCTTCGCAAATCTGAACTCGGCTTGCGATTTGGACCACCGTAGCACCACAGGCAGCCAAATTCCCCTTCTTCTACCTTCTCTTGCTCTCGTCTCTCTCTTAGCTTTAGATAGTGAAATATGAAACTCAAATGAGCTTTCTCCTCTTCACTCCCGGCCTTATCAACCCGGGGAAGAGCCCAGACCATTGGATCTTAGTCAAAGAAAATGAATGGCTCTGATCAGCCCTGAAATTGATTTTCCTGGGCTGAACACAAGTTGTGACACGCCCGTGTCATAGGCCATGTTCCTGAAGCGGTGCACAATCGACTGAAAATAAACCAGAACACGGGTATTGACACACCCTTGTCAAGCCTAACACGCCCGTATCACCAAGCACATGGCTGTGTATCTGGCTGTGTCACCCCTGTAACACGATCTCCAAAATCACCCGAGAACAACACGGCTAAGGCACACGCCCGTATCCCTATCCGTGTGCAAAACATGCCCAACACGCCCCTATGACACGCCCGTGTCACAGGCTATGTTCCACACTCAACGCTATTCCTCTTAGGGCCACTCAACGCCACTTCTTCCGAGCAGGACACGCCCTTGGACACGCCCATGTCCCAGGCCATGTAATCCTGAACTGCCCTGAGACACGCCCGTGTCTCAGGCCGTGTAAGCCAACCTGAATCCCACTTTGGCTTTTGAGATTCTGGGGTGTTACAGCCGACCCTTTTGCTTATTCCTTGAAGTATTTATTTTGGGGAGAAAATCAAAATACCCAGTTATCATTTCTGCATTGCTTCCACTCTTGCATGAGCGTTAATTGGGCAACCTCTTGCAAAAGCATAGGGGTGCTTTTGGGTTGAAAATCTTCGACATTAAGGGTATTAGCCCAACAGTTTGAATGCACAAGATTTTTTTAGATGAGAGTTTCATGTCAGCTATGAAAACTCAACGATGTATAAGCCAAAGGATGCAAGAGATTGTCAAAAACAAGGAGATAAAGTTGCTTGATGCGGGAAATATATATCCGATTAGTGACAACAAATGGTTCAGCCCCGTCTAGTTAGTCCCGAAGAAAGGAGGAATCACTATTATCCCTAATGCTCATAATGAACTGATACTAACCCGAATCATCACATGTCGTGGAGTGTGTAATGACTATAGAAAGATTAATAATGCCACCTGCAAGGATGACTTCCCTTTTCCATTTATCTACCATATGCTCAAAAAGTTGGCGAAAAAGGATTATTATTGCTTTCTTGATGGATATTTGTGGTTTAACCAGATTTTAATCGATTTGAAAGACGAAGAGAAGACTACTTTCACAAGCCCATCTTGAACCTTAGCATTCAAGAGAATTCCTTTTGTACTTTGCAATGCCCCAGCCACCTTCTAACACTACATGTTGTGCATCTTTCATAATATGGTCGAAGAATTCCATGAAGTGTTCATGGATGATTTCACTCTCTTTGGTGCCGATTTTGATTCTTTCCAGAAGAATCTCTCTTTGGTCCTTCAGCGATGAGAGGACACAAATTTAGTTCTAAATTAGAAAAAGTGTCATTTAATGGTCCCGAAGGGGATCTTTTTGGGGCATAAAATATCCAATAACATTATTGAGGTTGATCAAGCTAAGGTATATATTATCAAGAAGCTTCCCCATACAATTTCTATGAAGGGAATCCGTAGATTTTGGGGCTTGCTAGATTTTATAAGAATTTTATTAAGGATTTATCCTCATCGCTAAGTCTTTATGTAAAGTGTTGGAACACCCTATTACTAATTTGGGCAAGGAATCACTATGTTTTTAGGAAATTAGTTTGACCTAGATGTATAGTTGAAAAGGTCAAGTTAGAATGAGTCTAGGGCTTAGAATTTAGGTTTGAAGCTGCCCCCAGGACCATTCATTGTTCAAGACTTAGAGCTGAGGCAAAGACAGTTTTCGTGGAGCTCAGGTCGACGAAACGTCGAACTCTGTTCGACGCTCTCTGAGCTCAACTCTGCTAAATCGTCGAACCGTCTACGATCTTCGAGCTCAGATCGACGATCTGCCTTCAGCTTGTTTCCAAATCTCTGAGCTCAGGTCGACGATCGTAGAGCTCAGGTCGACGTTTTCTGTCTGATGTTCAATCCAATCTCTAAGCTCAGTTCAACGATCGTAGAGCTCAGATCGACGTTTTTCCTGAGAGATCGACGACTTTGAGGATTCAAATTCAGTCAGCTTTTCGAATGTTTTTCAAATTCTCTCAGCATTTATTTCAAGAGATCTGTTAGCCGTTTTCATTTATTCTGGAGCAAGTTTGAAGGGATTTATCAGAGAATATTTATTGGACTTTCCTCCAAAAGACAAAACATTTATGGAAGACATTTATTGACTGCTAACGGCTTATCTTGGATAAAGTATCATCAGAGAATAAAACATCCTACAGCAGATCAAGAGAAAATCTATCTATCACTCAATACAGACATACACAGATAGTCAGACAAACTCAGATGAAAATCAAGTGATCAATCCTGAAGAGTTTGATTGAATAGTGGCATACTGAAAAGTGATCATAGCTTCAACATCAAGGTCTCCAGACAATTCATATTTCAGCCTCTGTTGAAACCATCTTCTGCTAGAGATCTGAAGCTTCTGAAGACCTATCACCCTAGCAAAGCTCTCATCTCTGAACCATCTATATCTCAGAGGGAGCTTTGAAAACACAATCAATCCCCTATGTCTTCTCTCAGTGATTGAGACAGAGAAGACAACTTCACCTCTTCCTTTTTCTTTTCCTGCTGTAAAAGGGTTATCAAGACTCCCTTCAAAAGTTTTGATTTTGGTTCTGAGAGCCTTGTCAAAACTCAGTGGTGGCAAGACACCTGATCAAAAAATCCAGTTTGGTTTTTGAGCACCTTATCAAAAGCTCATTTGTGCCCAGGACACCTGATCAACTCATCCTGCAGTGGATTCCTACCAAGAGTGGTAGAAGAGTGAATGTACCCAGGTTTTTGGGGAACCACTATAGCTCCTTGTGTCTTCTGAGTTCTTGTGCATATTCTTTGCTGTGTGCTGTGGTTTTTGTTTTACTGCTTTAGTTTTATTTCTACATCAAAGCACCTTACACCTATACTTAAATTAAGTCCTTTACTACTGTGCAATTTTAAATTGTAAATTTACTTTAAAATACTCTATTCACCCCCCCCCCTCTAGAGTTAAGATAGATCTTACCCTCACTTTCAATTGGTATCAGAGGGAGGTTGGTTGTTCATATAGGCTAACACCTGAACAAAAAGATCCTTGATAAGATCAATCTTGTAAGAGGGTTATTTTCATTATATCTAATTATATACATGGTATAGAACAAAGATTATGCAAGCACCAGGCCTCCAGTGTGCAATCTATCCAAGTTTGCACTTTGGAAAGCAAGGATTAGACTTTATAAAAACTCTATTGATGAAGACATATTTAATTCTGTTTTGACAGTGTGCCCAAGTCCACCAGCAAGCTCAAGTACAAATGCTGTTCCACCTCCTTCAGGAACAGATGCTGAAATAAAGAAGTGGAAGACTGCAGATGCCAAGGCCATGAATATCTTAGCTCAGACAATGTCTGATGAGAAATTTCAGAAGGTAGCTGAATACAACTTAGCCAAAGGAATTTTGGACAAACTTTCTGAGATTGTCTCAGGATCTGCTGATGAGAGAAAAGATAGAAGATCTCATCTCATATCCCAATATGAGAACTTCAAGAAAGGAGAAGCTGAGTCAGTTGCAGACATGTACAACAGACTAAGTCTGATTGTCAATGAGTTAAAGACTCTGGATAAAGAAATCTCAATGACTGAGCTGAATGACAAAATCCTAATGTGCTTCCCCAGCACTTGGGATTCAAGAATCTGGCCAATCAAAGATGCCAGAAGTCTAAATGAGATTACAACAGAAGCTCTCCTAGGCAAGCTCAAATCTTATGAGCTGCTCATTAAAAATCGAGAAGAAGAACAAAAGGCTACTTCTCCAGTCATCAGAAAGGATAAGACCATATCCTTCAAAGCTATAGAAGAGGAGCCTGAAGATAAAGCTACAGGAAATGATGAGCTCCTAAGTCTACTGGCCAAAAGATTCTACAAAATGGCCAGAAAAGACTTCAGAAAGAGATCATATAAGGGACATGATAAGCATGGGTATGATAAATCAAATAACAACAAAGAAAATATAGGTTTTGGTTGCAGGAAACCAGGCCATATTGTGCCTGACTGTCCAGAAAACAAAAACAAGTACAAGAAAGATAGAAAAGAAAGAAGAAAGGAGAAAGACTTCAAGAAGAACACCTCAGACAAACCCTCCTACAGTAAGAAGCCACATACAAGGAATTGATTTGTTGCTGAGACATAGAGTGAAACTAAAGAGGATTCTGAAGCCTCATCTAGCTCTAGTGATGATGAGGATGATGCTGATGAAAAGGAATTTTGCATGATGGCTATCAATGCCTCTCAAACAGATTCAGAAGCAGAAGAGTCAGAATCAGATTCAGAAGTTCAACTAGAAGAAGATCAGGTAATCAATTCATTTGATTTCTGTTCTGAGGACTTTAGACATGAGTTTAAAGTATTATGCCTAGATCTATTGGAGTCTGAGAAGGAAATCACTTCCCTCAGAAAACAACTGTCTGAGTATAGCACTTTAAAATCAGGGAACCTCAAACTCTCTGAAGAGTTAGAATGCTATAGAGAGGAGATAGCTTCACTGAAGAGTGAACTATCCAAGGCCAAGCAGTTTGAAGAATCCCTTAATGGGAGAAGCATCAAACTGATGGATATCACAAGCACAGTGAACTACTTAATAGTACACTGGGCTTGGGAGCTTCATCCAGCCAGCCTATAGTTCTGAACAACTCCAATCAAATTTATCTCTGATAAAGGGAAGGAAGTTATAGAGGTAGCTAGGAAGAATGCAGATTTGCCAAAGAAAGATATAGTTTAACAGAATGCCTCGAACAGAGCTCGACGAACGTCGAACGGCGCTCGACGATCCAAGAAATGATCGTCGAACTCAGCTCGACGACACCTGAACTCTGAACTCCAGGACAATCGATCTTCGAATAGAGATCGACGATCTGACCCAAGATCGTCGACCTCAGCTCGACGATCGTCGAACAGAGATCAGGACTTTGAACAATCCTTCAAAGGTACATCTAGATTCAATCCTAGAAGTCCTACATCCCAAGGTTTCAACCCCTATACTGAATGGATAGTACTTCCTAGGAGATACCATCCTGAAGGTTATAAGAGTCAACCTGGATGTCATTCATTTCTGAATTTAAGGGATATCAACCTAGGCCCAAGGTAAACTAGGTCAAAAACATATAAGCTGTTTATGTGCAGGTGAAGACCTATCTAACATCAAACCAGCCATGGTATCTGGATAGTGGGTGCTTAAAGCACATGACAGGGAACAAGGACATCTTCACATCCTTTAAAGCCAAGCTTGGACCCAAAGTAATTTTTGGTGATTCAAACTTTGGAACAACAAAAGGATATGGTATAGTCCAACTTGGAACAGTCACCTTCAAGAAAGTAGCTTATGTTGAAGGACTCAAGCACAACTTGATAAGTATCAGTCAACTTTGTGATGAAGGATATCAAGTGACTTTCAACAAAGCTATATGCAAGGTCAAGTCAGAGGACAACACAACTGTGTTGATAGGTAACAGATAAAGGTAACATTTACTTAGTAGATTTTCATTCATCTAAAGTAGATATTTGCCTGTTTAATTCCATATCTAGACCTAATATTCTATGGCATAAGAGACTAGGACATATTAACCTTAGAACCATTGCTAGGCTATCCAAGGACAACCTTGTTAGAGGACTACCTTCTGGCCCCTATAAGAAGGAAGGACTTTGTAAGGCTGGTCAATTAGGCAAGCAAACTAAAAGTAGTTTTAAATCAATTAACAAGAGTGATTCACCTAGGATTTTGTATCTGTTACACATGGATCTTTTTAGACCCATTATAGTACAAAGCCTAGGAGAGAAATCCTAAAATTTAGTGGTTGTAGATGACTTCTCAAGATTCATATGGGTGTTCTTTCTGAGGAAGAAGTTTTATAACTTTAAATGTTTGACAGAGTTTCTCAAATGTATACAGAGTGAGTTCAACACTCATATTGCCCTGATTAGAAGTGATCATGGGACAGAGTTTGATTCTCTTCTTATGCAAGAGTTCTGTCAGAGTGAAGGATCAGGCATACATTCTCAGCTCCTAGAACTCCTCAAAAAAATGGGGTAGCAGAAAGGAAAAATAGAACCCTAATTGAATCTGCAACTACATTATTGTCAGATGCTCACCTTCCTCTATCCTTTTGGGCTGGGACAGTGAACACCTCCAACTATGTACTGAATAGAATTTTGATACATAAACTGAAGGGCAAGACTCCCTATGAATTACTCAAAGGGAAGAAACCTAAAGTAGATTACTTCAAAATCTTTGGTTGCATTTGTTATATTCACAATAATGACAAGAGATATTTAGCAAAATTTCAAGCAAAAGATGATGAAGGAGTGTTTCTGGGATACTCCATGATCAGTAAAGCTTATAGGGTTTATAATAAAACTACTCTAAAAATAGAAGAATCTGTTCATATTTCTTTTGATGAAACTAATATGTCTTTCAAGGAGAAGAATGCTTCTACCATAGAATATTTGCAGGTACATTCTCTAGCTGAAGACTTGGACAGATTACAAGTTACTAAAAAGGATGAAAGTAGTGAATATGAAGAAGCTGCTCAACATCTGGAAGAAAATCTTCTTGAAGAGCCAGTTGCTGTTCCCCAAGAGGAAACATCAACACAGGTTGGTGAACAATCAACTCCCCCTGTTGATTTAGTAACATCAAAAGATCATCCAATCTCACAAGTGATTGGAAACATCTCAGCTGGTGTGCAAACCAGAAATCAGGTCAACCAAAACCTGATGCACACTTGCTTTCTCTCTCAAATTGAACCTCAATCCATTCAAGATGCAGAGCAAGATCCATACTGGATCATTGCTATGCAAGAGGAGTTGCATCAATTTTAAAGAAACAAAGTCTGGGAAATAGTGCCTAAGCAAAAGAATCATTCCATTGTTGGTACAAAATGGGTGTTCAGAAACAAATTGGATGATCAAGGAATTATTGTAAGGAATAAGGCAAGGCTAGTTGCTCAAGGATATTCTCAAGAAGAGGGGATAGACTATGACCAGACCTTTGCACCAGTAGCAAGGTTAGAGGCCATAAGAATCTTCCTCGCTTATGTTGCTCAAAAGGGATTCAAAGTCTACCAAATGGATGTGAAGAGTGCTTTTCTCAATGGGGAGATCAAAGAAGAAGTCTATGTCAGACAACCCCAAGGTTTTTTCTCTCCAACTCATCCTGATTATGTTTTCAAACTGCATAAAGCATTATATGGTCTAAAGCAAGCTCCTAGAGCATGGTATGAGACCCTAGCATGGTTTCTGTTGGAAAATGATTTTATTAGGGGGAGAGTAGACCAAACTCTTTTTATTAGAACCCATAAGTCCCATACCCTACTAGTAAAAAATAAATAGATGATATTATATTTGGTTCTACTGATTCAAACTTGTGCAAAAAGTTTTCCAAGCTTATGCACTCTAAATTTGAAATGAGTAGCATGGGTGAGCTATCCTTCTTCTTAGGATTGCAAGTCGAACAACATGCTGAAGGCATATTTATTTCTCAAACCAAGTATGCAAAAGAACTGGTTAAGAAATTTGGTATGTCTGATGCATCATGTATGAAAACACCCATGCCTACCAATGCTGTATTGGATGCTGATGAACATGGGAAACCAGTTGATCAGACAACATATAGAGAATTGATTGGCTCTTTATTATACCTTACAGCTAGTAGGCCTGATATAATGTTTGCTATATGTATATGTGCTAGATTTCAAGTTAGCCCTAGAGAGTCACACTTAACTTTAGTAAAGAGGATTCTTTGGTATGTTAAAAGCTGTCCAAATCTAGGACTCTGGTATCCAAAAAATTCAGCATTTGACTTAACTGGATTTTCAGATGCTGATTATGCTGGATGCAGAATAGACAGGAAAAGCACCAGTGGAACTTGTCAGTTTCTTGGTGATAGACTTGTCTCATTGTTTTGTAAGAAACAAACATATGTGTTAACTTCAACTGCTGAAGCTGAATATATGGCTGCAGGCAGTTGTTGTTCAAAAATATTGTGGATACAAAATCAACTCGTAGACTATGGTTACAACTTAGAGAAGTCTAAAATATTTTGTGACAACACCAGTGCTATTTCCATTGCACAAAATCCAGTCCTCCATAGTAGGACAAAACACATAGAAATTAGACATCATTTTCTAAGGGATAATGTTGAGAAAAATAAAATTGAACTTCAATATATCCCAACTGATTTGCAAAGGGGAGATATTTTCACCAAGCCTTTGGATGAAAAGAAACACTACTTCTTCCTCAATCAGTTAGGCTTGTTAGATGGAGGAAGCCTAAAATAAATTACAGGATTTTGAAAAGCTAAAAACAGACCAAGATTAGGCTAAAAACTCATTTCTTTTTGTGTCTGTAGGATAGTTTCTGTCTCTGAACTGCGCTCGATGTTTTCCCAAGAAATCATCGAACGTCGATCAACGGTTTCCCGGAAAACGTCGAACGGAGATCGACGTTCTCCCAAAACGTCGACCGGAGTTTAGAGCTTGTCAGATAGTTGTATACTATCTCTTTCAGGCCTTCGACCGTTGAACTGAGCTCGACATTCTCTAGATCGTCGAACTGTGATCTACGATGTTGAAGACCTTTCCGCTTCCCTTAGGTGTCCTGATCGTCGAACGGAGATCGACGATCCTTCCTTTTTCGCATCGAACCCTAATATAAAATAATTTTTCGGCCGCCGTTCGTCGTTTACGCTTTCATACTCTCTGCAAATTTTTCTCTTTCCCTCCAAACTCTCTACACTTGGTCGTGTTTGTTGAATCTTTGCAAGTACAGATGGCAGTGTCGGTCGCTGCTCTCTCCAAAATGAAATTTGATACAGGTTTTGACATAGATATGAACTCCTTCGATGGCAGCGATCAGCGGTTCAAAGATATTCTGAATCTTTTCCGCGAACAGCAGTTAGTTCTGTTGATGACCACCAGAATAAAGATTGCAGCAGCTGAAGTAAAAGAATGGGTTTTTACTGCCACCAATGAGAATGAAAATTCTATAGTCGGCACCATCAATAGAACTCAGGTACTTATGTCCCCCGCTCTTTTGACAGAAGTATTCGCCTTAAGTACTGGGAATGACTCCATTGATTTGTCTGGAGAGGAATATGATTCATTGTTAGATCGAATGGGTCACTCTGCTGTGAACCCTAATAAACTGCTGAAAAAGAATTTATCAATTGAATTTCAATTTTTGGCTGATGTTGTTGGGAAAGTGCTTCTGGCAAAGCACTCAGCTCATGATACAATCTCAAGGTATCAGTTATGCTTAATGGGAGCTTTAGTTAATAAGAAACATTTGGATTGGGGATCTATCTTCTTTAATTTGATCAAGAAGAAAATTTGCAAAAGCTGTGTCAGTTTGGGGAGGATTATAGGGGTTTACCTACATTACAGGTGCCCTGATCTACTGGTTTCAAGTGGGATGCACATCAATGCATCCAAAAGGCTCACCTGTGCCCTTTTCAGCAGGTGGGACAGGCAGATTATCAACCCCAACAGGGCTGCTGCAGCAACATCTGCTTCAGGCACAAGGACTGCCTCAGTCACTCCTCCTCAGGTCTCAGCCCCAGCAGAAGATTTGCCTGCTTTTCCTCCTCCTCCAGTTGTCTCTGCCCCAGTCTCCACATCAACCACACCAGTCATATCAACCTCACCACTCATCTCAACCATAGCCATATCTTCCCCCATTACAATCTCATCACCTATTTCACCTCCTCCAGCCACTACCTCAGAACCATTCCACCCTCTGGACTACTATCAACTTGTCACCACTCCATCATTTCATCTTCTGGATGACTCCTTCATGGATGATTCTCCTCCCACTCCTCCTGAGATTTTATCTACATCTTCCTACCAACAACTTCTACAGGACATACTCTCTCAATCATCCTTCACCCCATCCTTTTCCTCTCCCATATCATCCATCTCCACTCCAGTAACATCAATCTCAACAATTCCTACTACTGAGCCATCCATCCCTATGCCTCCTACCTCCTAACAATCCATTCCATCAATTCCAGCCAACATCATTCCAGCTACATCAACTCCTACCTCTACTCAAGCCCCTTTTAGCATGTAGATCTTTCAGCTTTGGCAGACAGGTTGTATGAGCTGCTAGCCCCCAGGCTAACCTCATTGCTGGAGACCACCTTAGCTCCACTTCTGAAAAATGTTCAGGAGCTGTCTACCAGGCTATCTACCTTCCTCTCCTCTCAGGCAATCCCTTCCTCTGGGTGCCTTGATCTAGTTTTCACTGAATCCAGGCAGGGGGAGATTCCTAATGAAGCTCTGGATTTGCCTGAGGCTGCTGAAGTTTTAAAACCTGCTCCAGTATTTGCAGTGGATCTTCAGAGCCTGCTGTCAGTTTTTGATACTTTGTACTTCAATTCTCTGCCAGTTCAACAAGTTGAAGACCTTACTAAGGCCATTGTGCCTATTTTAGAATGTGATCCCAGTCTGATTGCATCATATGTCAACTCTTTCAAGGTTGAGGATTTTGTTGCTTCTATTTTTGCTGCTACTGTTACATCTATTGGATCTTGTGACATTGAAATGCTGTCTGTTGTTGCTGATGCTGCTGCTGTTGACGAACTTGCTACTTATCTAGAAGAACCTGAACCTGCTGCACCAATTACTTCTGCTCCTTTTGCTGCTTCAATAAGTTGTGTTTCTACTGCTGCTGCTGCTTCTGCTCTGACTCCTGAACAACTGAAACAACAAGAGAAGTACATCAAAAGCATTGATGATCTGTATGATAGACCCCAGAGCTCAGAAAGTGATCAGTTTCACACTGACTCTGATGACTCTTCTGGTACCATTGCAAAGAAAAGGAAGGCCAGAAGCAAGGCCATGATGAAGGTCCCTCCTGCTAAGGCCAAGGATGCTAATGATATACCCTACTATATTCTGCATTATTGCCAGATAACTGAACCATGGATGAAATATTCTAAAAACCAACTAAAGGCCTTGAAGAAGAAAAGAAAGTTTGATAAGTATGAGAAAGGTTCATCCCAGTTTCAGCCTCCTCCTCCTCCAGATTCAGGATCAGGTGGAGGCTCAGCTTCTCAAACCTTAACTCCAAAGCAAAGTTCCTCCCAATCCTCACAAAGATATCTTCCCAGAGGGCAATATCAAAGGGGTTATCAGTGTAGAAGGGGACAATATAGAGGAAAACAAAGAGAACACAGATTTCAAGCAAGGGAAGGACAAAGACACATGGACTAAACTCAAGGTCCTTTCCCTTATAAACTCAGAGAAACTGTTGATACAAGAACTCCTACTGCTTCAGAAACTGTCAACAGATATGATCCTGCAGTTCCTTTTGAAGATCCAGAGAACAATCCATTATCATGGACTGCTAGGATGAAAGAACTTGCTGCCTTAGATCAGCTGAAGAAGGCCAGAGAACAAGGGAAAGACACTTCCAACATTACTACCTTGTCAGATCAAAGAAAGGCAGAACTGGAAAGGTATGCATCAAGGAAATTCTTTGAACCCAGTGGACTACATGAAACTACATCCTGAGGCTGTGGTTCCCAGGGCTAGATCTCAAACCTCCTTAGGTGCAGAGGATGATAGAAGGTCAAAGAAAGAAGCTCAAATCCCAATAAGGAAATTTATTTAAGAAGGGAAGTGAAAAGAAATGACATTTGTAAGCAGAGAGTATACTCATTTTGAACATTTGCTGATTCCATCTGATTACTGCTATGTTGCATGATCTTCTCTTATTGTGTTAGATTTTTGTTTTTTTTTGTATGTTGATTTTGTATTTATTACTTAGTTCTGTAAATAGTAATCCTAACCCAAATAGGGGGAGATTGTTGGAACACCCTATTACTAATTTGGGCAAGGATCACTATGTCTTTAGAAAATTAGTTTTACCTAGATGTATAGTTGAAAAGGTCAAGTTGATTGGGCTTAATATTGGCTGCACCCAGGACCATATTGTTCAAGACATGAAGGCAAGACAATTTTCATCGATCATCGACAAAATGTTGAACTCCGTTCGACGCTCTCTGAGCTCAACTCTGCTAACATCAAGGAAACTCCGGTCGACGATCTTCGATCAGATCGACGATCTGCCTTCAGCTTGTTTCCAAATTCTGAGCTCAGGTCGACGATCGTAGAGCTCAGGTCGACGTTTTCTGTCTGATGTTCAACAATTTGAGCTATGTTCGACGATGTAGAGCACAGATGACATTTTTCCTGAGAGATCGACGACTTTGAGGATTCAAATTCAGCAGCTTTTGGAATGTTTTTCAAATTCTCTCAGCATTTATTTCAAGAGATCTGCTAGCCGTTTTCATTTATTCTGGAGCAAGTTTGAAGGGATTTATCAGAGAATGTTTATTGACTTTCCTCCAAAGACAAAACATTTATGGAAGACTTTATTGACAACGGCTCTTTGATAAAGGATCTCAGAGAATAAAACATCCTACAGAGACAAGAGAAAATCTATCTACATCAATCAGACATACACAGGGAAAAACTCAGAGGAAAATCTTTGAAGAGTTTGATTGAATATTGGCAACTGAAAAGTGATCAATTCAATCAAGGACCAAGACTTCAAGTCTGCTCAATCTGCAGTGAAGCTTCTAAAGACCTATCACCCTAGACAGAGATCTTTGACAACACAATCAATCCCTAAGTCTTCTCTCAGTGATTGAGACAGAGAAGACAACTTCACCTCTTTCTTTTTCTTTTCCTATTGTAAAAGGGTTATCAAGACTCCCTTCAAAAGTTTTGATTCTGGTTCTGAGAGCCTTGTCAAAACTCAGTGGTGGTAAGACACCTGATCAAAAAATACGTTTGGTTTTTGAGCACCTTATCAAAAGCTCATTGGTGCCCAGGACACCTGATAAACTAACCCTGCAGTGGATTCCTACCAAGGGTGGTAGAAGAGTGGATGTACCAAGGTTTTTGGGGAACCACTATAGCTCCTTGTGTCTTCTGGTTTCTTGTGCATATTCTTTGCTGTGTGCTGTGGTTTTTATTTTACTGCTTTAGTTTTATTTCTACATCAAAGCACCTTACACCTATACTTAAATTAAGCTTTTACTACTGTGCAATTTTAAATTGTAAAATTACTTTAAAATACTCTATTCACCCCCCCCCCCCCCCTCTAGAGTTAAGATAGATCTTACCCTCACTTTCATAAAGTCCTAGGTAAGGATGAAAAGTTTGACTTCAATGGGGAGTGCTTACATACATTTAATGCATTAAAGGATTGATTGATGACTGCGCCTATTTTGACAATGCCGGACAGGTCACTTCCCTTCAAGCTCATGTGTGACCCAAGCGATGTCACTATGGGTGCCATTTTGGGGCTGAGAAAAAACAAAATTTTACATACGATCTACTGTGCAAGCCACACTCAAAATGATGCTCAGAAGAATTACACAACCAATGAGAAAAAGCGGTTTGTTATAATCTTTGCTCTTAAAAATTATCATTCATATCTTATTTTGTCCAACGTGATCGTGCACACTGATCATGTAGCTTTGAAGTACCTCATGTGTAAAAAGAATGCCAAACCAAGAGTCATTCATTGGATCCTTATGCTTTAGAAGTATGACATCAAAATATGTGATAAGAGGGGAGTTGAGAATGTGCTTGCAGATCACTCTTCTATTTTTGAACTGGATGGTCCCTCTGTGGTGGATGCCATTATAATCCCTGATTCATTTCCCAAAGAGTCACTTTTTGTTGTCAATGCATCCCCTACTTCTCCTTGGTTTGCTGACATTGCTAATTATCTTGCATGTAGGGAGCTGCCTCCAAACTTGTCGTTTCAACAAAGGAAAAAATTCATCTCCAATACAAAATTTTATTTCTGGGAAGACCCACTTTTGTTTCACACCTATACTGATGGGATTATCCGTCAGTATGTTCCCAAAGCTTAGTATAATTTAATATTGCAGCACTTCCATGATCACAAAGCGGGTGGACACATGGGTGTCACTATGACTACACACAAGGTTATCCAATGTGGTTTCTACTGGCCCACCATGTTCCTAGATTCCTACATACATGTCAAGAAATGCAATGAGTGCTAGGGGACTGAGAATATTTCTCGAAGGCATGAGATTCCACAAAATAGCATGCTAGTTTGTGAGCCCTTTGATGTATTGGGCTTTGAATACAAGGGGACTCTCCATTCATCGCTTGGTAAGAATTATATCATCGTGGCTGTGGATAATGTTTTGAAATGGGTGGAAGATAAAGCTGTGACTACAAATGACGCACGAACTGTGTTGAATTTTCTTCAAACAAAAATTCTAAATTTGGGACACCGTATATGATTATCAGTGATGACAGAAGTAACTTTTACAATAGTCAATTCACACAATTTTTGAAGCATCTGGGGATTCATCATAGGACGGGCATTGACATACTAACCGCAAACCTGTGGACAAGTTGAGATCTCAAATCGGGAGTTGATGTGTATACTTGAAATGTTTATTCATGTAATGAGGAAGGACTAGGCAAGAACAGTTAATAAGTCTTTGTGAGTATACCAGACTTCTTTAAAAACTCCCATTTGGATTTCCCCCTTTCAGTTGGTCTTCCGAGAATCCTATCATCTACATGTAGAATTGGAGAATAAAGCTTTATGGGCAACTAAATTTCGTAATTTGGATCTCACCGCAGCAGCAAGCAAGAGACTTCTACAACTCAACGAGCAAGATAAAATTAGGCTTTTAGCTTATGAAAATGCCCGAATATATAAAGAGCAAACAAAACACTAACTTGCCTGTCACATCGTACCGATGCAATTCAAGCCAGGCTATTGGGTGTTGTTGTACAACTCTAAGCTGAAATTATTCCCTGGGAAGCTAAAGTCGAGGTGGAGAGGCCCATTCTCGGTAATTAGTGTATCCTCATTCTGTGCGATTGAAATCCAGGGAAACAAGTTGGGGATTTTCAAGGTAAATGGCCGTAGGTTGAAGCTCAATGGGATAGGTAAAAATGCTGAGGCAAGGCACTGCATTGACTTAGTAGAGCTAAATGGAGTGTAGTTTTGGGTCATGGTTTCCTTGGAACTCTTGTTCTTTTTTTCTCGCCGCATCTGTATTCTCAAAGTTTTGTTTTCTTTTTTGTTTTATTGACCATGCTTATTTAGAAAAATTGAACTCTTTTTGTAACCTATAACACATGCATTTGTTCCACCTTAAGGATACTAAAGAAAAGGGCTTATTGGAGACAACCCAGATTTGTTTATAAATTTCATTGTATTCTTCTTGTATGCTCTCTTTTATAGCATGGGTAACATCTATTGCCTTACTCTTTATTTTAATTTTCACGATTATTTCTTTTGTTTGTGCTTCCTAGATTAAGTCTGGGGGATTGCCACTCATCATTACCCGTATATATGCACATCTCATAGCATAGTAGAAGTGTTGTCTATTTTATTTATTTAGTTTTATTCATATTCACTGCACACCATTGCAGGCATATGAGCGCGTGCTTATCCGTTAGCTTGTCATGAGTTTAATTCATTTATATTAGGTGCTTTAGAAAAATGTTTGTGCTGCGTTAGGATTGTGAGACCGAGTAAAAATGTTGACTCTTCTAGTACTCGTAGTCGAGTTCTCTCATCTCGAATAGAAATTCAAGTAGATTCAATTTCTTTTTATGCTTTTAGTTTATATTTTTTATTATAATAAACCTTGTTTATTCTACTCGAAAATTGGTGAATCGAGTAAGAATCTAATGGTAGCATAGGGATGTGTGTATAATACCGTTAGACTTATATTGCTCGAGTCGGTATGAAAGATGATCTTTCTGATGGCTAAGAACTTGCCCCCAATCTATTCTTGAATCATTAGTATACAACTAGTTAAGTAGCGTGAGTGTGATGTAGGCCATTATTTTGAACGGTTGAGCTTGTGTAACGATTCCTATCGTCGATCGTCGTTAACCCCTTTGTTCATACCCCATCTTATGATTCAGTTCCACCATTATCTCACCAAAGCCAAAAATTCAATCCTTGTTACACACCTAAATTTGTGCTTTATAGTATTTTTCATTTGTATGTTGGGGTTGTTGATCCGGAGATCATTATTGTGGATATGTGAATGTGCTCCATTGAATATTTGATGAAAAATTGTGAAAAGTATAATGAAAATGAAAAAAATTGTGAAAACGAATAGATATTTTTGCGATTTGTATTGGGAGTAGGTGGTTCCCTCACACAAGTTTTCAAGACCAAGTCTGGCGGTGTGGTGCACCCATGTGTATATTGTGGTGCATGGATAGTTTTTGTTTTTGATAGCTCATTTGGGTTTGTTGACTGAGCCCTCATGTTTATCCTTGTATACTCTACCTATACCTAAGCCCTATTCTTATAGCCAAAGTCCTGCTGATTCACGCGTTGGACCAAACCAGTGTCGTGGGGAGAGTGCGAAAAGGTGAGCTTATTGTCACCGACATTGATAAATTTCTTTGGAGGTTTCTCTGAGCCCTGATTTTTGCAATGCTCACCATAGTGGTCAGTTTATTTTCTCCCTACACATGACCGGATGATTCACTTTGAATCTAATTTTAGTAGGAATAATATTTAGATACACACTTAAAAAAATGATAAACTATTTTGCATAATTAGAATTTTCTTCTACTTTATTTTTATGCACGTGAGCATGTAACTTTGATTGTTACTCTGCCTTTGCAATTACTTTGCCAACTATTCTCTTTTTCTCATCCACTAAGGATGGTTTGCTCGAGGACAACAAATGGTTAAGTCTAGGAATGTGAATGAGTCCGATAAATATAGGGGTTTTTGAACTCATTTGGGCTTATTTTCACTCATTTGCACTTCACTTTTAGTTCATAAATTCTTATGTTTCACTTGGTAAGTATTCTCACACGAAGTGCACATTTTTCCCGTTGTGGTGTGCAATTGCACTCTATTTTGTTGGGGGTAAGCACATGGCGCTCCCCGATGTGTTTTTATGCTCAATTTATAGTTTTTGACAAGTTGGGCAGAGCACAATCCATTATTGGAACTCTGGGAATTCGCACGGTAGTGCGTTTTTCCTTCGTGTACAAGCATTCGGCCTGTGCGTGACAATCATGTTGAAATTCTAAGTTTTACCTTTGCTCATTTGTTTTGCTCACGCATGGTTGATTCCAACTATGCGAGAACAAATCGCATGAGTGACTTGCTTAATATAAAATTTTTATGTTTTATTTGGGCATGTGTTTCCTTCATGAGTGGTTGGATTGTACCGTGCTAGAAGAAAATCACACAAGCTGGGATTTGGCCTTAAAATCAGAGTTCTATCTTTACCCATGAGTTTTTGTTTGCACACGGTTGTTGCAAGCGTGCATGAGGTGAAATTGCACAGGCTAACACTTGGCTTGTAGTGAAAGTTTTCTCATAAATAATGCATGGTTCGATTGCACGACCATGCGTTCAACCGTGTGTGACAAATGTTTTGAAAATTTTGTATTTAAGCATACATTTTCGCCCTATTAAAATTTTTTCATTCTTTTCTACGTCCTGAGGTTTCGCTCAGCCCCATTCCACTGCTCCTTTTCCTCCCACCATTGGGAGATGCTCCGGACAGGTTCTTCAAGCAAAGAAGACTAAGGCATCATCTTTTCCTCCTCTGTAATGCCCCTGAATTTTATAGAGTTATTTTAGTCGCGTAATAATAGCGTAAGGGTGTTATATTAGTTCAAGAGCATCATACGCCGATAATTTCTTCTTAAGTAACAACTATATAATGTAATAACAAAGAATTTCTAATTATTTTATTAAAAGCTCACCTTATAAAATCCTAACCCCTTAGAAATTAGGTTTCGGAATATCCATCTTCTCATTTTCGCTGAACTCGATCACGCGATAGGAGGAGTCGGCATTTTCAGAGGTCTTCCATCCGCTGCCGCAGGAGCTTGGGTGCAGGAAATCATCATCGTAGTAGAGATTTAGACTGCCCTTACTGAGACCTTCATGTACGCAATGAGTTTTTCATATTTCGTGGATTTTTGTAGTGGGAGCAGGTAGCCCTAACCTTTGTTTTTTCCTCAAATCTTTAAGAAATTACATGTTGGTGGTATCTTGTTGTCGATCCGTGGCGTGGTGTGCTTAGTTAGCCAAAAATTTAGATAATTGAGGAAATTGGAGGTTTACCCCTCTTACTTTATTGTTATTGTTCTTCTCCCTTCTTCTCTTTCTCATTAAAATCCAAGAGAAATGTGTTTTGTCTCCATGTTGTTCGAAAGTTTGGATTTAGAGATTTGTAAAATTTAGTCTATCCAGATTCGTCAAATGTTCCTGAGAAGTCAAGTGAATTCTTCGAGTATTCTCGTGCAATCTAAGTAGGATTCATAGAGTATTCTCGTTTAATCTAAGTAGGATTCGCCGAATATTCTTGTGTAATCTAAGTAGGATTCGTTGAGTATTCTCATGTAATATAAGTAGGATTAGTCGATTATTCTCATGTAATCTAATAGGATTCGTCGAGTATTCTCGTATAGTCAAGTAGAATTTGTTGAGCATTCTCGTATAGTCTAGTAAAATTCGTCGAGTATTCTCGTGTATTCTAGTAGAATTCGTCAAGTCATCTCGTGTAGTTCAAGTAAAATTTGTCGAATGTTCTCTAGAGTTCGTCGAGTGGTTGCGCCAAATTCATTATATGGACTCAACGATTCGTCGAAAGCTCGTGCTAAATTTGGCAAGAGGTCTGGATTTTTCGTCGAGTATACTTAGGCATTTTGACAAATAGAGATGTTTACACTTAGAGTGTTGAAACCGAAAATCAGTCTCTTATGGGGTTCACCCTTTGGGAAGGGGTGGTCGCGCACCTACTTCACTCCTGCAAGAAAAACAACAAGGAAAAGAGAGCAACGGACTAGACCAAGGGCCCAGCGCGGCGGTCCCACCACAAACCCGGAAGATCACTGAGCGCTTCCCCTCCTTAGCCAAATCCCGGGCTAAGGTACCTCAGAAAGCGCTAGAAGACTGGGAGATAAGTAAGCATGACTTCTTGAGGTACCCAGATTTCTTAAAACGGTTTGTAGATAACTAACCTCTGCCGGCCTGAAATTACTGAAAACCCCTTGGGCTGGCCTGCCAAAAGACAAACTCCGTTGTCTTGAGTAGGTATGTGTAGCCCACCCGGGTCTGCCAACAGTGAGACTCTACTGTTTCAACCGGCTATGGGCAGGCCAGCGAGGGTAAAATGGTAAAAACACCTCACAGACTACTGGGCGAGTAGCCCCCAACAATCTCTACTCGGCAAGGACGGCGAGTGCTTTACGAGGTTAGCACTCGCCGCATCTACTCGGCCTTTGGAGAGTACGGTCCCGGCTGGCCCTACCCGCCCACTATTTGCCGAAAATGGGAGTGGAGAAGCATCACTCAATGCCAAGGCACGGTCTCGGCAGGCCCTGACCACATCTTGTGAGCTCGGTTAATGGTCAGATCTCGACGAACGGGGCTTTGGCGAGTACAAGCTCGCCCCTCAAAAACATCCCACCCCGCCTGGACGTGTCGGAGCTACTGTCGAGCTCTTTAGGGCGAGTGTAAGCCGGTCGATGAGCATACTCGCCTCACTTGACGCCAAGATAGAAGGCGTTGAGGGAGCTCGCCTCACTCAATTCAAAGACAAAAGGCGTTGAGGGAGCTTGCCTCACTCGACGCCACGGTAGAAGAAATTAAGTGAGCTCGCCTCACTCGGTGCCACAACAGAAGGCGTTGAGTGAGCTCGCCTCACTCGATGCTATGGCAAAAGGCGTTGAGTGAGCTCGCCTCACTCGACGCCACAGGCCTTGCTCTCCTCACTCGACGCCACGAGCCTAGCTCGACTGGGTCTTGGGTTGGACTTGGCAAGTCTGGCTCATGCATACCCCACTCGCCGGAGACGGGGTTGTACACAATCCTCGCTCTTTGCGAGGTTGGCACAAGCTCGGAAAGAAACATCCAACACCATTGGATTCGGCGAGTGTGGCAGGAGCAAGGGAATCTTTCGGCGGGGCCCACCAGCGGCTATAAATATGCGCCTGTGTACCTGGGTGACCTTTGTCGCTCCCCTCCGCCCTGAACTTGCTGAGATGCCTTTTCCTAAGGAGCTCCAAGGGAGTCTTGTGAGGCTTGCGAGATCTCCTCCGCCCGCATCGCCAGCTTAACCTCCATTCTGCTTATCATCCCGCAGAACGCCCCTGCCGAATCCAATTGGGCCAAGAGGGTGAAGCCAGATGCGGAGGCGTCCGAATACACTTACCAAGATTTGAAGAAGGCCCTGGAGCCTGAGACGGGCTCCTCCACCTTGCGTGCGTTTCGGGGCTTCGGAGGCACGTCACCGTGACGCGTCCCCATCATTTGGGACCCTGGGGCTAAACTCGCAAAAACCGGACTCACCGGTACGCGTCCCTTCTTATCAGCTCGCCGAGACTTCAAGGGATGGCGCCGAAATTATCACAGTGCTAGGCTTCAACCTTATTTCACCCCGAATCCAGCCTTCGGGTGGCGGTAAAGATTTGAAGATGCCTCCACCCCGCTTTTCCCTCGATGCACTGAGCTCTTCAGGTAAGTCTCCCTTTTATGGGTTGTCCGTAGTTCCTCCTGATGTGTTCGCCTTTCACATTATTCAACCATTCTTGCAGCCTTACACAGTTAGTCGGAGGCCGACGAATCCCTGGAGCGAGCTCACAACTCCCCTCTCCCTTCCACGAACACCTTGGACTCCTTCTTATACACTGAGCTGGGGGGGCCTGAGCTGATGAAGAGAGGAATCGAGGTCCTCAAGAAGATAGTGCGGGAGGTCCACCGGTTGCGGGAAGACAATGACGTGTTGTAGCGACAGTGTGTGTGGCTGGTAGGCGAGGTGAGAGAGGGCCTGACGGGCGAGACGGCGTCCGTTTCACTATTGATGGAAGAGCTGGACGAGAACCTTTTGGCAGCCCGAGGATGCTTGAGGTGGATCCGCGAGCTTCGTGACTCGCGCAGGCCTGTGGGGAGGGAGATGTGAGACCGGGGAAGGTAAAGAACGACCCCCTGGCGGGCCTACCGGGACTCGCCTCCTGCCCCCTCAGCTCGCGCGCGCGCCGAGATGGCCGCTTTGCTTGCATTCAATTTCCCCAGAAAATATCCCTCTTGGGCCTGTAATAACTTAGAAAGGTTTTCAGACTTTATTTCTTGTTTATTCGAATATAATATTCTTGATTGGCGCGTGATGGGACGGGTCTTGTAAGCCAGCGAGCCGGATTAGGCGAGCTGGGCTAGGTGAGCTGGACTGATCGGCCAGCTCGGCCCTTGACCCATTTTTCTATAAATAGGCACCCTTACCAACTCCGACTGACTGCTTTTATTGCTTATGTACTTCCTCCTCTGCTCGCCTCCTTCTTACCTGCACTCGCTCTCTTCATTTTTCGCGATCATGGGGAAGTCCAACCCTGACTCCGATGGTCGCTCTAAGTGCGCTCAGTACTTTACTGATTACTGTTTCTTTGAGGGGAACACGACGGAGGAGTTCACCGCATTCAGTGCCGACTTCAAGCCCCATTGCTTCGAGGCACGTCGGCCTAGGGAGGGCATGGCCATCAACACTTTCTACCCTGAGGAGCTCTCCTACCCTATCTCGCATTTTGAGATGGATCTGCGCCTTCCGCTCTGGCCAAAAGTCCGCCAGATCCTCAAGTACTTCGGCTCGGTGCCCGCGCAGCTGAACCCAAACTCCATCTCCATGATCGTGGCGTTCATGAGCTTCCTCCGCCGGGAGTGAATAGAGTTCAACCTGACTGTTTTCAGGAAACTCTTTACCTACTATGCGACCCCTGAAGGCATCTCCTACTTCGGGGGCTCCTTTATCAAGGTTCACGAGATCGCAAACAAACATCACAACTGGATGACCAAGATTGTCTTCATTAATGGAGATCTTAGCAACGTCCCCTACACGCCGCAACAAAAAGGCGAGGAGGTATACCGACCCCCCACTTTCTCCGGCAACGACGCCGAGCTCCACAAGTTTTTCCTCCATAAAGACTTCGAGGTTGCATTCCTCTGAAAGGGCCTCGACTCGCTCCTCCCCGTCCTTCCCGGCGAAGGTATATCTTTCAACTTTCCTCCTTGCCAGATCTCGCCAAATCCATTGGAATTTTTCTAAGTTATTTCTGCAGGAGAGCGGTTGATTCCCGAGAACCCGCCTTTCGCGGATCTGGGTCTACTCGCCAACCCACTCAGCCGCGAGAAGGTGGCTGCAGATGCTTGCCGAGACGAGCCGTCGTCGTAGAAGCCTTCTGGTAGGAAGCGGGCTGATCCCATGGGGTCCAGATCGCCTCGCCGCCATCCACCATAGAAGAAGCTGAAAGCGATGGTGGTTTCTCGGGCAAGGTAACAATAACCACATCCCAAATACATGAGCTTGCCCGAGACCACCCCGGACGGATCGCCGGGGAGCCAGCTGAAGGAGACAACGGGCAAAGAGCAGGAGGGAGGCGAGCCTTCTGCTCCTATAATCAAGTATCCCCGGCCCGCGAGTTGGGTCCACCAAAGAGTCACCCCCTCTTCGGTCTTGGGGTGAGGTGGAAGGACTCGGCCAGCAAGCCCGTGGTTCAGTGGGATGAGTCTGCCCACTGGATCTCCGTCTCCACCCTCCAATCCTCCTGGGCCGACTGTGAGCCCTCCTCAGAATAACTTAATAGATCTTTGAATTTCCAGTACTCAGGCATTTCATGAAGAAAATCTTCAACAATAACTAGTCATTTTCAATTTTTAAGAACATCTGGACATACCTTATTTAGATTTTTGTCTCTTTGATTGAGTTCAGCAATATTCTTTCTAATTTCTTTCCTGACATGCTCAGGTATGATCTTAGCTTTGCCCTATAAAAAATTAGCAGCAACGACTAGCTTTTGTTTCTTATTCCTTATATTTATTAGATCTTTTGGTAAAGGTATTGGTGTGATATTTCAGTATCAACTACTATTTTGATGGAATTTTGAACTTGCTGCTTGACTATTCTAATGGGCAAATTTCTCTTTTTAAATTGTTATTCTTGTTCAATCTTTTTTGAAGACTATAATTACTTCCCCGTTTTGAGTATCTATCTATCACAACCCTCCTTGCAAACATCTGTGGAGTCTCCTATTCATCATTATCATTTTCTTTAATCTCCCCCTGAGTTAATACCGTATAAGACTCCCCTTGAATTAATGCAGTATCTTTCTCAATAATTTCCTCCCCTTGATTGAGTGCAACCTCTGAAGTTGTCTGTCTTACTATAGTAATATTCTGATTAGCATCAGACTCCTCTAAATAATGTTCATTTCCAACAATCCTAAGAGGATCTGGCCCTTGTGAAGCACTAGAGACCTCTATTTCCTCCTCCTCCTCTTGAATCTTTCCCTTCGTAACCTCATTGAAAAAAAGGTAAAGAATAACAATATCAACAAGGAGGAAGACCTTATTGATTTCATGTATTGCATAAAAGTAGTAGCCCTATCATGTTGAGATTGCATATGATCAAAGGTTGTTTTGATTTGAGAGACATGCTCATTCAAGAGAGTGGATATGGTGATAGAGGGCATATGTATTTCTTGAAGAATGATTGAATTTAGATTAAAGGAGGGGTGACTAGCAAAACATGTGAACTAATTCTGAGAGAGGATGAAGGTAGTGGTGTGGTATGTTGAGGAGTTTGTTCTTGTGCAAGAGTGTGGAAGAATTTAGAGGAATGGAGGATAAATGTAGTAAAATTGGCATGGAGAATGTTGTTTGAGGTTATGGGTCAATTTACTCTGGATTATGAGATGGAGAACACTAATTTATAGAGAAGGTGGTGAAGAGGACACTTTCTTAGAACAAAGAGGTATGATTTGTCTGTTCTATTTTGAGAATAGAGAGAATAAGAGCGTATTTCCAAGAAAAATGGACACTCCATTTGATTTGCATAGAGTAAGGTAATTGTGCTTCAATATCTAGCTCATGAATATCTTGTATGCTTGCTCTTTTAATGTATATGAAAGATTATGGAGGTTGTCTATACACCTAGAGGGGAGTGAATAGGTGACTTAGCTAATTTTTGGCTTTAAAAGATTTAAGCTACTCTAACACAGAATCCGACCACAAAGCACAACACACAATCAACACACATGATTTATAGTGGTTCCTCAAATTAAGTGTACATCTACTCTCCCTTACCGCCTATATAGCAGTGAGCTACACTCGGCAAACACTCTTAACTTCAGAGATTCAAGACCATGCAACTAAGATTCCATAGAATCTTACCTCAGGTCAATAGCTAGGCCCTACAACAGACTTCTCAAAATTCCTACCTCAGGTTGTCAGCAATCCTACCTAAGAATATAAATACTCCTATACCTCAGAGATCCAACTGGTCTCCTACCTCTATTCTATATAGGGTCTTACCTAAGGCCTAACTCTAAGCCTTACACTTAGATATAAATGGATCTTACAAAACAAAATAAAAAAAAAGAAATTACTGAAAAATAGACTCAGATAAATAATACTTTGAGATTGCGTCTTCTTGTGCTTTCACTTCATGTAAGCTTTCTTTTGAGTCAGTTTCAGTGTTGTTATGCATGATTGAAGAATTGGTCAGTAATTCTTCTTCTTCAGCATGAAGATGAGCTTCATGTCAAATCTTTGGAGCGAGCTTGCAACATTTGTATAGTGTACAAATATCTTCTCCATCTCTTATTGAGATCTTGCTCCTTCTTATTCAGAAAAGGAAGCTACACTGTTGAATTTCTTTTAGCACTCAACATAGCTTTTCAAATGTCTTCAATTTTGTAACCATTATGCTCCTTATTCTCGTTATTGTGCTTGCATTGGTTACATGTCCCTTTTATCTTTTATACAACTGGCTTCTCAAACGAAAAAAAACCAAACCTATAAGTCAGAGTACTTTACAAAGGTATTGACGTGACATCTACATTTTATGCTTCCACCAATTTGAAAACTTGCCATTCTAGGTAATGCAATGAGCTATAAGACTATACCATCTAGTGAGAACATCTCACACAATAGTATTGCACTTTGGGCCAGAACTCTGCATCTTACTTACCTTATACGACGATATCATTTTATGAGTCCTTATTCAATAAAACGGTGTAGTACAGGACTTGGTTGTATAATATTTACACTACATTAGAGGTCTAATATGGTCTTAACTGATCTATTGCCATGTTTGATTTCTTTTGAATGTATATTAAATAAGTCCTACGCAGTTCACAACATATTTTCATCAAATACAAACAACACTTATCATTATTAGGACTTCTTCAAATCTAGTACATTATGGACAATGTACCCAACAATCTCCCTCTATTTGAAGTATTAAGAACTACATAAGTGATAAGATGCACACAGATAATAAATAAGCTACAAAATAAAAGGTGGAGGTAAAACCAAAAAGCAACTCAAAAAGATAACATCATTGTTGAACTCGGAAACCACAGCTCAAAAAAGTGTTCGGATTAGGGGTGTAGCTCGTCTTTACTTCTCTTGAATTAATGCCTCAGAATTGGACTTAGAGTTTGGAAACCTTCTAAATAGAAAAACCTCAAACAGTCCTCGAGCCGCAGTGAGGAGGTCCCGTCATATAACCAGAAGATCTTGGATTGCTTCCCCCTCCTAAACCAATGCTAGACTGAGCACTTTTGGAAATCCAAGGGAACATACGACCACCCATCTCGAGACCCTGGTGAATGATGAGCTAAAGTTCCTTCCAACCGAAACTAGCCAGGGTAGAGAACTTACAAAAAATTCCTCTCCAAAGGTACCCTTGGGGCCTATTTATAGTTTTATAGGGATGACGTGCCAATTGAAAGATCCAGTCTTCTGAGTACTTTTTAATGCAGCCCAAAGTGGTCTGCCAATAGCGGAACTCTACTGTTTGGAGGGGATAATGGCAGGCTAGAATTAATTTATTTGAAATGGAAATGAATATCCACTAATGGAAAGTCGTCGCACCTAATACAACTCACCTAGGTGGCGAATGCCCGATGAGACTGAGCACTCACCTGTTGCCCGACCGACGAGTACCCGATGAAGTTGGGCACTCTCCACCCTACCTCTCACCAATGGGCGAGACATCAGCTCACATGCCCTACTCTCCTGTTACTATACTGGAAAGCTGCATGCGCCTGATGAAACCGTGCACATGCTCCCTATCTTGGATTGCAACCCCTGCTCTTTACGAGACATATCCCAGGCTCAAAAATATAGTTCAACCCCAAAATTATTGTGAGAGTGGGGGTTGAAAGGAATATTCTGGTGGGCCCCCATACAAGCATATAAATACCATGGGGGGAGAACACCCTGATAACCACTCTCGCCCCTCTTTTATTCATCGCTCCTTAAGAAATCTCCTGCACATCATCGTTATGCCAATCTCACAAGCTGCTCTCGTGTGTCTAGCCGCTGATAGGGAGAAGAATAAGGTGGCCACTGCCAACCTAATGTCCATCACTACAGATCACTCATCATAAATCATGACGAAGAGGTCGGAGAACCAGGTGCTCAAGAAGTCGAGGGCTAATCCCACTGGAGAGTTATCGGGCTTGTCGAAATCTATTCAACCTGGATCCAACCGTGAGGCCATCACCCAACCCACGGTATGTTCTTCTGAAATTTTACTATTGTTAATTCGTTATTCGCGAAGCTGAGAAAAGCTATTGATGCACACTTTCATAGTCTAATGCCTCTATTGGGATCATGGAGTGCCCTGCTGATGAGGAATGGTAGATGCCTTTGATTTGGGGAGAGTAAAACACACGCGTGCAGATTCCTGGTCAATATTTATTTTCCTAACTCCGTTTATGCTCTCAGGCGAGCACGGTTTTGAATTCCTCTTGTGTTTGCACAGTGCCTTCTTTTATTTACGTTGCCTCGACTCCTTCACTTACCAGATCTCCACCTCGTAACCTCAGTCCATATTGTGCCAATGCTACAAGATCCTTAGTGAGTGGGGGCATAGGGACCTCGATGTCGTAAGCCTAATCTCCGCGCAATTTAGTTGTCACGCGAGTTAGATCGGGAAAGTCACTAATGCTACCCCTCTGCGATCCCTTTGGTTGTCAATCAAGCATTCCCATGCACCGCCTAGGTAAGGAGGGTAAGACCTCTCTCGGTATTTAGTTGATACATCTTGTAACATTCATCGTGCCTGCCAATACTGATCACTCGTTTTGTTTCACCAGACGTGACCGGCATCTCCATAGGGCCGATCTAAATGCTCCTATAGCAAACTCAGCACCACCCTCTATTGACATAATCCAAGGCTTCCTCAGCAAACTGACATCCAATGCGGAGTTAACATAGTGGGTGGTAGTTATTCTTTGGAAGCAAGGGTTCATGCTTCACAAGATATAGGACGTGCGAGATCAGCCAATCAACGATAGCTTTCCTCACCTTCTCGCTCTACAATAGTTAGTGGAGACACTAGAATGTGAGTGCACCTCATTTACAAGCGCGATACAGAGAATTCTTAGAGGGAACACAACTTCACTGGAGGCGAATATAAAGAAGATGAAGGAATGCTGTCAAACTCTTCATCATGAAGTTACTGCTATCCGCGAGAAACTCACCCAGAAGGGAGGTCCACAAGTGAGGATACGAGGAAAGGGCTCGTTGAAATGGGTATCGAACTAACACTACGAGAACGAGGTTATTGTGAACTGAATTTGTTTACTATTCCTTTTTATGTTATTCGAGAATTATCTGGACAACGCCTGATTACTCATGAATATTTTAGTAATTTGATCATTCTACATAAGTATTATTTGTTTCGCTGTGAGTGTGTGACTTATGATGTTGGGCGACTTTTTATTCTGTGAATCAAAGTGTTCAAGCCACACTCCGTGAGAAGTCCAGGACGAAGCATGTTGTGGGATGCTTTGTGAGCACGGGGGCGGCGAGTGGATTCACACCAATTGGTCAGGCCTACCCACCCTGGCTTCTATAAATACTCCCCAAGACCGATCTTCACCTACCATTATAACTACTCTTACTCCACCTTTTCTCCCCATCCGATCAAACTCTCGCACTTCATTCTCACAAGATGGTCCGTGACGACGATGAGGGGCGGCAGAACTGCATGACTCACTTTCTGGACTACGTCTTTCCTGACGGATAGGTCTCAGCAGAAGAAATGCCCGAGATCATCATAGAGTTTATGTCGGTGGGGTTCAATGCATGGGCGCCTAAGGAGGGCATGTCCATCAATTCCATAAAGGAGGATGAACTCGCCATCCCTCTTACACACTTTGAGATGGGACTTCGCCTCCCGCTATGGTCGGAGGTGATGGAATTTCTCAAATTCTTTAGGTCGGTGCCCTCGGAGATCACCCCCAATGGGATCTCAAAGTCAGTGGCCTATGCATGCTATCTGCGTGAAGAAAGGAAGTAGTTCAACATGATGGTCTTTCGTAAGTTATTCAGTTACTAAGCCACCAGTGACAGGATTTCATTTCTTATCTGTTCGCAGATCAAGGTCCGCGAGACCATCAAAAAATCCCACTAAAAGACCAAACGATTCATCTTCATCAAGGGTGACCACATCAATGTCCCATACACACCGATACAAAAGGATGAGGTCACCTACCGAGCACCGCGTGTCAATGACGAGGACGCCAAACTACAAAAGATATTCTTGAGAAAGAATTTTAAGGTGGCAAATCTACGGCGCAACATCGACTCGATACTACATGTACGCCAGGGCGCTGGTAAGCTTGCATGCCTTTCTTATAAATCTATTCTGCCTATAATGACATCTTAACACATTATTGCTCATGGCTTTCCCACAGGCGAGCGCGACATTCCTGTGCACAAATATTACACGAGAAAGGGTAGGGTGGTTCCTGCCCTTGCCCTCGCTCAATTTGTCGTCGCCACATGTGCCTATGAATAGCGAGCACCCACTTCCGGCAGTGAAAAGAAGAAGAGGGGAGAGCCCAGGGAATGGCCTGACACAGGATTGTCATCCAACAGTCCCTCGAAGCGCCTCAAGACTAGTGCCCCCAAGAAACCCGCTCCTTCTGGCAAGCCCACTCTCCGAAAGAAAATCGTTCTAGTGAGTGATCTGACACCTTTGACAGGGAAGTAATAAGAAGCCAGTGATTTGGGGGCAGAGAATTGGGAACTCCCAACTCACACCGCAACTTTGGTTGGGGCAGAAACCCAAAGATGGTTACAGATACCCTCTGCTTGCCTGGGATAAGGACTTGCACCGAGTCTCTCTCTCCGCTCTCTTGCCCACTTAGACTGAGTCCGGTCATGCCGACAAGGACACATATTCCTTCAGCTAAAGATTATATGGTCCCCAAGATGCCGAGGAGTATGATAGATGGAGGATGAAGGAACTCACTTATGAGAGCTCGTGGGTCCATATGCACGCTACTGAGCACCCACACATGGTAACGCGGAGGGGAATTAGCTTCCACAAGAAATTCAGAGATGCCTAGACTGTCCGGGAGTTCTCCGATGAGAAGGTCCTTGACATCATCAACATGCACCTCGAGCTAACAGAGCGCCTCCTCGCTGAGCACTCGGGCTGTGTGGTAAGTCCCCTTATTTCATCATCTTCCTATTTCACCTTGAACTTATATCAAAAAATCTTCTATAGGATACCAAGACTATTGAGATCCTTAGGTCGCGCATCGACGACTTAGATGGGGATCTCACGGCTACCAATGTGGAGCTCGCAAAGGCATGTGCAGAGAAGACTCTCGTCATACCCAACATATCCTCCTCTTGTGCGTACAACCTTCTCCACTTCTCGCCGCAGGAGGTGGAAATCACTCGTATGCTACTGATTGTGTAAACTAAGGAGTCGAATATGAATGTATCGTGCAACCTCGTTGCCCTATAGTATGATTAGATGGAGCTAGTCGCAAGGGACCTCATCCAGGATTTCTATTCCCAAGCGATGAGTCTGGAATCCTCGGTACGAGGCTACTACCCTTATGATGGAGAGACTCAACATTCATCCAAGAACCCGCCCGCGAGTTGAGGTATTTATTTTTTCTTTTTTGACATTATAAAGGCGCACTCGCCCAACTTATATTTTTGTGATAAGTAAAGAATAAAATTTTATTTTATCATGCGCTCTTTATATATTGTACGGATTAGTGTCTTGTCACTTGTTAATTCATGGTTGAGTGATTTTCCTTATGTTCACCCAACTCGCTGAGATGCACATTCAACCTTATCTGGCACACAGGAACCATACCCTATAACTATTGCAGGATCTGAGAACTCACACGACTGACACTATACTCTCGCACTCGCTTGCGAAGGTGTGGTACTTGCGGTGAAAGTGAGTGGAATCTGACTCGCTTCTTCCCCTGTATTTTGTCTTTAACTCTTCTAGGGAGGGCTGAGTACCCTTACTGGCTTGTCAAAACTTTGCTCTTAACAACGCAACATGTGACCTCATTCCCCTTAAGGCTTAACTTACACTTAAGGGTATTCTGAGTAGTTAGACCCCGGTCAGAGGGATCCAATCGAGGGTATTCTAGTTCAGACATTATTCTATCTCAACATCCTACCCGAGCGACCTACTTGCCAAGCCATCAAGTGAGAACCCAGTCAGCTGGATCACATTGAGAGTATTCTAGTGCAGACTTGATTTTATCTCAACCTCCAACCCAAGTGATCTCCCTGCCCTGTCAGCTAGTGAGAGCCCAGTCAGCAGGATCCCATCGAGGGTATTCTAGTTCGGACTTAATTCTATCTGAACCACCTACCCGAATGACCTTCCTGCCTTGTCGGCTAGCGAAGCCCTAGTCGGCAGGGTCCCATTGAGGGTATTCTAATTTGTACTTGATCTTATGTCAAACTCCTACCCGAACAACTTGCCTTCCTTACTGGTTAGTGAGAGTCCGGTCAAAAGAATCCCATCGAGGGTATTCTGGTTTTGAATTGATCTCATCTCAACCACCTACCCACGCGACCTGCCTGCCCTATAGGCAAATGAGAGCCCGAATAGCTGGGTCCTATAGTGGGTATTCTAGTTCGAATGTGATCTTATCTTAACCTCCTACTGGAGCGATCTACAAGCTAGTGAGTGCCCGGCTAGCGAGGTCCCATCGAGGGTTTTCTAGTTTGGAATTAATCATATCTCAACCTCCTACCCATGCGACCTACTTGCCCTACTGCCTAGTGAGAGCCCGATCAGTGGGGTCCCATCGAGGGTATTCTATTTTGGACTTAACCTTATTTTATCCTCTTACCCAAGCGACCTGTCTACCCTATTGGCTAGTGAGAGCCTAGACAGCGGGGTCCCATCGAGGGTATTCTGGTTTGGACTTGATCTTATCTAAACCTCCTACCCGAGCAACCCGCATACCCTACCTGCTAGTGATAGCCTGAATAGCGGGATCCCATCGAGGGTATTCTGGTTCAGACTTGATTCTATCTCAAACTCCTACTAAAGCGACCTGCCTACCCCGCCGGCTAGTTAGAGCCTGGTCAGTGGGGTCTTATCAAGGGTATTCCGGTTGGGACTTGATATTATCTTAATCTCCTACCGAAGCAACCAATCTGCCCTTTCGGCTAGTGAGAGCCCGGTCAGAGGGGTCCCATATAGGGTATTCTGGTTCAAACTTGATCTTATCTCAATCTCCTACTTTAATGACCTGTCTGCCCTACTGGCTAGTGAGAGATCAGTCAATGTGGTCCCATCAAGGGTATTATGGTTCAGAATTGATCTTATCTAAACCTCCTACCCGAGCTACCTGCCTGCCCTACCGGTTAGTGAGATCCAAGATAGTGTTTTTAGATCAAGAGACAGTCATTGCACTTCCTCATTTTCCTCACTCCATTCATCATCGCCATTCCCCTATGACAACAACACAGAAGGACCTCATCTTGAATTATACAGGAAGCACGGCTTCTGACTTGTGTGTTAGCTTGAAAGGGGTTTCCCTGATAGCTGTGTTCAGGGAGGTTCTCAAGGCTCACAAGACAGAGGGGAGATGTTCCACCCAACTGCCCTTCAATTTTTCCACCTTCGTCCTCAACAGGTTGACAATGATTTTTTCATGGCCTCTACTTGCATGTTGCTCCTAGGGTGATGGATAGATGCAAACCTAAGATCGATGCCCAATTGTCTGCATTATTTAATGAACTCCTTTCTCGCAAATTGAGGCTCGTTGTCCGTGATTATGGCTAGGTGTAATCGATGCTGGCAAATTATCTCCCCCATATGAAGTTTTGAATTACTTGCGATGTAACCTTCTTTAGTGCCTTGGCCTCTATTCACTTTGAGAAATAGTCCACAATGACCAAAATGAACTTCCTATGGTTGCTTGCCTGTGGGAAAAGACCAACTAGGTCCAATCCCCATATTGCAAAGGGCCATTGTATTTTTATCATCCTAAGCCTTTGCGCCGAAGGTGTTGGAGTGGCGCATAAAGCTTGCATTTCTAACACTTCCTTGCAAACTCCACGGGGTCCTTGCTAATAGTCGGCCAAAAGTACCCCTGCTGCAATATTCTCTTATCCAGAGTCTGAATTCTGGAATGGTTGTCACACTCTCCAGAGTGGATTTCTTCTAAGACTCAAGGGATCTTATCTTTGGACATACACCTAGCCAAGATCCCAGAGAGGGTCTTCCGATATAACACTTCCTCTGATAATAAATAGTATGTTGACTTGTACTTGAACCTCCTTTTATCTAGGATGTTCTTTGAGAACTTTCGTGATGTTTGGAAATGGATGAATGGGTCCCTCAACAAGGGTCGCTGGTCGAACTCCATCAGCTCCCCCATATCGATGAAAGGTCAGAACAACTCTGTCATAGTTCCTCCTGCATAGGGGGCCAAATCCGTGAGGTGATCTGCAGTTAAGTTTTCCTCCTAAAGTATGTGTCAGATCGAGAAAGTGCAAATAAACCAAATGAGGCCCTTGACCTTGACAAGATAATTTTGAAGGGTCGGATCCCTTACCTCAAACTGTCCCCTAGTTTATGACGACACAACCCAATAGTCCGTGGAGAACCTCCTATCTTAGATTCCTATCTCTCTTGCTAAATGATGTCCTGTTATCACTGCTTCATGCTTTGCATGATTGTTGGTGATGGGGAAATGGATGTCGATAGAATACTCGATCCTTCCCCCTAAGGACTTCTCAGGATCACTCTTGCTCCTAAAGAATGTCTTCCAGACGCCCCATCCACAACCACATACCAGGTTGCTTGGTCGGGCTGCTCGGACTTTTCCACTTCCAAGACATACTTTGTATTGGGTATTGTATCCACAATAGCCCGGATTTGTAGAAGGGCCTAGTTAAGCTTAAGATGAATTGAGATTGTATTTCATGCCACTATTTAGTTATGTACTTGCAGGTCTATATTTCGAAGTACACACCAATGTAAGGTTACAGTGGGTAAGTAACCACAAGAATATACAATATAATTTCTCATTGTGTAGGCTAATGTGTTGACTCACATGTAATCTCTCTATTAGGGTATACTTCTATAACAAGTACAAGAGAAGGCTCAAGGATGGAAAGGGTGGGTGTTAGACCCAGGAAAAATAGGAATTTTACCTATGTAAAATTCGGCTAGTATGGATAAGCATACACATTGAATTTGTCATGTATCGTCATTGATACATGCCGAATTCGCCGAGTATACTTACCAATACCCGTCAAATTCGTCGTATATACTTAGGGTAAATTCTTTGAAGAAGTGAAAATTCTGTTAAGTAAAATTAGCCGAGTATCATTGTGCATACTCGTCGAATTCATCGAATGTATCTAACAATATTCGCTGAATTTATCGAATATGCTAAGTGATACAAGTCGAATTCTTCGAGTCCAATCAACATTACTTCTCTAGATTTTTCCAAGTTTAATTCATTGAATATCAACGGTGTTGAGTGCGTTGAGTCAGTTAACCTATACTCAACAAATTCGTCGAGTATACCTGGTGATACTTGATGAATTCGTCTAGTATGACTCTCGCTATGACATTGAGTGACCGGTCAGCAATAGATGATTTTGCTAAATATTATTTGTCGGATATCCTATGCAGAATTGACAAGTATCATTATCGATATTCGATTATTCTCGGAGATGTTTTTAGTTGTTTACCTAAATCACCTATAGGGGGTGAATAGGTGAGTTCTGCGTCTTTTTGCGAAATAAAAATTGAATTAACAAAGCGCAGAAAATAAGCTAACAAAACACAGAGAACACAAGTTCTATAGTGGTTCCCCAATCTTTGGTACGTCCACTCTCTACCTCACTGATCTAGCAACACGGTAGACTCGGCTACTTCACTATTACCTCTGCTTGAAAACCAATCCTACAACTCGGAACAAAGTTCCTATAACTCGGACCAAAAAAAAACACTCATACAACAACTCGAAGAATATCTCCTACAACTCGGAGTAAAACTCCTACAAGACTCGAAGAATAACTCCTACAATAATATAATGAATTTACAATAAAAAAAACTATCTTATCTTCACAGATCTGGTTGAACTCGGCTTCTTCCTTCTTGAAAAATTAAACAACCATTATCAGAAAAGATGAGGAAGAAATCTGAGAAACCTTGGATCTGAGAACTTTAGAATCAGCACGATCAAGGAATAGATCTAGAGATGTCGAAAATCTTGATCTACTAAAACTTCTTGTTTTGAATCTCTGAATTGAGAGAGAAGATCGGCGAAGAAGACAGAGCGGCGGCAGCGACGCTTCTTGATTTGGAAATATAAGAACGATTCAGAAACTTTGATATTCTTCCTATTAGGGTTAATCGATTTTTATAAGACCTTTTATAGGACTTGCCAAATGGCCATAATCACATTAAATGCATGACACGTGGACCAATCAAGTGCTAATCATATTTGAAATTTCTTTTGTGGGGACTTAGAGAAATTTTCGGAAAAAGATCTTCATTTCTCGAGTGGATTAAAGACTGCTCGAGTAATAACTTTTGCTTCTCGAGAAAAGAGTATAAGGTTCTCGATAACAAGACTTGGAGAAAACATTGGAAATAATTCAAGGATTCTCGAGAAGTATCTTCTATTACTCGAGAAATAGAAACTGACTTCTCGAGAACTAACTGGACTTCTCAAGAACAAGTTATACTTCTCGAGTACTAGACTTCTGTTTCTCTAGACAAAGTCTTGGACTTCTCGAGTAATGGCCTTAGCTTCTCGAGTACTAGACTTAGAAAAATTCTGAGCAAGATTTTTTAGTTGACTCGAGAACGAAGCAAGTCTTACTCGAGTACTACATAGCTTCTCGAGAACTAAGTTAAGCTTTCTCGAGAACTACTTCTGTTACTCGACAACTAGATTAAACTAACTAGAGATGTGGCTACAATTCTACTCGAGTACTTATTGGTTCTTCTTGAGTATAAAACTTAGACAATTTTTGGCTTTCTGAAAATTTTCTTTCTTTAAGGAATTGAACTAGTCTTTCTCCTATAACTTTAGTGCTTGAAAAAGAAGTGTGTCCCAATAGAGAGGCTATACATGAGTCAACACCATGGATCACACAATGAGGGATTACATTGTATGGTACTGTGTTTGGTGACTCATTGTAGATTGGCATTGGTCTACACTTGGCAATTATATCCTGCAAACACATAACTCAAACAGTGCATCAAATATAACTTAATTCATCTTAGTTTAAGGGTGACTTCATACAAATCTAGGTTATTGTGGATACAATACCCAATAATATCCCACTATTTGTAGAAGTCATAACCCTCTATACTAAGGTGAATTATATTAAGATAGACAAATAAAGTAACTAGTAAACACAGTGATAATAATGATAAAAGTGCTAAGCAATGAAAAATCAATTAATCAAAATTAAAGATTTATATTTTTAGATTTGTCCAAGAAATCCAATTCAACAAAATCTCATAAAGAAAAACTTTCTGATCATCTATTCTTCCTTACTTTGTTGTTGTTGCTGTCTCTCCTTTTTCTCTTGTCGCCTCTTCTGATAACTGAATGGTTTGGGATAATATTTGGGAGGCTTAGGAGGAGCTTTAGGATTGTTCTTTCCATACTCTCTGTCATATAACCATCTCTTAGTTAAAGATTTCTCATACAGTTCCCATTCATTAGAGCTGTAATGATCATTCCTGCTTTCATTATAGTCCATGACAAGTTTGAGAGTATTAAGAATTAAAGATTTGGAAGTTGGGCTCCAAATTTCAAACAATTCTTGGGTTCTACTTCTTTCTGCTTCTGGATTTTGAGTGGTCTTGATAGTACCAGAGGCCCCATCACCATATTTTCTTCTCTTAGGAATTTGTACTTCAGGAGGTACTAGAGGAGGCATATCTGTTTGTTAAAGTTCTCAAACTTGAGCATAAGTTTCTGGAAGTGGTGCATCTGAGCCTTCAGGTCTTGGAGAGAGAGTTGGTTGCTGGACTAGAGGATGTTGAATAGTTTGATTCAGATGGTGAAGGATAACATTTGGATTGACTTGGAAATCAAGAAAGATCTTGTTGTGCATCCAAACAGCTGTATCATATATGTGAAACTTGACAACATCTATCTAGTTTTGGACATCAACATGAATTTCTTTCAGCTTTTCTTCCCAAAGGGTTGTCATATTGTTATCTGATTTTTCTAAGTATCCTTTCACTAGTTTCTCCCCCTTTCTTACTTCTATTTATAGGGTGCCAATTACATCCTCTTTGAATTTTCCAACTTCTTCACAAGTCTTTAATTTATGTTCTTGAGTTTTCTTTTCCATTTGGATTTGATTTTTGGCAAGGGTTACTGATTGATCCATCACATGACCAATGCTTGTGATTGTGTGATTTAGAGCTTTCCCACATATTTGGAAGAGGTATTTAAGCTCATTAGTATTGTGCTGTATTTCTGCAAATACTCTACTCATCTCTTTATCTAGAGCAGTTACGTTCTCAGTTACAACTTTAAGAGATTCATCAAAATATCTTATTTGTTGTACTAGCATTTGCTCTATCTTACCAAGAATGGTATCATCAACTTGTGTTTCAGCTTGAGAAGGTGGAGGAGGAGAAGTTACTATATGAGCTGACTAGGTAGGGATTTCTTCAACGAGAACTGAGCTCTGGTGGTATGAATCAAAATATCTCCTTTCCCAACAAGAATGGTAGGAAGGGAGAAGTCCAGGCTTTTGACAGGAGCCTCAGCTGGTTCAGGAGTTCCATCTCTTTCATCAGAAATAAACATTGTTTCTTCTTCTTGCACATCTGCAGCAGGAGACTGATGATCAGGGGATTCTTGTTCAGAATGGTGGTAAGATGGAGATGGTTCTTGAGGAGGAGATTTCTCTATATGGATAGGGGAAGGAGGCTCTTTTGAAGTGAGTTCTTATATCATTTTATTGATATCTTCCTCTGTAGATAGGATTTGTTCTTGTACTTGAGCATCTGTTAGCAGATCTTCAGCAGGAGTAGTAGTAGGGGGTGCAACATTTGGAGGAGGGGGTAGAGTGGCTTGCCTCTAGGATTGATGGAGAAGGGTCCCCCTTAGCAGCTACACCTGAAGTGCTAGCTACTTGAGGTAGAGGGGAAGATGGGGTCCTGTCCTAATCCTCATAGTGATCATGTGCTTTTACAGCTTGGGAAGGGTCTTTAATCTTGAGTTCCCATCTTTGAATTGAAGAGTGGAGACTTTCTTCATATGGTGTAGGGTTGTACCTTTGGAGAGATCAAAGACTTTGGGGTTGAATTCAAGAAGGAGAAGAGATATAATCCTGCCATAAGTTGGTACTTTTATGGTTTCCTTGATCTTGTCGAAATTCATTATCCCCCACTGGAACTTCTTTCTGTAAATCACAGCTGTCAACATATCGAAGATATCGTTTGTAATAAAGCTAATAGAACTAGTGCGAAAGAGTAGGATCTTTCCAAGAAAATACATAAGAAGGTTGTTCTCTGCATTTAGATCAGGATAGCGAATAGTGTTAACATCAACAGAGACACAATAAAAAGCACAAGCCCGATAATAGTCTTCAACGGTTAGGTCATCTTCTTCCTCAATAATGGGCAGCCGAAGTAGTTTGGAAATGATCGGTGTAGTTAACTTGACTTTGATTCCACAGACCTTGGACTTAAGAACCTTCTCGTTCCTCTTCAACTTGGCATTTTGGAAAAATTCTTCAACCTCTGGAAATAAAACCTTACACGGGTGCTCCAAGATGAAAGAGAGTCCGACGGCTTCTAAGAGCAGCAAAAGATTGTGGAAATCGTCTAACAAATCGGCAATCCTTATAGAGACAAGTTCACTCCCGATTCCAATCTTGGATGGAGGAGCCATTGATCGAGAGATGAACGTAAATCTTCTTCTTGAGAGAAAAAGCTGAAGCTGAGGCAAGATGGCAACGAAGACAAGAAGACGAAGAGTTTTCTTCTTTTCTCTCGAGAAAGGGTTTTAGAGATTGAGTGATTTGGAATTTACGGACTTATTCTATTTATATAATTCTTAATTTATGATGATTAAGGAAATAATAAAAGTAACATACCTGAAAATATGGCGGTATAAAGTCCGGGTGCGAATAACAGAAATTTGAACTTGAAGATGAAAATATGCATCCGACTTCTCGAGTGGAAAGACATTACTCAAGTGAAGATAATGTTGTTCTCGAGGAGTGAAGTACTGTCTTGAGAGGCAGACTTGAAGTTCTCGAGAAGCGGTCTAATAGTTCTCGAGAGGCAAACTGGAAATCGAGAAGTATTCCTCGGGAGACATTCTTGTATCTCGAGTAGTCCTATCCAGTACTCGAGTAGTAAGAGTAGTACTCGAGAAATGAATTCCAAACTAAGAGTTTTTTGAATTTTTGAAGTATATCCCGATCATTGAACTTTGTTGTGAGACCTCCTTCATCATTCTTCTTTGTTGAGCATGTCAAGTTCAGTTTTGAAGAACGAGAACTTTGCCTCATCCAGCTGCTTCATGAAAAAGTCTGCAACCTGCTTTTTAGTTGGAACATACTAAAGGTTGATGTCTCCATGCTCCACATACTCCCTAATAAAGTGATACCTTAGCTCTATATGCTTTGTCCTGCTGTGAGTGACTGGGTTGTTTGCGATTGTAATTGCACTAGAGGAGTCGCAAAACATTGGAATATTCTTGAACTTCATGTTGTCGTCTTCAAACTGGTTCTTTATCCATAGCAGTTGTGCATAACAACTGCCTACAGAGATATACTCTGACTCGGCTGTTGAAATTATAACACAATTCTGCTTTTTGCTACTCCAGGAGATGAGCCTACTTCCTAGGAATTGAAAAGTCCCAGAAGTGCTCTTCCTGTCATCTTTGCTACCTGTAAAATCTGTAACTGAAAAACCAATTAGTTCGCTATCATTACTTCTTGGGTACCATAAGCCAAGATTTGGTGTACCTTTAAGGTATCTCAAAATCTGCTTAGCAGAAGCGTAGTGAGATTCCTTAGAGTTCACTTGAAATGTAGCGCACACATATGTTGAAAACATTATGTCCGGTCTACTAACAGTAAAATAGAGCAAGGATCAAATTATTCTTTTGTACTTAGTTTCATCAAAAGGTTTCCCTTTCACATCCTTGTCCAGAGACATAGCAGAACCCATTGGAGTCCTAAGAAATACTTCAGCTCTCTCATACTACTTATTTCAAACTTCCCTTGTATAAGTTTGGAAAACTTTTTGCAAAGGTTGTCGTCAGTAGAGCCAAATATGATTTCATCGACATAGATTTGCACTAACAAAATCTTGTCTTTTATTTCCCTAACAAATAATATCTTATCTATCTTTCTTCTTGTGAACTTGTTCTAAAGAAGAAAGCTAAACAACATTTCATACAAAGATCGAGGAGCTTCTTTCAAACCATACAAATCTTTAAATAATAAGTAAACATGATCAGGATGGTTTGAATCAACGAAACCTAGAGGTTGTTCCATATACAATTATTCCATTATGTCACCATTAAGGAAGGCTGACTTCATGTCCATCTGATAGACAGTGAAGACCTTTAGCAGCATAAGCTCGGAACAACCTGATTGCCTCCTACCTTGCCATTGTAGCTTACGTTTGATCGAAGTCGATTCCTTCTTCTTATTAGTATCCCTTAGCGACAAGTCTAATCTTGTTTTTTACGATTGTACCATCTGCGTCCATTTTGTTCCTATAGACCCACTTGTTTTTTATAACATTCTTACCTTTGGGTATTGGAACAAGTTTCCAAACTTGGCAAAGCTTGAATTGATTCAATTCTTCTTCCATTGCCATTATCCAAGATGTATCTGAGTTTGCTTCCTCAAACTTCTTTGGTTCAACCTGCGAGAGGAAACTTAAATATAAATTTTCATTAGTTGTACCTCTACAAGTTCTGACACCGCCCCGGGGAACTCCGATGATTTGATCAATTGGGAGATCCTTCAAGTGTCTGAGCTCTAGGGTTCTTGTATCTAGAGCTTCCTCTATCACTAGAGTGACTTCATCAACTTGAATGATATCTTCATCATGGTCATCAACCTCTCCAATTGGGGTTGGAGTGGTGATCTTGATGAACTTTTGATCTTTTTCTTTAGTCAGCACATCCAAGTTTAATTTCTTTATTCTTGAACCTGCATCTTCAATAAACACACTAGAAGAAATGCCTTGCAGCAAACTCGTCTCTTCAAAAAAAACATTGATAGATTCTTCTATAACTAGGGTTTTCTTATTAAAAATCCTATATGTCTTACTATGACTACTATAACCTACGAAAATACCTTCAAAGCTATTTTCACTAAATTTAGTGGTGTGATACTTACCATTGTTAAGTACAAAGAATTTACTACCAAAGATTTTAAAATATGAAATAGTCGGTTTCATGCCTTTTAATAGTTAGTAAGGTGTCTTATTATGGTTCTTATTTATGAGTGCTCGATTTTGTACATGACATGCAGTATTGATGGCTTCAGCCCAAAAATATTCCGGTAGTGAGACATCACTCAACATGGTTCTACAAGCCTCTATGAGTGTTCTATTCCTTCTCTCAGCTACTCCGTTCTATTGAGGAGTACGAGGAGAGGAAAACTCATAAAAGATACCTAGGCTTTGACAAAATTCTATTATGGCCCCAAACTTGAACTCTATTCCATTGTCACTTCTGATTTTGACTATGGAATAATTGTATTCATTCTGGGTCTGCCTGATAAAATTAGTAAAGATATCAAAAGTATCTGACTTGTGTTTAGAATGAATACCCACGCAAAGCGAGAGTAATCATCAACAATAACCAATGTATAATCCTTACCTCTCAAACTTCTAATTTGCAGTGGACCGAACAAGTCCATATGAAGTAGGTGTAAACACCTATTAGAGTCTTTGCCAATAATGCTTTTAAAGGTCGCTCTTGTTTGATTGCCCTTTACACATGCGTGACAAGGTATATCTTTAACGCACTTAACATTAGGGGCATCACGTACTAAATTAGAGAAAATAATTTATTAATAGTTTTGAAATTTTAATGTGTTAATCTCTTGTACAATTAGTCACGAAGAGACGCACTATCTTTTGCCAAAAATCATACTGCCATAGAAGAGTCTATGCAAATAAAATTTTAACAAAATATATTCCTACTATGAGTGCCTGATAAAATCGTTTCTAAATTATCAGCCGATTTTTTCAAATACTTGTCTGCATGAAATTCTACGATATATCCTTTATCGCAGAGCTGGCTTATGCTTATAAGATTGTGTTCCAATCCTTCAACATAAGCCACATCAAAAAAGGATACACTACCATTAGTGATAATATCGTAGCCTTTGGTAATCCCTCTATCAGAACCTCCAAAGATGACCTTTGGCCAGTTCATGACTGAAGAATAATTCTGGAGTAAGCTTCTAGTCCCGGTCATATGCCGAGATCATCTACTCTCCAAATACCAGAATTGATTTTTGGTGGCCTTTGGACATACCTGCAAAAGTAGAATCAATTTGACTTAGGAACCCAAACTTGTTTGGGCACTTGGTCTTTAGTTAGCATACTCCCCCTACGTATGTTAACATTATAAGTGGTCTTCCACACATTATTAACTTGAGGAGTTTCATAATATTTGGGATTAAACCAGCAATCTATGGAAAATTGACCGATTTTACCACAACACCAACAGTTAAATCTGTTGTATCTTTGCCTAATATTCTCCTGCTTGACCTTTTGAGATTGTGGTCTAGCAGGGGCATCAGTCTTGGAAGAAGAAGCTTCATGGTGATGACATTCACATGACTTCTTTTCCTCAAGAGGCTTTTCAACAACGGGTTTAACTTTTGGAGCTTTCTTAATGTTATGACTATGACTATAAGGTCCATAGCTCTGAAGAGTGATCTCCTCATAAGGTGCCTTGAAGAAACTCTCACAAAAGTTCTGGGGATAGGTCTATCCTTGGTACAGAGACTTGGGCTCTAAATGAGTAGGCCTAAAAAGCGACCGTAGGATGAGTCAGTATCAAACTCATTCGTTGGAAAGATAACCTTTTTAAACGGAGTTTGTTCTTGAGGAGCTTTCCCCTTCTCCTTGGCTAGAGCCTTCTTGGTAGCCTTATTTGTTCTCTGGGCCTTATTTCTCCTATAATATTTAATAGGAGATGCCACATGGCCTAAGCCAGCACCTTTACTCTGATTAGAGAATTCAGCCACAAGTGGAAGGATTGTCTGGGGCTTAGAGAAACTTTCAACAAGTTTCTTTCAGCAACCAATTTTTCTTCTAACTCTTGGATTATTTTCTCCCTCAGGTTCAGGTGCTCAAGAGCATTATTATATTCTTCCATCGCAATATGGAAGTCCTTCCTGAGTGAGTCCATCATTATGACTCCCTCCCTCAGAGTGAGATTTGTTGTCCTTAGCATGAGTTCTTGCAACTCTACGATATTTGTCGTAGGCTTTGATCAACTCATTGTACTGAATCATGAGTTTAGATTCATCATAAAACAAAAATACCTCATGGTCATGGTCAGAAGCATCTGATTCAGAGAGAGGGGTATGAAAATTTACCTTCCCAGTGAACTGGGGTTCTTCTTCTTCATCTGTATGTGCCATGAGCCCAAAGTAGGCTTCCTCCTCATCACTAGACTCAGATGAGTCTGTGTCACTAAGGGTCTTGCCTTTCTTGGCTACAAGGCTTCTTTCAGTCTTCTTACTATTATAAGAAGTTTTCTTTTCCTCTCTTCTTCCACCATCCTACTTCTTGTGAGAGAAGTCAGCTATGACGTGTCCTGGCTAATTGCAACAATAAAACATAATGCCAAAAGAAATGTGTTTGTTCTATTTAGAATGATACCTATCTTTGCTACTTGAGCCCTTCTTGTGACAATCACCATCGTGACATGATCTTCTCGACGAGGCATCTTTGCCTCTCCATTGTTTCTTGTTGTTCAAGAACTTCTTGAATTGCCTTGAAAGAAGAGAAAATTCTCAATCAGATAATTCTGAGCTCGAGGTACATTGCTTTGAAGTTTCTTCTTCACTCTCTTCCTGTGCGGGGGCAAGAGATGCATCTTTTGACTTCCTTGAGATGTCTGCCTTAAAAGCGATAGAGTTCTCCTTGGATGAAAAACGATTCTTCTCTCCTTTAGCTTTTCTTGAGTTGATTAGCAATTCATATGACATAGGCTTTCCGAAGAGATTTTGAGGGCCCGTCTCTGCTAGCTTGCCAAACTCCCGGATAACATAGACTTTGTTTTCCCATTCCTTAGTTAGGGATCACAGGAACTTATCATTAAGTTCTCCTTTGGTGAAGACCCGACCATAGACTCTTAGGCCGTTGACAATCTTGAAGAAACTTTCAAAGGTATCTGTAATAGATTCCTTGGGACCTTGTCAGAATGCTTCATATTTCTTATTTAGGAGTGATCTTCTGTCATCACTAACCTCTTCAGTGCCTTCCATCAAGCCGATAAGAGACTGCCACATTTCCTTGGCGGATTGGTAGTGAATAAGGTTCTGCAGCATAGAATCATTGAATGCACTTTCTGTTCGTGCCGAGAATGTCTCTTGGTCGTTAGAGAACCTGCAAGAGAGAAAACGATGAAGAATGGACTGCGAGCTGTCGGTTACTAGCGGGTAGATGAGAAAGGAAAAAAAGAGAAGAGGGCCGCGGGAAGCGGCGACAACAGAATTCGCCCGTCGCGGCTAAAACCACTCCTGCGACGGGCTTTGTGATTGCCATAAATGAGACGATTACAGCGGTTACCAAGAAAAACCCGATCGGACAGTAACTCGCTCGGCAAAGGATTCAAGACCGCTGCCACAGACGGCGAGCTTGAGGATTCGATTCGCGATGCCTAGAGAGTACTGTTCATGCCTATTTATAGGCTCAGGGCCTGCCCGAGCGGGCAGGCGCTAGAATCACCGGCTGCCCGGGGGACAGGAGAGCGGGCAGCGGTGACGGGATGCACAGCCGGAAAGACAGAGCAAGCTATTAACCACACGATTATGCGGTCTTAAATAGAGAGACCGGAAGCTTTCAGACGGAAAGAACAGCTTGCATATTATTCAACAGTCGCGCGGTTACGCGGTTAAGGGAGAAACAGGGTAGCGGTCTTCTGGGTAAACATTATCCCCGCACATTTGCGAATGCCAGAGAAATTTGGAAATGTTAGCTTTATCCGCCAGACCGATATTCTGTTTAATGCGCCTCAGAGCTATAAATATCGCTGGAAAGAGAATTTCAGATATTCTCTGGGAGATTGCTTGAACTGCGGTTACCCCTTCGCTTGCCGCTATGCCGATGAAAAGTTTGCTGGGAGACATGTACAGGAAATCTGGTTCGAATGCGAAACCGCTTATTCGGGAAAAAGAGGTCAAAATATCCAGTTCGCCCGACATATTGACAGAGAAAACTGTCGCCGCCTCTATCTCCTCAACCGACCTAGCCGAAAAACCGAGCGAGGTGAGCGGTATAGGCGTAGTAAAAATCGACCTAACTGCCACTCCTGAGACCGCCATTACCCCTGACGTCGACATCACAAGCATTACCCCACGCAACCAAGACGGCGAATTGCCTTCGTCGGCCGATAGCCTTACTGATGCCCGCGAGAAAGCTATGAAAGCCGCTCTGACCGCGGCGGACAAGTTAAAAATTGGGTTGGGGATGAGCGGGTCTACTCTGGAGAAAAGAAAGCGTCGATCCGGTCCGACCGTCGAGGATCGGGTAGAAAAGAAACTTCGCCACAAAGGGAAAGAGAGCAAGAAATCATATGTTCTCAAAGTCACCACGGCCCCGCTATCTACTCTTTCTGAGGAGGGCGAGGTATCTGCGGATTCACAAAAAGAGATCGAACAGCCGTCAGAGGTAACCGCGATGGCCAAGCTAGAGAGATTTCTTATCCTGGACGAAGATTCTCCAGGAGTTGATCTCCCTGATAACGCCGGTTATTTGCAGGGGATGGAGGAGATTCTTCATGGCATGAAAGTGACGAGCGGTACGAACTTGGCAACCGGCTCCCTCGCCAAGCCTCACAAAGAACTTGTCGTTGAAGAAGCACTCTTAGCCGCTGGGCTTGCTGCTGACGATAAGACCCATTCGGACATGTCCGATCGAGTAGGCAAGGCTGAGACCCCCCGGCCAGGTAAATTTCTGATCGCTTCAAGTAGGGAAAATTTCGTGAAGAGGATACTGCGGAGAAAATGCCCAGTCTGCTTGATCTCTGAAGGTAGGGATATCCCGATGACCAAAGAGATATACGTGGCGGGAAGAACCAAATCCGCGCAACTTTGGAAAGCCCAGATAAGAGAGATTGATCCATAGAACGCGCGCCGACCAATATTCTTCGGCCGAGATTTATTGGCAGTAAGAGAAAGACTTGAATTCGCCCCATTGCTCCAAAGTATTGCTCCTTTACTTCATACCTGCCGATGGTCTTTATTCTAACCGCTTGTTGTATTGTTGTTTCAGCGGAGAAGGGTGCGGACTCGGCGACCATCCTCGCGAACAGCCCACCTCCCCCTGATGAGGGACAGAGATCTCCTGATGAACCTACCCGTAAGATCGCGCGGTTAGAGGAAAAGCTTCAATCTGCGGAGAAGGAAAAAGATGCGCTGAGACTATTGGTGGAGGAGTTTGCTGAAAAAGTGAGTTTGATCCGGACCGAAGTCGCTGCGGCTTTGGAGGAGGCCAAAGTTGCACGAGAAGAAACAAGACGCGGGAAAGCGCAGCTGATTGCGCAGGTCGCCGCGCACGAGAAGGAAATGAGGGATCGGGACCAGCGGCAAAGACGACTACTTGAAGATGTCGCCCATTATCGAAACCGGTGCCATCAAGCAGAGAATGAAATGCGACGCCGGTTTGGGAACAAGGACGATGGCATGGTTCGGGATGAGACCTTGTCGATGAATCAAGCGGTTTCAACCTCACGACCTGACGGCCAAGCAGCCTCTACTGAGATGGGAGTGCATCTTGGTCGTGTGGGCCGCGATGCTGCGAAGATTCATCGGCACCATCATACTGTGCTTCACCATCTGTCCGCTGCGATCTCCACGATTCTGCACGCGGGTGATTTGGTGGCTCATATTGGTGGGAACCTGCCAGATCGCAGCGAACCAATGAGTGAGGAGAGAAAACAAGAAGAGAAAGTAAAGGGAAAATAGCCTTGTATGTTTATTCGAACTTGGTGATACCGTGCGGTTATTTTTTCCGTGTATTGTTGTATGAATTTTAAATTTCCTTTGCTATGATATTTTTCGACTGTTCAGTTTCCCATTCAGACGTACCCGCGCGGTTTTAACATTATATGTCCGATCATTTATACTCTCGATTATAACTATAAATAACAGAGAAGATTCTTCCCTTTTAATAAAAATAAAGTTCGACACTTTCACCGGATAGAAAAAATGGTGTCTGAGCGATCTAGCGCTTCAGCTGTTTTTCTCCGGTCAGAATTCAGGAGCTCTTCCTTGACCGAAAGCGAGCTCATTCAGTTCGTGCAAAGGCATATGCATGATGAGTCTGTAATCGCGCGGTTACCTTCAATGGCGGAACGGTTAAACACAGTTGGAAATAACTTCACCATCATACCCATTGATCATTTCGAACATGGCTTTTCTTTTCCGCCATTCATAGAGCTGGTAGAGATTATGGACTTCTATGGGGTCGTCCTCAGTCAGCTCCCTCCGAACACGATAGGCGCTATAATGAGCTTCCTGATCTATCTGCGTTCGGAGCAAGTAAAGTTTACTATGAACCTTTTCCGAAACTGCTTCGTAGCTCGATCGATCAGAGCGGGTAAAAAGGAGAACAAACTCTTTCGCGGCATAATATACTTCGGCTGCAAGGGTTTGAAGGTAGTAAACCTCCCCAACAAGGTTACGGACTGCTCGACCAGATATTTGGTTTTTACTGGTAACTTAGGAGTTCTTCCCCTAAGTCCGCAAGCCCGCGCGGCTAGCGTTTTCAGAAGAATAGAGCTCGGGGGGAAGGAGTTGGAAATCGCCAACTTCTATTAGAATGAGCGGCTGAACGTTACCTATTACTTGCCACTGCGGATAGTCGCGGCCGATTACAACACATCTGACTGTAAGCATTCTGTTGTTTTAAGAAATTTTGTATTCGTGCGGTATCCTAGCCGCCTAGCCGGATCTGTCTGAGCGGTATCCTGGAAATAACCCATGGGGGGACCTCATTCTCCTTGGGGCTGTGGTTGCGCGGTGGTCGGATATTGCTGTGAAGCGGGCTGATAGGTCGCGGGGGTTGAAAAAATCACGGGTTCTTCGGGTGCTGCGGTTGGAGGCATCGTTAACCGCTGGTTAAGAGCAGCCAAAGTTCGGCCGATTGCATCAAGGCGTTCGTCGGTTTCCCACCTATCTTGCTCCATTTCTTAGCGAGATTGCTCAAGCGCCCTCCAAAGGGAGTCTTCTGAGGAGCCCGTGCGATGAGAATGACGAGAATGAGAATGGAGAGGAGATCGCCTGTCCGACATATCAAGACCGCTGGAATTCACGGACAACTCGAATCTGAAGGTCGCGTGTTCAATGTTCGTGCCGAGAATGTCTCTTGGTCTTTAGAGAACCTGCAAGAGAGAAAACGATGAAGAATGGACTGCGAGCTGTCGGTTACTAGCGGGTAGATGAGAAAGGGAAAAAGAGAAGAGGGCTGCGGGAAGCGGCGACAACAGAATTCTTCCGTCGCGGCTAAAACCACTCCTGCGACGGGCTTTGCGATTGCCATAAATGAGACGATTACAGCGGTTACCAAGAAAAACCCGATCGGACAGTAACTCGCTCGGCAAAGGATTCGAGACCGTTGCCACAGACGGCGAGCTTGAGGATTCGATTCGCTATTCCTAGAGAGTACTGTTCATGCCTATTTATAGGCTCGGGGCCTGCCCGAGCGGGCAGGCGCTAGAATCACCGGCTGCCCGGGGGACAGGAGAGCGGGCAGCGGTGACGGGATGCACAGCCGGAAAGACAGTGCAAGCTATTAACCGCACGATTATGCGGTCTTAAATAGAGAGACCGGCAGCTTTCAGACGGAAAGAACAGCTTGCATATTATTCATCAGTCGCGCGGTTACGCGGTTAAGGGAGAAACAGGGTAGCGGTCTTCTAGGTAAACATTATCCCCGCACATTTGCGAATGCCAGAGAAATTTGGAAATGTTAGCTTTATCCGCCAGACCGATATTCTGTTTAATGCGCCTCAGAGCTATAAATATCGCTGGAAAGAGAATTTCAGATATTCTCTGGGAGATTGCTTGAACTGCGGTTACCCCTTCGCTTGCCGCTATGCCGATGAAAAGTTTGCTGGGAGACATGTACAGGAAATCTGGTTCGAATGTGAAACCGCTTGTTCGGGAAAAAGAGGTCAAAATATCCAGTTCGCCCGACATATTGACAGAGAAAACTGTCGCCACCTCTATCTCCTCAACCGACCTAGCCGAAAAACCGAGCGAGGTGAGCGGTATAGGCGGAGTAAAAATCGACCTAACTGCCACTCCTGAGACCGCCATTACCCCTGACGTCGACATCACAAGCATTACCCCACGCAACCAAGACGGCGAATTGCCTTCGTCGGCCGATAGCCTTACTGATGCCCGCGAGAAAGCTATGAAAGCCGCTCTGACCGCGGCGGACAAGTTAAAAATTGGGTTGGGGATGAGCGGGTCTACTCTGGAGAAAAGAAAGCGTCGATCCGGTCCGACCGTCGAGGATCGGGTAGAAAAGAAACTTCGCCACAAAGGGAAAGAGAACAAGAAATCATCTGTTCTCAAAGTCGCCACGGCCCCGCTATCTACTCTTTCTGAGGAGGGCGAGGTATCTGCGGATTCACAAAAAGAGATCGAACAGCCGTCAGAGGTAACCACGATGGCCAAGCTAGAGAGATTTCTTATCCTGGACGAAGATTCTCCGGGAGTTGATCTCCCTGATAACGCCGGTTATTTGCAGGGGATGGAGGAGATTCTTCATGGCATGAAAGTGACGAGCGGTGCGAACTTGGCAACCGGCTCCCTCGCCGAGCCTCACAAAGAACTTGCCGTCGAAGAAGCACTCTTAGCCGCTGGGCTTGCTGCTGACGATAAGACCCATTCGGACATGTCCGATCGAGTAGGCAAGGCTGAGACCCCCCGTCCAGGTAAATTTCTGATCGCTTCGAGTACGGAAAATTTCGTGAAGAGGATACTGCGGAGAAAACGCCCAGTCTGCTTGATCTCTGAAGGTAGGGATATCCCGATGACCAAAAAGATATACGAGGCAGGAAGAACCAAATCCACGCGACTTTGGAAAGCCCAGATAAGAGAGATTGATCCGGAGAATGCGCGTCGACCAATATTCTCCGGCCGAGATTTATCGGCAGCAAGAGAAAGACTTGAATTCGCTCCATTGCTCCAAAGTATTGCTCCTTTACTTCATACCTGCCGATGGTCTTTATTCTAACCGCTTGTTGTATTGTTGTTTCAGCGGAGAAGGGTGCGGACTCGGTGACCATCCTCGCGAACAGCCCACCTCCCCCTGATGAGGGACAGATATCTCCTGATGAACCTACCCGTAAGATCGCGCGGTTAGAGGAAAAGCTTCAATCTGCGGAGAAGGAAAAAGATGCGCTGAGACTGTTGGTGGAGGAGTTTGCTGAAAAAGTGAGTTTGATCCGGACCGAAGTCGCTGCGGCTTTGGAGGAGGCCAAAGTTGCACGAGAAGAAACAAGACGTGGGAAAGCGCAGCTGATCGCGCAGGTCGCCGCGCACGAGAAGGAAATGAGGGATCGGGACCAGCGGCAAAGACGACTACTTGATGATGTCGCCCATTATCGAAACCGGTGCCATCAAGCAGAGAATGAAATGCGACGCCGGTTTGGGAACAAGGACGATGGCATGGTTCGGGATGAGACCTTGTCGATGAATCAAGCAGTTTCAACCTCACGGCCTAACGACCAAGCGGCCTCTACTGAGATGGGAGTGCATCTTGGTCGTGTGGGCCGCGATGCTGCGAAGATTCATCGGCACCATCATACTGTGCTTCACCATCTGTCCGCTGTGATCTCCACGATTCTGCACGCAGGTGATTTGGTGGCTCATATTGGTGGGAACCTGCCTGATCGCAGCGAACCAACGAGTGAGGAGAGAAAACAAGAAGAGAAAGTAAAGGGAAAATAGCCTTGTATGTTTATTCGAACTTGGTGATACCGTGCGGTTATTTTTATCCGTGTATTGTTGTATGAATTTTAAATTTCCTTTGCTATGATATTTTTCGACTGTTCAGTTTCCCATTCAGACGTACCCGCACGGTTTTAACATTATATGTCCGATCATTTATACTCTTGATTATAACTATAAATAGCAGAGAAGATTCTTCCCTTTTAATAAAAATAGAGTTCGACACTTTCACCAGATAGAAAAAATGGTGTCCGAGCGATCTAGCGCTTCAGCTGTTTTTCTCCAGTCAGAATTCAGGAGCTCTTCCTAGACCGAAAGCGAGCTCATTCAGTTCGTGCAAAGGCATATGCATGATGAGTCTGTAATCGCGCGGTTACCTTCAATGGTGGAACGGTTAAACACAGTTGGAAATAACTTCACCGTCATACCCATTGATCATTTCGAACATGGCTTTTCTATTCCGCCATTTATAGAGCTGGTAGAGATTATGGACTTCTATGGGGTCGTCCTCAGTCAGCTCCCTCCGAACACGATAGGCGCTATAATGAGCTTCCTGATCTATCTGCGTTCGGAGCAAGTAAAGTTTACTATGAACCTTTTCCGAAATTGCTTCGTAGCTCGATCGATCAGAGCGTGTAAAAAGGAGAACAAACTCTTCAGCGGACTAATATACTTCGGCTGCAAGGGTTTGAAGGTAGTAAACCTCCCCAACAAGGTTACGGACTGGTCGACCAGATATTTGGTTTTTACTGGTAACTTAGGAGTTCTTCCCCTAAGTCCGCAAGCCCGCGCGGCTAGCGTTTTCAGAATAATAGAGCTCGGGGGAAGGAGTTGGAAATCGCCAACTTCTATAAGAATGAGCGGTTGAACGTTACCTATTACTTGCCACTGCGGATAGTCGCGGCCGATTACAACACATCTGACTGTAAGCATTCTGTTGTTTTAAGAAATTTTGTATTCGTGCGGTATACTAGCCGCCTAGCCGGATCTGTCTGAGCGGTATCCTGGAAATAACCCATGGGGGACCTCATTCTCCTTGGGGCTGTGGTTGTGCGGTGGTCGGATATTGCTGTGAAGCGGGCTGATAGGTCGCGGGGGTTGAAAAAATCACGGGTTCTTCGGGTGCTGTGGTTGGAGGCATCGTCAACCGCTGGTTAAGAGCAGCCAAAGTTCGGCTGATTGCATCAAGGCGTTTGCCGGTTTCCCACCTATCTTGCTCCATTTCTTGGCGAGATTGCTCAAGCGCCCTCCAAAGGGAGTCTTCTGAGGAGCCCGTGCGGTGAGAATGACGTGAATGAGAATGGAGAGGAGATCGCCTGTCCGACATATCAAGACCGCTGGAATTCACGGACAACTCGAATCTGAAGGTCGCGTGTTCAATATTCGTGCCAAGAATGTCTCTTGGTCATTAGAGAACCTGCAAGAGAGAAAACGATGAAGAATGGACTGCGAGCTGTCGGTTACTAGCGGGTAGATGAGAAAGGCAAAAAGAGAAGAGGGCCGCGGGAAGTGACGACAACAGAATTCGCCCGTCGCGGCTAAAACCACTCCTGCGATGGGCTTTGCGATTGCCATAAATGAGACGATTACAGAGGTTACCAAGAAAAACCCGATCGGACAGTAACTCGCTCGGCAAAGGATTCGAGACCGCTGCCACAGACGGCGAGCTTGAGGATTCGATTCGCTATGCCTAGAGAGTACTGTTCATGCATATTTATAGGCTCGGGGCCTGCCCAAGCGGGCAGGCGCTAGAATCACTGGCTGCCCGGGGGACAGGAGAGCGGGCAGCGGTGACGGGATGCACAGCCGGAAAGACAGAGCAAGCTATTAACCGCACGATTATGCGGTCTTAAATAGAGAGACCGGCAGCTTTCAGACGGAAAGAACAGCTTGCATATTATTCATCAGTCGCGCGGTTACGCGGTTAAGGGAGAAACAGGGTAGCGGTCTTCTGGGTAAACATTATCCCTACACATTTGCGAATGCCAGAGAAATTTGGAAATGTTAGCTTTATCCACCAGACCGATATTCTGTTTAATGCGCCTCAGAGCTATAAATATCGCTGGAAAGAGAATTTCAGATATTCTCTGGGAGATTGCTTGAACTGCGGTTACCCCTTCGCTTGCCGCTATGCCGATGAAAAGTTTGCTGGGAGACATGTACAGGAAATCTGGTTCGAATGCGAAACCGCTTGTTCGGGAAAAAGAGGTCAAAATATCCAGTTCGCCCGACATATTGACAGAGAAAACTGTCGCCGCCTCTATCTCCTCAACCGACCTAGCCGAAAAACCGAGCGAGGTGAGCGGTATTGGCGGAGTAAAAATCGACCTAACTGCCACTCCTGAGACGGCCATTACCCCTGACGTCGACATCACAAGCATTACCCCACGCAACCATGACGGCGAATTGCCTTCGTCGGCCGATAGCCTTACTGATGCCCGCGAGAAAGCTATGGACAAGTTAAAAATTGGGTTGGGGATGAGCGGGTCTACTCTGGAGAAAAGAAAGCGTCGATCTGGTCCGACCGTCGAGGATCGGGTAGAAAAGAAACTTCGCCACAAAGGGAAAGAGAGCAAGAAATCATCTGTTCTCAAAGTCGCCACGGCCCCGCTATCTACTCTTTCTGAGGAGGGCGAGGTATCTGCGGATTCACAAAAAGAGATCGAACAGCCGTCAGAGGTAACCGCGATGGCCAAGCTAGAGAGATTTCTTATCCTGGACGAAGATTCTCCGGGAGTTGATCTCCCTGATAACGCCGGTTATTTGCAGGGGATGGAGGAGATTCTTCATGGCATGAAAGTGACGTGCGGTGCGAACTTGGCAACCGGCTCCCTCGCCGAGCCTCACAAAGAACTTGCCGTCGAAGAAGCACTCTTAGCCGCTGGGCTTGCTGCTGACAATAAGACCCATTCGGACATGTCCGATCGAGTAGGCAAGGCTGAGACCCCCCGGCCAGGTAAATTTCTGATCGCTTCGAGTAGGGAAAATTTCGTGAAGAGGATACTGCGGAGAAAACGCCCAGTCTGCTTGATCTCTGAAGGTAGGGATATCCCGATGACCAAAGAGATATACGAGGCGGGAAGAACCAAATCCGCGCGACTTTGGAAAGCCCAAATAAGAGAGATTGATCCGGAGAACGCGCGCCGACCAATATTCTCCGGCCGAGATTTATCGGCAGCAAGAGAAAGACTTGAATTCTCCCCATTGCTCCAAAGTATTGCTCCTTTACTGTCATACCTGCCGATGGTCTTTATTCTAACCGCTTGTTGTATTGTTGTTTCAGCGGAGAAGGGTGCGGACTCGGCGACCATCCTCGCGAACAGCCCACCTCCCCCTGATGAGGGACAGAGATCTCCTGATGAACCTACCCGTAAGATCGCGCGGTTAGAGGAAAAGCTTCAATCTGCGGAGAAGGAAAAAGATGCACTGGGACTGTTGGTGGAGGAGTTTGCTGAAAAAGTGAGTTTGATCCGGACCGAAGTCGCTGCGGCTTTGGAGGAGGCCAAAGTTGCACGAGAAGAAACAAGATGCGGGAAAGCGCAGCTGATCGCGCAGGTCGCCGCACACGAGAAGGAAATGAGGGATCGGGACCAGCGGCAAAGACGACTACTTGATGATGTCGCCCATTATCGAAATCGGTGCCATCAAGCAGAGAATGAAATGCGACGCCGGTTTGGGAACAAGGACGATGGCATGGTTCGGGATGAGACCTTGTCGATGAATCAAGCGGTTTCAACCTCACGGCCTGACGGCCAAGCGGCCTCTACTGAGATGTGAGTGCATCTTGGTCGTGTGGGCCGCGATGCTGCGAAGATTCATCGGCACTATCATACTGTGCTTCACCATCTGTCCGCTGCGATCTCCACGATTCTGCACACGGGTGATTTTGTGTCTCATATTGGTGGGAACCTGCCAGATCGCAGCGAACCAACGAGTGAGGAGAGAAAACAAGAAGAGAAAGTAAAGGGAAAATAACCTTGTATGTTTATTCGAACTTGGTGATACCGTGCGGTTATTTTTATCCGTGTATTTTTGTATGAATTTTAAATTTCCTTTGCTATGATATTTTTCGACTGTTCAGTTTCCCATTCAGACGTACCCGCGCGGTTTTAACATTATATGTCCGATCATTTATACTCTCGATTATAACTATAAATAGCAGAGAAGATTCTTCCCTTTTAATAAAAATAGAGTTCGACACTTTCACCGGATAGAAAAAATGGTGTCCGAGCGATCTAGCGCTTCAGCTGTTTTTCTCCGGTCAGAATTCAGGAGCTCTTCCTTGATCGAAAGCGAGCTCATTCAGTTCGTGCAAAGGCATATGCATGATGAGTCTGTAATCGCGCGGTTACCTTCAATGGCGGAACGGTTAAACACAGTTGGAAATAACTTCACCGTCATACCCATTGATCATTTCGAACATGGCTTTTCTTTTCCGCCATTCATAGAGCTGGTAGAGATTATGGACTTCTATGGGGTCATCCTCAGTCAGCTCCCTCCGAACACGATAGACGCTATAATTAGCTTCCTGATCTATCTGCGTTCGGAGCAAGTAAAATTTACTATGAACCTTTTCCGAAACTACTTCGTAGCTCGATCGATCAGAGCAGGTAAAAAGGAGAACAAACTCTTCCGCGGCATAATATACTTCGGCTGCAAGGGTTTGAAGGTAGTAAACCTCCCCAACAAGGTTACGGACTGGTCGACCAGATATTTGGTTTTTACTGGTAACTTAGGAGTTCTTCCCCTAAGTCCGCAAGCCCGCGCGGCTAGCGTTTTCAGAAGAATAGAGCTCGGGGGGAAGGAGTTGGAAATCGCCAACTTCTATAAGAATGAGCGGCTGGACGTTACCTATTACTTACCACTGCGGATAGTCGCGGCCGATTACAACACATCTGACTGTAAGCATTCTGTTGTTTTAAGAAATTTTGTATTCGTGCGGTATTGTTAACATTTTTCCTACAGTTCAACTGGAAATCCCGGCGGGTAAGCCGATCTCTCCAGAGCGTCCGGTGCTGACCCAAGGCGAGCTACGCAAGCAGAGGGAAGCCGATTGTATCGAGGCCGATGAGCCTGCTGCACGCGAAAGTCCGGCAATTCCCTTCGTTCCGGATTGGATCGAGAAGCCCCTGACGGATTTGCGCGGTAAACAGGCCGTGCGATTTCATCGGAGCGGGGAACATATCTCGGTTTCTACTTCTCTTCCGCCTTGGTCGAGCTCCAAGCTTACTCGTCATGCCCGGGCGGCCGGCTTTGCCCTATATGGGAAGAAAAATATGGCTGAAATGAAATCAGTTCCGACCGCGCGCCTACCCACCTTAGCCGCCCAAGCTCGGGCGAGAAGCTTCACCCTTGATCATTTCATGGGTGAGGCTTTGGCCGAGGTTAGTGGCGTAGCCGAGCGGCTAGAGGTGAAAGTAGACGAACTTGAGGAAGAGAATGAGGCTCTGAGAGCGGATAACAAAAAGCTGAGAGAGAAGATTGAGGTAACCAGAATCTTACTTATTTTCTTCTATCCGCTCGGTTTTAAATATTATAAATCTCATAGTACTCTTACTCTTACAGCGAATGTATGACCAGGAGAACCCGACCTTTCTGCACGAAATTATCTCCCATTTGCGGGAAGGAGGAGAAGATATTCTTTACATTCTGAAGGAAAGGGGTTCTTTGGTTCCGAAGGAACAAACACTTACATTCGACGAGCTCTTTCCCGACTTCAAAAAGTTAGAGGCCGAGCGAGATAAAGCGGCTAGCGCGGCTAAGGTAGTCGAATTTCCTCCTGCTTTTGAGGTTGAAGTCGATACTCGCGATGGCGAAGAGAATGATGCTGAAGTTACTGAGGACTCTGAGGACCGAGAATCCGATTCGTCAGAATCTTCTGGATCGAGCGACTCTTCGAGTGCTTCAAGTTCATCCAGTTCGGAGCGGGATCATAAAAAGAAAAAGGCCAAGTTGTAATTTAGAACGTGTTTTTTTTCTCCTTTCAGATCGTGCGGACTCCCTTTTTGTAAACCGCTCGATATAAATGTAACAGACTTTTCTATAAATGATGGTTTTGATTTCTCATGGCGTGATGTTGCGTGGTTGAATGATTTATTTTCTCGGATAATTAGCCTTTGTATTAATCCAGCGATTTGAAGACTTACGCTCGCGCGATTACCATTTATAAGAAACAATCGTAAGAACTCATACCAAACCTGCGAATTTCATTTGAATAAGAAAAATGATACAAGAATTCCCACATTTCATCTGCGGCTAGCAACATCATTACCCGTGCGAATTTTATAAGAAAAATGATACAAGAATTCTCATATTTCATCTGCGACTATCAACATCATTACCCGCGTGAATTTCATAAGAAAAATGATTCAAGAATCCTCATATTTCATCTGCGACTATCAATATCATTATCCGCGCGAATTTCATAAGAAAAATGGTACAAGAATTCCCATATTTCATCTGCGGCTATCAACATCATTATCCGCGCGAATTTCATCATTTGAGAATTGCCTAGGTTATGCGCTGGTCCGCTATTGTTGACTTATCTCTGGTCCGAGAGCAAATCTGTAAATCTTGCCCTGCGGTTAACTGAGTCTTATGTTGTCGAGCGGTCGTGCGAATAAACCTGAAATTAGAAAAGAAGGGAGGTGTGCCCGATTACCACGGCCTAGATTGATCATCAAGGATAAGGCTGGTGGGTGCTGAGACTCGCACCATCTCATCTCAAGGAGGATCAATGAAAACGTGATAACATCCCTTATGACGCATGGTAGAGCTAAGCACCCACCCTGACCCTCCTGATACGCAGAGGTGGTGTGTTCGAATGCCAACTGGGATCCGACGTCTAGAAGCCCTCCGCACGAGAATCTGCAAGCTCCCACTACACGGTGCAAAAACTCCCCGCGTGGTCTTGGTGGAATTACGCTAATGACAACGATTCTTACGGGGGATCAAGCTAAACTCGGCGGTGTTACCTCGAGTTTATCATTTCTTAACTTGAGGCTTAAAAATAAATACCTCGCGCTTTGTTTTAAGAATAAAATTGTTTCAGATCATCCCCGCTCCAAGTATGGGTGATATCCTCCCCTTTATACGTTTGCAATCTATAAGCTCCTTTTTTCAAGACTTCTTTTATGATATAAGGTCTGGTCCAGTTGGGATTCAATTTTCCGACCGAGCTATTTCTTGCTGCTGCGTCTACCTTTTTCAGAACTAAATCTCCCACCTGAAATTGCTTAACCCTTACTTTCTGATCGAAATATAATGATGTTCGCCTTTTTACTTCTTCCTGCCTGATGGTAGCCTTATCTCGGAGTTCCTCGATGTGATCTAGGCAATATCTCATCTTTTCGTCATTTATTTCTAGCCAATCTTCCCAGTTTTGCCTAGCTAGTAAGACCCTGGGTGTTGATACTTCAAATTCTATTGGGATGAGGACCTCTGACCCATGCGAGAGCTTGAATGGAGTTTCTCCTGTGGAGCTGGAAGGTGTAGTCCTTAGGGCCCATAATACTGAAGGGAGTTGATCAGCCCAGCTGTTCTTTAGACTCTGAACTCTTTTCTTTAGTAAGCTTAGAATTCGCTTATTGGCCGCTTCTACTTGGCCGTTGCTCCGGGGATGATGTACTGAGGAAAATCGGAGGTCGGTTCCTGCTTTTCTGCAAAAATCAGTCATTTCTACATTATTGAACTGAGACCCATTATCCGTGATAATCGCCATAGGGACTCCGTGCCTACAAATTATATCACTCCAAATAAAGTTTTTAACTATTTGAGTTGTAGTCCTCGCTAGTGCCTTGGCCGCAATCCACTTAGTGAAGTAATCAATCATAACCAAGATGAAGCGTCGTTGACTACTTGCCATCGGGAATGGCCCGATGAGATCCATTCCCCAAATTGCGAACGGCCAGGGTGCCGTGATTGAACAAAGTTGTCGAGCAGGCTGGAACTGAAGTGGTGCAAATTTCTGGCATTGAATACATTTCTTGGCATATATCTCTGCGTCTCTCCTCATTGTTGGCCAAAAATAACCCTGACGTAAGATTCATTGTTCTAAGGTTCTAGCTCCAGAGTGGCTACCACATTCTCCTGAATGGATATCTTGAAGAATGATGGGGACTTCTTCTTCTGTGACGCATCTTACCATAGGTGAGATGAAAGTTCTTCTGTAAAGTATTCCGGAAATCAGGTTATAATATGCTGCCTTAATTTTGAATCTTCTTCGATCTTTAATGGTAGGGTGATACTCTCCTTTCGATAGGTATAGAATGAACGGATCTACCCAGGAGTCATGCTGGTCGACTTGCATTGCCTCCCCCTCTTCGACTGATGGTTGAAAACGCTCGGACACTATCTCCCCCATAGTAATGCCGAATTTTGACAGGCTATCGGCTTCCTCATTCCCGATTCTAGGGATGTGCTCAATCGTAAAGCTCTTGAATCTCCCAATTTCCGTTTTTACCAACACAAGGTATTGTTTGAGAATCGGTTCTCGGGTTTCGAAATTTCCGAGTACTTGTGATGCCATTACTAACGAATCTGTCTTAACGTGAGCGTGGTCGATGCCAAGTTCTTTCGCAAATCTCAATCCTGCCAGAAGTGCTTCATATTCGGCCTGATTGTTGGTAACTGGGAAAAAGAATTTTACCGCATGCTTTATTTTTACTCCGTTTGGATTGATGAGGACTACCCCTGCTCCCCACGAATTCCTTCCCGAAGCTCCGTCGATGTAAATGGTCCAAGCAGACGGAAAATTTTCTTTCTGAGTCAAACTTTGCTCCGTAGTTTCCACCATGAAATCTGCCAAAACCTGAGCTTTTATCACTGTTCGCGGTACGTATGTGATTTCGAACTCACTTAGCTCGATTGCCCATTTAGCGAGTCTTCCCGAATGTTCTGGTCTTTCTAATATTCCTTTCAAGGGCTGATCCACCACAACTCGGATTGAGTGCGCCTGAAAATATAATCGGAGTCAACGCGCAAAGATGACCAAAGCTAAAGCCAGCTTTTCGAGGATGGGGTACTTTAATTCAGCGTTTTTTAGGATATGGCTAACATAATATACTGGGAATTGTCTTTTCTTTTCCTCCCTGACAAGGACGGAACTAATCGCTTCGGGTTCTACTCCCAAGTAAATATATAATGGTTCTCCTGGATGAGGACTTTGTAATAATGGGGTCGTGGTTAATTGTTCTTTGAGTTGCTTGAAAGCCCTATCACATTCATCAGTCCATTCAAACTTTGAAGCCCCCCGAAGAGTTTTAAAGAAGGGGGCGCTTTTATCTCCTACCCTGGAGATGAAGCGGGTAAGCCCTGCTAGCCTTCCTCCCAATTGTTGGACCTCTTTTGGGGAGCGGGGTGGTGTCATGTTCAGGATAGCCTTTACCTTATCTGGATTGGGTGCCAGCACTTCGGGGGTAAGGAGATGGCCAAGGAATTTTCCTTGACTGGCGCCAAAAACACATTTCAACGGGTTTAACCTCATCCTAAACTTCCGTAGGGTAGCAAAGGTTTCTGTGAGATCTTCTAAATGTGCGGAAAAGGATTTTCTTTTTAAAAGGCGATCGTCAACGTAGACCTCTAAATTTCTTCCCTTTTGATCTTTGAAGACTGAATCCATCATGCGCTAATAAGTAGCTCCTGCATTTTTAAGACCGAAGGGCATCACTAAAAAACAAAAACACCCTTCATTTGTGATAAAGGACGTGTGCGGTATGTCGGGTTTATGCATCTTAATCTGGTGATAACCAGAGAACGCGTCTAAAAAACTCATGACAGGATAACCCACCGCCGAGTCTACTAAAGCATCTATTCGAGGCAGGGGGTAGAAATCTTTGGGGCACGCTTTATTAAGTTTTGTGAAATCTACACACATCCTCCATTTTCCTCCTGGCTTAGGCACCATTACAACATTTGATATCCAAGCGGGATATTGTAACTCTTGAACAAATTTGGCTTTCACCAGCTTGTTGAATTCTTCTCGGATTGGGCTGGCCAGCTTTGTCGCGACGCCCCTCTTCTTCTGCTGTATAGGTTTATACTTTGGGTCGACATTGAGGTGATGGCATGCTACATCTGGATCTACCCCGGGCATGTCCTCAGGAGACCATGCGAAGATGTCGAGATTCTTCAGGAGACAGGAGATTAATTTGACTTTCTCCTCCTCTGATAGTTCTGCATTAATAGAGAGCTTTTTCTCTTCCCCCTAAGCAATGGGCACCTTCTCGATAGGTTGAGCAGCCTCCAAATGGGATCCTTCCTTCGTGTTCTCTTTCGATTCTGCAAGCTCGATTGTTGTAACTGCCGGAGGAGTTACCTGTTCAACCATGTTAACTGTTTTCACATAACACTCTCGGGCCACCCGATGGTTACTCCTAATACGATACTGCTTCCCTTGAGCAGAGAATTTGATGGCTAGATGGTATGTCGACACGATTGTTCGATATTCATTTAGCAGAGGCCTCCCGAAAATTGCGTGGTAGTTACTTGCCGCGTCGATCACCACGAACCGGATCATCTTGGTGATTCCCCCCAGGTTTACTAATAGCGAGACGTTTCCTTCTGCTTCCTTCCTTTCCCCGGAGAAGCCGTAAAGTGGCCCCTCGGTAGAAGATAATGGTTTCCCGGTCCTCAAGGTCTCGAACGTTTTCTTGAATAAGAGATTCACCGAGCTTCCCGTATCAATTAGAATCTTATCTACTGTGAAATTTTCGATAACGGCCTGGATAACAACCGCTTTGTTGAATGGGTTGGCGACGGAGGAGAAATCATCCGGACCAAAAGTAACAAGTTCCCTGGCCGGTGCTGAAGAAGACGTCATAGCCACTTCCTGCTTACATAACTTGGAAATGGAAGATTTTCGGCTTGATTCGAGGCCTCCCCCTCCGTGGATACAGAAAAGTCGCCCAAGGGTTCCTTCATCATGAACATCTATGCAGTCATTCACGTAATGCACATTACCTAGACCACCAACATTAGCGATGTCCTCACATTCCTGGAACAGCTCGGCCACTTCTTTGCCTTTTGAGGTGTTTGGAATGACGGGAGCCTCTTTACAGAAGAGGTCTGACATCTTTCCTTCTGAAACCAGTCTCTTTACCAAAAAGCGAAGGGCCCGACAGTGTTCCGTTGGGTGTCCTTCTTCCTTGTGAAATTCGCAGAAATTCTTTGAATTGGGGGGTCTTACCTCTCCTCGGGGTTTTGCCTTTCCGAAATCTTTCCTTTGCAGGACCTCAGCGATTTCCTCCCAGGTCATGTTCGCAACGTGAGGCTCTTCGTGCTGAATAATAGGAAGAACTTGTGGTGCTGTCGAAACTGGAGCAGCGTTTAAGGGCAGCATTCGCTCTCGGAACTGCTGATGATTGAGGAATGGCCTTTTGTGACGAAAGTTTCTACCCCTTTGAGGTGAGGATTGATGATCGTGACGGGAAGTTCTCGGAACGTGGCGTGTCGTAGAAGAATTCCCTGAGCTGTCGCCACCTGCCATAGAGGTCAGAGTAGAAATGTAAGTTGGGTTAGCACTTTCCCCTTCAATGAACTTGTTTGCGAGAGCGATCAGGGCTTGATAGGTTGCTGGGGCTTTTGTTGTGGCTTTGAATTTTAATGGACCTTCTTGTAGGCCATTGATTAGGGCGACCTTATAGTAATCTGGGTCTATGTTCTCTACTTCCAGAATCTCCCTTTGAAAACGATCTACGAACCGTGCCACGCTTTCGCCCTTCTTCTATATAATTTTGAAAAGAGCTGCAGGACCACTTTTCCTTTTTTTGGAAGTTGAGAACCTTAAGAGAAGTTCTTGGCATAGCCCGGCGAAAGAATTAATCGAGCAAGGACGAAGCTCGTGAAACCACTCCCGAGCCTGCCCGTCAAAAGTCGTCACCAGCAACTTACACTTTAGCGCATCCGTTAGGCATCTAAGGGCCACAGCATCCTCGAATGCCTGCAGGTGTGTAACTGGGTCGGACATGCCGGTGTAAGAAGGTAGACGAGGTTCTCTGAAATTATTTGGTGCGGGCTCCTGCCTTATCCGTGCGACAAATGGGGACGGGTCTTCTATCTTGGCTGGAGTTGAAGGCGAGGCGCGGTTAAAACCTGGGAGATTAATGGGTACACCGGTCTGGCGGTCTTCTTCGAATCCTAGCCGCCTAGCCGGATCTGTCTGAGCGGTATCCTGGAAATAACCCATGGGGGGACCTCGTTCTCCTTGGGGCTGTGGTTGCGCGGTGGTCGGATATTGCTGTGAAGCGGGCTGATAGGTCGCGGGGGTTGAAAAAATCACGGGTTCTTCGGGTGCTGCGGTTGGAGGCATCGTCAACCGCTGGTTAAGAGCAGCCAAAGTTCGGCCGATTGCATCAAGGCGTTCGCCGGTTTCCCACCTATCTTGCTCCATTTCTTGGCGAGATTGCTCGAGCGCCCTCCAAAGGGAGTCTTCTGAGTAGCCCGTGCGGTGAGAATGACGAGAATGAGAATGGAGAGGAGATCGCCTGTCCGACATATCAAGACCGCTGGAATTCACGGACAACTCGAATCTGAAGGTCGCGTGTTCAATGTTCGTGCCGAGAATGTCTCTTGGTCGTTAGAGAACCTGCAAGAGAGAAAACGATGAAGAATGGACTGCGAGCTGTCGGTTACTAGCGGGTAGATGAGAAAGGAAAAAAGAGAAGAGGGTTGCGGGAAGCGGCGACAACAGAATTCGCCCGTCGCGGCTAAAACCACTCCTGCGACGGGCTTTGCGATTGCCATAAATGAGACGATTACTGCGGTTACCAAGAAAAACCCGATCGGACAGTAACTCGCTCGGTAAAGGATTCGAGACCGCTGCCACAGACGGCGAGCTTGAGGATTCGATTCGCAATGCCTAGAGAGTACTGTTCATGCCTATTTATAGGCTCGGGGCCTGCCCGAGCGGGCAGGCGCTAGAATCACCGGCTGCCCGGGGGACAGGAGAGCGGGCAGCGGTGACGGGATGCACAGCCGGAAAGACAGAGCAAGCTATTAACCGAACGATTATGCGTTCTTAAATAGAGAGACCGGCAGCTTTCAGACGGAAAGAACAGCTTGCATATTATTCATCAGTCGCGCGGTTACGCGGTTAAGGGAGAAACAGGGTAGCGGTCTTCTGGGTAAACACTTTCGATGATATTCTTGACTTTCTTGTCTGAGGAGACATGTGCAATCTGATCTTTATTAAGATCCATAAGCTTCTTTGGAACTTGCTTAGTTGGGTTAATGGTGGAGGCTATCATTGGAACATGGGGACCTTCTTCCACTATCATAAAGATCCTTGGATCTACATCTTCCATGAAGAACTTTATTCTCTCTTTCCACATAGCAAAATTATTATTTGTGCATAATGGAAGCTTAGCAAAATTCTTTGCTTTGTCCACGCTTGTATCCTCTAAAGACAACTTGGAGGAGATTTTTTCAAGGTGTTAACCTTTTTGACGAACAACCTGCCTCTGATACCAATTTATGTTTTTAGTTGTCTTCCTAAATCACTTAGAGGGGGGTGAATTGGTGAGGTCTGCGTCTTTTTGCGAAATAAAAATTGAACGAACGAAGCGCAAAAAATTAGAAAACAAATCACAGAGAACACCAGATCTATTGTGGTTCCTCAATCTTAGGTACATCCACTCTCCACCTCACCGATCTAGCAACACGCTAGACTCGGCTACTTCATTATTACTTCAGATTGAAACCAATCCTACAACTCGGAACAAAGTTCCTACAACTCAGACAAAAAAAAACACTCCTAAAAAAACTCAGAGAATATCTCCTAAAACTCGGAGTAAAACTCCTACAAGAGTCGGAGAATAACTCCTACAATAATATAATTAATTTTCAATCAGGAAAACTATCTTATCTTCACAGATCTAGGTGAACTCGGCTTCTTCCTTCTTGAAAAATTTAACAGCCCTTATCAGAAAAGATGAGGAACAAATCTGAGAAACCTTAGATCTGTGAACTTTAGAATAAGCATGATCAAGGAATAGATCTAGAGATGTCAAAAATCTTGATCTGCTGAAACTTCTTGTTCTGAATCTCTGGATCGAGAAAGAAGATCGGCGAAGAAGACAGAGAGGCGGCAGCAACGCCTCTCGATTTGGAAATATAAGGATGATTCAAAAACTTTGATATTCTTCTTGTTAGGGTTAATCGATTTTGATAAGACCTTTTATAGGACTTGCCTAACGGTCATAATAACATTAAATGCATGTCACGTGGACCAATAAAGTGATATTCATATTTGAAATTACTTATGTCGGGACTTAGAGAAATTTTCAGAAAAAGATCTTCATTTCTCGATTGGATTAAAGACTACTCGAGTAATAACTTTTGCTCCTCAAGAAAAGAGTATAAGGTTGTCGAGAACAAGACTTAGAGAAAACATTGGAAATAATTTCTAGCTTCTTGAGAAGTAACATCTGTTACTCAAGAAATAGAAACTGACATCTCGAGAACTAACTGGACTTCTCAAGAACAATTTATACTTCTCGGGTACTAGACTTCTTTTTCTCGAGACAAAGTCTTGGCCTTCTCGAGTAATGGTTATAGCTTCTCGAGTACTAGACTTAGAAAAATTCTTGAGCTTTATTTTTCAGTTGACTCGAGAACGAAGCAAGTCTTACTCGAGTACTACATAACTTCTCGAGAACTAAGTTAAGCTTTCTCGAGAACAACTTCTGTTACTCGACAACTCGACTAAGCAAACTCGAGAAATGGCTACAATTCTACTCGAGAACTTATTGGTCCTTCTCAAGTATAACACTTAGAAAAATTTTGGCTCTTTGAAAATTTTCTTTCTTCAAGGAATTCAGCAACTACTCTTTCTCCTATAACTTTAGTGCTTGAAAAAAAAGTGTATCCCAATAGAGAGGCTACACATGAGTCAACACCATGGATCACACAATGAGGGATTACATTGTATGGTCATGTGTTTGGTGACTCATTGTAGACTGACATTGGTCTACACTTAGTAATTATATCCTGTAAACACAACTCAAATAGGGTATCAAATGCAACTTAATTCAACTTAGTTTAAGGGTGACTTCATACAAATCTATGTTATTGTTGATACAATACCCAACACTTGCTGAATTTAACTTAGGCATTTTTTTCAAGTGACAGGTTCAGTCGACCATGCACAATATTAATTAAGGTTCTGTTTTCTGAATTCCATTATAGCAGTTGCTTCGATTATCTCTCTATATATGTTAGGATGAATTTCGAAATTAAGAATCTTTCTAATCTTGCTAATTGCTATTTCGATTATCTCTCTATATATGCAAACCGATAGCTCAATATTACCGATCGCGCGTTTCTTCCTATTCGGCCGCCGACGAAGTGTAAGATTCATCGTCTTCGACTTTCACGACAGGATTGCTTCTTCTTTCAAGATCTATAATCATCTAGATCTTGTCGTTCGAAGAATGAAGGTTCAAGATTCAAAGTCTTCAAAGCTTTCCACTTTCCGAGTACTTCAAATCTCAAGATTTACTATTTCAAAGAACGTCAGAGCGAAGACTTGTTATGATTATTATTGTATTGTAATATTCATTTACTATTGTAGGAGATTGTTTCTCTGAGATTGTAGATCCGTTTGTGGATCGAGTTTGTAGATCTGTTTATTGTTTGAGTTTGTAGATCCGTTTGTGGATTGAGTTTGTAGATCCATGTGTGGATCGAGTTATAGAAGAGTTTTTTATTCGAGGTATACCGTTGCTCTGAGTTGTAAGATTATTGATAATCCGAGAAAAGTGAAGTAGAAGAATCTAACCCTTCATGGTAGATAGGCGAGGCAGGTCAGTGGACGTACCCAATACGGGGAACCACTATAGATCTCTATGTTTATGTGCTTGTTTATTTTTAAGTATTTTTTTTAATCCGCAAAAAGACACAAACATCACCTATTCACCCCCCTCTAGGTGATTTAGGTAGATGCTAGGTACTTTCAATTTGTATCAGAGGGGCATTTTGGTCAATAAGGTTAACACCTTGATCAAGATCCCTGATCTAGCATTAAGAGATTCTGCATAGTCACCAAGGACAGAAGCAAAGACATGTTGTCTATGAAGCTACCGGTGTGCACTAAAGAAAACTTTCCCATGTTGAAAGAACGAGTATGGTTCTTCATGGAAGCTGCTGATCCCAGAATATTCCAAATTATGGAAGAAGGACCGCATATTCCGACATAGGCCTCAGCTCTATTCTGGCCATCATGGTTCCCAAGAAAATAATGGATCTCACTAAAGATGAGATTGCCCTAGTCTCCTTGGACAAGAAGGCAAAGAATATCTTAGCAAGTGCCGTGGATGATTCAATGCTCTAGAACTTATTAAACTACAAGTCTACTAAGGAGATGTGGGACTGTCTTGTTGTCCTAATGGAAGGTACTGAAGAAGTGAGAGACGATTGCAGATCGTTGATAAACCAGGAATACAAAGCCTTCAAGCAAGGTGCCAATGATTCCATAGCTGATAGCTTCGAGAAGTTCTTCAAGATAATGAACGGTCTCAGGAGCTACGACTACATCTTCATTAATGGTGAACTGAACGACAAATTCCATAGAACCCTGACTAAGGACTGGGATACTAAAGTGGTTGCCATTATGGAATTTGGGAAGTTGCCGGAAACCTACCCTTAGAACCAGTTTGGCAAATTACTCTCTAACGAACTCCATATGAATACCAGGAAGAAGGAGGAGCAAAGAATCAGAACTTCAAGTAAAGATAAGCCAGTGGCTATGAAGGTTGAAGGTTCAAGGAAGTCTAAAGCTGTGTCACCCATAAGGACACGAGCTCCTGATACTCTAGAAGACTCTGAGCCAAGCATGTCAAGCTCCGGGCTTTTAGATGGAGAATTTTCTCTTATCTCCAAGAAATTTAAGAAAATGTTTAGCAAGAGGAGACATATAAAGAATCAGTAGTCCTCCTCTAACTACAGAAAATCACGTCGTAATGGAGATCGCTCAAAGAAAAGGTACAATAAAGAGGACATGTATAAATTGAAACCACATAAACATTTTTCCTCAAACATTGTTTGCTACTGTTGTAATAAGTCAGGACATGTGATTGCGGAGTGTCCTTATAAGAAGAAGGATGGTTCCAAGAAGGAAGAAAAGAGATCCATGAAGGGAAAAAGAAAATAAGAAAATATATACGTCGCTAAGAAGACGAAGACAGTGACTCGAGTGTGTCAAGCTCAGAAAATGAGGAAGCCAACTTAGGGATTATGGCACAATCAGACGAGGAAGTGGGTGACTCCGAGTACCAAAAGAATGTAAATTCGCACACAATACTCTCTGAGCCTGAATCGTCCACTAATTGTCATGAAGGATATTCTTCCAATGAGGATGAAACATAATTGATGGATCAGCACGAGCAGCTAAAAAAAGGCTTTCGACAAATGTCGTAAGGTAGTCCGAAAGCAGTTAAAGGAGATTTCCTTCCTCAAGGCAGTGAAAACTAATTTTAAGGAAGAAATTGCAAAATTACTTCCTCTCAGAGATTAAGTCCACTCCTTGAAAGAGGAACTCAAGGGCTCCGCTGAGACATTGAGTCTGAAAGAAAAATATCTTGATGAGCTGGAAGAAAAGTTCATGGTGGAGAGAAAACTCAGTGAGAGTTACTCCAAGCTGAAGACTGTTCTCCCTCTCATTGATGAGTATTTAGCTCAGAACAAGGGAAGTGGTCTTGTCTATATAGGTGGAAACGGTAAGGCTGCCATGAAGGCTAGTGCCAAGGAAAAGAGGAAGGCACCCATGGGTCAACTCTCATTTAGGAAGGTAATATTCCCTACAAACAAGTGTGACATGGAGTCATCCTATACTCATTATGCTAGTCCTACTTATGTAGAGCCCAAGAATAGATACCAGGGATGGACCCGTCCCCGTGACTTTGGAGCCAGCTTGTTCCAAGCACCTTATGAAGAAATTCAGATGAAGAGTTATGGTCTGTATATACGTGGCCATAAAGATAAGAAGGCACCAAAAGCCAAAAATGTTGTACCTAAGGCTAAGGAGATAGGGAGCTCATGTGTATGTTGCAACCATGAGGCCTCCACCTCTAAGAATACTGCCCCTGCTAGACCTCAACTCCAAAAGGTAAAGTTGTAGTATAAGAGAAGGTACAACAGGTTTGACAATTAGTGTCTGATGGCGACGATGCTGATGCGGCCGTGGATCCCTATCATAGAGAGTTTGTTGATTGGGACGGTCGTTGCCGCACGCTCGAAGATGGGAGTCTACCACGATGTTTCTTTGCCAACACCGCCGCCGCCACATGTTTTGCTCGACGTCCGCCGCTGCCAATAAATAAAATATATAATTATAAATTAAATAATTATAATTATATATTTTATCAATTATATTTTAGCAATTTTATTTTTAAGCAATTTTTTTAATAGTTTATTTCATGTATTTTTATTTCATGTATTATGATGGGTACTTATAACCATCATGTGTTATTTTTAATTATTTCATTTCATATGTAAGATGGGTGCATATAAAAATCAAGAGTGGTTTAATTTTCAAGGGTGGAGATTGAGCGGTGTAGGCAATATATTACCATACTTATGAAGTAATTGGTAGAGAATTGATGACTGAAAATTAATCATAATCTTGCTTGAGATTTTCCATCCTCATCTCCTCTCCTCCTCTCCAAAATTTTGGCCACCCCCTTTGTCTCCTTCCTTTTGGCCATCAGACAACTCCTCATCCTTCTCTCTATTTTCTCCTCTCCTCCTCCTCCCTCCTCAAGTTCCCCTCCAAACAGCCATCCTTCTTCTCCTTCGCAAACCCGAGCCCTCCTTCTTTCCCTCTTAAGCATTCAGCCATCACCTAGCCTCCACCCCCCTTCATCAACATCATAGCCGCTGCCCTCCATATAAAACCCCTAGCCACAAATATCCTTCCATAAAGAATCTTGACACCCTCTTCCTCCACCCAACCCGAGCACCCACCGCCATCCAAAAAAAACTTGACCACCTTTCTTCAACCTTAGAATATCTTGACCACAACCTTTTCTTTCTCCTCTTTCCAAATATATTATCATTCAAGGATTTCTCTCTCTCCAAGAGTTTATTGCAAATGGAAGACGACTCTATTTTTCATCATCTGGAGCAGATCAGTGGAGTTTGCGTGGAAATAGAAAATCAACCACCGTCATGTGCGATTCCTCTACTCATCTTATGGACGGACTTCTTGGGATTGGGTAACGATTTACTAAAATCTCTTTGTGTGATTTATTCTATAAATTTGTGAGGTATTGGTGGAATTAGAAGACTAGTATTTAGTCCTAATTTTTTTTGTAAATTGTGCTTATTAAAATCTAAATTTTCAAGCATTATTTTCCCGAATATTCTCGTATAATTGGAACGGGTAGATCTCGTGAACACTAGAAGAAATCTGGTTCGTCACCCTTGATTTACTCCTTGCGTTCAAGTGATTTGGTATACACTAATATTAATTAATTTTGGGATTGATTTGGACTTGATTTTAAATCACAAATTTATCTCGGATTTTCTCTTATTGGAATTGTGAATGTTTGTGTATAATTTAATTTTAATAGCTAATTGTCCGGATCATGTGAGTCCAATTCTCTTGAGCTAACATTGGCCTTTAGACCTTGTTCAATCTATAAAAGGGGTAGCGTCCCTTTGTTTTTTGTGTTGCTTAATTAGTTGAATAGTCGGTAGAATTGTTTAGAGAAAATATTGCTTACTACATACCCTAATTTAATTATCGAAAACCCTAGTGTGTGTTGTTTAATCCGTAAAAACCTTAGGCCAGCATCAATTTGGTCACATAAATTTCCTAATTGACACGCTCCCCCTTTTATTATTTCTCCGACACGCGCGTGCATGTTTCAATGTCGAAATAATAAAACAAATATATTTTTTTGGTATGCCAATAGAAACCTAAAATTATCAGTTTTTCTCAAAATTCAAAAAGATAAATTTCTGTAAATTCTTCATCATTTTATTGGTAAGAAATCAAACAAAATATTTTGTTTTTATTAAGTCATTATAAATTTTTTATTTTTGGTCTGTAAATAGTGGTCTAAATTTTTTAGTTTTCTGCAAAAACAATGAATTTTTTTTTAATAATCTCCATATTAATTTCATACAGAAAATAAAAAATAATATTTTATTACCCCAGTTGCTAAGCGGGAACAATTCCGTTTTTCCTAGAGTTTAGTGGGTCAGGTTCATTTTTCATTGCATGTGCACAAGAATCAGATCGAGTTTTCTCTCTGATTCCCACTGATATGGCCTTTGACGTTAATGTTTCCCATGTAGACTATTTGTATGATAAAGCAATGTCTAAGCACACCCCAGCCTTGCCTTCATACTATAGGAATACCAATTGTCCTCACGCTTATCCTCCCACTATAATTGAGGCTCCTACTTATGACGGATTAGGGTGTCCCCTGATTTTTATAAACTGGCTTAAGAGATAAAAGCTTATTTTGATTATCACATATGGGGAGACTACTACATGGTTGGTGTAGCCGAAAGAGCTTAGTAGATCATGCCCTATTATTTATGTTGAACGAAGAGCGCGGTGCTGGTAGATGTCCATATGCTTGGTCCGCATATGTGAAGACTACCATAAGATATATATAATCCTGCCTACCGCCGAACTGCTGAAATCAAGCCTGTGATTGAGTATTGTTATGGTGTTAGACCCGTAGCTACTCATAAGAGTTACCCTATGCCTCATGTTTGATCTTCTCCCCACAACGATAGGACTACACCTAGTGTGCCTAATTCCACTCCTAAGGAAAATACGCAGTGTAGACCCTATGTTTTGGAATCAAAAAATGTTACTACTAATGTTATGACTCCTTTAGCCTCAACATCTAAGCCCATTGATATAGTGACTAATACCTCCGAGGATTCTGATTTGGATATAATATCTTTGGATTCGGAAGTTGACCAGCTAGGTGAGAGTATCCCTTTACGTACAATAGTGCCCGACGAGTCTGATGATTCTGAAAGTGAGGGATTCCCTAGTGATTTAGAAGGCGATATATGGGATGATTACATTCCGATCTGTGAGAGTTTTCCATTACATCTTACTTGCACTGCTAGTGTCGCGACTAACCACCCTTGTATTTAATGCCCTCTCCAGGATACGATTCCCACCGTGTTAGAGTCTATGATCAAACCCGCTGATATTGTATTAAAGTTATCTTAGGAGCCTGAGAGTGAGGATGTCCCTAGTGATATTGTGGATGATTTACCATCTGAGGAAGTTTTTTTTTGGACGATTCTTTGGTTGTACACCAGGATGAGAGTTTCATGATTTTATCACCATTGGATGAAATTTATTCTGATTTGTATTTTATCCCGGGTTTGGTTTTGCCGACCCTTCCTCCTGATTATTTGCCCACATTATTTGATTTTTTTAGGATGTGGAAGCGGTAGTCCTAGTATGAGTATTGTTTGTTATGCCCACTATATTAATTCCTACATTGGCGTTGTCTCAGCGTATAAATATTACTATGTTGAGTGCACTAGTTTTGGGTCTGTTCACCGCTCCTTGTAGATCTTACTACGTGTCAAATTTGACTGCTCATTTTTCTGCGTGTCCGTCTACGGTTCTGTCTTCGACTACGACTGATTCTGATTCTTTAGTAATTGTGCCTCGAAATGTGGTGTTACCTATACATAATTATATTTCGCACCCGGTCTCACACATTAACCCACCGCCTTTTTATGACCCTCATTTCCACACGTCAGTGACTATAGAAATGCCCCTTGAGTTGTATCGCTCGCACATTTTGTCACATCCGGGAGCGTCCAACTCTACTTATCATGATGAGTGGTTCTCCTTGGCATATCTTCATGCCAAGCATGAGTATTTAAAATATAAAATTAAAACTGCGAATTTGGAGCCCATTAAAATCATCTCTGATTTTAAGGATCCTGTGCCACCTGACTTAACCCTCTTGTCCTCGGCATTTAGGTCGAGTCATATAGCACATGGATTCTCTCCTCATGTATCTAGGACGTTAGTTTTCCATTTTAAGTTATGTCGCACGCACTTTAACTCCTTTCTGAGACCGTCCGATGCTAAATTTAGTGATTTGGGTTTCGTTTGGTCAGTCCCCGAGCGGATGCCTTTTGGCTTCGTTAATTAATTAATATGTAGGAACGTTGACCCATCCATGATTATAAAGAACGTCAGATTTCATGCTTTTATTTCAGATTTTTATATAGTACAGGGTGTTTTGCTTTATTTCATGTTTCTGGACTTTTTACTGTAAGTCTCTGTTCAACCTGAGTGGTTTTCTTCGTCGTTCTTCTCTACCACTACATATTCTCTTTGGATGGGAGTGTTAGTTCTGCCGTGTCTATTTCCCATGTTGATTCCATGGTTCTTGAACCAGATGGTTGTTGAAACCGAAAATCGGCCTCTTGTAGAGTTCTCCCTTGCGGAAGGGGTGGTCGCGCACCTACTTCGCTCCTGCAAGAAAAACAACAAAGAGAAGATAGCAAAGGGCTAGTCCAAGGGCCCGGCTCGGAGGGCCCACCACAAACCCGAAAGATAAATGAGCTCTTCCCCTCCTCAGCCAGATGCCGGGCTAAGGTACCTCAGAAAGCGCTAGAAGACTAGGGAGCTAGTAAGCCTGCCTTCTGAGGTACCCCTTGGGTCCTATTAATAGGACTTTGAAGATGGTCTATAAATAACTAACCTCTACTGTCTTGAAATTACTAAAAGCCCCTCAGGCTGGCCTGCCAACAGCTAAACTCCGCTGTTCTAAACAGCTATATGCAGCCCACCTGGGTCTACCAACAGCGAGACCCCGCTGTATTCACCGGCTAGGGGCAGGCTAATGGGGTAAGATAGTAAGAGATCCTCCCCGTTGGGAATCGAGCGAGTAGCCCTTCAATGCCTCCACTCGGCGTAAGGCGCGGGCCGGGGCTGGCTCGCCGAGAAGGCGCGGGCCGACCCTCCTAGGAGAGGCGGGCGGGGCTGGCCCGCCAAGATAGGCGCGGGCAGGGCTTGCTCGCTGGGAGGGCACGGGCCAGAGGATGGCCCGCCTAGGGGGCGCGAGCTGACCCGCCTAGGAGGGTGCGGGCCAGGCTAGCCCGCTTGGGTAACCCCTCGATGCGCGGGTCGGGGGCGGCTGGCCTTGTGACCTGAGCCCCTTCTGCGAACACGGGGTTGTACAATGGTAAAATTCAATTTTTATTTCTTTTGCTTGACACCCTTTCGAGTTTCCTCGAAAGTTTTGTTATTTCTTTGCCAGATAGGTTCTTAGTGCAGATGGATGTACATGCTACTAGGACATTGATAGCGGGGCCAGATTTGACCCATGTTGTTGCTGCTTTTGACTTTTCTCCCCTCACGGGCCACTCATAAGTGATGAGTAATTTTTAGTGGGGGAGGATTGATGGAGACGATGCTGATGCAGCCGTGGATCCCCGTCATAGAGAGTTCATGTATTAGGATGGTCGTAGCCACAAGCTTGAAGATGGGACTCTACCACGACATTTCTTCACCAACTCCGCCGCCGCCACATGTTTTGCTCGACGTCCGACGCCGCCAATAAATAAAATATATAATTATAAATTACATAAATATAATTATATATTTTAGCAATTTTATTTTTAAGCAATTTTTTAAATAGTTTATTTCATGTATTTTTATTTCATTATAATGATGGGTTCTTATAACCATCATGTGTTGTTTTTAATTATTTCATTTCATATGTAAGATGGGTGCATATAACCATCAAGAGTTGTTTAATGGTGGAGATTGAGTGGTGTAGGCTATATATAGCCATGCTTATGAAGATATTGGTAGAGAATTGATGACTGAAAATTAACCCTAATCTTGCCTGAGATTTTCCCTCCTCCTCTCCTCTCCTCTCCTCCTCTCCAAAATTTCGGCCACACCCTTTGTCTCCTTCCTTTTGGCTTCCGAATAACTCCTCATCCTTCTCTCTATTTTTTCCTCTCCTTCTCCTCCCTCCTCAAGTTCCCCTCCAAACAGCCATCCTTCTTCTCCTTACCAAACCAGAGCCCACCTTCTTCCCCTCTTGAGCATTCGTCCATCACCTCAATGCCACCCCCCTTCATCAACATCAAAGTCGCCACCCTCCATATACAACCCCTAGCCACCACTCTCCTTCCATAAAGAATCGGGCCACCCTCTTTCTCTACCCTACCCGAGCACCCACCTACAACAAAAAACCCTGACCACCTTCCTTCACCCTTGGAATATTTTGGCCACAACCTTTTCTCTATCCTCTTTCCTTATATATTATCATTCATGGATTTCTCCCTCTCCTAGAGTTTATTGTATAGGGAAGATGACTCGGGTCATCATCATCAGGAGCGAATTCGTGGAGTTTGCGTGGAAATAGAAAATAACCAACCGTCGTGTGTGATTCCTCCACTAATCTTGTGGACGGAATTCTTGGGATTGGGTAACGATTTACTAAAACTCTTTGTGTGATTTCTTATATAAATTTGTGAGGCATTGGTGGAATTAGAAGTCCAGTATTTAGTCCTAATTTATATTGAAATTGTTCTAATTAAAATCTGAATTTTAAGCATTATTTTCCCGAATATTCTCGTATAATTAGAACGGATAGATCTCGTGAGCACTAGAAGAAATCGGGTTTGTCACCCTTGTTTTCCCCTTGCGTTCATATTATCTAATTTTTGCATTGATTTGGACTTAATTTTAAAACACAAATTTAGCTCGGATTTTCACTTATTGGAATTGTGAATGTTTGCGTATAATTTAATTTGAATAGCTAATTGTTCCGATCGTGTGGGTCCTATTCGCTTGAGTGAACAATGGCCTTTAGCCCTTGTTCAATCTTTAAAAGGGGTAGCGTCTCTTTGTTTTGTGTGTTGCTAAATTAGTTGAATAGTCGGTAGAATTGTTTAGAGAAAACATTGCTTGCTACGTACCCTAATTTATTTGTCGAAAACCCCAGTGGGCGTAGTTTAATCCATCGAAACCTTGGGCCTGCATTAGTGTTGGGGCAAAATTGGTCATTTTTGCATTGATTGTTGGTATAATACTACTAATTATGTAACCCCACGAGTTAGCAATGGGAGTCCGACCACTCGTAAGGTTTATGTTCCTAGTGGTGCTCAGCTGACCAGGAACCAAGGACCAAAATACGCTTTGATTCCTAAGGTAAAATAATTTGTTTTTGCAGGTATGCCTTATGGCCACCAAAAATCTGATCTGGTATTTGGATAGTAGATGCTCTCGGCACACGACCGGGACAAGAAGCCTTTTACTTGAGTATACCCTAGTCGAAGACGACAAAAAGGGATCTCTGGAGGGTCAGACAGGGGAAAAACAAAAGGTTATGGTATGATTTCCAATGACGTAGTCTCTTTCACAGACGTAGCTTATGTTGAAGAATTATACCATAATCTTATAAGCATAATTCAGTTATGTGAGAAATGCTACATCGTTGAGTTCTGCAAGGACAAGTGCTTGATAAAATTGTCTGTAAAACTTGAGACGTTCTTAACAGGCACTCGGAGCAGAAATATTTTCTGTTTAAATTTTCTTTGTTTAGACAATTCTATCCCTGTGTGTTTTATGGCTAAAAGTAGTGCGTCTATCTATGACCAATGGCACAAGAGATTATAAAATATTAATTACAAAATAATAAATATGTTATTTTCTCACAACTTAGTGTATGATATCCCCATCATTAAGTGCGTTAAAGAGAGTCCATGTCACTCCTTTCAAATGGGTAAGAAGACACGGGCTACCTTCAAGGGTATTGCTGAAAAAGATTCTTCAAGAAGTTTTTACTTACTTCATATGAACTTATTCGGTCTTATGCGAATTCATAGCTTAGGAGGTAAGGTCTACACGTTAGTAATTATTGATGACTACTCGCATTTTACTTGTGTGTTCTTTCTAAAACACATGTCAGACACCTTCGAGTCTTTCACCAATTTTGTACTGCAAATTCAGAACGAACTGAACCGCTCAGTGGTCAAAATCAAAACTGACCACGGAACAGAGTTTGAGTCTTGTGTCATGATAGAATTCTGTGAAAGTCAAGGTATGTTTCATGAGTTTTCCTCCCCGTGCACTCCACAATAAAATGGAGTTGCTGAGAGAAAGAATAAAACCCTGAATGAAGCATATACAACTATGTTGAATGACGCATCACTTCCAGAGTACTTCTGGGCTGAAGAAGTCAACATAGCATGTCACGTTCAAAACCATGCACTTATCAACAAAAGCTATCATTAGACCCCCCCCCCATGAGCTATTTAAGGGCAGAAAACTGACTGTCATATTTTAGAATCTTTAGAAGTAAATGCTTCGTACTTAATAATGAGAAGTATTACCGCACAAAGTTTAGTGAAAGATGTTTTGAAGGTATTTTTGTAGGTTATAGTAGCCATAGTAAGGCATATAGGATTTTCAATAATAAAACTCTGGTTGTAAAAGAGCCAATAAATGTTGTATTTGATGAGACAAGCATGCTCTAAAGAACCTCGTCTAGTGTTATTGGTGCAGATGTAGGTACAGCTTCAAGGAGCTAAGCTTGGATGACACTAACAAGGAAGAAGCTCCAAGCTCAGTCAAGATCGTAGATCCATGCTTGGTGGATGAAGAACCGCTAGAGGAAGAATTGATACAACCTACAAAGGATGCACCAGATATTGCAGAGCCAACTAAAGGGAGAGCAAGTCATCTAGGGTTCAGATACCTAAGAGATCACCCAGTTTATTAGATAATAGGAAAGACAGGCGATGGTATGAGAACCAGAAGAGGTATTGCTAATAAGGTTATGCATCTAAGTTTTCTGTCGCAGGTTGAGCAAAATAAATTCGAAGAAGCAAACAAGGATGCTTCCTGGATATTTGCAATGTAAGAGGAGCTCAATCAATTTGAACTATGCAAAGTCTGGGCTATGGTGCCTACGCCAAAAAGATTGAACGTGATCGACACCAAGTGGATATTCAGAAACAAGCTGGATGAACAAAGAGTAATCATCAAGAACAAGGCAAGAATTATAGCACAAGGATACAGAGAAGAAGAGTGGATCGACTTTGACCAAACCTTTGCTCTAGTGGCTCGGCTTGAGGAAATCAGGTTGTTTCTTGCATATGCTGTCCTCAAAGGCTTCACAGTCTACCAAATAGACGTGAAGTCAGCATTCCTCAATCAGAATCTGAAAGAGGAAGTATACGTAGCACAACCCCTAAGTTTTGTAAATTCTCAATTCCCTAATTACGTATATTTTTTTAATAAAGCTCTGTATAGTTTAAATCAAGCTCCCTGATCTTGGTATGAGACGTTGTCTAGCTTTCTTCTTGATAACAAGTTCACAAGAGGAAAGATAGACAAGACATTATTTCTTGGGGAAGTTAAATGCAAGATTCTGCTAGTGCAAATCCATGTCGATGACATCATATTTGGGTCTACGGAAGACGACCTTTGCAAAAAGTTTTCTAAACTTATGCTAAAGAAGATTGAAATGATTAGTATGGAAAAGCTGAAGTAATTCTCAGGACTTCAGGTGAAGCAATCTGAAGATGGAATTTTAATCTCTCAAACGAAGTTCACCAAGGAGCTTCTTATAAAATTCGGAATGGAGAACGCGACCTCTATGAGCACTCTAATGGGCTCAACCATATCTCCAGACAAGGATGAGAAAGGGAAACCTTTTGATGAAACTAAGTACATAAACATAATTTGATCCTTGCTCCACCTCACTGCCAGTAGATCAGATATAATGTTTTCAACATGTGTTTGTGCTAGATATCAGGTGAACACTAAGGAATCTCATTACATCGCTACAAAGCGGATTTTAAAATCCTTAAGGGTACACCCAATCTTGGCTTTTGGTACCCGATAAATAATGATGTCGAGCTAATTTGTTTTTTAGATGCCGATTTTGTAGGAAGCAGGGATGATAAGAAAAGCACTTCTGGGACGTGTCAATTCCTCAAAAGACGGTTGATCTCTTGGAGCAGTAAGAAGCAGAATTATGTGGCGAAATCTACCACTGAGTCCTAGTATATCTCTGAGAGCTGTTATTGCGCTCAGCTTCTATGGATAAGGAATTAACTAGAAGAATATAATCTGAATTTCAGAGAAATTTCAATGTATTGCGACTCATCTAGCGCAATAGCAATCACAAACAATCCAGTCTCCCACAGCCAGATCGAGGTGTGCTATTACTTCATCCGGGAGCATGTGTAGAACAAGGACTTAGCCCTCAGCTATGTCCCAACAGACAAACAAGTTTCAGATATTTTTATAAAGTCGCTGGACGTGGCCAAGTTCTCGCTTTTCAAAATGGAACAAGGCATACTAAAAATTGACTCCTAAAGAAGTCTAAGCAAGCTGGAATTCACTCGGGAATTAATTCAGGATGGCAGAAAAAATTTCCAAGGGAAATTCGGTGTATATCAGACAAAAATTTCACTGATTCGTCGGATATCAATATGATACTCATTGAATTAAACTCTATATCTGGTGAATCTCGCCGAACTTAACTAGCAAGGAGAATTCATTATTACTATTTTGGATCCGAAGAACCGACGACAAATAAGTTACGTGCCTTCTAGGTCAATTTGAAATATATATATATATCGAAAAAGGGGGGCAGCTGCACAGTTCATTCGATGAAACCTTCCACTGATTTTCCGTATACAATAACAATGATTCGGCTCCCGCGCCTATTCTTTGTCGTTCCCATCAAGAAGTTCTTGCAGATCGCGTGCTTCCTCTCCCTCGAATATAGTTATATAGTTCTTCCAAGCCCTAGCCGACCATCGCATCCAGTTTATCCTGCTGATTTCTCACTGTGGTGGGTTCCCGAAAGCCGAAATCCCCCGATTCCGACAAGTCCAGTTCTTCAGAAGCATCAGATTCTAGTTTTCTAGAGATATCTGATTCCAGATTTCCAAATCTAGATTTCAGTTTTCTTATGGCTCCTAGAACCTCTAGTGGCTTGAAAGGGGGAAGTGAACTGGTTCGGATAGGCTTTGCTTCTGCTTCAGACGAATTAAAGAACGTCATTCTCATATTGGAGATGGATGGACTCTCTTTCGTCCTCGAACAACCCTGCAAGGTGCTGGACAAGGAAGTTCAAAAGTTTTTCCATATTGTGAAACTCCGCCATGAGGACGCAGTTATCAAGAGCAAGATTCATAAGTACAAGGTAAAGTGAAAGCCTCTCTTCTGTCCAGGTATTTAATTCTTCCAATATGTGAAGAGGCCGATAACCTAGACGAAGAACATTTCTCTCGAGCCCTGTTGTTCTGTGGACTACCCAAAGGTACCAAGGCCGCAAGAGAAAAGGGATGAACGAGGAAGGGAAACTATTGTCAGACATCATTGGCAAAGTACTGCAATGCAAGACAGGTTCACACAACTACCTTTATACAGAAATGTTCAAAGTGCTAGTTGCAATTATCTGCAGAAAGAGGTTGACTGGGGTGCGATGCTTTTTTAGAAAATAAGGGACAGTCTCCAGAAACCAAACTTTGGAAGGATTAGCACCTTATACCTAAATCAGCTTGATGGTAACAAGTTTGATATGAATAAAGGTGTACCTATCCATCACCTTAAGAAGATGGACTCTACCATCTTTACATGGTGGGATTGGAGGATATTGAGGCAAGGGGGAGCCCTAGAAGTTGTTGGAGAGGATGAAGATCATGCACCCAAGGTCAGGATTACCTCTCCACGCCCCAGTGACATTCCTGAGAGTTCGAGGGCAAAAATAGAGGGGGAGTCAGTTATTCCATCTCTAGAGCCAGAGAATCTACTGTTAGAGGTTGCTCATATTGCTCAGACTACTATTAAGGAGCTAGTGCTCGATGAGTTTAGTGTTGTTGCTGATGCTGAATTGAATGTGGATGATTTTAAGATAGATGCTGATGAGGATTTGATTGTTGTTGATGAGCCCAGAGATGCTGATATTACTAATGATGGGTCTGAGATAGTTTCTATAGAAAATATGATTATTCCTCTCTCAGAGATTGTTTCTGTTGCATCTTCTTAGGGGGAGGTGACTAGGACTCCGATATCAGTTGGTACTAGGGTTGGCAGGTTTATCTGCAACCTTGAGAAATGTGTTGCCAAGGCAATAGGTATACCTCCAATTGCAGAGGAGCATCCGCCTATCCTAGCTGCTGAAGTGCCTCTACGGAATTCTAAAGCTCGATTATCCGAGATCTATAAGTCTCTCAATGAAGATCTACCCTCTCTCCCACCGATTGTTTCTGAGATATTTGCCACCTACAGTGCTGACAGTTCGATTCTTAAGATAATATAGGTGATGTTGGCAAGATAGAAAGCACAATTTGAAGAAACAATGAAGAAAGTTCTGGAAAAGGTAAAAGAGACAGAGCAAGACGTCAACAAAAGCCTTGCTGAAGTAAAAATTCAAATTGAAGCGCATGACACAAAGATAGATTTATTATTTATTGAAGGGGGAAAATCAATAAAGCAAAATATGGTTGGCCTCAAATATACAAAAGAAACTGAAAAACGTCTAAGTTGTCTACCAAAATCTCCTAGATGGGGTGAATAGGTGAGTTGTGCTACTTTTTGCGGAATAAAAACTATAGAATTCTAAGCACAAGAAATAAACAAGCATTCACATAGGACACCAAGAATTATAGTGGTTCACCAATCTTGGGTACATTCTCTTTCCACTCACCGATCTAGCAAAGCACTAGACTCGACTACTCCACTAATCTCGGATCAAAACGATCCTACAACTCAGAACAATGTTGGTACAATCTCCTTCAAAAATAAATCTACACTCGTAGGGTAAAAACTTCCTACAACTCGGAGAACAAATCTCCTACACTCGGAGAATAATCTCCTACAAGATTAAAAAGAAATTGGTGAAATACAAATAATAAATTTTCTCAGATCTGAAAATCTCTTTAGGTCTTCTTTCTTGGATTTGCGGATTTATCAAAAACTGTAGAAGAAGACTCTTGGATCGATCTTGTTCTGAGAAACTTTCACTCACATGATCAAGGAGTAGATTGAGAAAGATGAATCCCTTGATCTGTAAATCTCTTTGGATCGAAAGTTGCTCTTGGAGTTCTTGAAGGTGTGCGGCAACTTTTTGTAGAATAAGAAAACTGTCTGAAAGATGAGAGATAGATCTTAATTTACACATGAATAATATATATATTATGTAACATAAAAGGCACAACGCAAACATAAAGAAAAAGAAGAGCAAGCATCCAGATAACACAAGGAAATTTATAGTGGTTCCCTAACCTGGGTACATCCACTCTTCTACCACCCTGATAGGAATCCACTAGCAGGTTTTTGATCAGGTGACTGCCACCAATGAGCTTTTGATCTGGTGCCTAAAAACCAACCCAAGTCTTTTGGAAGGAGACTTGTGAACCAGAATAATTTTGAAGGGAATTAAAACCCTGTACCGAGGGGGGAAAGAGGTGATGGAAGTCTTCTCTTTTCTCAAATCAACTTGAGAAGACTATGTGGATTTTGATGATGTCAAAGCCCCCCCTGAGATATAGAATGGTTCAGGAGTGGAAGCTATGCTTCAGGGTGTAGGCATTAATATTGATGTTGCTCTCCAGCAAGCTTCTAGACTGATGTTGTATTTGTGTCTCTTGAAAGCCTGGAGAAGATGATGAAGAACACTATATGAAAGAGAACTTTGTTATGTTCTTCAGAATCTTTATTCTTACTGCTGCATGGTATTGTTGTCAATCACTTCTTTTTCTTGTAAATATATCTGCGAAACTCCAATCTGTATATATTCTCCCGAGACGTATTCAAACATTTGAATTCACTTTGACTTTAATGGATGACTGTTTCCGAGAAGGGAAAGAGACTTGGGAGTTAATTAGCTTTTAATCCATATTTAATGCTCCCCTTCAACGGCTATAATCAAACGAGAATATATGGTATTAAATCTGAGAATCATAAAGCTTGCAATGAAGGTCTTAATTAATTCTGTCAGCTGTAAATAAATCTGTCTGAATACTGCATTGAAAATCGTGGAACTCAGTTCAGAGATCGTCGACCTGAATAACCTTTGCCGCGAGCTGAGATTTTATCTTGAGATTAGCTATCGTCGACCGGAGCTCGGAGATCATCGAGCTCAACTCAGAGATAGAACTCTAAGTTTCGTCGACCTGAGTTCGACTATCGTCAAGCTTAGTTTTACTATCGTCGAGCTGAGTTTGACTATCATCGAACTGATTTTCTTCTCTTGATATAACTGATTTCTGCATGATTTCTTTTCTGCAACATTTGTCTGGAGTTATTTGTCCACCAATGTGCTTTTGATCAGGTGCCCAAAAACTAACCCAAGTCTTTTCGAAGGAGACTTGTGAACCAGAATAATTTTGAAGGGAATTAAAACCCTGTACAGAGGGGGGAAAGAGGTGATGGAAGTCTTCTCTTTTCTCAAATCAACTTGAGAAGACTATGTGGATTTTGATGATGTCAAAGCTCCCCCTGAGATATAGAATTGTTCAGGAGTGGAAGCTTTGCTTCAGGGTGTAGGACTTCAGATTAATGTTTCTCTCCAGCAATCTTCTAGACTGATGTTGTATTTGTGTCTCTTGAAATACTGGAGTAGAAGATTAAGAACACTATATAAAAGAGAACTGTGTTGTGTTCTTCAGAATCTTTATTCTGACTGCTGCATTGTCTTGTTGTCAGTCACTTCTTTTTCTTGTAAATATATCTACAAAACTCCAATCTATATATATTCTCCCGAGCCGTATTCAAACATTTGAATTCACTTTGACTTTAATGGCTGACTCATTTCTGAGAAGGGAAAGAGCCTTGGGAGTTAATTAGCTTTTAATTCATATTTAATGCTCCCCTTCAACGGCTATATTCAAATGAGTATATATGGTATTAAATCTGAGAATCATAAAGCCTGTAATTAAGGTCTTAATTAATTCTGCAAGTTGTAAATAAATCTGTCTGAATACTGCACAGAAAATCATCGACCTCAGTTCAGAGATCGTCGACCTGAATAACCTTTGCGTCGAGCTGAGATTTTGTCGTGAGATCAGCGATCGTCGATCGAAGCTGAGAGATCGTCGAGCTAAACTCAGAGATAGAACTCTGAGTTTCGTCGGCCTGAGTTCGACTATCGTTGACCCGAGTTCAACTATCGTCGAACTGATTTTCTGCTCTTGATATAACTGATTTCTGCATGATTTCTTTTCTGCAACATTTCTCTGGAGTTCTTTTGAGGCAGACCTAGAAATAATCCTATGACCCTGACTATATATTTTGGGTCAATCTAACTGCATCCTAATAGTATTCCTTGCCCAAATCCAAACTAGGGTTCCAACACTGTCAGCCGATCCAGATCTTAGAAAATACTCGCTTAGGGTTTGTCATTATGACAAGACCTTTTATAAGATCTCCCTAACGGTAATAATCATCATTAATGATGGCCACATGGACCAATCATTTCACGACATTCAAAAATTAGATCTGACAGAAACTTAAATAATTTTCTGAAAATCGGTTCAGCATTACTCGAGTGAGAAGTATACTACTCGAGTGAATGAATTGGCTCTCAAGTGAAAGACTTTGACTACTCGAGAGGAGGTATTTCTTAAAATTCTGGATGTAGAATTAAATCACTCGAGTGGTTAATGGATCACTCGAGTACTAGACATATATCTCGAGAGATTGACTTGAGCTTCTCGAGAGCTTTGACTTAGAGAAAATTCTGGATAAAACTGTCGATTACTCGAGTGCTGAAATAAGACTACTCGAGTAATAAACAAACTACTCGAGTACAAAGACATCTCACTCGAGTGGTCTAAGAATTACTCGAGAACTAACTTCTGTCACTCGACTAAATCTTCTCAACTACTCGAGTACTCAGCGCGACTACTCGAGTACTTGACTTAGAAAATTTTCTTAGAGATAAACATGATCACTCGAGAATGAAAGCATGTCTACTCGAGTGTTGGACTTGGCTTCTCGAGTGCTTGATATAAGCTACTCGAGAACCACTTCCACACTCGAATTACAGACAAGATTCACTCGAGTGCTTTTAAGGCTTCTACTCGAGTACTAATAGAGCTACTCGAGTACAACACTTAGAATTTTCTCAGCTTTATGAAACTTGAGTTCTTCATTCCAAATAGCATCCAATCTTCATCCATTAGTCCATGTGCTTGAATATGAAGTGTATCCCTATAGAGAGGCTATACATGAGTCAAAACCTTGGATCACACAATGAGGAATTACATTGTATGGTCATGTGTTTGATGACCCACTGTAGACTGACATTGGTCTACACCTGGCAATAAATCCTGCAGACACTTAACTGGAATTGGAAATCAAATACAACCTAATTCATCTTTGTTCAAGGGTGACTTCTTACAAATCTGTGATATTGTGGATACAATACCCAATAGAAACTACAGGTGATGTGGACACAAATGCCAAGACTATGATTGTAGCGCATAATACTTCTATGGATCATTCTGACGACAGCTTGCAAGTCTATGCAAATTCTCTAGCTTCAGAATTCAGAAAGGGGAGGAAGGTATGAGAGCTAAGTTGAATGCTGTTGAAGCTGCCATGATAGTAAACTTCCAAAAGTTTATTGACTACAGCTATGACAATTGCATTTTGCTATATGGGCAATTGGCAAGCTCTCAAGTACATGTTGTGCCAATCCCTATTTAAATTAATACTCCTGAGAATTACTCTCAACTATTGTAAGACCGCCTTTTTTTTCTTTTTAAACACCGGGGTCTTAGGCCAAGAACCGCCCCTTTGTAGTGACACCTTCACGTCCTGAAGGGTCATCACCACAAAGCTCCGATTCTGCCGGCCAATTCCATCACAGAAAGGTAGCAAAAAGATGTAGTACAAGTCCACAAGTAAATCACATATATAGAAATAAAATCTCCACGAAGGGAGTGTCCACATAATAATATATATCAGAGTACTAAAAATACGGGCTTATGCCCGGTACATCATGTTCTCATTACAAATCACTCATGCGGAAGCAAAAACAGAATGTCTACTCAAGGTCAAGACTCACGGTCCCGGCTGTATGAACTCCGGAGCTAGACTGCCCCATCTCTAAGCGCACCGGTCTCTGGGGCTGTTCCCCCGTGCTGGGCTCCACGATTCTCTAAAATGATGCGGTTTGAAAACCGTTAGTCATAAAGACTAAGCCCTATCATCCCCTACCCCTTCCCCCATGGCTCCTAGGTACCGAGCGGAGAGGAAGAAAGGGAAGGACATGAAGGTGGAGATTAAATCAAAGAAACAGGTGGCAGCAGAACTAATCAAGCAATTCTATAATAAATATGACAGAAACAGAAAGTAGGTAAAGTAACCTTAACTTATGTGCGGAAGCGCATAAGCCAAGGGATCTTCTGCAAGGCTCTCATCGTATAAAGTGTCCCATACCACTTATACATTGGGGTGTCGGTTATCAAACATCAGCATATAATTATAGAATTTAACCTTAATTTATAAACTTGCCCACACAAGCTTATAGACCAAGGGGTCGTTTTGCAAGTCCTAATGTATAAGCGTCCCATTCTACTTATACTTTAGGTGTCAGGGTTAAATGAATCGATTATGCTATGACATGCAAGTGAGTATGATTGAACATGCAAGTGCAACTCACACACCAGACTCTGTGCACACATACCTTTAGTTCCCCCTTTCGGGGCCGTTACCTCCCAGGATACCTCCGTAGTGGCAGACGGAAGCGGTGGGTTGGGCCTCGCTCACCTCAAAACCAGTATAGCACTACTGGTCTGACCTATCGTACGTCTCAACGCTTGGTGCACAAAGCGGACTCCTGTGTACTCTTGCTGACTGGACCGCTGGACTTAGCTTTGGCGAAGTGTAAAAAACCACACTTGTCGAGTCATCGTACTGGCGTCGGTGCTACGACAACCCAGTACCGAAGACCCACCACCTTAATTTTTTTTCTTTTATGCACATGCAAATTTAATCGTAATCAAACAAAAACCGAGCCGAAGCTCCCCGGACCAAAACGCCCGTCTCTTAACTAATCGAGCCGAAGCTCCCCGGACCATTCCGTCTGTCTCTTAACCAATCGAGCCGAAGCTCCCAACAATCCTCCTATGCTAACAGTGTTTGTGAAATGTGAGATCCTAATTGCATTGTTACTCTTTTCAGTTGGTTATTGATGTTTACTTTAACCCAGGACTGCCCCCTTGTATTCCCCGTGAAGGGCTCTCAAAGGGCACTAGGAACTATGATGGTAGCTAAAGCCCATCGTTCCTGTTCGCAAGGTACATATTGTTATTGGTTGATTCCCTTTACCCATTCCCTTCTCATATTAAGATAGAGTAACCTAGTGTGATTTTTAACCTTCCTCTCTTCGGGAAAGACGATCTTTCGTCGAACTCGAGCACCTCTTAACTCTAGCCATCACCACTTCTCACTACTCTTCATATCATTCTATACAAAATCGTCTACACCTATCCACCCAGACAAAATTACTAACTCCAACAACTATCCCAGATCACGCCCTATTGCAATTTAACAATTTGTTATATGCATACCCACGTAGACTATATGTCAAACCAAATAGAAGGTAATCTAGATAATCATCCAAACGCCCTAAATTATTTACTGGAGACTTATCATGATATAATTAGTCTAAATCAAAAAATGGTAATTTTCCTAATTTATCTGGCATTTAATGAATTTCCACAAATATTCCAAGGGCTACCAGTTTGAACATGAACTACCCTAAGTACTTGAGCAAGATGTCCAATAAAATTATTACAAATATTTTGCTATCTCAATATGGTAAATCCAAAGTATCACAATTTTTCTATCATCAAAAAGGCACCAAAACTATTTTAGCAATATTTTCTATCTTTCGTTATTTATGAATCAAATACAGAAAATATCCATCCAAAAATTATAAATTAATTATATCATACAGGTACAACCTTAAAAATAGCATTGGCCAAGTTTCATAATTTTTCAGCAACAATATCATCCATGATTAATTTTTAAACTATAAAACCCCTTTTTAATATTTGTGAAGGAAGTACTAGATTTACTCAATCGAAAATTATACAGAAATTCAGCAGCAACCATTCTGACTTAAAACATTTACTTCCAAGATTTCATGGGGTTTCAATGAACGGAAAGATCCAAATAATGAAAATATTAATTTGGGCTATAATAAACGTTACAAATGAAGTGCTGGAAATAGACATCATAAAATTCCAGTAAAATTGCTTTAAATTCTACCCACCGCAAAACTTACTCTACCCGAGTTTCACAGCTTTTAGATAATGTTTAGTGACAGATTGTACTTAATTAGTATTTTACCCTAAAGCTAATGTTAGAGTTTTGAGGTATCTACCTGTCTCCAAATCCACCAAAATTCCATCCAGATGATTCTTATCATACTAATGTCATCTCTTCAGAATTTAAGGGAAATACGAGAGCAATTGCCCCATGTCCTTCACAACCCTCAAAACCCTCCATTTAGGGTTTGAGTTTGGATCCTTGGGTAAACCAACCCTAAACCACACCATTTTCTCCAAGTGGGTTATAATAACCCCTCTAAGTCAGTGGCCAAAATATCAGCCTTTGTTGAGGTGATTTGACTGTTCCAACCTCTAGTGCACTTTTTACTCAAAAATGACTCATTAATGCCTTGTTAAGAATACGTGACTTCCTATCCAAAACTAATAAAAATGAGTTGAAATTTTGTACAGAACTAGGTTTTATAGTCATGGACAACTCACCAAAATTTGGGAGGGTTTGAAGGTCATTTGACCGCTTAAATAAATTACTCTAACTTTATTAAATTAAAACAAAAACTTTAGGCAAAGTATCTCCAAAAATTCCCATTTTTACAGCCTTTAGGTATGGCTAAGGGTAAGCCCTTGTCCAAATTTCAGGTCATTTGGACAAGGGACGAAGAGTGGGCATCCATTTTAGTTTCTGCAAAACTCTAGGTACAGCCCCCACTAAAACGGGTGCTGCGGTCAAACCGCTTACCCAAACGAGTTGAAATTAATTTTAAATTAATTTAGACTCGAAGGGCTACAACTTTCGGGACTGGACATTTGTTCTAAATCGGCCTCTAAGTGCCTCGTTTGTAGCATCAAAATACGCCCATTTTATAAATATTTTCCTTATATATTATATTTAAAATTTTATAATATAAAAATGTTTTACTGTTCATCTTCTACAGAACCTGAAGTCAGAACTCAGAAAACTATATTTCCTGTAGCCTTTCCGTGATCCATCGCCGGCCGGCCGGTCACTTCCTTGGCTAGCCACCACCACCACCACCTCCGTTGAGGCGATGGCATTCGGTCGGCGGTGGTTTGGCCGCCGGAGGTGGCGGTTTCCGGCGTACCCGAAAATATATTTTTCATGGTTTCTCCATGAAAACACGAGATAGGTCCGGCTCCTTTGAGCACGAACTTCCTTTCTAAGATCCTAAGATCTACCCATAAAAGAAGAAGTAGAGGAGGACCTTGTTCACGGTTTGGAGGCGAGATGAACGTCGGATTGTCATGGCGCGGTGGTGGCATTCCAGAACTTCTCCTACAGCAAGAACAATAGTGTGAATCTGTTTAGCCAAGAGTGTAAACCTCTCATCTTGCTCTAAGAGGGCTTTTATAGATCTCCAAATGGGGAGTGGAAAAGGTAAAGCATTCATGGCCATGAAAGCTCTCTCTCTCTTAATAATATTTCGGTTATGGTGGAGGGAGAGGAAAAGGTGGAAGGTGAAATGACTCATCCAGGTGGCGATTTCCTATTGGGTCAACTCTTCCTCATTTTATTAAGTAATTAGAGAAGGATTCGACCCATAATTACTCCTGGTGTAACTTTCCATAGTCAGAATTAATTATGGCTTGGGTTACACAAAATTCCAGCCTGGCTGACATTTCAGCATTTGTCACGGGCGTGATACGTAGGTCACAGGCGTGACAGGCCCGGGTGGCAAATTCTGAGTTCGACGATCGTCTTCCTGAGATCGACGATTGTCGAAGGGAGGGTCACGCCCTATGTTACGGGCGTGACACGTCGGTCACGGGCGTGACAGGCCCGGGTTGCAAATTCTGCGCTCGATGATCGTCTTCCTGAGATCGACGATCGTCGAAGGGGTCATGCCCTCGGTCACGGGCGTGACAGGCCCATGATGCAAATTCTGCGCTCGTCGATCGTCTTCCTGAGATCGACGATCGTCGAAGGGGTCACGCCCTAGGTCACGGGCGTGACATATTTGTCACGGGCGTGACAGGCCCATTATGCAAATTCTGCGCTCGTCGATCGTCTTCCTGAGATTGACGATCATCGAAGGGGTCACTCCCTAGGTCACGAGAGTGACGAATCTCTCACGGGCGTGACTAAGCCGTGACACGAAATCTAGGCCGATGGACTTCAATTCTTGGGTTTCCTAGGGCTCTGTCATGGCAGACCGACTCCTAGGGGTCTAGCCGGAAATGGGATGTTACAAATCCCAATAAACAAAACAAAAATTTCGTCCCCGAAATTGAGGTTGAGCCTACGGGGATTTCTACCGAAATAAGTTAAACTTGTAACATCCAATATGGTTTTCCTATGGAGTCGAAGCGAGATTTACATGTTTGATAAATGAAGGCAATCTCCCCCAATAAACAAAAGATTAGCCCCTACTTTCTTGCGTACGCCTAGGTTCTCAATTTCCCTTATCTAGTCCTACCGGTTAAATACAAGAAGGTAATTTATAGTATACAAAGAGGTGGTGAGGTATACCTGACTGAACAACTCCGGTTATTTTTGCCTCATCAGGTCCTGTGGTTCCCAGGTGTGCTTATCCTAACCATGGTTCCTCCACAGAACCTTGACTAAGTGGATCTTCTTGTGGCGCAAGAACCGTACTCCTTTGTCATCATTCCGAACCGGCTCCAAGTGAACAGATCGGTCTGAAGCTACTGGCCCTTCGGTGGTAAAAATCTGCGGCTCCAGGCGTAGTAGAGCCCTCCTCAGCGAAGAAAGCTTTAAGACGTCGTGCAGAGCTGCCAACTTTGGTGGCAACTCCAGCCTGTAGGCTAGGGCCCCGATCCGCTCCAGGATCCTGTAAGGGACCATATACCTAGGGCTGAGCTTCTTTCTCCGACCGCGCACCCGTGAAACTCCATACATGGGCCGGATCTTCAAAACCACTCGGTCCCCCACCTGAAACTCCACCTGACAATGTCGGGCGTCATAGTACTTAGCCTGTATGCTCTGCGCCTCTAACATCCTGTCTCTGATCAGTCTCACCTGAGTCTCGGTGTCTTCAACAAAATCCGATCCCAACACCTTTGGATCCTCGTCTTAAACCCAAGAAAGCGGGGTTTAGCATTTCCTTCCATACAAGGCTTCATAAGGCGCCATCCTGATGCTGGACTTGTAGCTGTTGTTATAGGAGAACTCGACCAGGGGTAAGAGCTTCTCCCATGGTTCCCCGCGGTCCAAAATGCATAGCCTCAAAAGATCTTCCAGCATCCGATTGTTGCGTTCCGTCTGCCCATCCGTCTGGGGATGGAATGCGGTGCTGAAGGTCAATCGCGTGCCTAAGTAAGCCTGCACGGATCTCCATTCCCTGGAAGTGAACCGGCCATCTCGATCCGACATGATCGTCTTGGGCACCCCGTGGCATCGAATAAACTGCTCCACAAATCTCCGCACTAGTACCCCCATAGAGTCATCCTTCCTGATCGGAATGAATCTTGCCACCTTCGTCAACCGATCGACGATGACCCAAATCGAGTCGTTTCCTGTCCGTGATCGGGGAAGTCCATGAATAAAATTCATCGCGATGTCCTCAAATTTCCACTCCGGGGGTACATGTTTTGAGATACACCATCCTTCTGATGATACAACATAGCGATTAAATCTTTACCTTCTCAGATATCCCGAATCTTGTTACCCGTCATCTAATTTCACGTGATAATAGTAAATTCTCGTAATTACTCCGTCTTATAACCATGTCATTGTCTTGGTAACGCTACGGGTCATCATTCCAAACATGTTTTTTTACAAAATCTTATCTTCACCCGAATTGCGTCGAATTATATCGACTTCAATCTTACTATGTTTGTTACGCCACTTTCCCTAAAGTAGGTCCAAGGGAACCCAAGCCAATACAAATTTGCAAAATAAACCAAAGTTTAGCCCCCAATAAACAAAAGATAAGCCCCTACCTATCTTGGGCTAAGTATCTTTGATATTACCCTGTTAAATCTGTCCTAGCTGGGTGCACAATCCCTAGGGCATCAATCTTCGACTTGGGGTTCCACCCTGAAACTCGTTAATATACTCCATACTTTAAACTCTCTGAGTCACATATACGACAACCTTATCCGGGTCAAAATGTTCCCAATCCCAAATGGGTGTCTTCCGAACTTGAATTCTTATCCGACCCTCAGTGTTTGTCTCGATGGTTGCCTCCAGGTAATTTTGTTACTGGTACGAGGGTCGAGATAAAATGTCTTCTGCCATTCTGCTAATAGGTCATTGGCCTCAATTCTCCTTAAGGTCGTCCTACCAGTTTGAGTAATCCTTGATTGGGGTAGTAGGGACACCTGATTTTACGTCTTAGGTAGTCATTCTCATGCTAAACTCCTCCTTTATTCTTGTTGGGTATTTCCTTACCCTTAACCAAGTTCATACCCAAGGTCTATTTTGAACTAGGGCATAATATAAATTGTCATGGTTAGTCACGAGTCCCAGTTTGTTGAGTCTAACTCGTTGGTTAGAGGATGATAAGATGAGATCTTCGCAGCCGGAGGTGTTCCCTGTTGGGGACAGGGTTTGCCGCAGGCTACAAAGAGGAATTCCAATTAATGATGAAGTGGACTTTCACATGTGATTTCACTTATGGGAACACCACTGCTTCCACTGCTTAGTTTGTCCCCAAACTAAACTCGAGCGGGGGTGACCAAGGGTTAGTGGACTGCTACCATTTTCAGATCGATGTTTGCCTCTGATACCACTTGTAAGACCCCCTTTTTTTTTAAACATCAGGGTCTTAGGCCCAGAACTGCCCCTTTGCAGTGACACCTTCATGCCCTGAAGGGTCATCACCATAAAGCGCCGATTCTGCCGGCCAATTCCATCACAGAAAGATAGCAAAAAGATGTAGAACAAGTCCATAAGTAAATCACATATATAGAAATAAAATCTCAACGAAGGGAGTGTCCACATAATAATATATATCAGAGTACTAAAAGTACGGGCTTATGCCCGGTACATCATGTCCTGACTACAAATCACTCATGCGGAAGCAAAAAAAGAATGTCTACTCAAGGTCAAGACTCACGGTCCCGGCTGTGTGAACTCCGGAGCTAGACTGCCCCATCTCCAAGCGCACCGGTCTCTAGGGCTGTTCCCCCGTGCTGGGCTCCACGATTCCCTTAAATGATGCGGTTCGAAAACAGTTAGTCATAAAGACTAAGCCCTATCATCCCCTACCCCTTCCCCCATGGCTCCTAGGTACCGAGAGGAGAGGAAGAAAGGGAAGGACATGAAGGTGGAGATTAAATAAAAGAAATAGGTGGCAACCGAACTAATCTAGCAATTCTATAATAAATATGACAGAAACGGAAAGTAGGTAAAGTAACCTTAACTTATGTGTGGTAGCGCATAAGTCAAGGGATCTTCTGAAAGGCTCCCATCGTATAAAGTGTCTCATACCACTTATACGTTGGGGTGTCGGTTATCAAACATCAGCATATAATTATAGAATTTAACCTTAATTTATAAACTTGCCCACACAAGCTTATAGACCAAGGGGTCGTTTTGCAAGTCCTAACGTATAAGCGTCCCATTCCACTTATACTTTAAGTGTCAGGGCTAAATGAATCGATTATGCTATGACATGCAAGTGGGTATGATGGAACATGCAAGTGCAACTCACACACCCGACTCTGTGCACACAGACCTTTAGTTCCCCCTTTCGGAGTTGTTACCTCCCTGGATACCTCCGTAGTGGAAGACAGAAGAGGTGGGTTGGGCCTCTCCCACCTCAAAACCAGTATAGCACTACCGGTCTGACCTATCATACGCCTCAACGCTTGGTGCACAAAGCGGACTCCTGCATACTCTTGCCGACTGGACCGCCGGACTTAGCTTTGGTGAAGTGTAAAAAACCACACTTGCTGAGTCATCGTACTAGCGTCGGTGCTACGACAACCCAGTACTGAAGACCCACCACCTTAATTTTCTTTCCTTTTATGCACATGCAAATTTAATCGTAATCAAACAAAAACCGAGTCAAAGCTCCCCGGACCAAAGCGTTCGTCTCTAAACCAATCAAGCCGAAGCTCCCCGGACCATTCCGTCCGTCTCTTAACCAATCGAGCTGAAGCTCCTAACAATCCTCTTGTGCTAACAGTGTTTGTGAAATGTGAGATTCTAATTACTATGTTACTCTTTTTAGTTGGTTATTGCAGTTTACGTTAACCCTGCACTGCCCCCGGTATTCCCTGTGAAGGGCTCTCAAAGGGCACTAGGAACTATGATGGTAGTTGAAGCCCATCGTTCCCTTTCGCAAGGCACTTATTGTTATTGGTTGATTCCCTTTACCCATTCCCTTCTCATATTACGATAGACTAACCTAGGATGATTTTAACCTTCCTCTCTTCGGGAAAGACGATCTTTCATCTAACCCGAGCACCTCTTAACTCTTGACATCACCACTTCTCACTACTCTTCATATCATTCTATACAAAATCATCTATACCTATCCACCCAGACAAAATGACTAACTCCAAAAACTATCCCATATCGCGCCCTATTGTAATATAACAATTTGCTATATGTAGACCCACCTAGACTATATGTCAAACCGAATAGAAGGTAATCTAGATAATCATCCAAATGCCCTAAATTATTTACTGGAGACTTATTATGATATAATAAGTCTAAATCCAGAAAATGGTAATTTTCCTAATTTATCTGGCATTTAATTAATGTTGGGTACATTGGAAAATGTGTACCTGATTTGAAGAAGCCCAACCTAGCTCAATGATATACATCATGTTGTATTTGATGTTGTTTTGAGTTGACATGTGCAGGTAAAGAATTGTTAAAGTTTACAGAAAAAATTCTAAGTCCAAGTGTCGACACAAAGGAACATGTGTCGTCACATAGAAGAAAGTTGTCGACACAACACTGGGAAAGTGTGTCGACACAGAAGGTGTAAGTCGACACTACTCTGGGAAATAGTGTCGACACATAACATAGTCTACAACAACACTGGGAAAAAGTGTCGACACAGAAGAAGTAAGTCGACACAACACTGGGAAATTGTGTCGACACAGAAGAAAAACGTCGACCTCAACATTGGGAGAATGCGTCGACACTGAAGAGTATAGTCGATCTCAAGTTTGTCGACATCATCTGAATATGTCGACACAGAAGAAAATAGTCGACCACAAGTTTGTCGACACACTGCAGAGTCAAAGACCAAGTTATTTTCAGAAGAAGATGTGTCGACACAAAGGCAATTTAGTCGACATCACTGAAGGCAGTGTCGACACCAAAGTCAATTGTGTCGACACAAATAGACAGATGGTCTCGACACTTTCTGACAGACTGTTTCAACACTAAGGCACAGGACTTGTTTGAAGACTTGACAGCTGTGGGTTAACACCAGTTAACTGAAGTTGTCAGACCTGTCAGAAAACGGTTAGAAACCGGATCAGCCGGTTACCATGAAGAATGTCTATAAATAGACAGATTCAGAAGGAGAAAAAAACAATTAAGAACATATAGAACTGACCCTTTGAAATACATTGGATCAGAAAGTGGAGAAGGATTACATTCTACTCATTTCAAGAAAGTGCTAGGCACTTAAGAAGATCTTCTCCGGGAGATCTAAGAAGACTATCTAAGGGTAGATCTAAGAAGAGTTCTAATCAGAATTCAGAAGAATCATTCAAAGTTCTGGATAGAGAGAGATCAAGTCAGAATTTGAAGAAGAAGAAAGAATCCACCAGTGGATTCTCAAGAAGCTGTTTGGAATCAACTCAGCTAAGTACATTTTCAAGAAGCTTTGAAGAAGGCTAAGAAATAGTTGATTGCATCAGCTGATTAAGAATTGTCATTGCCTTTTCTCTCTCAACTTGGCAAGACAATTTAAACAATCTTTTCTATATTTCTGTAGGATCTGTTTATACAGATCTGAGTTGTAAGCCTATGTTATAAAGGCTGAGTGTAGGAGTGTTGAACTCTGAGTGGTAGGGCTGATTGCCTGAGTGTAGGAGAAGGATATTCTCTGAGTTGTAGGCCTTGGGGCAAGGCTGAGGTAGGGCAGTTGTGCCTGAGTTGTAGGAACCAGTTGGGTTCTGAGTTGTAAGATCTATTGATCTGAGATAAGTGGAAGTTTGGCCGAATCTAGCATACAGCTAGATAGGTGAAGGGGGAAAGTGGATGTACCCAGACCTTGGGGAACCACTATAAAACATAGTGCAATCTGTGATGTTTTGTTTTCTGTGATTGCTGTGTTTTTTATATTAGTTAATAAATTGAATTCTGTCTAGAAGTTTTAGAAAGAGAAGCAGAACCTATTCACCCCCCCCCCCCCTCTAGGTGTTTAGGCTGCCTTGAAAGTTAAACTATCAAGTGGTATCAGAGAGAGGTTCCTCAAAAAGGACTTAACAGTCTGAGGTAGATCTGATAGGCAGATTCAAGAATCAAGAAGATGGGTTCTGGAGAGAATCATAAGGAGCTAGGGTCAATGAAATTACCCATATGCAAGAAGGAAATCTTTGGGATCTGGAAAGAAAGAGTCAGATTGTTTATGGAAGCATCTGACCCAAGGATTTACATCACAGTACAGGAAGGCCCCTTCATACCAATGAAGATATCTGTTCTTGATGCAAATATCCAAACACCAAAGACTTATTCTGAAATGACCAAGGATGAAATCATCTTGGCAACCATGGACAAAAGGGCACAGAACATCATTGTCAGTGCCATAGATGATTCAACATTTCAGAATCTGATTCACTGCAAGACCTCCAAGGAGATGTGGGACACATTGATTGTCTACATGGAGGGATCAGAAGAAGTAAGGCTGGACAGAAAATCTATGCTAAATCAGGAGTATGAAAGTTTTAGACAAGGAAAATCTGATAGCATAACTGAGTGCTATAAGAAATTCTATAGAATTGTGAATGAGCTAATTTCCTATGGAAGAGTCTTCAGTACCTATGAACTGAATGACAAATTCTTAAGATCCTTATCAAAGGATTGGGATACAAAGATCTGTGCCATAAGAGAAGTGGCAAAATTGGCAGAGATATCTCCTCCAACTCTGTTTGGAAAGTTGCTATCCTATGAAATGCAACTTATGGTAAGGAAGGAGGAGGAAAGAAACTCAAGAGGAGAGCATAGAGAAAAGACTGTGGCATTTAATGCTGAAGCCACCAGAAAGAATAGGAGGAAATCACCATCTCCTCCTAAGGAAGTTGAAGAAGGTAGTTCTGAAAATTCAGATAAGGGTTCAGTCAGCAGTGATTCAGATGCAGACTTTGCTGCATTCACTAGGCAATTTCAAAGGTTCTTGAAAAAGAAGCAATGGAAGTCTAGGCCTTCCTCATCACAGCAAGTAGATGACTATTATCAGAAAAGAAGGTCATCTAGGAAAGAGAAAAGCAGGTCAAAGCCCAGCAAAGCCACTACTTCAAAGATTGTCTGCTATTGTTGCAATAGGCCTGGACATGTAGTGGCTGATTGTCCTGACAAAAGGAAGGAATCTTCAGAAAAGAAGAAGACTTATCAGAAAGGCAAGAAGGAGAAATCCTTTGTAGCAAAGAAAGATAAAAGTCTGTCAGACCAGTCAACTTCAGAATCAGGATCTGAAGCTGAAGCATATATTGGATTATATGCTGCATCTGAGGAAGAGGAGTTTATGCAGTTGCTAGACTCCATCAATGAACATCAATGCATGGGTTTGATGACTAGATCAGAAGAGGACCTATGCCAGAATCAGTCTGGTCCTAATGAGGTAAACTGTCCTTCCAGTACATATGTTTGTAGTACAAGTGAAGAATCAGCTACATCTGCATCAAGTGATGAAGATGCATCTGGATCTGAAGGAGATGTCTATCAATTGATAGACAAGTATGGGGACTTGTTGCAGGCCCTTAAGAAAAGCAAGAACCTGGTTAAATCACAGGCTCAGGAAATTGCTGATCTAAGGGTTGCAACAACTGAGTTAGAAAAAGTCCTTGATCAAAAGTTAGCTGAAATTGCCAAGCTGAAGAATATAACTATTATTCAGATGGGCACAATTAATTATACTAATGATCAAGTAAAGAGTCTGGAGGACAGACTTAGAATTGAAAGGGATTTAGTGGCTAGTTACTCTAAGCCAAAATCTGTCTTACCCTTGATAGATGAATTTGTCACTCAGAAGGGTAAGGCTGGATTAGGATTTAAGGGTAACTCCAGGGCTGGCAGATTCAAGAGGAAAGGCAAAGCCCCTATTCAGCCACTAAACCTTTCAGTCCCCATAAGGTTTGGTAAGGAGAAAGTGCCTTCTAACATATATGATCATGAAGACATTCAGGATCATATCAAGACAAATGTTCTGAAGAACAAGGGTGTTAAGGCAAGCAGGCCTACCTATGGTCATAAGCCCTATGGTTTTAAGAAACCAGTAGGAGAAGTTGCAACAGCACCAGCAATGAACAGAAATGCTTCTGACAAGGATGTATCTAGATCTAGATACAATAAGTTTGAATGTTGGTGCTGTGGCAAGAGGGGTCATTTTGCATTGGACTGCTGGTATAACACAAGTGTTATAAAGAATAAGAGTCTACCTGTTAGAAGAGGTTATGATAACTTTATTAAGGCTAACCTGAACCAAGGACCCAAGACTTACTTGGGTTCTAAGGGTAAGTAATTCTGTATTGCAGGTGAATCCAAGTTACCATGCCCCTATATGGTACTTGGATAGTGGTTGTTCCAGGCACATGACTGGAACAAAGGGGCTGCTGAAGGAGTATTCATCTGTCAAAGATGGACATAAAGTGATCTTTGGTGGATCTGAAAAAGGAGTCATCAAAGGATTTGGTAACATCTCTTCAAACCTAATTACTATCACCCAAGTGGCCTATGTAAAAGGTTTGAAACATAATCTAATAAGCATAAGCCAGCTGAGTGATCTAGGATATGACATTTCATTTGGTAAGGATGGATGTCATATCAAAAGGTCAAGTGATCAAGAGATCATATTGACTGGGTATAGGAAGAGAAATGTGTATTGCCTTAATTTTGAATGTGAGAATAAGGCATCCCCCATTTGTCTTGTAGCTGATGACAATGCTTCTCATTGTGTTAAGTGGCACAAGAGATTGGCTCATCTAAACTACAAGACAATTGGCCAACTCTTTAGTAAAGAACTAGTGAGGAATGGGCCTCAAGTTAAGTGTATAAAGGAAGGGGTATGCTCAGCTTGTCAAAAGGGCAAGCAGACAAAAACCTCATTTCAAAGCCTTGAAAACAAGGATTCTGTGAGGTGCTTATACCTCTTGCATATGGATCTTTTTGGTCCTATGCCAGTTCACAGTCTAGGTAGGAAGGTCTACACACTAGTGGTTGTAGATGACTATTCTAGATTTACATGGGTGTTCTTTCTGAGACAAAAATCTGAAACCCCAAGTGTATTATTTAAGTTTGTAAAGCAAATTCAGAATGAACTGAACAGTACAGTGGTCAAAATCAGAAGTGACCATGGTACTGAGTTTCAATCTGAAAGCATAACAAACTTGTGTATAGACTTTGGGATTTTCCAAGAGTTCTCCTCACCTAGAACACCTCAGCAAAATGGAATTGCTGAAAGAAAGAATAGATCATTAATTGAAGCTGGTAGAACTCTATTGAGTGACACCTCTCTCCCAGAATATTTTTGGGCTGAGGCAGTTAACACTGCTTGTCATGTCATCAATAGGGCTTCTATCACCAAAAGCCACAGGAAGACTCCCTATGAGATTGTGAAAGGCAGAAAACCAAATCTATCCTATTTTAGGATCTTTGGCTGCAAGTGCTATATACTTAACAATGGTAAGTCTTATTTGACTAAGTTTGCTGCCAAATCCCAGGATGGGATATTTGTTGGGTACAGCACAAATAGTAAGGCCTATAGAGTCTTCAACTTAACTACTCAAGTTGTTGAAGAATCTGTGCATATTGTATTTGATGAAACAAGATTAATCAATTGTGAATTGTCTTGTAGATCAAATGACTCAACAGGTATAAGCAAGAAGATGGACAAGCTCTCCATTGCTGAAGCTTCAAAGGAAGAGGGAGCATTGGAAAATGAAGGCTGCTGTCCAGGGGGAGTACAAGAGATAATGGAAGCTGATGAAAACCAAGAGGAACAGCAGAATGAAGAAGCTGGAGATGCTCAACCTGAAGGGAATCTACCTCCAGCTATAAGATATCTAAGAGATCATCCTACTGATCAGATAATTGGTGATCCAAGACAAGGAGTGCAAACTAGAAGCAGAAATCAAAGCACAGTTTTGCATTCTAGTTTCTTGTCTCAAATGGAACCTAAGAAGTTTGAAGAAGCTATCCAAGACCAGCACTGGATTGATGCTATGCAAGAGGAGCTGAATCAGTTCAGAAGGTGCAAGGTCTGGGAGCTTGTTCCTAAACCAAGAGGCCACAACATAATTGGGACTAAGTGGATCTATAGGAACAAGCTAGATGAAAGTGGAATAATAATAAAGAATAAAGCAAGATTGGTTGCAAAAGGATACAGGCAGGAAGAAGGGATTGACTTTGATCAAACCTTTGCTCCAGTAGCAAGGCTGGAGGCAATCAGAATGTTCCTTGCCTATGCAGCCTACCAAGACTTCAAAGTATACCAGATGGATGTAAAGTCAGCATTTCTGAATGGTGATCTTAAAGAAGAAGTATATGTAGAGCAGCCATCAGGTTTTGTAGATCCTCTTAAACCTGATTCTGTGTATAAGCTTAGGAAAGCTTTGTATGGGTTAAAACAAGCTCCAAGGGCTTGGTATGAAACCCTGTCTACCTTCCTCATTGAGAATAAATTCTCAAGAGGAAAGATAGACAAAACTCTATTCCTTAGGGAATCCAAAGGAAAGATCATCTTAGTCCAGATCTATGTTGATGACATAATCTTTGGATCTACTGAAAACAACCTTTGTAAAAAGTTTGCCAAACTTATGCAAGGGAAGTTTGAGATGAGCAGTATGGGAGAACTTAAGTTCTTCTTGGGACTCCAAGTAAGACAGACTGATGATGGATTGTCCATATCCCAGTCTAAGTTCACCAAGGAATTAATTAAAAAATATGGTATGGAGTCATCCTCCTCCATGAGAACTCCTATGGGCACAAGTATGCCAATATGCAAAGATGAGGCAGGTAAACCTGTTGATGAATCATTGTATAGAGGAATAGTTGGGTCACTACTATATCTCACTGCTAGTAGACCTGACATTATGTATGCAACATGTGTCTGTGCTAGGTACCAAGCCTGCCCTAAAGAATCTCATTATACTGCAGTAAAAAGGATTCTGAGATATCTAAAGGGCACTCCTACTCTAGGTCTTTGGTACCCTAGGAATAGAGATTTTCAACTAACAGGCTATTCAGATGCAGATTTTGCAGGATGTAGAGAGGATAGAAAGAGTACTACAGGTACTTGTCAATTCCTGGGAGGAAGACTAATATCTTGGAGTAGTAAAAAAACAGACTAGTGTGGCAATTTCCACAGCTGAGTCAGAGTATATTGCTGCAGGAAGCTGCTGTGCACAGCTATTATGGATGCAGCATCAGCTTAAAGATTATGGTATTCAGGTAAGTAGAACACCCCTTTTATGTGATTCTAAGAGTGCTATTTCTATTGCTAATAATCCAGTTTCTCATAGTAGAACTAAGCATATAGAAATCAAATATCATTTTCTTAGAGAACATGTAGAAAAAGGTGACATCTCATTGGAATTTGTAAAAACAGATTATCAAATAGCAGATGTATTTACTAAGCCTTTAGATGAAACCAAATTCAATAAATTCAAAATTGAATTAGGTATGTTAACCATTGATTAATGTATTAAACAAAATCATTAACAATGCTATTGAAATGGTTTATAAGTAAGTAAAAGTAGTAACAACATAATCAAGTGTTAAAAAGGACACATTGAAGTTACAGAAATTGGCTAAGTAAGAATGTGTCGACACATTCAGTAATAATGTGTCGACTCAGAGAAATTATGTCGACAAGTCAGAAATATTGTGTCGACACAGAGAATATGTGTCGACACTTAAGAGTTTTATTGTCGACTTAACCAGAAATGTAATGTCGACTCAACCAGAATTATGGTGTCGACACTTACAAAATATGTGTCGACACTTGTCCTTAGTGTCGACACAGAATTTCTGTCTTTCTACTATGTATCCAAGGTGTCGACATAACCACAAATTGGTGTCGACACATAGTAGGCTGAAGAAATGTCGAGTTAATAGAAGCTTGTGTCGACACATTCCGTCTGTGTCGACACATTTAGACTGTTTTTGGCGCCTTTTGAACTTCTTTCAACAGAAGCTATAAATAGGTCAAAAGCTCTTTGTGTCGACACGCTTTCAAGGTTTTCGAGACTCAAACCCTGTGTCGACAGTCTTTCTTTCTCTCTTCTCTCAAGCTTTCTCGACACAACGATGGCGCCAAGGATTGAAGATAACATCAATGAAGGATATGAGTTAGTGCGCCAGGCCTTTGCAGAGGCGCCGCCTGATGTTCAAGGAGTTATCACCCTTCTCTCTGCATCAGGGTTAGAATTTCTCATTTCAGAACCAACTAAGATCTGGAAGAAGGAGGTGCACGAGTTCTTTACCTCTGCATCAGTCCATTCTACTGGCCTCAAGATTAAGTCCACTATTCAAGGGACGAAGGTAAAGATTACTCAAAGAAGTTTACGAAAGATCTTCCAACTGCAAGTGGTTGAGAATGAAGAGGCAGTTCCTATATCTAAGACAAGGGAAGCCCTTCAATGGTGTGGCCTGGATTCAGGATTGAAGATAGGAGCTGCATTCAACAGAAAGGGAATGAATCAGCAAGGGAAGTTCTTGTCGGAAGTTGTTGGAAAGGTAATCCTCTGCAAGACAGGTGGACATGATAGGATTTCTGCCTATATGTTCAGCCTGATGACCAGGATAGTTTTTACTATTCCTACTGATTGGTCAAGAGTACTCTTTGACAAGATCAAAGAGGGAATCAAGAAGCCTAACATGGCTAGGATCATGAGTCTGTACTTCACTGGGGTGATTCCAGATGTGATGCAGCAGCTGCAAGGGAGTAAGATTAACCATATGAGAAGAATGGATATGAGACTATTCACCAGGTGGGATAGGGTGCTGTCAAAGGATGTGCCTGAAGAGAGCAGGCCAGACACCCCTGTGCAATCCTCTACACCAAATCAAGAATCTGAACAAGTACAAGAAGGGACACAGCTTGCCTCAACTGTGGTCCAGGAAGTATCAACACCTGCCCAGATGCAGGGGGAGCCAGTTTCCACTTCTGCTCCAAAGGTTCAGGGGGAGCTAGTGTCCACACCTACTCCTGCCACTACAAATATTGAGGTGCAAGTCCAAGAGGAAGCACAGTTAAACATATCTCAAGATTTAACTGCTGCAGATGTGACCACTCAACTGGAATTTACTATGGAGGAGTTATTCCCAGATGTTGATACTGCTGCTGATAAAGAAGGAGGTGGACCAGATATTGAGAAGTTCATAGGAATGGACATTGATCAGGAAGCTGCTGTGGAAACACAGGTTGAGGATGAGCCAGTGGATGTTGAAGCTGAGCAACAACTCCCTGGCACAGAAAGAATTCATGTAGATACTTCCTCTGACACAGAAACTGAAGAAGCCAGGGTGGCTAAGAAAAGAAAACTTGTTGTCTTTAAGAGAAGAAGCAAGAACTATAAGCAGGCATTGCAGACAACAACTCCACAAGTTTCTCCAGCCTTTGATTACAATAAATTTATGGTAGATCTTCAAGTAAAATTGGATGACCAAAGGATGGCTCTGGAGAAGTATGTTGATGAAAATAGCAAGTCAGTTCAGTTTGACTTAGCTCAGGATATCAAGTCCATCCAATTTCAAGTCAACTTGCATAAAACTGAAATGACAGATTGCTTCCACAAGGGTGGCAATGCTGTAGTTTATCTGGCTAAACAACAGCAGGCTATCTCTACAAAGGTGGATGATATTGCTTTGAAGCAAGGTTATGTTCTGGAAAATCAAATAAGAATGAATGACAATTTAACTGAATCTCATAATGAGATCATTCAAGAGGTGAAGAAGATTGTTCCAGGGATGCCTGCAGATAGAGCCAAAGAAATGGAAGAATTTGATAAGAATTTTCAGGCTGCTATTGCATCTGTTAAGACTGCCATCACAACCTCTCAACAGGAAATATCTGAAAAGCTTCAAAAGTTAAGACCATTTTTCAAGGAGGGAGTGAATTATTTGGATGGCCAAATTCGATTTCAAAAAGAAGATCTTAGAGATCATGTATCAAGAGAAGCCATAAAGGGGGAGAGGATGCTAATTCATGCAGGCTCTGAGCATGCCAAATGGGTGACCAATAGTATAAGAGCCACATTGGGATATCCACCATTGTGTGATGATAACATGGTGGCTGAGTCAGGTCTACAAACAGGACTACTTGAAGGTGACCAACCTGAGGTTGCCCAAGTCATATACCCCCCTCCAGATTTTGATATATTGGATCAGCAAGTGCAATATATGTATAGTCCTTCAAAGGAGGTTGTAAATGTTATCTTTGGAAAGGTTGATAAGCCTGAGGTAAATTTGCAAGAACAGCAAGATGCTCTACTGTCAAAGAAAAGATTTAGAGAGCAGGCTGAGTTGAAGCCAGATTTTGAGCAGTGGAGTCCTACTTCCAGAAATATAATACTCACTGCATGGAAAGCTGTCAAAGATCAAGTTCATGAAAGGGGCAAGTGGTACAATGAGCAGGAATGGCAGAAGTATGAGGCAAGACAAGAAGCCATTGTACAATTCAGAAGGAAAGCTAAGCTGGGAAGACTTCCACCTGATGCTATGGAGCCAAGCAAATACTTCCCAAAGCCTTTTCACTATTTTGAAAGGCAAAGGCTCAAGGAAGAAGCTAAGAAGAAAGCTGATCTTAAAGGAAAAAAGATGGCTGAAGAATCAGAAGCTCCTGTGACAGCTAAAATTAAATCTGGCCAAGGGATTGTTATTAGAGAGCCTGATCAATCCTGATAATGTTTTAGTTCTTTCATAATGTTTTGTAATGATGTAATGTGATCAGTCAAAGAAAAACCATGTAATCAAACATTACCCAGTAATAAACAAAATATTGTTAAATCTGTGATAGATTGTTTTATCCATGATGTTCTTATTATTTTGTTTATAATTAAGTATCCCTGTGTATTGTCATATATCATCATTTTATACTATTTATAAATGGTGTATATCATTGGCTATAAGGGTTATGACTTCTCCAAATAGGGGGAGATTGTTGGGTACATTGGAAAATGTGTACCTGATTTGAAGAAGCCCAACCTAGCTCAATGATATACATCATGTTGTATTTGATGTTGTTTTGAGTTGACATGTGCAGGTAAAGAATTGTTAAAGTTTACAGAAAAAATTCTAAGTCCAAGTGTCGACACAAAGGAACATGTGTCGTCACATAGAAGAAAGTTGTCGACACAACACTGGGAAAGTGTGTCGACACAGAAGGTGTAAGTCGACACTACTCTGGGAAAAAGTGTCGACACATAACATAGTCTACAACAACACTGGGAAAAAGTGTCGACACAGAAGAAGTAAGTCGACACAACACTGGGAAATTGTGTCGACACAGAAGAAAAACGTCGACCTCAACATTGGGAGAATGCGTCGACACTGAAGAGTATAGTCGATCTCAAGTTTGTCGACATCATCTGAATATGTCGACACAGAAGAAAATAGTCGACCACAAGTTTGTCGACACACTACAGAGTCAAAGACCAAGTTATTTTCAGAAGAAGATGTGTCGACACAAAGGCAATTTAGTCGACATCACTGAAGGCAGTGTCGACACCAAAGTCAATTGTGTCGACACAAATAGACAGATGGTCTCGACACTTTCTGACAGACTGTTTCAACACTAAGGCACAGGACTTGTTTGAAGACTTGACAGCTGTGGGTTATCACCAGTTAACTGAAGTTGTCAGACCTGTCAGAAAACGGTTAGAAACCGGATCAGCCGGTTACCATGAAGAATGTCTATAAATAGACAGATTCAGAAGGAGAAAAAAACAATTAAGAACATATAGAACTGACCCTTTGAAATACATTGGATCAGAAAGTGGAGAAGGATTACATTCTACTCATTTCAAGAAAGTGCTAGGCACTTAAGAAGATCTTCTCCGGGAGATCTAAGAAGACTATCTAAGGGTAGATCTAAGAAGAGTTCTAATCAGAATTCAGAAGAATCATTCAAAGTTCTGGATAGAGAGAGATCAAGTCAGAATTTGAAGAAGAAGAAAGAATCCACCAGTGGATTCTCAAGAAGCTGTTTGGAATCAACTCAGCTAAGTACATTTTCAAGAAGCTTTGAAGAAGGCTAAGAAATAGTTGATTGCATCAGCTGATTAAGAATTGTCATTGCCTTTTCTCTCTCAACTTGGCAAGACAATTTAAACAATCTTTTCTATATTTCTGTAGGATCTGTTTATACAGATCTGAGTTGTAAGCCTATGTTATAAAGGCTGAGTGTAGGAGTGTTGAACTCTGAGTGGTAGGGCTGATTGCCTGAGTGTAGGAGAAGGATATTCTCTGAGTTGTAGGCCTTGGGGCAAGGCTGAGGTAGGGCAGTTGTGCCTGAGTTGTAGGAACCAGTTGGGTTCTGAGTTGTAAGATCTATTGATCTGAGATAAGTGGAAGTTTGGCCGAATCTAGCATACAGCTAGATAGGTGAAGGGGGAAAGTGGATGTACCCAGACCTTGGGGAACCACTATAAAACATAGTGCAATCTGTGATGTTTTGTTTTCTGTGATTGCTGTGTTTTTTATATTAGTTAATAAATTGAATTCTGTCTAGAAGTTTTAGAAAGAGAAGCAGAACCTATTCACCCCCCCCCCCTCTAGGTGTTTAGGCTGCCTTGAAAGTTAAACTATCAATTAATTTCCTCAAAAATTCAAAGAGCTACCGGTTTGAACATGAACTACCCTAAGTACTCATGCAAGATGTCCAAAAAATTATTACAAATATTTTTCTATCCCAATATGGTAAATCCAAAGTATCATAATTTTTCTATCATCAAAAAGGCACCAAAACTATTTTAGCAATATTTTCTAACGTTCGTTATTTATGAATCAAGTACAGATTATATCCATCCAAAAATTATAAATTAATTATATCATGCAGGTACAACCTTAAAAATAGCATTGGCCAAGTTTCATAATTTTTCAGCAGCAATATCATCCATGATTAATTTTTAAACCATAAAACCCCTTTTTAATATTTGTGAAGGAAGTACTAGATTTACTCAACTAAAAATTATACAGAAATTCAGGAGCAACCATTCTAACCTAAAAAATTTACTTCCAAGATTACATGGGATTTCAATGAATAGAAAGATCCAAATAATTAAAACATCTATTAGGGCTATAATAAATGTTACAAATGAAGTGCTGGAAATAGACATCATAAAATTCCAGTAAAACTACTTTTGATTCTACCCACCCCAAAACTTATTCTACCAGAGTTTCACAGTTTTTAGATAATGTTTAGTGATAGATTGTACTTAATTAGAAGTTTACCCTAAAGTTAAGGTTATGGTTTTGAGGTATCTACTTGTCTCCAAATCCTCCAAGATTCCATCCAGATGATTCTTATCATACTAATGTCATCTCTACATAATTTCAAGGAAATACGAGAGCAATTTCCCCCATGTCCTTCACAACCCTCAAAACCCTACATTTAGGGTTTGAGTTTTGATCCTAGGGTAAACCAACCCTAAACCACATCATTTTCTCCAAGTGGGTTATAATAACCCCTCTAAGTCAGTGGCCAAAATATCAGCCTCTGTTGAGGTGATTTGACCGTTCCAACCTCTTAGTGCACTTTTTACTCAAAAACCCCTCATTAATGCCTATTTAAGAATAGGTTACTTCCTATCCAAAACTCATCAAAATCAGTTTGAATTTTGTACAGAACTAGGTTTTATAGCCAGGGACCACTCACCAAAATTTGGGAGGGTTTGGAGATCATTTGACCACTTAAATAAATTACTCAAACTTTATTAAATTAAAATAAAAACTTTAGGAAAAGTATCTCCAAAAATTACCATTTTTGGACAGCCTCTAGTTATTGCTAAGGGTAAGCCCCTGCCCAAATTTTAGGTCATTTGGACAAGGGACGAAGAGTGGGCATCAATTTTAGTTTCTGCCCAACTCTAGGTACAGCCCCTACTAAAACGGGTGCTGCGGTCAAACCGCTTACCCAAACAAGTTGAAATTAATTTTAAATTAATTCAAACTCGAAGGGCTACAACTTTCGTGATTGGACATTTTTCCTAAATCGGCCTCTAAGTGCCTCGTTTGCAGCATCAAAATACGCCCATTTTATAAATATTTTCCTGATATATTATATTTAAAACTTTATAATATAAAAATGTTTTACTGTTCATCTTCTACAGAACCCGAAGTCAGAACTAAGAAAACTATATTTCCTGTAGCCTTTCCGTGATCCGGCGGCGGCGGTCCGTTCACTGCCCTGGCCAGCCACCACAACCATCACCTCCGTAGAGGCGATGACTATCGGTCGGCGGTGGTTTGGCCGCTGGAGGTGGCGGTTTCCGGCGTACCCGAAAATATATTTTCATGGTTTCTCCATGAAAACATGAGATAGGTCCAGCTACTTTGAGCACGAACTTCCTTTCTAAGATCCTAAGATCTACCCATAAGAGAAGAAGTAGAGGAGGACCTTGTTCGCAGTTTGGAGGCGAGATGAATGTCGGATTGTCATGGCGTGGTGGTGGCATTCCCGAACTTCTCCTACAACAAGAACAATAGTGTGAATCTGTTTGGCCAAGAATGTAAACCTCTCATCTTGCCCTAAGAGGGCTTTTATAGATCTCCAAATGGGGAGGGGAAAAGGTAAAGCATTCATGGCCATGAAAGCTCTCTCTCTTAATAATATTTCGGTTATGGTGGAGGGAGAGAAAAAGTGAAATGTAAAATGACTGATCCAGGTGGCGATTTCCTATTGGGTAACCTCTTCCTCATTTTATTAAGTAATTGGAGAAGAAAATGGCCCATAATTACTCCTGGTGTAACTTTCCATAGTCAGAATTAATTTTTATATGGGTTACAGAAATTTCCAGCCTGGCTGACGTTTCGGCCTTTGTCACGGGCGTACCACATAGGTCACGAGCGTGACAGGCCCGGGTGGCAAATTCTGAGTTCGACGATCGTCTTCTTGAGATCGACGATCGTCGAAGGGAGGGTCACGCCCTAGGTCACGGGCGTGACACGTCGGTCACGGGCGTGACAGGCCCGGGTTGCAAATTCTGCGCTCGACGATTGTCTTTTTGAGATCGACGATCGTCGAAGGGGTCACGCCCACGGTCACGGGCGTGACAGTCCCATGATGCAAATTGTTCGCTCGTCAATCGTCTTCCTGAGATCGACGATCGTCGAAGCGGTCACGCCCTAGTTCACGGGCGTGACATATTTGTCACGGGTGTGATTGATGAAAATTCTACGCTCGTCGATCGTCTTCCTGAGATCGACGATCGTCGAAGGGGTCACGCCCTAGGTCACAGGCGTGACGAATCGGTCACGGGCGTGACCAACCCGTGACCCGAAATCTTGGCCGATGGACTTTGATTCTTGGGTTTCCTAGGGCTCTATCATGGCAGATCGAATCCTAGGGGTCTAGCTGGAAATGGGATGTTACAACTCTGGTCAGACACACAGGACTTTTATCAGCCTGATACTACTGCTTCTGCTGATATTGAAGAGATCCCTTCTGCTCCTGTCCATAAGAAGAGAAAATAGGGTGAAGGACCATCTACTGTCAGGACAGAACTAAACAGAGAAATGGAAGAAGTGTAGAGTCCCATCCTTAGAGGTATTATATTGGGCACGTTCTCCTTGGTTGATATTGGTGGTGAAAAACATAAGCACCACTATAATCAAGAAGAATTGAACAAATACATGTAATCATGCACCAAAAGGAGATTTCACTTCAGAAATCACAGAGATGCTGATCCGATGTCTGCACCTTCGCCATAGAACTTTCTACTTCAGAATTCACTTAATCGCTCGAATCTCGGATAATCAAGATCGAGTACAAGGAGGATTAGTTAATCATGGTAAAAGGGAAAGAGAGGTGTAGATAATAAAGGTGCACGAAAACTAAAGAGAGCGAATAAGAAAAAGGATATGCCAACTACAATTTTATTAAAAATAAAAACGATTACAACTAGGAATGGAGATTACAAGTGCATGAAAAGAAGCTAACAACTACTACGATACAAATAAGAAAATTTTACAGGAAATGAAAGTGCATTGCATGAAATTAAAAGCTAGAAATGGAGGGAGAGAGAGAGCAAAACATGAAAATAAAAACACTAAAACACTAAGAATTAAACTAGCAGCACCTCCTTTCTCCCCAAAAGTTGGTTCTGAATGCTGGGAGTGGCCTGGTATTTATAGAGTTTTCCCACGGGTTGGTCACGCCCTAGGTTATGCCCGGGGAGGGCGTGACAGGGGGCGTGACAGGTACGGAGTTGACCTCGAGAGATGAATTCTGGCGGGAACGATCATTGCTTCTATACGATGGTGGTCACGCCCTAGGTCACGCCCGTGATATGGGGGCATGACAAGCGCCTCAAGTCAAAATCAATGGTCCCAAGTCCATCAGACGTCGGAAAAAGGCGGGTCACGCCCTATGACACGCCTATGGTGGGCGTGTCATGGGGGCGTTACAGTACTGTTTGCTTACAATAGCGGAGAAAGCATTGAATGCGGCAGTAGGCTTCGGGATGAGGGTGGCATGCCCTGTGTCATTCCCTGGGACACGCTCAGGGAGGGCGTGTTAGGGGGCGTGACATGGGATTTTGGCGGGAAATTCCTTCTAGCGGCTTTCAACATCGCGATCAGGCTACACGCCCTATGACACACCTAAGGAGGGCATGTCAGGGGGGCTTGTCAGAGGACTTATGGCTGAAAACTTGTGGAAACCTGCAAAAATTGAAAATAAACATTAGTTATAATATTTACATAAAAAGAAACCTAAAATTACATAAAGGAAGAGATTTAAAACGAAAATAATATATTTTTACCCTAATAAATTAAGCATAAATATGCATCATCAAATTCCCCCATACTTATTATTTTGCTTTTCCTCAAGAAAAGACTACGAGTTAGAGAAAATAAAGAGTATTAATTTAAAAGTTTAAAAATGTTATAAACGAGTAAGACGGGAATTTAGAGGTAGAGAAATTTTGAAAAAGAACCGAGAATTCTTACTTTAACTTAGCACAGAATTTTATAAATTTTACTAAATATAAATAAAAATCATCCCAAATTTTTTCAGAATTAAAACTTAATAAAGCAATGAGTAAAAAGCGCATTGAGTAACTACAAAAGTCTAAGAGACAAATTAAAACCATAGTCAATCAAGACAAAGTTCAATATTTCTATCAAAAACACTTACTCAATCTAGTTTTTCGCTACTATATTAAAAAGTAAACGTAGGAAGCATGAATCACTAGGGCTTTAATTAGGCGTACAGTTAGGCTAAGGTTTTAAGGGTGCGATATTAAAAAAGATAAACACGAGTGGTATTTGCACACTTAAAACAAAAAGAAAATGAGCTTTGCCAAAATAAAGCTAGCCAAAATAATTACACTTTTCTTTTTCTCTTCTTTTACTTTTTTCATCAAATATTTTTCTCATTTTTCATTTTTTTCTTTTTTCATACTTAAAAAATTCCACTTTCGTAGCAAAAGATAATACAAAATTTTCCACTAATTTTTCAAAAAGATACACATTAGCAATTCAAGCTCAAAAATAATTTTAAAGTGTGCATATAGGTAAGCTATTTGACCGTGGTGAAATAAAATGTGGTGCTACAAAAAGAAAAGGAAAAAGCACAAAAATGGCTAGCAATGATTATTGTTAGGCGGGGTGCAAAGGCTCAAACATTTCAAAAGAAATGCCTAAATCATTTCCATGCTTCCTAAATCTTCTCAAAGTAAAGCTTTAAATTTCAAAAGAGGATAAGCTCAAAAAATAAAAAATAAAGAATTTGCATTCATGAAAACAATGATAATAAGCGTCTAGATCGGTTTGTGTCTACTACACTTAATACTAATTAACGTTTAAAAAGATTTTAATAAGGAAAAATAAAGGATGATAGGTTTTATAAAAGTAAAAGAAATAAAAGAAAGGCTAAGGAAAAGTGAAGAAAAATTCAAGAAATTTTAAAAAAATAGTATACTACCCTAAATAGGAACACTGCATAAGTCAACATACTACTCGCTTAACATGTTTAAACAAAAAATTAATCTAATTTATTCTAACTAAGAAAGTAGACCGTAGCTTAAAAAACAATAAAATGCAAAGTAACGGGGTACTAATTGATTTGGCAAAAATTAACTCAATTTAATTTGGGATTTTATCAAAAAATTTTATATATATTTTTTGAATTTTTCAAAAATATATTATATACAATTTTTTTTTTCTAAAATGTTTATACATTTTTTTTATTTTTCTAAAGTAAACTATTAAGAGAACACTCCCTCATACTAAAAGTTAAACATTGTCCCCAATATTTAAAGTTAAGTATAAAGAGAGTGAGAAGAGAGAGAAAAGAAGAAAAAGAAATGCAAAGAGAGGGAAAGATGCTTCCCTAGCACTTGATGCCCAGACGTTGGAAAATGCATCCCCCCAAACTTGAGCTAAAGATCGGCTTGAGTCCAAGTTGAGAGGCGTGAAGCGGCACAAACACGCAGAAGCTTATCCTACGCAAAACAAAATTAAAAAAACAAAAAAGAAAAAAAGATAAGCAAGGGGTGCCTCCCAAGAGCGCTATTTGTTTAAAACATCGTTGAGCTCGACATTCTTGGTTAGCTAAATGGAAAATAAAAAGGGAAATGTAATGGCAGCTCACGCAATATGCGTTTTGACGAGAGTGCCAAAACATTTTTTAAGAAAATAAAAATATTTTTTTGTAATTTTTTATTTTTTAAATAATACAAAAAAGAAAAATATTCAAAAAAAGAAAAAATGCTAGATAAAGAAACTAAACTATTAGAAGGGGGAGAAGAAGAAGAACTAGAAACTAAACTAGAAGAAAAAATAAAAGAAAAAAAGAAAACGGAATTTTCGCAAGGAGGGGGAAGAGAAGAAAAAGAAGAAGAAGGCGGCGGTTGATTACAAGAAAATGGTTGAATATAAAGATCCGGTTGCTCCACTTGAATATCAATCATCTCGGTAGATTGGGAGACAACCAGGATATCTGAAAAATCAATCTCCTCGGAAGATCGAACACAAGAAAGTTCATCTTCCTCGAAAACTTGAAAAAAAATCGGGATATCGGGGGAAATTTCCTCCTCGAGAGGTTGAAGGCACAATGGAATTTCTGAATAATCGTCTTCCGCAAGTGATTGAAGGCATTGCAGAATATCCGAAGATTCATCATTCAAAAGATAAATAGGAAGAGGAGGGGAAGAAAAAGATGCGGCCTCAAATGCCAAAGCATCAAAAATCACTTTGAAGTGAGCATTGATGCGTGCATCAAATGCTACATAATCAAAAATGAATTCATTTTCGTTAGAATCAAAAACAGGATGCGTGGAAACTTGAGGAGAAAAAGCGGAGAAATCTTGATAAAGAATGAGTTGATGATCACCTTGGCCCCAAGAATGATCAGGGTGTTGCCTCACTGAGTAGTTCAAAGTAGGGCTAGGATAAAAATGTCCATTCAAGATATTTCCGGAAATAATAAAATAAGAAAAAATTGGAGGAGAAGGGTAGGAAGGCGTTTGAAAACCATCATAACCACAAGAAAAAAAATTATCGGACGGATCAATTTGGCAAAATTGATTCGATCCGAAGGGATAAAATCATGGGTGGATGAAGGATATCTTACCCAACACTCCTCGCGAGAGTGACCGAACTCTCCACAATTAAAAAAAGATTAACCATTACAAAAAAAAGTAAATCAACCGCTAAGGAGGGGCGAGAGAGAGAGATAAAAACAAAACAAAATGATAAAATTAATAGCTATCCTTTTTTCAAAATATCAAAACACTCCCCGGTAATGACGCCAAAAACATGATACACGGATTCACAAGGCGGAGAGACGGTTAGGAAGAAGATAAGGTGGATGTGGTGGCTGAGAATATTCTTCGATTCTATATCCGATAAAGTCAAGCGTACTTTATCGGCTATAGTATAGGATACTAAAGATTAGTATAAAGGTCGTATTTCCCTAGGGCGTAATGACTACTTCTACACAAAGGAGATTGCTATTATTTTATCAACTGAAATTTCTATTAATTACTAAACTAAAAACTGAAATTAAATTACTAAGCTAAAAAAAAGAAAACTAATTACTTGCAGAAATAAAAAGAGTTAAAGCTAGAGATAAAGGGGCGCACTTGATCAAGAATCACCTCGCAAAGAGTAGATTAAAAAGGTGATAAAAAAACCTAAGCTTAATAGGGTAAAGGTCCTTGACCGTGGAGGTTCCTAAAGCTTGAACACGCTTCTCTCGAGGTCGTTCCCAACTGAGTTTAGGAAGGTTCGACCGACTCTCGTCTAAATCGGAGGCCTAAAGCTCGCTTTATGTGGTGAACCCCTCTATTGGATTTTACTCCAATCCGGGAGATTTGGACGTCTACCTCTCTCGAGGGGTGTGTACAACTCCCTTTACTCTTGAATGCTCACTTCATTCTATCGGCCTCTCGGCAAGCCCAGAATGAAAGCAAAGGTGGAGAGTATATATCGATAATATACCTCCACTAGTCCATGAAAAATCAAGAGTAATTCAAGGCCTAAAACCTAAAAAGAAAATGTAAATTAAAGCATCATAACTTAATTGCTCGAACCTCAGATCATCAAGATCGAGTACAAGGAGGATTAGTTAATCATAGTAAAAGGGAAAGAGATGGGTAGATAATAAAGGTTCACGAAAACTAAAGAGATCGAATTAGAAAAAGGAAATGCCAACTATAATTTTATTAAAACTAAAAACGATTACAACTAGGAACGGAGATTACAAGTGTATGAAAAGTGGCTAACTACTACTATGATACTAATAAGAAAAGATTACAGGAAATGAAAGTTCATTGCATTAAATTAAATGTTAGAAATAGAGGGAGAGAGAGAGCAAAACATGAAAATAAAAACACTAAAACACTAAGAAATGAACAAGCAACACCTCGCCTCTCCCCAAAAGTTGGTTCTGAATGCTGGGAAGGCCTAGTATTTATAGAGTTTTCCTATGGGTTTGTCATGGCCTAGGTCATGCCCGGGGAGGGCGTGACAGGTACGGAGTTGACCTCGGGAGCTGAATTCTGGCGGGAACGATCATTGCTTCGGTACGATGGTGGTCACGCCCTAGGTCACACCCGTGACATGGGGGCTTGACAGGCGCGTCAAGTCAAAATTAGCGGTCGCAAGTCGATCAGACGTCAGAAAAAGGCGGGTCACGCCCTATGACACGCCCATGGAGGGCGTGTCATAGGAGCATGATAGTACTGTTTGCTTGCAGTAGCGGAGAAAGCATTGAATACGGTGGCAGGCTTCGAAATGTGGGTTACACGCCTTGTGTCACGCCCTGGGACACGCCCAGGGAGGGCGTATCAGGGGGGCGTGACACGGGATTTTGGCGGTAAATTTCTTCTGGCGGCTTTCAACATCGGGATCAGGCTACATGTCCTATGACACGCCCAAGGAGGGCGTGTTAGGGGGGCGTGATAGAGGACTTGTGGCTGAAAACTTGTGGAAACCTGCAAAAATAGAAAATAAACATTAGTTATAATATTTACATAAAAAGGAACCTAAAATTACATAAAAGAAGAGATTTAAATCGAAAATAATATATTTTTACCCTAATAAATTAAGATAAAATATGCATCATCATTCCTCCCATATTCTCTGTCATAGATTCTCCTTTTAGTCAATGATTTCTCATACAATTTCCATTCAGAATAGCTGTAATGAAGATTTCTGCTTTCATTATTGTCCATAACAAGCTTCAGTGTTTCAAGTATTAAAGCTTTGGAAGTTGGACTTCATATTTCAACAAACTCCTAAGCTTTTCTCTTCTCTTCCTCTAGATTTGGTATGGATCTACTAGCAGAATCTCCCTCTCCATACTTTCTTATTTTAGGAATCTGAATTTCTAGTAAATATTTAGGAATGTCAGATTCCCAAACTTGAGAGTAAAATTCTAGAGGTTGAGAATCATCTTCAGGTCTAGGAGAGAAGGTAGGCATTTGAGCAGGCATCTGAGCAGGCTGGCCTTCAGCAAGTGGATTCAGATGGTGAGGGATAATGTTTGGATCAGCTTTGAATTCTGGGAAAATCTGATTATGCATCCATACAGTAGTATCATAGGTATAAAACTTCATTTACTGAATCTGAGCTAGCACATCTTTATTAATTTTCGTCATTTTCTCAGTCAAGAGGTTCTTGACATTAGTGTCATATTTTTCCACTTGTTCTTTTACTATACCCTCCCCCTTTTTGAATTCTACACATAGATTCTTTATGGCTTCATATTTGAAGGTGCCCACTTCTTCACAGACCTTTATGACATGCTCTTGGGCATTCTTTTCTAATTTAATTTGATTGTTTGCAAGAGTGACTCCTTGTTCCATGACATGTCCAACACTAGTAATAGTGTGATCCAAGGCTTTGCCACCGATTCGAAAAGGTACTTCAGTTGATTTGTGTTTTGTTGTAACTCAGCAAATCCTCGGCTTATTTCTTTTTTCAAGTCAGAAACTATATCTTGAACAGTTTTGAGAGAATCATCAAAATACTTCCTTTGTTCTAGCAACATATGTTCTATTTTTCCAAGAATATCAGAAGTAACTGGTATAGCAGTAGCAGCAGGAGTAACAAGAGCTAGAGGAGGAGGGGCAGTCCATGGAGGAATTTTTTCAAATACTACTAAGCTCTGATCTCTTGTATTATTGACCAAAACATCTCCTTCCTCACCAGTGAAGGTGGGAAGAGAAAAATCCAATCTCCTAAAAGGAGCTTCAGTAGGTTCTAGAGATGGTTCATTTTCATCTGACAGCAGAATTGTCTCTTGTTCTTTTTCAGCAGCTGGGGAGAGATCAATGGGTGACTTTGGAGATGGTGCAGGAGATGGAGATGGTGCTAGAGTGGCTTCTTTGGATGGTTCTACAAAATTTCCTTGATGGAGGGGTGGTAGAGGCTCATCTAAGCTAAGTTCCTCAATCATTTTATTGATATCATCAGTGGTGGAGAGGATTGTTTCTTTTACATGGGCATCTGTTTGAAGATCTTCTGAAGTGGTTGGCTGGATTGAAGTACCTGGAGGTGGAGTAGGAATTCTGTCTTGATGTATAGAGGAGTTAGGCTCCCCCTCAGCTGCTACACCAGATGTTCCAACAACATGATGGAGAGAGGGAGAAGGGGTCCTTTGGAGGAAACAGAGACTTTCTTCATATGATTGATGGTAGTTCCTTTGGAGAGATCAAATACCTGAGGATTAATCTCATGCAAGAGTAAGGAGATAATCCTGGCATAACTTGGAGCCTTAATGCTCTCCCTGATTTTATCCAATATCAACATACCAAACTGAAATCTTTTCCTTGAGACAATAGCTGTAATCATGTAGAAGAGGTCTGTATAAATTAAACTTATAGAGGAGGTTTTGCATAGTAAAACCTTTCCCAAGATATCAACCAAGAGTTTGCCTTCAGCATATAGGTATGGACGACAGATATTCTTGATAACTTCAGATATATCACAAAAACTATAAGCTCTATCATAATCTTCATTTGTTATGTCATCTTCCTCATCTACTACAGGCATTTTAAGAATCTTTGAAACAGAGGTTTCGTGAGTTTTACCTTGATGCCCTTCACTTTGGATTTCAGGACTTTCCATTTCCCTTGACTCTGATGTTCTTGAAGAATTCTTCCACCTCTAGAAACAGTATCGTGTACGGTTGTTGAAGAACGAAAGTCAGACCTGCGGTGTCGAGAAGAATCAACAAATTCCTGAAATCATCTAATAACTCTGTGATGTCGGTGACCAATAACTCACTTCCCACTCCAATATTTGACGGCGGCGCCATTTCCTTCTGTGAACGGCGGGAGATTGACTGGAAGAGGAAGGAGACTGCGGCGAGCGCTATAGAAGCGGCGGAAGTCGAAGAATTTTTCGAGAGAGAGAGAGGGATTGAACTCGAGTAGATTATTGAAATCAGAAATTTTATATTTATATAACCCTAGTAATGATGATTAGAGGTCTAATTATTCTTAAACGTACCTTAGATAGCGGCGAAAAGAACGTGGGTTACGAAATTGAAAAATTTGAGGGAATTCAAAATCTGACGTGTCATTTCTCGAGTGGAACTTCAGTACTTGAGTGATGGAATAGAGTACTCGATAGGCGGTATGGCAGTACTTGAGTGATCTAATTATACTTCTCGAGAAGAAGTTTAGTACTCGAGTGATAGCATTCAAGTGACTTACTTAGTTCTCGAGAATTCAGAGAAGTACTCGAGTAGACATATTTGAGTTCTCGAGTAGTCATACTTTCTCTCGAGAAATGAAGTCCACTAAGAGAAATTTCTAACCTTTTTGACTTTTCCTTGAATTCTGAGCATATAAATGAGTCCATCTTGTCTATCCTTCTTTGTTGAGCATACCAAGCTCAGTTTTGAAGAAACTGAACTTGGTCTCGTCCAGCGGCTTTGTGAATATATCTACAACTTGCCTATCTGTTGGAACATACTGCAAATCTATGTCCCCATGCTCCCGGATGAAATGGTATCTTAGATCTATGTGCTTTGTATGGCTGTGAGAGACTGGATTGTTGGCTATTGCTATTGCACTGGAGGAGTCACAAAACAGAGGGATGTCTTTGACCTTGATGTTGTAGTCTTCAAACTGGTTCTTTACCCAAAGCAATTGTGCACAATAACTGCCGGCATAATTATATTCTGACTCGTCCATTGAGATTGCGACAGAATTTTTCTTTTTGCTACTCCAGGAAATGACCCTTCTACCTAGGAATTGGCAAGTCCCAGAAGTGCTCTTCCTGTCATCTTTGCTACCTGCAAAATCTGCATCTGAAAAACCAATTAGTTCGCTATCATTACTTCTTGGGTAACATAAGCCAAGATTCTGTGTACCTTTAAGATATCTAAAAATCCGCTTTGCAGAAGCATAGTGAGGACAGTTCACATGGAATCTAGCATAGACACATGTAGAGAAAATTATGTCTGGTCTACTGGCAGTAAGGTAGAGCAAGGATCCGACTATGCTTCTGAACTTGGTTTCATCAAAAGGTTTCCCTTTCTCATCCTTGTCCAGAGACACAGATGACCCCATTAGAGTCCTCATAGAGGCTGTAATCTCCATTCCGAATTTCTTAATCAACTCCTTGGTGAACTTAGTCTGCGAGATGAAAATTCCATATTCAGATTGTTTCTCCTGAAGTCCTAAGAAATACTTCTGCTCTCCCATACTGCTCATTTCAAACATCCCTTGCATAAGTTTAGAAAACTTCTTACAGAGGTTGTCGTCTGTAGTGCCAAAAATAATGTCATCGACATAGATTTGCACTAGCAAAATCTTACCTTTTATTTCTCTTGAGAAATAATGTCTTATCTAGTCTTTCCACTTGTGAACTTGTTCTCAAGAAGAAAGCAAGACAGCGCCTTATACAAAGCTTGAGGATCTTATTTCAAACTATATAAAACTTTAGATAAAAGATAAACATAATTAGGAAAGTTAGAATCAATGAAACCTGTTGGGTTATTCCACATACACTTCTCCTTTATGTCACCATTAAGGAATGGCAGACTTCACGTCCATCTGATAGACGGTGAAGCCCTTAAGTGCAGCATACGCTAGAAACAACCTGATTGCCTCCAGCCTCGCCACTGGAGCATATGTCTGGTCGAAGTCAATTCCTTCTTCTTGTCTGTATCCTTTGGCGACGAGTCTGACCTTGTTCTTTATGATCGTCCCATCCTCATCCATCTTGTACCTGTAGACCCACTTCGTTCCTATGACGTTCTTGCCTTTGGGTCTTGGAACAAGTTTCCATACTTTGCAGCACTTGAACTGATTTAGCTCTTCTTCCATGGACATAATCCATGATGCGTCCGAGTTTGCTTCCTCAAACTTCTTTGGTTCAGCCTGTGAGAGAAAACTCAAATACAAATATTCATTAGTAGTACCTCTACGAGTTCTGACACCATCACAGGGATCTCCGATGATTTGATAAATTGGGTGATCCTTCAGATGTCTGAGCTCTAGGTTCCTTGCATATGGAGCTTCTTCAATCACAAGAGTGACTTCATCAACTTGAATGATTTCTTCATCTTGATCATCGACCTCTCCAATCGGGGTTGGAGTGGTGATCTTGATGAACTTTTCACCTTTCTCTTCAGTCGCCTAATCCAAGTTATGTTCTTTCAACTTTGAACCTGCAACTTCAATGAACACATTAGAAAAGTTGCTTTACAGCAAGCTCGTCTCATCAAATAAAACATGTATAGATTCTTCAACCGCAAGGGTTTTCTTATTAAATACCTTATATGCCTTACTTTGGCTACTATATCCTACGAAAATACCTTCAAAACTCTTTTAACAAAATTTTGTAGTATGATACTTACCATTATTAAGAACGAAGCATTTGCAGCCAAAGATTCTAAAATATTAGACAGTCGGCTTTCTGTCCTTTAGAAGTTCATACGGTGTCTTATTGTGGTTCTTATTGAAGAGTGCTCGATTTTTCACGTGGCATGCAGTGTTGACGGCTTCAGTCCAGAAGTACTCCTGTAGTGAGACATCACTCAACATAGTCCTGCATGCCTCTATGAGTGTTCTATTCCTTCTCTCAGCTACTCAATTTTATTGCAGAGTATGGAGGAGAGAAAACTCATGAAAGATATCTAGGCTTTCACAAAATTCTGTCATGGCCCCAGACTTGAATTCAGTTCCATTGGCACTTCTGATTTTGACTACGGAACAGCTGTATTCATTTTGGATCTGCCTAACAAAATTTGTAAAGACATTGAAGGTACCAGACTTGTGTTTCAGAAAGAACACCCACGCAAAGAGCGAGTAGTCATCAACAATAACCAATGTATAATACATACCTCCTAAACTTCTAACTTGCAGTGGACCGAACAAGTCCATATGAAGGCGGTGTAAACACCTATTAGAGTCTTTGCCTATTATGCTTTTAAAAGTAGCCCTTGTTTGCTTGCCTTTTACATAAGCATGACAAGGTCTATCCTTAGCACACTTAACATTTGGGGCATCACGTACCAAATTCAGAGAAAATAATTTATTAATAGTTTTGAAATTAATATGTGCTAATCTCTTGTGTCATTGGTCACCAAGAGATGCACTATCTTTTTGACAAAAGACACACTGGAGTAGAAGAGTCTATACAAATAAAATTTAAACAAAATATATTCCTACTACGAGTCCCTGATAAAATTGTTTTCAAATTGTCAACAGACTTTATCAAGCACTTATCAGCATGAAATTCAACTATGTATCCTTTATCGCATAGTTGGCTTATGCTTATGAGATTGTGTTCCAATCTTTCATCATAAGCCACATCAAAAAAAGATACATTACCGTTAGTAATCATACCACATCCTCTCGTAATTCCTCGGTCAGAACCTCCAAAGATGACCTTTGGTCCGTTCACGACTGATGAGTAATTCTGGAGAAGGCTTCTAGTCCCGGTCATATGCAGAGTGCATCTGCTATCCAAATACCAAATGGGATTTCTGGTGGCCTTTGGACATACTTGCAATCACAAGTCAGTTTGCCTTAGGAACCCAAACTTGCTTGGGTCCTTGGTCTCTAGTTAGCTTGCTCCCCCTACATGTATTAACATTATGAGCAGTCTTTCTCATATTATTAATCTGAGGGGTAAAATAGTTTCTGGGATTAAACTAGCAATCGAAGGCAAAGTGACCAATTCTGCAACAGCACCAACAATCAAACCTGTTGTATCTTTGCCTAACTCCATCCTTCTTGACTTTTGGGGAGTGTGGTCTAGTAGGGACAACATTCTTAGAGGTATAAGCTTCATGGTGATGACAATCACATGGCTTCTTCTCCTTCATGGGCTTTTCAATAATAGGTTTTACTATTAGGGCCTTCTTGATGTTATGACCGTGATCAAATGGTCCATAGCTCTGAAGTGTGATCTCTTCATAAAGTGCCTTAAAGACACTTTCACCAAAGTTTTGAGGGCGAGTCCATCTTTGGTACCTTTACTTGGGCTCTACATAAGTAGGCCTAGTGAAGTGATCGTAGGATGAGTCAAGATCAAACTTATTAGTTGGAAAAACAACCTTCTTAAATGTTGTCTGATCTTGTGGAGCTTTCACCTTTGCCTTGGCAAAAGCCTTCTTGGTCGCCTTATTCTTTCGTTGAGCCTTATTTCTCCTACAGGATTTACTAGCAGCTTTAACATGGCCCAAGCCAGCACCCTTAGTCGGAGAAGAGAAGTCAGCAAAAAGAGGAAGAACTATCTTGGGCTTAGAAAAAACTTCAACAAGTTTCTTTTCAACTTCAAGTTGCTCTTCCAATCCCTTGATGATTTCTTCTTTCAGATCGAGGTGCTTGAGATACTTATTGTACTCATCTATTGCAATATTTAAGTCTTCTTTGAGTGAGTCTATCTTAATGATTTCCTCTCTCAGAGAGCTATCTACGACCTTTAGAGACTTAATCTCTTTAGCCTGAGTTTTCACGACCTTTCAACATTTGTCGTAGGCCATGATAAACTCCTTATACTGGGCCATGAGTTCAGACTCATCGTAAGAAGAGCTATCCTCCTGATCATGATCAGAGACATAAGATTCAGAGAGGGGTGTATGAGATTTTCCCTCCCCAGTGAACTGGGGCTCTTCTTCTTCGTTAGAATGTTCCATGAGCCCAATGTAGGCTTCCTCTTCATCTCTTGACTCAGATTAGTCAGTGTCACTGAGGGTTTTGCCCTTTTTGGATACAAGACTTCATTCTGTCTTCTTCTTATGGTAAGAAGACTTCTCCTCCTCTCTTTGGCCACCCTCTTTCTTCTTATGGGGGCAATCAACAATTACATGACCTGGCTTATTACAATAGTAACAAACTATATCAGTAGAAATATGTTTGTTCGGTTTAGACTTATACCCATATTGGCTACTTGAGCCCTTCTATCATCGATCACTATCATGTTGTGATCTTCTATATGAGTCATTCTTGCCTCTCCATTGCTTTTTCTTCTTCAAGAATTTCTTGAACTGTCTTGAGAGCAGCGAGAACTCTCCTTCAAAAAGCTCTGAGCCTGAAGTACTTGACTCAGATAATTATTCTTCACTTTCTACTTGAGCAGGGGCAGGTGAAGCAGCTTTGCCCATCCTTGAGCTGTATTCCTTCAGAGCGACAGACTTCTCCTTGGGAGCAGATCGACTCATCACTTCTTCAGATTTTCTATAATTAATTTGAAGTTCATAGGACTTCAGCTTTCTAAAGAGGTTCTGAGGATCAGTCTCAGCTAACTTTCCAAATTCTCTATTGGCACAGACTTTGTTGTCCCATTCCTTGTTTAGGCACCTCAAAAACTTGTCGTTCAGCTCTCCATTTGTGAAGACTTGGACAAATACTCTTAGGCCATTGACTATCTTGAAGTAGTTCTCAAAAGTGTCAGCAATGGTGTCCTTGGGTCCTTGCCGGAAGGCTTCATACTTCTAATTTAGAAGGGATTTCTGTCATCCCTTACTTCTTCAGTACCTTCCATCAAGATGATCAGAGACTGCCATATCTCCTTAGCAGATTGGCAATGAATCAAATTCTACAGCATTGAATCATCGACTGCACTTGCTATAATATTTTTGGCTCTCTTGTCAAAATAGACAAGTGCAATCTCATCTTTATCGAGATCCATTAGCTTCTTGGGAACTTGCTTTGTAGCATATATAGTGGAGGCGGTCATGGGAACATAATGACCTTCTTCAACAATCATGAAGATCTTTGGATCCATAGCTTCCATAAAGAATTTTATTCTTTCTTTCCATATCGCAAAATTATTCTTTGTGCACAAGGGAAGCTTGGCAAAATCCTTGGCTCTGTCCATTCTTGAATACTCAAAGAAAACTTGGGGAAGATCTGATCAATGTGTTAACCTTTTAATGATCAACCTTCCTCTAATACCAATTGAAAACGTCTAAGTTGTCTACCTAAATCACCTAGATGGGGGTGAATAGGTGAGTTGTGTTACTTTTTGCGAAATAAAAACAATAACGATCTAAATACAAGAAATAAACAAGCATTCACAGAGGATACAAAGAATTATAGTGGTTCCCCAATCTTGGGTACGTTTACTTTCCACTCACCGATCTAGCAAAGCACTAGACTCGGCTACTCCACTAATCTCTGATCAAAACGATCCTACCACTCGGAACAATGTTCCTACAATCTCGATCCAAAACGGATCTACACTCGGAAGGTAAAAACTTCCTACAACTCGGAGAACAAATCTCCTACACTCGGAGAATAATCTCCTACAATATTAAAAAGAAATTATAGAAATACAAACAATAAATTTTCTCAGATCTGAAAATCTCTCTAGGTCTTCTTTCTTGGATTTGCGGCTTTATAATAAACTATATAAGAAGACTCTTGGATCGATCTTGTTCAGAGAAACTTTGACTTACACGATCAAGGAGTAGATTGAGAAAGATGAATCCCTTGATCTATAAATCTCTCTGGATCGAAAGTTGCCCTTGGAGTTCTTGAAGGTGTGCGGCATCATTCTGCAGAATAAGAAAACTGTCGGCCTATCCAGATCTTAAAAAATACTCGCTTAGGGTTTGTCATTATGACAAGACCTTTTATAAGATCTCCTTAATGGTAATAATCATCATTAATGAAGGTCACGTGGACCAATCATGTCACGACATTCAAAAATAAGATCTGACGGAAACTTAAACAATTTTCTAAAAAATCGGTTCAGCTTTACTCGAGTGAGAAGTATACTACTCGAGTGAATGAATTGGATATCGAGTGAAAGACTATGACTAATGGAGAGGAGGAATTTCTAGAAATTCTAGATGTAGAAGAAAATAACTCGAGTGGTTAATGGATCACTTGAGTACTAGACATACATCTCGAGAGATTGACTTGAGCTTCTCGAGAGATTGATTTTAGTTTCTCTAGAGCTTTGACTTTGAGAAAATTCTGAATAAAACTTTCTATCACTCGAGTGCTAAAATTAGACTACTCGAGTAATAAACAAACTACTCGAGTACAAAGACATATCACTCGAGTGGTCTAAGAATTTCTCAAGAACTAACTTTTGTCACTCGACTAAATCTTCTCAACTACTCGAGTACTCAGCTCGACTACTCGAGTACTTGACTTAGAAAACTTTCTTAGAGAAAAACATGATCACTCGAGAATGAAAGCGGGTCTACTCGAGTGCTTGACTTGGCTTCTCAAGTGCTTGATATAAGCTACTCGAGAACCACTTCCACACTCGAATTACAGACCAGATTAACTCGAGTGCTTCTAAGGCTTCTACTCGAGTACTAATATAGCTACTCGAGTATAACACTTAGAATTTTCTCAGCTTTATAAAACTTGAGTTCCTCATTCTAAAAAGCATCCAATCTTCATCCATTAGTCCATGTGCTTGAATATGAAGTGTATCCCAATAGAGAGGCTATACATGAGTCAACACCTTGGATCACACAATGAGAAATTACATTGTATGGTCATGTGTTTGATGACCCACTGTAGACAGGCATTGGTCTACACTTGGAAATAAATCCTGCAGACACATAACTGGAATAGGAAATCAAATACAACCTAATTCATCTAAGTTCAAGGGTGACTTCATACAAATCTGGGTTATTGTGGATACAATACCCAATAGAAACTACAGATAATGTGGACACAATTGCCAAGACTATGATTGTAGCGCATAATAATTCTATGGTTCATTCTGATGACAGCTTGTAAGTCTATGCAAATTCTCTCGCTTCAGAAGTCGGAAAGGGGAGGAAGGTATGAAAGTTAAGCTGAATGCTGTTGAAGCTGCCATGATAGTAAACTTCAAAAAGTATATTGACTACAGCTATGACAATTGCATGTGGCTATATGAGCAGTTGGCAAGCTCTCAAGTACCTATTGTGCCAATCCCTATTGATATTAATCCTCCTGAGAATTACTCTCAACTATGGTCAGACACACAAGACTTTTATCAACCTGATACTACTGCTTCTGCTGATATTGAAGAGATCCCTTCTACTCCTGTCCATAAGAAGAGAAAATAGGGTGAAGGACCATCTGCTATTAGGAAAGAACCAAATAGAGAAATGGAAGAAGTGTGGAGTCCCATCTCTAGAGGTATTATATTGGACACATTCTCCTTGGATGACATTGGTGGTGAAAAACATAAGCACCACTATGATCAAGAAGAATTGAACAAATACAAGTTATCATGCACCAAAAGGAGAATTCACTTCAAAAATCACAGAGATGATGATCCGATGTCTGCACCTCTGCCATAGAACTTTCTAAAGAGGAAGGATTATTTTGACAGGCAAAGGCAGAAGAATCAGAGCCGTCAGGGACTATAGTTTTATGTTGTGTTGAGTTGTGGGTTTCCCCCCTTGTTAAACACTATGGACAATTTGAGATATATATATATCTATATGATTTTAACAATTGTCTTGGAATGCATGTTTTTTATTTCATTTATCTTTTCAAGTTTTCGTATTTTATTATTTATCATGTGAAATTCACCTTAGTTTATAGGGTTCTTACTTCTTCAAATAGGGGGAGATTATTAGGTATTGTATCAACAATAACCCTGATTTGAAGAAGGGCCCAGTTAGGCTAAGATGAATTGAATTGTATTTGATGCCACTATTTAGTTATGTACTTGCAGGTCTACAATTCCAAGTACACACTAATGTCAGGTTACAGTGGGTTAGTAACCATAGGCCTATACAATGAAATTCCTAATTGTGTAGGCCAATGCATTAACTCACGTGTAATCTCTCTATTAGGGTGTACATCTATCCCAAGTACAAGAGAAGGCTCAAGGATGGTCAAGGGTTAGACCTAGGAAAAATGGGAATTTTACCTAAGTAAAATTCAATGAGTATGGTTAAGCATAGACATCAAATTCGTGGAGTATTATCATTGATACATGTCGAATTAGTAGATTATAGTTACCAATACCCGTCAAATTCGTCGTATATACTTAGGGTAAATTCTTTGGAGAAGTGAAAATTCTGTTAAGTAGAATTCACCGAGTATCATTGTGCATACTCATCGAATTCGTCGAATGAATCTAACGATACTCTCTGAATTCGTTGAATATGCTAATTCATACACGTCGAATTGATCGAGTCCAGTCGACACAAGTTATCCAGATTTTTCCAAGTCTAATTCGTCGAATATAAATGACGTTGAGTGCATTGAGTCAGTTAACCTATACTCAATGAATTCGTCGAGTATACGAGGCGATACTCGATGAATTCTTCGAGTCTGGTCGGCTTGAGCTAATTTTGCTAATTTTGCAGAATCGGCGAGTATCATTATCGATATTCGACGATTCTAGCCGAATTTGACTTAGGCATTTTTTTGTTCCAGTGACGGGTTCAGTCGGCCACGCACAGTATTAATTAGGGTTCCATTTTTGGAATTCCTTTATAGCTGTTGCTTCGATTCTCTCTATATATATGTTATGATGAATTTCAAAATTAAGAATCTTACTAATCTTGCTAATTGCTATTTCGAATTCTCAAGTGTTTCCATATACGCAAACCGACGGCTCGACATTACCGATCACACGTTTCTTCTCGTTCGGCTGTCGGCGAAGTGCAAGATTAATCGTCTTCGACTTTCATGACTGTATTGCTTCTTCACTCAAGATCTATACTCCTCTAGATCTTGTCGTTCGAAGATTGAAGGTTCACGATTTAAAGTCTTCAAAGCTTTAAACTTCCGAGTTCTTCTAATATCAAGATCTACTATTTCAAAGAACGTCGGAGAGAAGACTTGTGATCACTATTGTTGTATTATAATAATCATTTACTATTGTTGGAGATTGTTTCTCTGAGTTTGTAAATCCGTATATGGATCAAGTTTGTAGATCAGTTTGTGGGTCGAGTTTGTAGATCAGTTTGTGGATCGAGTTTGTAGATCCATGTGTGGATCGAGTTGTAGGAGAGTTTGTTCTCCGAGGTGTAGGAGCGTTTCTCTGAGTTATAAGATTGTTCATAATGTGAGAAAGGTGAAGTAGTTGAATCTAACCCTTCGTTATAGATAGGCGAGGTAGGACAGTGGACGTAGCCAATACGGGGAACCAACATAGATCTCTGTGTTTGTGTGCTTGTTTATTTTTGATTAATTTTTTTCAATCCGCGAAAAGACACAAACATCACCTATTCACCCCCTCTAGGTGATTTAAGTATACGCTAGATACTTTCACTTTGCTAGAAAATTCGCCATAGCTTGAGCTTTATCGACAATCATGGAGAAAATCAGATGTCAATCTCACTCAGTTCCACCGACCATTTTGCCAATCTTCCTGAGTGTTTTACCCCTTATATGATATTGTGAAGTGGATGATCGGTCACAACCTTGATGGAATGCTCGTGGAAGTAGGGTTGAAGCTTCCTGGTTGAGACGACCATAACAAAGGCTACCTTCTCCAGTATGCGAAAGTTAAGCTCCACCTTCCTTAAGAACCTACTCACATCGTACATCGGTAGTTTCCTACTTCCTTCTTCTCAAACCAAAACGGAGCTCACAGACTCTTCCCCCAATATGAGATACAAAGCAAACTCCTCATCAACCTTTGGACCCTTGAGTAGTGGAGCCCAAGTGAGCTTCTGCTTTCGATCTTGGAAGGCTCCTCACACTCCTCGTCTACTCGAAATGTTGGTTACCCCTTAGCAACTTGAAGAAAGGTGAGAACTTCTCCCCTATCCGAGATAATAACCTTCTCAACCATACTAGTTTCCATGTTAGACATTGAATCTACTTGGCATTCTGCAGCGATTCCAGCTCTAGGATCACCTTGACCTTATTTGGGTTGGGTTCTACCCCTAAGGGGGTGATGAGGTGACCTTGAAACTTCCCTCTTGTGACCCCAAAGTTGCACTTTAGGGGGTTAGGTCTTATTTTGTATATTCAAATGGTGGCAAATGTATTTGCCAGGTCCAGGAGGTGAGACTCTATGTCTTTGATTTTTACCATCAAGTCATCTACATAGACCTTTAGGTTCCTCCCCCTTTTCCCCTTAAATACCCTATCCATCATCCTATGGTACGTTGCCCCTGCATTTTTTAGCCCGAACTACATCATTTTATATTTATAGCACCCTTCATCCATGATGAAGGAAACATACTTAAAATCTGACGGGTGCATCTAGATTTATTGGTAACCTTAAAATGCATCTAAGAAACTCAATATAAAAAAACCAACAGCTGAATCTACCAACGTGTCAATTCGAGGTAGGGGTAGCAATCTCTGTGATATGCTTTTTTCATTAAAGAGAAGTAGACACACATTCTCTGTAACACCCCAAAAACCCTAAGTCCAATAATGGGTTCAGGCTGGGTGACACGGCCTGGGACATGGGCGTATCCTAAGGTATGTCCGGTGCACACGGCCTGGGACACGGGCGTGTCCCAGGGCATGTCCTTTGCAGTGTGTGTCGATTTGAGTTCTCGATACAGCATGGTCGAGGTTCATCGAGAGGCGACACGGCCTAGGACACAGGCATGTCACAGGGCATGTACTACTCACGCGACGTTGAGTGGAGTGGCATTGAGTGGCGTTGAGTGGAGTGGCGTTGATTATGGAACACGGCCTGTGACACAGGCATGTCACAGGGGCGTGTTGGGAACACGGCCAAGGACACGGGTGTGTGCCTTAGCCGTATTCTCCTCGGGTGTTTTGGCCTTGTGTTGATGAGGTGATATGGCCAGCCACACAGCCGTGTACTGGCTGACACGGGCATGTAAGGGAGTGACACGGGCATATCGTTGCTTGTGTTCTGTTCCAGATTGAGTCGATTCTCTAACCACTCAAGGAATACGGCCTGTGACACAGGTGTGTCACATGCCATGTTAACTCTATTTAGATGCTTTTCAAAGCAGTTCGAGGCTATTAGTTCCATTCTATTTGGATCCTGTTGTCCAAGTTCATCCCTGCTCTTATAAGTCCGAGAATGGAGATGAATATCTCATTCTTATGATAGTCATTCTCTTTCTAAAGAGAAGAGAGAGAGGCGAGCAAGGTAGGAAGAAGGAGAAGATTCCCTTCCACCGATGGAGCATCAGCAGTCCGAATCGTGAGCTGAGTTCAGCATTGCGGAGGCAAGTCCGCTGCGGTGGTTTCCATCAGGCTAGTTCTTTCATGGAGCTGAAGTGATCGTCAAGGGTAACAGTCTTTCTTACTTGGGCAGGTGAAGACCTTTGTTTATGCAAGTATATCTGTGGAATCCTCCATCAAAATATGGAAGAGCGTAAGTGATTCAAGTGGTTGAGTCTGCATCTAGAACCGGAAATGTGTAGTACGGCATAGACATGCTTTGTGATGCCCATCTAGATGGATGTCTGGATTGGTGATGATGCGAACCGGAGAAGACTCTGTGTATAAATCGGTTAACCTACGGAGATTGTGAGGACGATTGTGATGGTGAGAAGGAAGCTTTGTATAGCTCCTTTGGTTGTATGCTCGGCACGAGCTGTATCTATGGAATGGAAAGTGGCAACGTGTGCCGGTGTTATGAGATGAATATGAGAAGGAATGCATGAACCTCTAAGTTGGTAGGGCACCCACCAAGTTCAATTATCGGATTGTTGTAAGTGAGCACCTCTGATTGGCTGGGTGTGAGAGGTCTCCAATAGGGATTTGGAGGCTTATGCCCAGGGCCAATTAGTGAAGAATCTCTGAGTGGGTGGGCCACCCAACAAGTTCAGTGGTAGGATCGGGTGAGCGGTCGATTGGTAGCAATGCAGCGGGGCGATTTCCCTAGGCTTATTACACTACGTGGGTAGGTCAACTGATATTGCTTACGGTTATCGTGAGGTTACTACCTCTGAATGGGATGGGAGAGAAGGTCTCTAGTCTGCACGTGACAGGTTGTAAATATATGCATTTTTCTGTGTCTTTACTATGATATTTTAGTTTAGTTTTGTCCTTTTTTAGTTTGTTTTATTCAAAAATATGCTTCTTTTTTGTAAATAATATTTCTAACTTTGTTTATTTTTTATCTCAGAAAAATTCCAGATAATGGTAAAAATTTACCCGATACGCCCGTTTCACATGGCCACACGCCCGTGTCAGACACTCAACGCCATCAAGATGGAAGCCACTCAACGCTTTTACTGTTCACATCTCAACGCCTTCAAACCGAGTCGGACACGCCCGTGTCCGAAGACTCGACACGCCCGTGTAGACACTCAACACCGTCGACACTCAACGCCGTCGACACTCAACGCCACTCAACGCTTTCACTATTCACCTCTCAATGCCACTCAACGCCGTCGCCACTCAACGCCACTCCCGCTAGCTGTTCAGTCACGCCCAGCCGACACGTCCGTGTATGACACCAAACACGCCCGTTACCGCCACGTATTACTTCTCGAAGCTTCCAGAAGCAATCCAGCTACCGGATTTCGCCAAGTAAAACACGCAACCTTCGACACGCCCCCTGTCATGCCCCCTGTCACGCCCATGACTAGGGCGTATCACACCCGAAAAATTTGTCTATAAAAAAAACTTTTCTGTGAGGTCCAAGGGTTCACTTTTTTGAGCCAATTTTAGTGGGTTTTGTGGGCTGACCTTGTGGACTCCATAGCCAAGTAAGGAGAACTTTCCCCCCCTCCCTTTTATGTTTGCTTTTGTTTTAGCTTTAGCTTTGTATTAGCTTTGTAATAGTTCTTTTCAATCAATAAATCATGTTTGCTTTTCTCTTCTTTCTTGGCTTTGGAATGAACTTGTTTGCCAATTTTTCTTCTTCTTTTCATTCTAATGTTTCTCTTTATATTTTCTCTTTATCTTTTCTCTTTATGAAAAGTGTGTGTATGTGGTATGAGTTTAACTAGTTAATTTTCTTCTTGCCCTTAATTAGTTGTCATGTTAGGTTTAATTATAGCTTTTTGCCTAAAAATGAATTGTTATAATGGCAGAATTTTGTTAAGTCTTCTTTTCAAAATGAAATGTTGTATTGAAAACTTTTTAAAGTCCTATATTTTAATACCTATGAAATTGTAAAAGAGGTTTTAAAGTGATTTTTTTGATTTTTTTTACATAGCTTTGTTTTAGGATTGTAAAACATTTTTTGTTCCTTTAATTTTTATTTTTACTTTTTCATCACTTTTATGGAATCCTAAGAATGAAAATATAAACATTTTAATTTTTCAACAACTTTGATTTTAACTTTGTTTTCAAAAAAACTTTTGCTTCTTTAAATTTTATTTCATCTTTTTATGTATTTTTAGCATGTTCTAAGAATAGAAATTAAGTTGTTTTAATTTTTAGGTAACTTCGTCTTTCATTTTTTTACTTAGTGTGTGTGAGTGTATGAGGATAGATTTTCATTATGTTCTTTTAACTTCATGTTAGTGTGTGTGAGTGTATGAGGATAGATTTTCATTATGTTCTTTTGACTTCATGTTAGTGTGTGTGAGTGTATGAGGATAATTTCATTGCTTTCATTCTCCCGCCCACTCATTTGAGCCGGGACTTGCAATTTTATCGCTTTCTCAATTATGTAGAGTGTGTGCGTGTGAGCATCTATTTCTGCCTACTTGTTAAGAGTTAATGACATTATGCTTTCATTTCCTGCCCACTCATTTGAGTGGGACTTGTCTTTTAATTTTCCTCCTACTCATTTGAGCAGGATTTGTAATTTTCATTTTTTGTAACTTAGTTTCTTTTTATCTATGCATTTATTTTCGCCTACTCGTTAAGAGTTAAATGGCGCATTGTTTTAATTTATTGCCTACTCGTTTGAGTAGGACTCGTCATTTACCGCCTACTCGTTTGAGTAGGACTTGTCTTTTTCATTATTTATTGTTTTGAAGTGTGCGTGAGTTTAATTATAATTAGCATTGCAATTTTTCTAAATGTTGTTTTGTTTATGTCTACTTCTTATAACTGTTTAGTGTTAAATTTCGTACTCACGCCTCGTTAAAACCATAAAGCCGTCCCCATACTGATTAGTGGCTAATCGTTATTAGCTCTCGGCATCGAAGAGCATTGGGATATATAAAATGATTCAAAATAATTAAGGTTCTTTATTTTTTATTTTAATTTAAGGACTTAAGGTTTGCCCTGGGTTAACGACGCATAGGACCACATAATCGATGTGTGTGCTATATTTCCGTTATCCATACGCAACGCCGAGAGGCTGCACGTATGGACCGATCCCCCTTGGGTAAATAGAATTGCGTACATACCCTCGAAAGAGGAAGAGCGTAGTTCTACTTAATTGGGTTCCCCATCCAATAGCGGGGTTTTTAGCATAAAGCGGACATTAAGAGGAATCCTTCGTCGGTCTAACGATCGGCTGAATAGTCTTAATGTTCAGGTGAGCAATATTCCTAGAGATAAGTGCGCTCATATTTATGGAACCTCCACGGCCAAGTGCCTTTTATTAATTTAGTAACTAAGTTCAATAATTGTTAAGAATTATTTTTGTCTTAATCCGATTTGATGCCGAGCGTTAACCCGTCATCGAATAATCAAAGAAATTTTCTGCCTTCTTTTTATATTCGTTTTTTAGTTAAACAAAAATCCACCTTACTTTCAGTAAAAAAATAGTCCTCCTAGAGGAGTAAGAATAATCAATACGACCCCGAGAACAATACGACCTCGGTATTCTCCCGAATATCGAGTACTACATGTGATAGGTTCACTTGCCTCCTTTTGTTAGAAACTTCGATTTTCTAGCAGTCCGCGACGGTCGACTCATCGAATCAACCACAAAAAGATTCTGATCGCGGGCCTATCAAGTTTTTGGAACCGTTGCAGGGGAATCTGGTTGTTATTTCGAATTCCGGAGTCTATTACTTTTACTCATTTCTAAAAAACTAAAAAAATATCTAAAAAATCTAAAAAAAGAGTTTATTTAGTTTTTATTTTAGGATGTATGACCCGTGGACAACCCTCAGAGTCTGAAAATCTTGATTTCGACCCTAAGATCGAACGCTCACTTGTGCGTATTCGATCTCCACGCCGAACTCTTCTTTTAGACCCCGAAGAATCTATCGGAGAACCCTCTATAGTTGATATGGCCGACCACATTCCAAACGTGGCCGCGGAGCATACAATGTCTTATTACGCCCGACAAAATTTGGACGATACTGGGTTGATTGTTATTCGCCTTACTGTGGCGAATAACAATTTTGAAATAAAGTCAAGTGTAATCCAAATAATCCAAAACTCTGTGCAGTTCGATGGACTGCCGGATGAGGACCCTAATGTCCACTTGTCCAATTTCTTGGAAATTTGCGACACGTTCAAAATCAATGGCGTCACTTATGACGCCATTAGTTTGCCCTTATTTCCCTTCTCCCTCAAATCCAAAGCCAAGGCGTGGTTGAATTCCCTTCCGCGAGGATGTATCACCACTTGGGTTGAGTTGACGGAAGGGTTCCTAACAAAGTACTTTTCGCCCGCAAAAACTACAAAGTTGCGGGCGGACATTTCTTCGTTTGTGCAAAACGAATCTGAGTATCTATATGAGACTTAGGAGCGGTTTAAGGAATTCCTCCGCCGGTGCCCGCACCACGCATTGCCAACGTGGTTGCAGGTACAGATTTTTTATAATGGCCTTAACGTCTAGACGCGTCAAATGATTGACGCGGCAGCCGGGGGCACCCTTAACAATAAGACCCCTGAGGCCGCCCAGACCTTATTCGAAGAGATGGATATGAACACTTATCAATGGAACGTCCCGCGGGGATGCCCAATGTAGGCGGCTGACCTTTTTGAAGTGGATGCCACTGCTCTGTTAACCTTTCAAGTCGAAAGGTTAACAAAGCAGGTGGCGTAGATGACTGCTACCTCCTCCACTTTGCCTTGTTTTATTCCCCCTCTAACGTCTGTGTAGTCGATGAGTTCGTGGACTACATGGGAAATCCGGTTTTTCCCTCCTTCCCCCAAAATAACCCTTATAGTAATACCTATAATCCGGGTTGGAGGAACCACCCGAATTTTTCATGGAGCAACCCGAACAATGCGCAGCGCCCTCCTCCTCCTTCTTTTGTGCCCGCGTTTCCTCCTCCCCCCATCGCGTCCAACGAGTACAATATCTGGAACATCACCGGATAGCTAAAAAATTTAGAACTAAAGGATGGATAGTTGGCGCAACTCATGTCGGAATGCGCCCAGGGGGCACTGCTAGGGAATACAGAGACCAACCCGCGGGATAACCTCAACACTATAACCCTCCGTAGCAGTAAGGAGGTGGTCGATCCAAAACGGACTGACCCTCAGGTACATATCTCTCCTCCGACCCCTCTTCCCTCTTCTTCGTCTACGCCGCCCTTACCGATTTTAAACGAAAAAATTACTTTAAACAAGGCCTTGTCGTATCCTCTTATGTTAGAAAACGAGCGTAAGGACGCGCAATATGAAAAATTTATTTTATTACTAAAATAAATTCACAATAATGTTCTTTTTTGCGAGGGTATCTCGCAAATGCCCAAGTATGTGAAATTTTTAAAAGAACTACTTTCTAATAAACGCAAACTCGAGGATATTTCACATATATCTCTCAATGCTGTCTGCTCGGCGGCTCATACTAATAAGTTGTCCACAAAACAAAACAACCTGGGATGGTTTTCCATCCCGTGCCTTTGTGGAAATATATTAGTAAAATACGCCTTAGCTGATTGAGGGGCTAGCATTAATCTAATGTCATTCTCGCTCTTTCAACGTTTAGGTTTGGGTACTCCTAGTCCAACGAATATGCACATCCAATTTGCGGATCGCTCGGTTAAGTTCCCTATCGGGGTAGTGGAGGACGTCCTTGTCCGAGTAGACAAGTTTACCATTCCGATAGACTTCGTCATCTTAGATATAGAAGAGGATGCTGAGGTACCAATTATACTCGGTCGCCCTTTTCTCGCCACCTCCCGCGCACCAATAGATGTTAGTAATAGTCGTCTTCTCCTCCGGATAGGAGATGATCAAGTTACTTTCTCTATTAATCCCTCAATGGGAAATTTGTCATCGAGCGATTATTTCTGCTACTCTTTCGATACATTTTTCGGAGATCGTTCTTCTCCCATTTTCGAGCCCGTATTTTTAAACGACGATGTTTTTGCACTCAAAAAATTTTATTGCGATGAGGAAACCTCTATAGACTTGCCTTTCGAACCAATTGGTAAGAACGAAATAGGATTTAAAACCTCCCTAGAAGAACCACCCACCCTAGATCTGAAACCCTTACCCGAATCACTCAAATATGCCTTTTGAAAAAAGGGGATACTGAGGACTAGTTTTTAGTCATCGTTTTTGGGTTAGTTTTAGTTTAAATTTTCCTAGGTTTAAGTATTATTTTAATATAGTTTATGAAGGCTATGTTTTAATATTGTATTATTAATAATATGTTTTAATATTTTATGTTTGTTAGTTATGTTGCATTTTGTGTTATGTTTATTGGTTTGTTTTGTTCTTATTATTTTTGTCTTTATGTTTTTGTTGTTTATTGTTTTGTGTTTTACCATTTTTTTGATATCAATGTTTTAATTAATTAACATAAATAACGCTTTTATTTTCACGTAGGTTCAAGGCCCACCATGCAGTCCATCCTCCATTCCATTCAAGAAAACCCGAGCTCCACTATGGTGCAGCCCGAGCCCTTTTTCAAGTGCAGCCAGCCCGCAACAAGAAGAGAACCCGAGCCTACAATGCTTCCCATGCAACCCGCCACCTTTGCATGTCTTTTCCTCCATACCCGATCCCACATGGAGCAGCCCCTACAGCCCTACCCGAGCCCTCTTCAAGCCAACAACCTCAAACTCGAGCCCACCAACAATCCCACTAAGCAGCCTCTCTCTCTTCCCTCATCATTTATTGAATGCATGAACATCTCCTATGCATAGGGTCGACCACCTTCCTCCGCTCCCTCCTTCATTTATTCCAAATGCATCTTCTCTTTTTCCTCTCTCTTGCTCTTTAAAGCTCATTCACCCCCCTTATATTTTATATTTTCTATTTTCATTTCCATATACTACATGCATTGAACCTCCTCTTTTAAATCCCTTCATTTAATGCCATGCATGCATCCTCCCCCTATACATGGCTGGCCACCCCTTATCTCCATTTAATCTAAAAGCTTCTCCATCTCCTATAAAAGGAACCCCTCCCCCCTTGTGATGGACACTTTTTTTTGTAAGCAATTTTATGTTAAGAAGTTTAGTGAAGCTTTGGAGTTGAGTTGAAGAGAGCAAGAGAGCTAGCGAGTTGTTATTTTCTTTTCATTATTGTTGTAGTCTTTTCATTATTGTAATCTTTTTTATCTTAATATAATATTGCCTTTTTTTAAATATTGTGTTCTCTTTTATTTTTGCAAGTAATGAAAATGAATTTCTTTCATCTTACTTTGTTTTAAATTTCCATTATGAGTAGCTAATTTTCTTTTAGCATTTGATCATGAGGAGCCATGAAGTGAGATGAGTGTTATTTTTATTTCCTAGTTTTAATTTTTTCTAAATTATTATCGGTCCTTCTTTGGCTTTTCTCGCGCCGACTTCGTATTTTCGGTATACGGTAGTAGGCCTTTGATCTCATTTAATAGAAGTCGAGAGACTCGTTGATTTGAAAGATCACTCAAAGAAAGAAGGAGTTGCACACTACCCTAGAGATAGGATGACGTAAATCCTCCGGATTGGAGTCAAATCCAATAGTGCGGATCACCTCGATAATGCAACTTTAGCCTTCTTTGATTTGTAAAGAGATTTTGATCAAAGCGTCTATTAGTTAGGAGACCTAATGCTCTAGCGAGATTTTGTCTTATTTTTGGAACCGTCACGGCCGAGTTTAATTTGCAAATTTAAATCTATATTCCTTTTATCCCTCTCGTCTCATTTCATGGTGAATAATTGATCGAATGCTAGTTGTTTTTATCATAAGTTTTCAATTAAAAAGAAATTATCTTTAGTTTTAATTTAAAAATTCTCAAAACCCACTTTCTTTCGGTAGGATAATAGTTCAAGCGTGAGTAGCAGTACTTGACAACCCCGTGTTTAAATACGACCTTGATACTACAATTCGACAGGTACACTTGCATGTTCGGGTGTTAGCCCATCAAGTTTTTGGCGTCGTTGTCGGGGAACTTCTTCGTCAATATTTTGAAAACTCTCTCGCTATTACTTCTGCAAAAATCCAAAAAAAAAATTCTCATATTCAAGTTTTTATTTCCTTTCGCTCGCTTTCGTTTTTTTTAGTGCATGACCCGCACGAATCTGTCGCTACTTGTTGATTTGGACCCAAAAATCGAACGCTCCTTTCAGAGATAACTATGATTTGGGGCTTCCACTTCTCAAACAGCGGTTGAGGATTCCTACGGGGATTGCAATTTCAATTTTGAAATGGGAGAACCTAACCCAGAAATGGCTCAGCAAAGGACCATGTCTGATTATGCTCGACCCAATCTGGAGGGGAGTGAAACAAGTATTGTTCGACCTGCAATTGCGAACAATAACTTCGAGCTTAAGCCTAGCAACATACAAATGGTGCAGCAATATGTACAGTTCGACGGATTACAAGATGAAGATCCAAACTTACATATTGCCAATTTTCTTGAAATCTGTGACACCTTCAAAATTAATGGTGTTTCAGACGATGCGATTAGGCTAAGACTCTTCCCATTCTCCTTAAGGACCAAAGCCAAACAGTGGTTGAGTTCTCTTCCAAGGGGATCAATAACTACTTGGAACATTTTAACTGAAAAATTTATGGCAAGATATTACCCCCCCCCCCCCCCCCCCCCCGCCAAAACTGCTAAGCTAAGAAATGATATAACTTCATACTCTCAAATTGCTTCCGAGACCCTCTATGACACATGGGAGAGGTTCAAGGAACTTTTGAGACGCTTCCCCCATCATGCTCTGCCTGTATGGTTACATGTCCAGACATTTTACAATGGGCTAAATAAAGAAACTAAGCAAATGATAGATGCCGCTTCCGCTGGTTCTTTGGACCGCAAAACTCCGGAAGCCGCTATTGAGCTTATTGAGGACATGACAATGAACACCTATCAGTGGAATTCGTCTAGGACTCACCCATCTAAACTTGCAGGTATCTATAAAGTGGATTCGGTGTCGCAACTTGCACTATAAGTGGAGATGCTGAACAAGAATATTTTGGAGATGACTGCTGCCTCCGCCACTAAGGTATTTGAAAATATGAATGCTGTTGTTGCTGCCGAGCAGGTAAATTATCTGGGGAACATACCCAGGCCTGCTCAAAATAATTCTGCCAATAATTTTTCTACTTTTTCTAATTTTTCTGCACCTCATGGTTTAAATTCTTCTTCAAACTCATATCACCCTGGATGGCGTAACCATCCAAATTTTTATTAGAGTAATCCCTCGAATACCACATGTCCACCACACGATTCCACCACCACCACAACATCAAAACCAAAATTTTCAAAAACCTTCCCCTTTGGAGGAGATCCTTTCTAAATATATAAGCTCGAACGAAGCTAATATTAGAAGTCTAACTGGCTCCGTGAAAAGCTTAGAAAACAAGGTCGAGCAATTATCCAAGGCTTTTTCCGAGAGACCACCTTGAACTCTTCCCTCGAACACTGAACCTAACCCAAGGGAGCACGCAAATACGATTTCCCTTCGGAGCGGTAAGGTTATTAACAAGCCCACCACAAGGGACGATCCAAAGGTGATTGTCCCTCCTACTGCGGAAACAATTATCCTCACGGAAAATGATAAATGAACTTTTGGAAACGAAAATTCTACTTTTGATAAAGAAAAAGATATTTCTATTTTTGAAAATGAACAAGAAACATCTATTTTGGAAAAAGAGAAAGATGGTTTTAAAAATAATGATCTAAATATTTTAAAAGAATTTCAGCCACCTCCCTACCCCGCTAACCTTAGGAAAGATAAGCTAGATAATCAATATCAAAGCTTTCTTGAAATATTTAAAAAAATTCATATTAATTTGTCGTTTCCTGAAGCGATTAGCCAAATGCCTAAGTACGCCAAATATCTTAAAGATTTATTAATGAACAAAAAGAAATTGGAAAATCTTTCTCACGTGACGTTAAATGAAGAGTGCTCGGCGGTCATTAAAAACTCAAATCTTCCAAAAAAAATAAATGATTCGGGTAGTTTTTCAATTACTTGTGTTTTTGGCGACCTTTTTGTAAAACATGCGTTAGCAGGATCTTGGAGAAAGCATCATTTTGATGCCTTTTTCTTTATTCAAGAAGCTAGGTTTGGGAACTCTCAGCCCTACAAGAATGAGTATACAGTTTGCCGATCGTTCAATTAAGTATCTGTTAGGTATCGTTGAGGATGTGCTAGTGAAGGTCGACAAATTCATCTTCCCGGTGGATTTTGTCATTCTTGATATTGAAGAAGACGTCGAGGTTCCCCTTATCCTTGGTCGTCCCTTCCTAGCCACCTCTCGTGCGGTCATCGATGTAAGTAACAGGAAACTTTTACTTCTCATAGGAGATGACGAGGTAACATTTTCAATAAATCAATCTATGAAAAATTCTTTAAAAAATGACTACTCATGTTTCTTCCTCGATGTTTTAAATGAAGACTCCTCTCTTTCTCTTTCAAATGTTTCTTCCAATGATTTTTCTTCTTTTTATTCTGATTTTTCTACAAATGTTTTTGAAGACACGGTTATGTCCGCACAAGCCAACTTTGCAAATGAACAAGTGTTTAGACAAAAAAATTACGAAAATATTGTTTTTGAAAATGAAAAAGTTTTAAGAACTCTTACGATGAACCACCCAACTTAGAACTAAAACCCCTTCCCAAACATCTCAAATATGCCTTCCTTGAACAAAATTTTAAATTGCACGTTATAATCTCGGCTTTGCTTTCTCAATCCGAAAACGATCAATTGATCGAACTACTACAAAAACATCGTCGAGCTATAGCGTGGCAAATTTCATATATTCCTGGCATAAGCCCCTCCTTTTTCACCCACAAAATAGTTTTTGAAAATAATTCTAAGGGTGTAGTCAAACCTCAATGTCGTCTTAATCCTAATATGAAAGAGGTTGTCAAAGGCGAGGTTCTTAAGTTATTAGATGCGGGGATAATCTATCCTATTTTCGATAGTAAATGGGTAAGTTCGGTTCAGGTTGTTCCTAAGAAGGGTGGGATCACGGTAGTAACAAACGAAAATAATTATTTAATTCCAACTAGGACGGTAACGGGATGGAGGATGTGCATCGATTACCATAAATTAAATGATGTCACTCCTAAAGATCACTTCCTCTTTCCCTTTATCGATAAAATTTTAGAATGCTTATCCGGGCATAGTTTTTATTGTTTTCTCGACGGTCTTTCGGGATACTTTCAAATCCCTATCGCACCCGAGGACCAAGAGAAGACAACATTCACTTGCCCTTTTGGAACCTTTGCCTACCGTAGGATGCCTTTCGGGCTATGCAACGCACCAGCTACCTTTCAGCGATGCATGCTGGCCATTTTCGATAAATATGTAGAAAACATTATGGAAGTGTTTATGGACAACTTCTCGGTTTTTGGCGACTCATTTGAGTTATGTTTAAAGAATTTAGGAAAAGTGTTAAAACACTGTGGAGAAACAAATCTAGTTTTAAATTAGGAGTAGTGCCACTTTATGGTACGTGAAGGCTTAGTCCTTGGCCACAAAATTTCCGCTAGGGGAATTGAAGTGGACAAGGAAAAAATCGAAGTAATTGAAAAGTTACCGTCGCCTACGAATATCAAAGCGATAAGAAGTTTTTTATGTCATGCGGGTTTTTATTTATGATTTATTATGGACTTTTCAAAAATTACTAAGCCTCTCACCCACCTTCTCGAGAAAGACGCTCCTTTTATGTTTGAAGATTCTTTTTAGCGGCATTCGACTTAATTAAATCCAAACTTATAAATTCTCCGATTATGATCACCCCAGTTTGGGATTTACCTTTTGAAATTATGTGCGACGCAAGTAGTTTTGCTTGTCGGTGCGGTACTAGGACAACGTATAGCTAAGAATTTCCACCCAATCTATTACACTCGCAAAACGCTTAATTCAGCACAAGAAAATTACACTACAACTGAAAAGGAACTCTTAGCTATCATTTTTGCTTTTGATAAATTCCGACCATACATCACTCTTTCTAAGGTTATCGTTTTTACAGATCATTCCGCTTTGAAGTACCTCCTTTCTAAACCGGATGCCAAGCCGCGCCTTATTCGTTGGATCCTATTACTTCAAGAATTCGACTTGGAGATCCGTGATAAGAAAGGAGCGGAAAATTTAGCGGCTCATCATCTTTCACGCCTAGAAAATCCTGAAATTGATATTTTTGATGACAATTTGCCTATTGATTCTTTTCCGGATGAGAAAATTCTAAACGTTTCTTCTTCTACCCCCTGGTTTGTCGATTTGGCCAATTATCTGGTGGCCCGCATCCTCCCAAAAGAATACTCCTCTCAGCAAAAGAAGAAATTCTTTTCTCAGTTGAAGTATTAGTTTTGGGAGGATACATTTCTATTTCGCATTTGTGCGGATCAGGTGGTAAGAAGATGTGTCTCCCGGGAAGAAGGTCAATAAATTTTAAAACATGTTCATGAAGGTCTGACAGGCGGGCACTTTCAAGCAAACCGCACCGCACACAAAATACTTAGTGCTGGCTTCTATTGGCCAAGCATATTTAAAGATGCAAAAATCTTTGTGGGCAGGTGCGATCGGTGCCAGCGGACGGGAAACATCTCTAATAAAAATGAAATGAAACAAAATTATTTTCTCGAATGCGAAGTTTTTGATTTGTGGGGCATAGACTTTGTCGTCCCATTTCCCTCAAGTTTAGGAAATAAATACATTTTAGTCGCCGTAGATTACGTCTCTAGGTGGGCGGAGGCCCAAGCTTTACCAAGTAATGACGCTTGCATAGTGATAAATTTCTTAAAAAAATTATTTTCTCATTTTGGTTTTCCTCGAGCGATCGTTAGTGATAGGGGAGCCATTTTTGTAATTCCCAACTAGCAAAGGTTTTAACTAAATATGGCATTATGCATAAATTATCCACCGCTTATCACCCTCAAACTAACGGTCAGGTCGAGGTAGTCAATCGAGAACTAAAAAGAATTTTGGAAAAAACTGTTTCTACTTCTCGTAAAGATTAGTCCCTAAAATTAGACGATGTTCTTTGGGCCTATCAGACAGCGTACAAGACCGCCATACGGAAAATCGTGTCATCTTCCGGTAGAAGTAGAACACCGAGCATATTGGGCGATAAAATTTTTTAATTTCGATCCACACTCAGTCGTCGAGCATAGGAAAAATCAATTGAATGAACTCGATGAATGGAGAGCGTACGCTTACGAAAATAATAAAATTTATAAAGAACGCACGAAACTTTATCACGATAAGAACCTGCGCTATCCTAAAATGTTTAAACCAGGCGATCAGGTTCTTCTTTTTAATTCGTGTTTACGTCTCTTCCCTGGAAAATTGAAATCTCATTGGTCTGGACCTTTTACGATCAAACAGATTTTTCCTTATGGTACTGTGCTACTCTCGCACCCGGATAAGGGTTATTTTAAAGTAAATGGCCATCGCTTAAAGTTATATTTTTCAAATGATTATGTATCTTCTGCTGCGGAATAACATTTATTTATCCCGTAATGTTTTCTTTCTTGGAAATTTTCTTTTATGATGGACATTTTGTTTTATTCTAAGACTTTTATTATTCAAACATTATATTGTTGTAATAATGAACAATCTTGGGTGCCTGCACATGGAATCTATTTTTCTGCTTTTATTTTGCTCTTCCTTCTGGTGGCAAACCAAGCAAGTTCGTGATCGCCGCTCCAACGTTGCTGATTTCAAGATGGATCAAGTCAAACTGCTGATGATTAAGTGCGTTAAAAAGCAAGCATGGGGGAGCGACATCCACCTTCATCTCACAAACCCGGGGAAGTCCTGTTCTTTTATTTCATTTACTTTCTGCATTTTTCTTCTCTCCTTCTCAGTCCCCTTCTCTCTTTCGTTTTTTTGTTTTGTTGCTTTCATTGAGGACAATGAAAAATCCAACATGGGGGAGGGTTTAGTTGTTTTTCTTTCTTTGTTTCTTTCAAAAAAAAAAATTTAAATAAAATCACAAAAAATTAGTATCGTTATATTAAGCCTTTTAGGAGTATTTTCTTTAATTTAACTATATCAAAAAATCTAAAAAAGTAGAAAATACAAAACCCAAAAAAAATATAAAGTCAAAATAAAAAAAAATTGCTAAAATATATTTGAAAAACAAAATAAAAAATTATTTTCGATCATTATTTTTGTGTTTCTTCTAGTGATGTGTAGGCCCGTGCGGTTTTGTAGTTCTAGATAGATTTTTTTTGAAACGGTTTTCTAAATTTATCATTTTAACATAGCTTAGTTTTACTAGTTTCTAGTTCTTAAATATAGGCATCTATTTTCTCATTTTAAGTTAGCAATTTGTAGTTATGTCTTTTTATTCAGTTAGTTACGTACGAATGGTTGCTAGGTAATATTAACTCTTTTTCATTTGTGGGGTAGTCTTTCTTGGTGTCTAGAACTTGTCCCTAGCAACTCTCGAAACATTTGCGCCGCTTTTACGTACTTTAGAAATGATTTAGGCCACCCTTTGACCCGTTTGAGCTTTTCTTACCCACCAAAAAAATTTACCATTGCAAAACAATTTTGGGCATTTTCCATGTTTTCTTTTTGATTTAGCTCCTCCTTTATTTCATTATTTTCACCAAAGCCAAAATGCCTTTCCTATTTTTCACACAAAAACTTTGAGCTTAAAAATTATTTTTGTGAAGGGGTATTATCTTTGAAATGAAAAGGAAATTTTAAAGCCTATTTTTGGAGCTCTCTTTTATGAAAAAAAATTGTTATTATCAAAATGTTATCAAATCAAAAAAAAAGAAGAAAAAAAAATGAAAAAAAGTAGTTTGTTTTGGCCAATATATTCAAAAGAAAAAAAATTCATGGCCTTATGTTTACTTTAAGTATTTCCTATTTCTATGTTTATTTTAAGCTCACCTTGGTTTAGTGTTTAAGCCCTCATGTTTATCTTTGCTTTCATTTCCTAATCATTTACCTAAACCAAGTTTTAACGCCTATTAGAAGTCCTATTAATCTTTAGAACGTAAATTTGCATAGTGGAGAAAGTGTGAACGGACAAGCCTATGGTTACCATCATTGATGGATTTCTTTGTAGGTTATCTTGAGGTGTTTTAGGGTTAATCATTATTCTAGCAACCTAGTAGTTCATTAATGTGCCGTTTATTTAGAATCTTTACTCTTGTCTTTCTTATTTTCATTAATTATGGATGCCTTGTTTTAGGGATTTTGAAATATGTAATTCTTCTTTATGTTCTAATGATATTTTTAGGTCTCCACTTTCAAATTATCTATTGTGCACTTCTCACCCCACTAGTTGTTAACATGAACCTTAAGATAGTTTAATTTTTCATGTTTTGTTTTTCTTATCTATGCAACTTAAATCTACTTTATTTTCTTTTATTTCTCTCCCCTAGTTTTTATTTTTATTAGCTTGAGGGCAAGCAAAATACTCTAGCATGGGGGATTTTGATGACTAGTTTTTAGTCATCATTTTTGGGTTAGTTTTAGTTTAAATTTTCCTAGGTTTAAGTATTATTTTAAAATATTTTATGAAGGCTATGTTTTAATATTGTATTTTTAATAATATGTTTTAATATTTTATGTTTGTTCGTTATGTTGCATTTTGTGTTATATTTATTGGTTTGTTTTGTTCTTATTATTTTAGTCTTTATGTTTTTGTTGTTTATTATTTTGTGTTTTACCATTTTTTTTGATATAAATGTTTTAATTAACATAACTAATGCTTTTATTTTCATGTAGGTTCAAGGCCCACCATGCAGTCCATCCTCCATTCCATGCAAGCAAACTCGAGCTGCACTATGGTGCAGCCTGACCCCTTTTTCAAGTGAAGCCAGCCCGCAACATGAAGAGAACCTGAGCCTACAATGCTGCCCATGCAACCCGCCACCTTTGAATGGCTTTTCCTCCATACCTGAGCCCATATGGAGCAGCCCCTACAGCCCTACCCGAGCCATCTTCAAGCCCACAACCTCAAACCCGAGCCCTCTTCAAGCCCACAACCTCAAAGACGAGCCCACAAACAAGCCCACCAAGCAGCCTCTCTCTCTTCCCTCATAATTTATTGAATGCATGAACATCTCCCATGTATAGGGCCGGCCACCTTCCTCCCCTCCCTCTTTATTTATTCCAAATGCATCTTCTCTTTTTCCTCTCTCTTCCTCTTTAAAGCTCATTCATCCCCCACCCCCCTTATATTGTATATTTTCTATTTTCATTTTCATAAACTACATGCATTGAACCTCCTCTTTTCAATCCCTTCATTTAAATACATGCATGCATCCTCCCCCCTATACATGGCCGACCACTCCTTATCTCCCTTTAATCTAGATGCTTCTCCATCTCCTATAAAAGGAACCCCTCCCCCCCTTGTGATGGACACTTTTGTTTGTAAGCAATTTTATGTTAAGAAATTTGGTGAAGCTTTGCAGTTGAGTTGTAGAGAGCAAGAAAGCTAGCGAGTTATTATTTTCTTTTCATTATTGTTGTAGTCTTTTCATTATTTTAATCTTTTTTATCTTAATATAATATTGCCTTTTTTAAAATATTATGTTCTCTTTTATTTTTGCAAGTAATGAAAATGAATTTCTTTCATCTTACTTTGTTTTCAATTTTCATTATGAGTAGCTAATTTTCTTTTAGCATTTGATCGTGAAGAGCCATGAAGTGAGATGAGAGTTATTTTTATTTCCTAGTTTTAATTTTGTCTAAATAATTATCGGTCCTTCTTTGACTTTTCTCGCGCCGACTCCGTATTTCCGTTATACGGTAGTAGGCCTTTGATCTCATTTCATAGAAGTCGAGAGACTCGTTGATTTGAAAGATCACTCAAAGAAGGAAGGAGTTGCACGCAACCCTAGAGATAGGATGACGTAAATCCTCATGATTGGAGTCAAATCCAATAGTGCGGATCACCTCGATAATGCAACTTTAGACTTCTTTGATTTGTAAAGAGATTTCGATCAAAGCGTCTATAAGTTAGGAGACATAATGCTCTAGCGAGATTTTGTCTTATTTTCGGATCCGTCGCGGCCGAGTTTAATTTGCAAATTTAAATCTATATTCCTTTTATCCCTCTCGTCTCATTTCATGGTGAATCATTGATGAAATGCTAGTTTTTTTTGTCATAAGTTTTCAATTAAAAAAAATTTATCTTTAGTTTTAATTTTAAAATTCTCAAAACCCACTTTCTTTCGGTAGGATAATAGTTCAAGCGTGAGTAGCAGTATTTGACAACCCCGTGTTTAAATACGACCTTGATACAACAATTCGACAGGTACACTTGCCTGTTCGGGTTTTATCCTATCAGATACGCTTCTCGTTATTATTTCTTCGGACTTGAGTGCTTCGGAGACTTCCGATTTATTGGAAATCTTGTTCAAACATCGCCATGCAATTGCGTGGCAAATCTTTGACTTAAAGGGGATTAACCCCTAATTTTGCACCCATAAGATATTTCTTAATGATAATTGCCGCAAAACGATTCAGCCGCAGCGACATCTTAACCCAAACATGAAAGACGTCGTTAAAGCCGAGATCATTAAGTTGTTAGATGCGGGGATTATTTACCCTATTTTGGACAGTGCATGGGTTAGTCCCGTGCATGTCGTGCCCAAGAAGGACGGTCTAACCGTAGTGGCGAATGAGAACAATGAGCTAGTCCCAACTCGTACTATTACGGGTTGGCGTGTGTGCATCGATTATCGCAAACTTAATGATGCCACCCGAAAGGACCATTTCCCACTACCATTTTTGGACCAGATTTTAGAGCATCTTTCCGGTCATCCGTACTATTGTTTTCTTGATGGTTTATCGGGGTTTTTCCAAATCCCCATTTCCCCCGATGACCAAGAGAAAATAACTTTTACTTGCCCGTTCGGCACCTTCGCCTACCGAAGGATGCCATTTGGACTCTGCAATGCGCCGGCTACATCAAATGATGTATGCTAGCAATCTTTGGCGAGCTAGTAGAAGACATTATGGAAGTCTTTATAGATGACTTTTCTGTTTTCGGACTGTCTTTTTCCCATTGCCTTCAAAATTTAGATCGTGTCCTCCAACGGTGCGAGGACACAAGCCTTGCTCTAAATTGGGAAAAATGCAACTTTATGGTCCGAGGAGGTTTGGTCCTTGGCCATAAGATTTCGATTAAGGGGATGGAGGTAGATAAGGCCAAGGTAAAAATCATAGAAAAACTTCCGCAACCAACAAACGTAAAATCTATTAGGAGTTTCTTTGGCAATGCGGGCTTTTACCGACGCTTCATTCAAGACTTTTCAAAAATAATAAAGCCGCGAACTCACCTCTTGGAAAAGGAATCACGCTTCATATTTAGTAACGAATGCGAGTCTGCCTTTAAATTAATAAATCAAAAACTTATCACCTCACCAATTTTAGTGGCCCCTAATTGGTCCCTACCGTTCGAAATCATGTGTGACGCTAGTGATATTGCATTAGGTGCCGTTCTTGGCCAACGCGTAGAAAAACAATTTCATCCAATTTATTACGCTAGCAAGACGCTCACTTCCGCACAAGTGAATTACACGACGACGGAAAAGGAACTTTTAGCCATCATTTTCGCTTTCGATAAGTTTCGCTTGTATCTAACGTTATCTAAAGTTATCATTTTAACCGATCACTCCACCCTTAAATATTTATTAGCTAAAAATGATGCGAAGCCTCGCCTTCTTCGTTGGATTATCCTCCTACAAGAGTTTGATTTGTAGATCCAAGATAACAAGGGCGAGGAAAATCTAGCGGCGGACCACCTCTCCCGCTTAGAAAATCCGGGTGCGGAAGCACTCGTCGAATCTGAAATAAATGACAGATTCCCCGAGAAACGCCTCCTAGCTATTCATTTATCTTCGTCATCTTCGCCTTGGTTCGCAGATTTTGTGAACTACTTAGTCGCGCGGGTACTTCCAAAAGAGTTTTCAAGTTATTAAAAGAAGAAATTCTTTTTTGACTTGAAAAATTTCTTTTGGGAAGACTCATTTCTTTTTCGTATCTGCGCGGACCAAGTGGGCCGAAGATGCGTTGCGGGTGTTGAGTGCACGCAAATACTTAGGCACTTCCACGAGGGTCCTACTGGTGGGTATTATCAAGTTAACCGGACCGCTAGGAAGGCGCTGGAGGCGGGCTACTTTTGGCCCACTCTCTTTGAAGACGCTCACAATTTTGTGCGCACATGCGATAGCTGTCAGCGGTCAAGTAACATCTCTCGCTGAGACGAGATGCCCCAAAAAATGTTTTTACAATGTGAAGTCTTCGATTTATGGGGTATGATTTTGTTGGCCCCCTACATCCGTCTTTCAAAAATTTGTATATTTTAGTGGCATTCGACTACGTATCAAGGTGGGCAGAAGCGCAAGCTCTCCGTACCAACGATGCGTGAGTCGTCGTTACATTTCTTAAAAAACTATTTTCTCGCTTCAGCACGCCTCAGGCAATTGTTTGTGATATGGAAACGCATTTCCGTAACGCTCTTATGGCTAAGACGTTAGCTAAATATGGAGTCACACACAAACTTGTCACCCCCTACCACCCGCAAATAAGTGGTCAAGATGAGGTAGTAAATCGAGAGATTAAATGCATATTAGAAAAAAACTGTTTCAATAAATAGGAAAGATTGGTCTGTTTAACTTGATGACGCATTATGGGCGTATCGTAAAACATACAAAAATTCCACCGGTTGTACTCCGTTTCGATTAGTCTATGGCAAAGCGTGTTATTTACTCGTAGAACTAGAACATCGCGCACTTTGGGCTTTAAAATTTTTAAACCTAGACGTTAACTTAGTCGCTCAAAATAGAAAACTAAAACTAAACGACCTCGATGAATGGCGTGCGAACGATTATGAGAGCAATAAGTTCGATAAGGAGCGTTCTAAGTTATATCACGATCGAAAAATCAAGTCCCCAAAATTTTTTTCTCCGACCGATCTTGTCCTTCTTTATAATTCTCGTCTTAAACTTTTTCCTAGCAAACTCAAATCTCGTTGGTCCGGTCCCTTCTTAGTTGAAGAAGTTTTTCCATATTGGACCGTACTCGTCTCCCAAATGGAAAAAGGCTCATTTAAAGTAAACGGTCATAGGTTAAAGACTTACATAGCGGGCGACCCAGTGATTGAGTATAACGAAACCATATCCTTCCTTAATTTATAAACCCGCCAATATAGTCAAGCTACGTGACTATAAACAAAGCGCACCTGGGTGGCACCCCACGCTTATCTTTTTCTCTCTTTATTTATTACATTTGCTACATTTTCTAATAAATGCGGGGTTTCTAAACAGGCTTCCCCGAACACGCATCAGGGACGTTTCTACACTCCCTCTTTCCTTTTGTACATATTGCATTTAATTTTTTTGATTCCGCATACTTATCTTACAATATTGGAGACAATGTTGGAACTAAGTATGGGGGAGTTTTCGTGTTTTTCCTATTTCCTTTTCTGCACTTCTTTTATTTGCATTTCTATTTTCCAAAACAAAACGAACAAAAAAATTTTTAAAAATAAAAATTTCCAAAAATATTTATTTTTTCTTTGTAAATATTTTTTCTTTTTTTGTAAATAAATTCATGTAAAATTTTTTTGTAAATACTCTTCTCTTTTCCCCTTTCTTTTCTCTCTCATCCTTGTAAATAACTTCTCTTTTTCTCCAAATTTTTGTAAATAGAAGAAAATTTTCTTAAAAATTCAAAAAATTACAAAACTTAAAAATCAAAAAAATTTGATTTTCACATTTTCCTTTCTTTAGTATGCATATATTAAAGAAATAAATACAAAAATACAAAAAAAGATAATAACTTTAAAAATTCAAAAATATAAAAATATATTTTTTATAAAACAAATAAATCAAATATATCATTCTTAATTTTCTTGTTATCCAAAAAATTTGTTTTGAGTTTATTTATAAGAGAATTTGATCAATTCTTTGTTCACTATTCGTTTGTTAATGATAGATAGAAAAATTTAAATAGTCGGGGTTAAGTTTTTAAGAATTCAATATGCTTTGTTAAAAATAGTGAACTCGTTTTAGGCACTACTTCTAATTTTTCATTGATAGGAGCACGTGTATTATGTTAGAAAATAACGACTAGAGAATTCAATTATGCCTACTTTTAGCTTTCTGAAAAATTGGAACGTACAATTTATAAAGGTTGCTCTCAAAATTTTTTTAATTAAAAATCTAGTTTTCTTTTCTCCCCTTATTTATAATGACCTACTTGGTATGATAAAGAAAAAAAATTTACCCCTAAAAAGATCCTATGTCAATGGGAATAAGATTTCATTCCGTAAACATAGGCACCCAATAATTAAAAGATTATATGTTACAGAGTAAGAGGATAAAATTCATTACGCATATACATATACATTGGGTTAATTTTATTATTATGAAGAAAAATAAGAACGAAAAAAAATCATATTAGGAAAATAAGATTTCATTTTCCTAATCATCAAAATCAGAAAAAAATTGAGGGTCGAGAAAAAATTACCTTGCCTCAAAATCCAAGCCACTTCATAAACCATCAACCCCTTTAGCCAATTTCATGATTCTAGAATTAATTCAAAAATCTTTTTGAGAGCATAATTTGTAAATTGCACTCAACACCGTCGACACTCAATGTCGTCGACACTCAACGCCACTAACCGCTTTCACTGTTCACCTATCAACGCCACTCAACGCCGTCGCCACTCAATGCCACTCCTGCCAGCTGTTCAGTCACACCCAGCCGACACGCCCGTGTCAGACACAAGACATGCCCGTGACTAACACCAGACACGCCTGTGACTGCCACATGTCACTTCTCGAAGCTTCCAGAAGCAATCCAGTTGCCGGATTTCGCCAAGTCAAACATGCAACCTTCGAAACGCCCCCTGTCACGCTCGTGACTAGGGCGTGTCACACCCGAAAAATTTGTCTATAAATAAAACTTTTCTGTGAGGTCCAAGGGTTCACTTTTTTGAACCAATTTTTGTTTGTTTTGTGGGCTTCCCTTGTGGACACCATAGCCATATAAGGAGAACTTTCTCCCCCCTCCCTTTTATGTTTTCTTTTGCTTTAGCTTTAGCTTTGTATTAGCTTTGTAATAGTTCATTTCAATCAATAAATCATGTTAGCTTTTCTCTTCTTTCTTGTCTTTGGAATGAACTTGTGTGCCCATTTTTCTTCTTCTTTTCATTCTCATGTTTCTCTTTGTCCTTTCTCTTTATGAAAAGTGTGTGTGTGTGGTATGAGTTTAACTAGTTAATTTTCTTCATGCCCTTAATTAGTTATCATGTTAGGTTTAATTATGGCTTTTTGCCTAAAAATGAATTGTTATAATGGCAAAATTTTGTTTAAGTCTTTTTTTCAGAATGAAATGTTGTATTGAAAACTTTTTAAAGTCCTATATTTTCATTCCTATTAAATTGTAAAAGAGGTTTTAAAGTGATTTTTTTTTATTTTTTTACTTAGCTTTGTTTTAGGATTGTAAATCTTTTTTAGTTCCTTTATTTTTTATTTTAACTTTTTCATCACTTTTATGGAATCCTAAGAATGAAAATATAAACATTTTAATTTTTCAACAACTTTGATTTTAACTTTGTTTTCAAAAAAAACTTTTGCTTCTTTAAATTTTATTTCATTTTTTTATGTGTTTTTAGCTTGTTCTAAGAATAGAAATTAAGTTGTTTTAATTTTTAGGTAACTTTGTCTTTCTTTTTTTTTACTTAGTGTGTGTGCGTGTATGAGGATAGATTTTCATTATGTTCTTTTAACTTCATGTTAGTGTGTGTGAGTGTATGAGGATAGATTTTCATTATGTTCTTTTAACTTCATGTTAGTGTGTGTGAGTGTATGAGGATAATTTCATTGCTTTCACTCTCCCGCCCACTCATTTGAGCCGGGACTTGCAATTTTATCGTTTTCTCAATTATGTAGAGTGTGTGCGTGTGCGCATCTATTTCCGCCTACTTGTTAAGAGTTAATAGCGTTCTGCTTTCATTTCCCGCCCACTCATTTGAGTGGGACTTGTCTTTTAATTTTCCTCCTACTCATTTGAGCAGGATTTGTAATTTTCATTTTTTGTAACTTAGTTTTTTTTATTTATGCATTTATTTCCGCCTACTCGTTAAGAGTTAAATGGCGCATTGTTTTAATTTACCGCCTACTCGTTTGAGTAGGACTCATCATTTACCACTTACTCGTTTGAGTAGGACTTGTCTTTTTCATTATTTATGGGTTTGAAGTGTGCGTGAGTTTAATTATAATTAGCATTGCAATTTTATAAATGTTGTTTTGTTTATGTCTCCTTCTTATAACTGTTTAGTGTTAAATTTCGTACTCACGCCTCGTTAAAACCATAAAGCCGTCCCCATACTGATGAGTGGCTAATCGTTATTATCCCTCGACATCGAAGAGCATTGGGACATATAAAATGATTCAAAATAATTAAGGTTCTTTATTTTTTATTTTAATTTAAGGACTTAAGGTTTGCCCCGGGTTAACGACGCATAGGACCACATAATCGATGTGTGGGCTCTATTTCTGTTATCCATACGCAACGCCGAGAGACTGCACGTATGGACCGATCCCCCTCGGGTAAATAGAATTGCGTACATACCCTCGAAAGAGGACGAGCGTAGTTCTACTGAATTGGGTTCCCCACCCAATAGCGGTGTTGATGCACGAAAAGCGACGGGGAAGACGAGCACCACCAGCTAACCGTTCGAGCACTGGGGGAAGAAATGGGGAAAAGACTGTCGGCTAGTCGGTTACTAGCGGCTAGGAATGGCGGATAAAACCGGGCAGAGAAAGGGGAGAAAGGGCCGCTACTAGCGGCAACACCAGAGTTCGCCCGCCGCGTCCTGAATGCCTCTCCTGCGGCGGGCTTTCCTTTTATAAGAAAATAAGCGGTTACACTTAGCGAAGAAGAAAGAAAGGAGGAAGCCGGCCGGACAATAGACCGCAAAGGACTAGAATCGAGGCCGCAGCTCTTAACAAGCGAGCTCTTGGACTCGAGTCAGCGTGCTTTGGGTGTACTCCCGCCCCATATTTATAGGCTTGGGGGCCTGCCCAAACGGGCAGGGCTAAAATTACCGGCTGCCCGAGGTACAAGAGAGTCGGGCAGCGGTGACGGGAATCGAAAAGAAGAAAAACCAAGAGACAGGCCGCGCGGACTGGCGATCTTCTTCTGCCGAGCTGCAGGACTCGGCCACTGGGCGGGCTGGTCTGGACCTCTTCTGACAAGGACCTGGGACATAGGTCGCGCCCCTTGGGCTAGGATAGGCCGACCCCTAGATGACGGTTGGACTGGAGCTGGAGGCTGTCCGATGTAGAGGCCGCCCGGCTTGTCTGACGATAAGCCGGCTAGCTGATAACGGCGGCTAAAATGACCAAGCCGCCCGGACTTGAAAACCTGGAGAACTAGTCGCAGATTCCGGGTTACATAATCCCCGCACATTTTTAAGTTTTATAAAAAACTTCGAAAATGTAGAACTAAGCCGGAGACCGCGACTGCCATTAATGCTTCTGCGTCTATAAAATGCCGAGGGCCCTGCCATTTCTTCAAGATTTCTGCCAAGCCACGGGTCACTACTCGCCACTTGCGGTCAGAATCCTCCAAGCCGACAGAGACTTCTACAAGATGGACGTCATGTCCTCGATGCTAGATCGCGAAAAGAAGTCGTCTGGATCGAAAAAGAGGAGCAGAAAAGCGGACCGTTCCGACCAACCGCCTGAGAAGAAAACCGAGAAGCCGATCGCACCGGTGGCTTCTGATTCTGGAAAGAAACCGATGGAAGTCGTTGCAGAATCCTCGCAGGCCGCGACAAAAGTTGAAGCGGTTTCCAAATCTGCTCTCCCGGAAGCTGGTGCCACCAAATCCTTCGACATTACCTACTCGCCATCGGGTGAACCTCTTTTGAAGATCGCCGGTACGGAGGAGAAGAGTGTCGACTCTTCCAAGCCGCGCGAGTTGCCCACATCTGCTGACTTGATCATTATTGAAGAGGACGAGTCGAAGAAGCCACTGGAAGCCGAGCGGTCTCTGACTGAGAAGAGGAAACGGACAGAGACAATAGTCGGCCACTTGAAGCGACGTAAGAAAAAGGCCGAGACCCTTGAGGAAAGGATGGAGAAGAAGGCGAGGAAGATGCGGGTTGATAACCGCAATGTTTCTGTGAAGACCGGAGCGGCTAGTGTGCAATTTAAGCCGCGGGAAAAAGACGTATCTGAGGGTCTGTCGAATCCGTCTTCCAAGTCGGACGAGCTAGAGAGTACGCCTCCGGCTAGCGAATCCCTGAGCGATATCCTGAAGGGCATGGACAAATTTCAGCAGCTGGACAAGTTACTGGCAACTCCGCCGGCTTCTGCGGAGGTCGCCGACACCGATATCGAAGTTACAGGAGAGAAGCTTGGCGAACCGGCTCTTGCGGTTTCAGAAGGAGCTGAAAAATTAAAACTCAAAGAGAAGATAGAGGAGATGAAAAAGTTAATCGCCGGGAAGCAGGTGGCGACTACATTTCCTGCCCTGCAAGGTAAACACGAAGAAGTTAAGCGTTTTGTAAAATTCTACAAGCCGCGGTCACGGAAGAAGGGAGCGGATACAATTTTCAATCCGCCGGCGAGCTTCTTCCTGACCACGGCTGAGCTGAAAAGCAAAGCTAAGGAGACCGCGCGGCTATGGAAAGAAAAGCTAAAGCGAATAGATTCAGAAAGGTTTAGGCGACCAGCAGCTAGACTTGATACTGCGGCTTTCGAAGGAGAGATAACCACGAGCTGCGGTCTCGTTCTAACGAGATCTTCTACCAGATGTCGGTCATGTCACTGAATCTAACCGCCTGTTTATTTGCTGCAGGTGCTCATGAAACCGACATCAAGCCGGGCGGTCTGACGACTTTCTTACCTCCACTGATTCCGCCGCTACCTCCAAGTGTCCGTGACCAGAGGGCGGCCAAATTCCAAGAGGAGGTCGCCGCCTTGCAGGCTAGGATAAGGGAGCATGCCGAGGCCCTTCGAGCCAAGGAAGAAGAGTGGCGGCTTCAAGAAGAAAATCAGCGGTCTATGCTGGAGGCCGCTGAAAAGAGAACTCAAGAAGTACTGGAGGACTTGGAGCAGGAGAGAGGAATGATGCGGTCTGAGTTGGAGGCCGCTGAAAAAAGGACGCAGGAAGCCTTAGTCAGCTTGGAGTTGGAGAGAGCGGCGATGCGGATTACGCAGGAGACCGCTAACAAAAGGGTGCAGGAGGCGCTGGCCAGCGCGGACATGGAGAAAACGGCGAAGCGGACTGCACTGGAGGCTGTTGACAAAAGGATGCAGGAGGCACTGGCCAGCTGGGAGAAGGAGAAGACGGCGATGCGGACTGCGCTTGAGGCCGCTGAACAAAGGACTCTGGAGGCGCTGGCCCACCTGGAGCAGGAGAAGAAAGAGAAACTAGATCTGCAGGCTTTAGTGCTGATGCTTGGCCGGATTGAGAGGGAAAGGGCGGACACCGCTCGACTTGACGAGGAAAGGGATAAGGATCGACCAGAGGAGGCCGGCAGAGGCTTGCGACCTGCTGGGACGACTGCTGAACAGCAGCAACTACCAAATCGCCTGGCTTCCGGAGAGACTTCGTACTCCCCAGTAGTCAAGGCGGTTAGGCAGGTCGCTGCTTCTGGCGACCCGGGAGATCGCGCTCTGTCGCTGGTTCCATTTACCCGCGTAGAGCGTGATACCTCGCGAGTTCACCGGACTCTGCACAATATCCACAACCTCGTTAGTCAAGTGTATGTCCAGCTGGTACAGGCCGGCGACCAAGTCGCGCGGGTTGGGCGAGAGGCTCCAGAGAGTGGAGAGAAATAATTAAGAGAACTTTTATTTGGCTTTGTAATAAGCATCAACTCGTGATGCCGGACGGTTTGATTCCTGTGGACAATTGTTGTATGTTTGATTGTATATTACTCCGAATTGCATGCGGCTTTGTGCGGTTTGATTACTTCTAGTCGCTGTCTTTTCTTCTTTGGAAATTTTGCTAAGTACTGGAATTTTAGTCGCTCGACCTGCCGAACTAGAATGCGGTTAGAATACTTTACCTTGCAAGTTGAGCCGTGCGGCCTGATATCTAACCGCGATTTGACAACCACTACTGTAGCTGCATAGGAAATCTATAAATTGAGATGACCCCGGAGATTTCGGCACAGAAGATCAGAATGCGAGCTAAAGCAAAGGCGATGCGGTCTGACAAAGCTCCAGCCGTTAGGACCGATGCGGCTTCTGCGTTTCACTCCGCAGACCACAAGGAAGGCCGGCTTACCCAAGCCGAGCTAGATAGCTTTGTGGAGAAGTACATGAAAGATAGCCCGCTGCTCGCGCGGCTTCCGCTTCCTCACGAGCGGATTAACTCCTCCACCGCCAACCAAATCGCAATCCCTGTCGACCACTTCGACTGCGGCTTCCGGTTCCCTGTACTGATGGAAGCCGTCGCGGTCTTCGACCATTACGGAGTAGTGCCCGGACAGCTGCCCCCGAACTCGATAGCGGCGATTTACAGCTTCATCTCTTATCTGAGGTCGGAGCGAGTTCGGTTCTCGATAAGGCTGTTCAGAGAATGCTTCTCTGTGCGATCTATCCCGGACTCGGGAACGAAGATCTTCAGAGGCCATCTTTACTTCGGCTGCCGCGGCCTGAAAGTTGTAAACCTGGCAAATAAAATCGCGAATTGGTCAGAAAGATACCTTATCTTCGAGGGTAACCTCGGACTCCTGCCGGTCCATCCGCAAGTTCGCGACGAAGCCGCTTTTGGCAGCAGCGGACTGGACAGCGTGGAGAAGGAGATCTTCAACTTCTTCAAGGGGGAGCGGCTCGACGTCACCCACTACCTCCCGCTGCTCCCGACTTTGGAGGACGTTCATGCGGAGGACAGTAAGTATCATTCGGCCGAACTGTTATGCTAGCCGCGCGGCCTACCAACTGACTTTTTAACTTCGCCTTGCAGCTGCTGTCGCGGTCCCGCTGAACAAGCCGCTCACTCCAGGCGGCCTAACCCTTACACAAAGGGAGAAAAGGGCGAAGAGGGCCAGGCCGGAGCGGGCTGCAGAGGAGGATGAATCGGACTCCTCTAGCGGCTTCATACTGCATGGTATGGGTAGCCGCTTGAAAGATCTCCACGGCAACCCCACCATGCAGTGGAGTGCCGACGGGGAGTCGGTAAAGGTTTCCACTGCCCTCCCGAACTGGGGGAAGGAAACTGTAAGCCGTCATGCCTCCGTGGCTGGCGCGGCTTTGTATGGCAGGCGCAACTTGAAAGCGCTGGAGAAGATACCTGCAGAAGACTTCTCGCGGTTTGTCGTGCAGGTCGGCGCGAGAAGCTTTGTAGCCAACCACTATATGGGCCTAGCCCATAGGCGGTTAGTTACAATTGAAGGCGACCTGCAGCGGCAACTCGCCGAGAAAGATGAAGAAATCGCACGGCTGAAGGAGTCGCATGCGGTAAGACTTTACCTGATTTTTGCGGCTTAATTCATGAAGCCGCCCGAACTAACCTTTTTCTTTCCTTTGCAGAAAGTGTACGATCCAGCGAACTCAGCCTTTCAAGACGCGGTCTTTCCCCAGCTTGTCCAGGGGATCGACGGAGCGCTGAAACGCCTTCGAGATCAGGGCGGCCTCGCCCCGGGATTCATCGACTTCACCTGCGCCGACCTGTATCCACCCTTGAAGAAAAGGGTGGTTGCGGTTTATCGCGCGCTGAAAGGCAAGGAGAAGATTGGCGGAGAGGGCGAGGCAGAAGAGGAAGGGGAGGACAGCAGGAGCGAGAGTGCTTCGTCAAAGACCGGCGGTCAAGCGTCTGAGACCGCGCGGGTTGATGCCAGCTCGTCAGAGACCAGGGGCACTGGCAGTTCGCGTTCATCCTCGTCGGACAGCGGCGATTACTCGCCTTCTGAGATCGATATTGACGGTGAACCGGACTCCAGTACTCCTGCGTCCAAAATATAGAGGCCGAATAGCTAGAATAGTTTACTTGTAAAAGTTTTTACATTTTTTGAGACCGCCGGTAAGATTTTGTAAACCGCGCGGTCTACCCCTTATACTTGTCATTAGAAATGAAAACGTTTTACCTTTTGTGAGAATCTATTGTAATTTTACTTGCTTGTTTGAATATGCGGTTTAATCATTCTTACTCGTTTCCGATTTGAGAAATCTTATTTATGACTTCACCGAATAATAACTAACTTGCTGCGGTTAAACTCGGGTAGAATACCATAAGCCAGATATACTAGTCTGCGAAATTATAATAATCCGATCATCCTTGAGCGTATATAGAGCAATAAGCCGGGCGGTTAGGAGACTATTTGCCAAGAAGACAAGGCAGTTCAAATGGCGATCGACAAGCCGCTCGGCTAAGGAGATAAACCGGATTGATATTGTAAAAACCAAGCTGATTGTGGCGGCCTGTCCGAACTTTAATACGAAAATGGCTTCCAATAGGGAAACTACTTAGCGACAGAGATAAACATATTGCGACTTCTTTACATTGCAAGCCGCGAATTGATTTGAATGAATACCATAAGCCGGCGGACTGAGCGGATAGGATAACTGGAAAAGTTGATATGCTATGATACTCCTTTGATCCGGCGGCATGATCTTTGTAAGCCGCGCGGATAATACATTTTGCAATTTCTGACAATATAAAAATGATACTGTTTGATTTTGCTGAATATGCTTTATTCGCTCGGTATTGCATTTCTATTCGATCGATTATAATAATATGCCATGAGATATCTGGACAATACACAAGCAGAATGGATGTGGAGATAGGAATAATTCGCGCGAATATATCTGATAAGTGATTTATGCATAACTCGCACGAATAATACTGATATCCGCTATAGTGAACTGAAGAGACCAACGAGCTCGCACGATTAATAATGATGTCTGCTGTATTGAGCTGAAGATAGCCAAATAACTCGCCCGATTAATAACGATATCCGCGCGGTAAGAATAAATATTGGCAACTTCAAATATGAGACCAATTTAAGAAAACCAATTGGTCGCAGAGATAACCGAGCGGTAAGGATAATAATATCCGCAACTTGCTGTTGGATAACTTCTATTCAGCCTTATAATATCAAATTACCCGGGCGGATACTCTCTTTAGCCAGGATGTGATAACCGCGCGGTCTGAACTCTGACCGCCGACTAGGCTTCTGCTTGAAGAAAAGAATACACTGCTCTCTTGCCTGGAGTACAGTTCAAGTCGATCTTCCGGGCAGGTGCGGCCGGAGTCACATTGCTTTCCTCAGAGATCGACAAGACTGTGGGTCTCCTGCAGGCACTGCTTGAGAGTATCAAAGAGTATTCGAGGGTCGCATGCTAAGACGATCTGCGGGGCATGCGTGTATTGCTTCCCGCACAGACGCATCATAGTTGCAACGATATCCCTTACGTGGCGTGGTAGAGCTGACCACCACTCCGCTCCTCCATAATGCAGAAGTGGGGTTAGGTACTAGCCAGGATCCGCAATCTAGAACTCCACCGCATCAAAGCCGGTAAGCTCCCACTACACGGTGCGAAATCTCCCCGCAACACGTGGTCCTCGTGGTGTTACGCTAATGACAACGGCTCTAAAGGGGGATGTAGCTAGACTCGGCGATATCTCTTGATTCAGTGATCTTTTAATTTTTTGGGTTATAAACCCATAAGAATGATGACTTGCCAGGTGAGAGTACCGATATAGAATCTCTGAAACAAAATATAGCAATGAATCATAATCCTTCTTAATAGAGTATAATGAGAAGAAACAAAAGACAGAAAAACATATTGGGTTAAGGGATTGATTTAAGATCGCTTTTGTCGTTGATGTTGACGCGTCTGCCAGCCTATGAATGAGATGTCTTTTTTAGATCATGCTACGGGATTCCTTTGATTTCTGCATTTTCACAATTTATTTGAGAGCTCTACAATCTTCTGTTAGATGACCTCTTTCCTTGTGATATTCGCAATATTGATCCATGCACCTGACTTGCCCGCGCGCTGCTCGAGCGGGTTTCTTGTGACTTGGCTCTTCCTCCCGTTGTTCGATCTGGGGGAGGTCTGACGAACTTTTTTGTCCTTTTTCCGAAACACGGGGCTTCTTCGAAACTGGAGGCCGAGTTGCCGAATACTCGGGCGGCCAGGCCGGGTAGGAGGTCGAATAGCTCGGCGAATAGCCCGGGAAGGTAGGCGAGTAGGCCGGCGGATCGACCTGCTTGCTGTCCGCTGGGGTCTGGTTGGCTGGCGTAACCGGAATGATTGCGGACTGCAAGTCTAACCGCTTATTGATTGCGGCTAGGTTTAAATTGATCGCGGCGAGTTGCCGGATCATCTCTTGGCGAGTTTGACTTTCTTCCCGGCGGGACTGCAGAAGAGCTTCCAAGAGCAGAACTTCGCTGGGGCTGAGGTTGTTCTGAACAGGCTGCCGGTCTGACATTGTATGGCCGCTGAACTTCAGCGACTAACCGAGATCTGAAGGTCGCGTGTTAACTGTTGATGCACAAAAAGCGACGGGGAAGACGAGCACCACCAGCTAACCGTTCGAGCACTGGGGGAAGAAATGGGGAAAAGACTGTCGGCTAGTCGGTTACTAGCGGCTAGGAATGGCGGATAAAACCGGGCAGAGAAAGGGGAGAAAGGGCCGCTACCAGCGGCAACACCAGAGTTCGCCCGCCGCGGCCTGAATGCCTCTCCTGCGGCGGACTTTCCTTTTATAAGAAAATAAGCGGTTACACTTAGCGAAGAAGAAAGAAAGGAGGAAGCCGGCCGGACAATAGACCGCAAAGGACTAGAATCGAGGCCGCAGCTCTTAACAAGCGAGCTCTTGGACTCGAGTCAGCGTGCTTTGGGTGTACTCCCGCCCCCTATTTATAGGCTTGGGGGCCTGCCCAAACGGGCAGGGCTAAAATTACCGGCTGCCCGAGGTACAAGAGAGTCGGGCAGCGGTGACGGGAATCGAAAAGAAGAAAAACCAAGAGACAGGTCGCGCGGACTGGCGATCTTCTTCTGCCGAGCTGCAGGACTCGGCCACTGGGCGGGCTGGTCTGGATCTCTTCTGACAAGGACCTGGGACATAGGTCGCGCCCCTTGGGCTAGGATAGGCCGACCCCTAGATGACGGTTGGACTGGAGCTGGAGGCTGTCCGATGTAGAGGCCGCCCGGCTTGTCTGACGATAAGCCGGCTAGCTGATAACGACGGCTAAAATGACCAAGCCGCCCGGACTTGAAAACCTGGAGAACTAGTCGCGGATTCCGGGTTAACAAGCGGGGTTCTTAGCGTAAAGCGGGCATTATGAGGAATCCTTCGTCGGTCTAACGATAGGTCGAATAGTCTTAATGTTCAGGTGAGCAATATTCCAAGAGATAATTGCGCTCATATTTATGGAACCTCCACGGACAAGTGCCTTTTATTAATTTAAAAACTAAGTTCAATAATTATTAAGAATTATTTTCGTCTTAATCCGATTCGATGTTGAGCGTTAACCCGTCATCGAATAATCTAAGAAATTTTCCGCCTTCTTTTTATATCCATTTTTTAGTTAAACAAAAATCCACCTTACTTTCAGTAAAATAATAGTCCTTTCGGAGGAGTAAGAATAATCAACACGACCCCAAAAACAATACGACCTCGGTATTCTCCTGAATATCGAGTACTACATGCGATAGGTGCACTTGCCTCCTTTCGTTAGAAACTTCTATTTTCGAGCAGTCCGCGACGGTCGACTCATCGAACCCACCACAAAAAGAGTCTGATCGCAGGCCTATCAGCGCATTGTAGTAGACAATGCTCCATCGCCAAAAAAGTTAAGAATATACATATATATATATATATATATATATATATATATATATATATATATATATATATATATATATACATGTTGTGATTGTATTGCATGCCGGGAAGGAACCACTGCCCCGGGTAAGGGGTAGGGTCGTTTTAATTGGTCTACTGAATTCTGACGGTTGCTTTGTTTATCACCCCTGGGGTGGATGTCCATAGGCAGGTGCTGCCCTTGTTGATACTGAAATGGATTGAGCGGGCTGAAGCCCTTGCTACTACTATTAGGCCCTCGAAGGTCGTGCAATGATTTTGATTTCATGTGTGGCCAGCCTGCGTGCCGATGTATGAAGTCATATATTTGTAAAGAGAAATTTGTAAGGCCTTAAGGTCCCGAGCGGTGAGCTTGTATACATTCCTGGTCTTTTATATAAATGTGTTATTTATATTGTAGTGGACATTCATTGATTGAGTTCGTGCAACTTATAAACTTCCGCTAGAATGCTCTTGGTTAGGATGCGTTGGTATTTTGGTATTAACCTGGGACCTCGCCGTTTTTTTGTGGCATATAGTGTGGGGCCCGGCCATACCTTCTATTGTATGTTATTTAACGGGTCGGGTTGTTACATTTTGGTATAAGAGGCCCCTCAGTTTTCCGCTTTCGAATTTGTGGCCGAATTCTTTTTTCGGGTGGCGAGCACGTGTACGTGCGAACCGTTTTAACATAATTGAACTCAAAAAGGTCCAGTAGGAATGTGCGCGTGTGTATTCGGTATGTTTGCCGTTTTGGATTAGAGGTTGATTATTGATATCTTTTTCACATATAGGTGACAAGGATTGGTGCTGGGCAGTCTGAGCCCTAGCGTTCGGATGAGAGTGCGGCACCAGCCGAGGTGCCCACACCTCCTCCTTCTGCGGAAACCATACGCCTAGTTGCGAAGGCGGAATTTTCCATGACTCAAGAACAACCTGTTAAGCAGGCAAGGCCTGTAATGGAGCTAGTTCGGGTTGGTACAAGGCAAGAGCGTGTGGAAGCTCGGGTGGATGAGCGATCGACTGACGAGCCATTGAAGTGGTTTATGGATTTTCATCCACCTACATTTGTCGTGGCGCATTCCCCAAAGATGGCGGAAGATTGGCTTTTAAGAGTGAGGAGGATCCTGATAGCGCTCAGGATTGATGAGGGGCAGAGAGTGACGTTAGCCACTTTCCTTCTAGAAGGAGAGGCGAGATTGTGGTGGGACAAAGTCGAGATGCACCAGTTGGCAGGCAAAGGCCTGGGAGAGATTTGGATGGACGAATTCTCAAGATTGTTTTGGGCAAAGTATTTGCCAGTATCGCGGAAAATTGCTATGGAGAATGAATTCCAACGTCTAGTGCAGGGTGAGAAGACTGTGGATGACTACCTGCATGAGTTTACCAGGCTAGAACATTATGCGGGGTCGACTTTTGCGGAGGAAGCGTGGAAGACTAATAAGTTCTATGAGGGACTCTGAGATGAGTTGAGATTGGCGCTTCCGAGTTCAGAGAACCAAGGCTTCCAAGCCTTAGTAGATACAACCTGTGCGCTGGAAAAATATTTGAAATGAGTACACGACAAGAAAAACTTGACGGTGGACAAGTCGGAGTTCAAAGTTCCGCAGTCCGAACAGTCGGAGTTTAGGAAATGTGATAAGAAGCAGTTCAGGCCTACTGAACAAGCTCAGTCGAATGTTACTTCAGAAGCAACGTACGAGCAAGGACGTGTGGAGACACGTATGTGTTTTAAATGTGGGAGGCTGGGGCATATTGCCCGAGATTGTTGGACTAGAGCCTCGAAGGGTGAGAAAAAGTCTGGTGCGACCTATGAAGAAAAGGGCAAGGCAGTGGCGGAATCATCTGCATCCCGGGCACAACCTTGAGTGTACAATATCGGAGTGCAGGAGCCGCAAAGCTCACATCATGAAGTTCAATAGCCTTGAGTGTTTAACCTGGAGTTATAGGAGGCTGTCAAAAAGCTGCTTAGAGACACAGATGAGCAGAAATAAAGTGGAGTGTGCACTTTATTGCTTTTATGTGTACTTTGTATATATTGTATGCATATGTGTTTGTGAAAACACTTGTGGTTGTGCGATGTCGTGGGGCGAGACAAGCTGCGGCCTCTTAGCTCTAAACCTGAATCGTTTTGGTTAATAGTGCATTGATAAAATTGTTGTGTTGAAATTGATGTTGCGCTAAATTTCGGGACAAAATTTCTATCAGGAGGGGAGGGTTGTAACACCCCAAAACCCAAAGTCCCAAAATGGGTTTAGGCTGGGTGACACAGCTTAGGACACGGGCATGTCCCATGGCATGTCCAGTGTATACGGCCTGGGACACGGGCGTGTCCTTTGCGGTGTGTATCGAGTCAATTTCTCGAGACAACACGGTCGACGTTCATCGAGAGACGACATGGCCTGGGACATGGGCATGTCCTAGGGCGTGTCCTGCTCGGGAGGCGTTGAGTGGAGTGGCATTGAGTGGCGTTGAGTGGAGTGGCATTGAGTGGCGTTGAGTGGAGTGGCGTTGAGTGTTGAACACGGCCTGTGACACGAGCGTTTCACAGGGGCGTGTTGGGCACCCGGCCAAGGACATGGCGTGTGCCTTAGCCGTGTTCTTCTCAGGTGTTTTGGCCTTATGTTGATGAGGTGACACGGCCAGCCACACGGCCGTGTACTTGCTGATACGGGAATGTTAGGGAAGACACGAGCGTGTCGTAGCCCGTGTTCTGTTCCAGATTGAGTCGGTTCTCTAACCGCTCAAGGAACACAGCCTATGATACGGGCGTGTCATAGGCCATGTCAGATCTATTTAAATGCTTTTCAAAGAAGATCAAGTCCATTCGTTCACTTCTATTTGGATCCTGTGGTCCAAGTTCATCCCTGCTCTTATAAGGCTGAGAATGGAGATGAATATCTCATTCTAATGATAGCCATTCTCTTTCCAAAGAGAAGAGAGAGAGAGGAGAGTAAGGGAGGAAGAAGGAGAAGCTTCCCTGCCACCGGTAGAGCATCAGCAGTCCGAATCGAGAGCCGAGTTAAGCGTTGCGGAGGCAAGTCTGCTGCGGTGGTTTCCATTCGGCTAGTTCTTTTATGGCACCGAAGAGATCGTTAAGGGTAATAGTCTTTCTTCCTTAGGTAGGTGAAGCCCTTTGTTTATGTATGTATATCTGTGGAATCCTCCATCAAAAGATGCAAGAGCATAAGTGATTCCAGCAGTTGAGTCTGAATCTAGAGCCGGAAATGTGTAGTATGACATAAGCATGTTGTGTGAAGCCATCTGGATGGATGTCTGGATTAGTGATGCTGCGAACCGGAGAAGACTCAGTGTATAAATCGGTTAACCAACAGAGATTGTGATGGTGAGAAGGAAGCTTTGTATAGCTCCTTTGGTTGTATGCTCGACACGAGCTGTATTGATGGAATGGAAAGTGGCACCGTGTGCTGGTGTTATGAGATGAATATGAAAAGGAATGCGGGAACCTCTGAGTGGGTAGGGCACCCACCAAGTTCAATGATCGGATTGTTGTAAGCGAGCACCTCTGAGTGGCTTGGTGCGAGAGCTCTCCAATTGGGATTTGGCGGCTAATGCCCAGGGCGAACAAGTGAAGAACCTCTGAGTGGGTGGGCCACCCAACAAGTTTAGTGGTAGGATCGGGTGAGCGGTCGATTGGTAGCAATGCAGCGGGGCGGTTTCCCTAGGCTTGTTACACTACGTGGGTAGGTCGACTGATAGTGCTCACGGTTGTCGTGAGGTTACTACCTATGAATGGGATGGGAGAGAGGGTCTCTAGCCTGTGCGATGTAGTAGACTATACTCCATCGCCAAAAAGTTAAGAACCTCTAGTCGGTGGTGTACGAAGAATGTTCTGATACACCGTAAGCGTGCCCTGAGTGCACGGAGCGTCTGGCATGAAGGCTGGCATTTGTGATGATATTGTGTAGTTATATATATATACATGTTGTGATTGTATTGCATGCAGGGAAGGAACCACTGCCTCGGGTAAGGGGTAGGGTCGTTATAATTGGTCAGCTGAATGCTCGTCGTTGCTTTGTTTATCACCCCTGGGGTGGATGTCCATATGCAGGTACTGCCCTTGTTGATGCTGAAATGGATTGAGCGGGCTGAAGCCCTTATTGCTGCTATTAGGCCCTCGAAGTTCGTGCGAAGATTTGGATTTCATGTGTGGCCGTCCTGCGTGCCGATGTATGAAGTCATATATTTTTAAAGAGAAATTTGTAAGGCCTTAAGGCCGCGAGCGGTGAGCTTGTATACATTCCTGGTCTTTTATATAAATGTGTTATTTATATAGTAGTGGACATTCATGGATTGAGTTCGTGCAACTTATAAACTTCCACTAGAATTCTTTTGGTTAGGATACATTGGTATTTTGGTATTAACCTGTGACCTCGCCGTCTGTTTGTGTCATATAGTGTGGGGTTCAGGCCAGACCTTTTATTATGTGTTATTTAACGGGTCTGGTTGTTACATTCTCCATCTCCCATCTCCTTATTAACCATCCCAACAATCGAGACCCAGCCTGGGTATTAGATCTGCGATACAAAACCCGCCCTTACTAACTTATCCATCTCCTCCCGGATTGGTTTGGTTAGCTTGCCCAACACGAACCTCTTCTTCTAACTGATTGGGCATATGTTTGAATCATGATTGAGGTGATGGAAAGCAACTACTGCCTCGATCCTTGGCATTCGGCTGCATCCCAGGCAATGATATCGATGTTGTCCTAGATGCTGTTCTTGATCTTCTCCTGATCTTCCTTCTACAGCTTCCCTCCGACCTGTAATCTCTTGGGCTTCCCGCTCAGGGTAACGATCTCCTTCTTTTACACTTCTTCAACATCCTCCATCCTATCCTTCTCCTCCATCTCCTTCTTGAGTTCTTCTTCTTCTCCCATCCATGAGATTGTGTTGGCACATGTAACATAGCACTGCATTGCTACCATAGGATCTCCCAAGATTCGAACTTGCACTCCCCCACTATTGAATTTTAAGCATTGGTAGAATGAGGAGGGTACGCATCGAATGGCTCTAATAAGGGTAAGTCCAAAGATAACGTTGTAGCTACTCGGAGCGTCCACAATAGCAAACCGACAATTTTAGGGCGTCCCTCTCAGGGTAACATTGAGTCCCACTCCTCCTTCCACTTCCTTTATCTTGCCTGAGAACCCAAATATAGGTCCGTCCAAGGAAAACACCCTCATGGCTTCCACCTTCATCTCATCAAAGAACTTCTTGAAGATCACATTTACCAAACTCTCGTTATCCACAAAAAACCTTGAGACTGTAAAGTTTTCAATGGTCATTTGGATCACTAGGGAATCACAGAATGGGTCCTCATAATCTGACATATCCTTCGATGTGAAAGTAATCTTCTTGATAAGGGCAGGGGTCAAAGATATCAAAGCGATGCTCTGATGGAAGATAGTTTTGAGGCTCCCCCTGCAGGTGACCCCAATCCCGACCCCTCGAGGATTACCCCAATCCCTCCTCGGGCACCCATATCTACCCGGTTTTCACATCGATCCTCATCCTCAGAATGGGTCCTCCAGCTCTTGCCGCTCCTCGGAACTCTAGAAACTCATGTTAGGTGGTCATCATGTACCCTTCCTCTTGATGGAAGTCACAGAAAAGAAATGGCCCACCTTCCCTTCTCCCTCCTCTACCATATTGATTCCTCATTCCTCCTCCGCTGCCCTGAACCATTGCCATTGCGTGTTGAGGGGTGTGGCAACAGTCTAGGCCCGGACTCAAACCCGGAGGGTAAACACTCCCTACCCTGCACAGTTATTTCCACCTCCCTAAGTGTTAACCCCAGAATCCGCAACATTTCCAGCTATGCATCTTGCCCTTCCCTCGCTGAACTCAAGTACTCAGTTCGCCCAGCTCGCCAGTTGACGTGGTCCGTCACCTAGGCGGACTCCAGCTATTAGTCCGCTCAGGCCGCCCTCGGTTCTCAGCTCTACTAGATCGACGACCTCCAATCGACGAGTCAAGCTCAGGCCGGCAAGCTCCGAGTCAGGCCGCCCAGGTCGCTCAGGTCGCAGCTAATTTAAAAGAACCGCGCTCGATGCGACTAAGGGAGGTCTCCAGCTCGCTGGCCCAGTCCGCCGGTCCCGCGCGGACTGCTTGTTCCTTCTCTTTTTTTGATTCCCATCACCGCTACCCGGCTCTTTTGTACCCCGGGCAGCCGGTTATTTTAGCCCTGCCCGCTTGGGCAGGCCCCCAGCCTATAAATAGGGGGAAATAGTGCACTCAAAGCACGCTGACTCGAGCCCAGGAGCCCACTTGTTAAAGGCTGTGGACTCGAATCTCTGGCTTTGCGGTCTCCCGCTTGCTTTCTGCTTTGCTTTACTTTTCCCTTCTTGTAACCCATTCTTTGCAATCAAAAGTAAGCCCGTCGCAGGAGAGGCATTCAGGCCGCGACGGGCGAAGTCTGGTGTCACCGTGCTTCACGGCTCTTGCTTTTCTGTTCCTTTTCTAGTCCGCCAAGTAGACTGCTGCTCGCAGTTTGTTTTTCTTTTCTTCCCTAGGTGCTCGAACAGTTAGCTGCTGGTGCTCGTTTCCTCCTTCGCTTTTCGCGCATCAACAGTTAACACGCGACCTTCAGATTCGAGCAATTTTTGAAACCGCGGATAGAAATGTCAGACCGCCGAGGTCGCCGCTCCGACCGCTCCAGCTCCCCCGATGATTCACTGTGGGAGGCGTTGGAGCAGTCCCGCTGGGAAGTTGAAGTATCTCGAAGAGAGACTGACCAGCGGCTTAATACGATCAGCCAAGCGCTGTTAGCATTGACTCAGCGGCTTGCCCCCCAGGTTGCTGAAGAAGTTGCTGAGACTCCTGTCCGCCAGACTCCAGTCCGCCGGACCCTGGCTCGTCACACCCCTCTTCAGCAGTCGCCTGCGACCGCGCCTCCGCCTCTCCACCAAGCTCAGTCTGCAGCTCCCTTGCGACCTCAGGCTGATCAGTTCGCCCCCCTGATGGATATCTTCAGGGAAGCAGCCCGAGGGACCCCGGCTCGCCGACTAGACTTTGTTGATCGGCAGTCCGCAGAGCTCGCAGAGCTTCGTCCTCCAGTCCGTCCTTCTGCTGATTCAGAAACTCCCTCTCCCTTCGTCGATCGAATCCGATGGGAGTCAGCGCTAAGCAAATTCAGAGAACCTCGTCTCCCTTCTTATTCAGGGGAGACTGATCCGGTCTCCCACCTGCAGGCATTCGAAGGGGCAGTTGCATTGAGGAGCCTCTCTGACGCCCTGAAATGTAAACTTCTGGTGACCACTCTTGATGGTCAAGCAAGAGAATGGTTCTATGAGTTGCCTCCAGGCACCATTTCCTCCTTCGCTGAGCTTCGCAGTGAGCTGCTCCTGAGGTTTGCAACCTCTAAGAAGAGAAAGGATGGGCCGGTAGCCCTTTTTGACATTAGGCAAAGAGACAATGAATCGGTGGCAAGATTCGTTGATCGTTTCCAAAAGGAAATCCAAGGGGTAAGGAATGTGAACCCCGATTATTATAAAGTTTCCCTGATTCACGGCTTCCGGGAGGGCCCGTTGAAATTCAAAGTGACAACAAAGGCACCATCAACTTATCAGGAGCTCATAGCGATAGCTAATCGCTTTATTGAGGGAGAAAATGCCAACCCAACCTATGTCTCATCCCTGACAGCTAAAGCTGGAGGAAGGGATGTCCCCAACTCCTCTTCCAACAATCAGTACCACAGTAAGCCTCCCCGGCCTGACTTCCATCCTCCACCTCAGAGGGGACGTAACCTCCGCCATAAGAAACCCTTCCTTGGCCATCAACAGTTTCATGATCAGAGACTGCCGTTGGCCGTCACTCCCGCCGTTCCCCTTCAAGCGCTCCCCATTCTTCAGAGCGCCCTGCCAGCTTCAAATCCTCATGGGAGCAGCCCTATGGAAGAGCTTGCAGATCTGGGCATCGACTTTGAAGAGGTTGCCCAGATAATCCAGAAGAAGGTTGAAGAAAAGAGGCAGGGGCCTCAGAGAGATTGGAAGCCCAGGGACAATTCTCAGTTCTGTAATTTTCACAAGGAGAAGGGTCATCTGACTAAAGATTGCAAGGCTCTTCAGAAGCTAGTTGAGAGGTCGCTCGCAGCATAAACTCGAGGACCCGGGCAGGAAGAGTGATTCTTCAAAGCCTTCCGCCTACAAGGGCAAGGAGGTGGTTGAAGTCCACCAGGAGTGCATAGAGATAAGGGATGAGGGCCATCTGGGGCTCATTGCCATCCCAAATGAGTGTATTGATGTTGTCGATGAGGGGGCCCTGGGAAGACTCTTTTTCATCCATGGCGGAGCAGGGACTGAGTCTACTCGGAAGTCTTCTCTGTCAAGGCTTTCCCGAGCTGAGGTTGCTTCTACTTCTTCCGCCCCACCCTCTGAAGTCGTCACCTTTGATTCTGCGGACCTTCCTGTAACCGCCAACCCTTTCGATGATGCCATCGTAGTCCAGGCAGCCATCGGAGATTTCACAGTTGATAGAATTCTCATTGACACTGGCAGCTCCGTAAATCTCCTCTTTAAGTCCACTTTTTAAGCCCTGAGGACTGGAAAGCCTCTGCTTTCCACCGAGGGACCACTTTATGGTTTCTCAGGAGAAAGGAAGGAAGTTGAAGGAAATGTCACACTCCCAGTGACGCTCGGAGGGGTGACCAAGGAAATCCAGTTCATAGTGGTGGACGCCCCGAGCAGCTATCATGCTATCTTTGGGAGACCATTGCTGAACAAATATCGCGCCATCATTTCAACATACCATTTAGCCATCAAGTTCTGCAAGGATGGCCGTCAGTGCAGGGTCCGGAGCGACCCGAGGCAGGCTCGAGAGTGTTACCTCCGCACAGTTAATGTGACTGAAGTCTCCCCCTCAGCTTTTCCAGCAGCAGCAGAAGCCTTTTCTCCATCAGAAGCTGCTTAGGATAAAGAAGGCGCTCACCTGGAACCTGCCCAGGTAACGCAAGAAGTCCCCATTGCAGAAGGGGAAGAAAGAAAGCTCTCCATCAACTCCGAATTGCCAGAAGATCAAAGGGCGGAGTTGATATCTTGCCTATTGAAGAATCTGGATGTCTTCGCTTGGTCAGCGAAAGACATGCCAGGGGTGGATCCCGACGTGGCTTGCCATCATCTCAATGTTGATCCGGCTGCCAAGCCCGTCCAGCTAAAGAAGACGGATGTAGCTGTCAAGCTAGCAGAGCCCATCAGAGAGGAGGTTTCCAAACTCCTCAAAGCGCGCTTCGTTCAAGAGATTCAGTATCCCGAGTGGGTCTCGAATGTTGTAATGGTTAAGAAACCTGGGGGAAAGTGGCGTATGTGTGTAGATTTCACCTGTTTGAATAAAACATGCCCGAAAGATTTCTACCCCTTGCCTCGGATAGATTTATTAGTTGATTCTGCGGTAGGATATCCGTTTATGAGTTTTTTAGATGCATTCTCTGGTTATCACCAAATAAGAATGCACAAACCTGATATCCCTTGCACATCGTTCATCACTAATGACAGTTGCTATTGTTATCTTGTGATGCCCTTTGGGCTTAAAAATGCTGGCGCAACCTATCAACGCATGATGGACCAAGTGTTTAAAGAGCAAAAAAGTAGAAACCTCGAGGTGTATGTGGATGACCTCTTGATTAAGAGTAGGTCTCTTCCACAGCACCTGGTAGATCTTGTAGAGACCTTTTCTACTCTACGAAGGCACAAAATAAAGCTTAACCCGTTAAAATGCATCTTTGGGGCAAGTAAAGGGAAGTTTCTCGGCCATCTCCTTACTCCTGAGGGTCTTGCCCCCAATCCTGATAAGATTAAAGCCATCCTTAATATGACTCCTCCCCGTTCACCAAAAGAGGTTCAGCAGTTAGGAGGGAGGTTGGCAGGACTCGGGAGGTTCATCTCTCGAGTTGGAGATAAAAGCGCACCATTCTTTAAGACTCTTCGGGGAGCGTCCAAGTTTCAATGGACAGAAGAGTGTTCCTTGGCCTTTGAGCAATTAAAAAAAGCAGCTAACCTCGACTCCTTTACTCCAAAGCCCCGAGCAGGGGAGATGTTGTTCCTATACCTAGGGGTTGGTCCCGAGGCAGTTAGTTCAGTTCTGGTTCGCGAAGAAAGCAGAAGGCAGTTCCCTGTCTACTATGTCAGTCACATCCTGAAAGATGCAGAGGCAAGGTACCCCATCCTAGAGAAGCTAGCTTTGGCATTAGTTATGTCTGCCCGCAGACTCCGACCATATTTCCAGGCTCATTCAATTCAGGTGGTTACTGATCAACCTTTGAAGAGTGTGCTAGAAAAACCAGAGCATTCGGGCAGGCTAGCTAAATGGGCAATTGAGCTAAGTGAGTTTGAAATTTCCTATATGCCCAGAACAGCTATCAAGGCACAGGTGCTTGCAGATTTCCTGATTGATACGACAGAATCTAGCTCGGACCAGGCAGCAAGGTCTCCCTTAGCTTGGACCATTTATGTGGATGGAGCTTCTGGTAGAAACTCCTCGGGTGCAGGGGTAGTTTTGATAAACCCGAATGGCGTCAAGCTTGAGCAAGCCATCAAGTTCTATTTCCCAGTAACTAACAATCAGGCAGAATATGAAGCTTTATTAGCCGGCTTAAGGCTTGCACGAGAGCTTGGAATTGATCACGTCCATATCAAGACTGATTCACTGGTAATGGCCTCACAAGTTCTTGGCAACTTCGAGACCAGGGAGCCAGTGTTGAAAAAGTACCTTGTGCTGGTAAAGGTTGAGGTAGGCAGGTTCAAAAGTTTTACTATTGAGCACATCCCAAGGACGGAGAATGAGGAGGCCGACGTTCTTGCAAAGTACGGGCTCTCATCAGGAGGGACAACTTCTGAGCTTTTCCACCCGGCAGTGGAGGGGGAAGGGATAATGCAGATTGATCAATGCTCTTCTTGGATGGATCCGTTCATTTTCTACCTGTCAACTGGGAATCTACATCAGTCAGTAAAAGATAAGAAGAGATTCAGGTTGAAGGCAACACACTATTACTTGATATCCGATATTCTCTACAGGAAAACCTTCTTGTCCACAATGGCAAGATGTGTTTCAGAAAGTGAAGTTCCCACCATTCTCCGAGAAGTGCATTCTGGCGAGTGCGGAAGTCATTCGGGAGCAAGAACATTAGAAAGAAGGATCCTGCGGCAAGGTTACTTCTGGCCTACAATGAAGAAAGACTCTGAGGCCTATGCAAGAAAATGTGTTCAATGCCAGAAATTCGCCCCTCTTCAGCATCAAGCAGCTCAATCTCTCAGATCGATTACAACCCCTTGGCCCTTTGCTGTTTGGGGAATGGATCTCATTGGCCCTTTTCCCATGGCAAGTAGGCAGCGGCGCTTTATTATAGTTATGATCGACTACTTCAGTAAGTGGATTGAGGCTAAAGCACTGGCAAAGACAACAACCCAGGTCGTGAGGAATTTTATTTGGGGAGAGATAGTCTGCCGACATGGAATCCCTATGGCAGTAATCACCGATAATGGACCACAGTTCAACAATGCAGAGATGATAGGCTTTTGCAGGCAGATCGGAACAGAGCTACGCTTCGCATCAGTTCATCATCCCAGAAGCAATGGTCAAGTAGAAGCAGCTAATAAGCAAATCCTCAACCTGCTTAAGAAGAAGGTTCAAAATCTCAAGGGCAGTTGGGCTGATCAACTTCCCTCAGTCCTCTGGACCCTAAGAACAACACCTTCATCTGCAACAGGAGAAACCCCATTCAAGCTTTCTCACGGGTCCGAGGCATTGATTCCTGTTGAGTTTGAAGTTCTGTCGCCTAGAGTACTGCTTGCCAGGCAAGGTACGGAGGATTGGCTTGAGTTGAACAGTGAGGAGATGAGGTTCAGTTTGGAGCATATCGAAGAGGTCAGAGACAAGGCTGCTATCAAGCAGGAGGAAGTTAAAAGAAGAATGGCCCGTTACTTCGATAAGAACGTAAGGATCAAACACTTTCAAGTGGGAGATCTGGTTCTTAAAAAGGTCGATGCTGCTGCAAGAGCCAGCTCAGTTGGAAAGCTTAACCCTAGCTGGGCAGGACCATTCATTGTCAAGGAAGCACTTCAGAATGGGGCCTACCGGTTACAAACATTTGAAGGAGAAGACATGCCGCACACATGGAGCGGAGATGACCTAAAGCGGTTCTTTTCCTGAACCTCTTTTCTTTTCTTCCTATGTAAACTCTTTAAGAGGTTCACTATTAACAAAAAGTTCCTTGCTAACACTTTTATCAAGTATCTTTGTGTTTCAAGTGTTGACAGTTAAATATATGAAGCAAGGATGACTCTAAACGGTTCTCTCTGAACTCTCTATTTTATGGTTATACGAATCTCTCAAAATTGATATTTGTCTAAATACTCATACTAACACTTCTTTGAATGCCTCTTCCTTCTTACCTCCTCGAGCAACTCCCGACAGTTGCTTGATACCAGGAGATATCGCCGTGTTCAGTAAAAACCTCCCCTAGAACCGTTGGTGTCAGCATAACACCACGACGACCACGTGTTGCGGGGAGATTTCGCACCGTGTAGTGGGAGCCTACCAACTCTAGTGCGGTAGGATACTGGATTTCGGATCCCGGCTAGTACCTAACCCCACTTCTACATTATGGAGGAGCAAAGTGGAGGTCAGCTCTACCACGCCACTTAAGGGATATTGTTACAACCCAGATGATCGCATGGGGAAAGCAATGACGCTCCGGCCGCACCTACCCCCAGATCATCTTTGGGTTGTGACTCTCGAACACTCCTTGGTACCCTCAAGCAGTGCCTGCAGGAGACCCACAGTCTTGTCGATCTCAAAGGAAAGCAATGCCGCTCCGGCCGTACCTGCCCGAGAGATCGACTTAGACTGTACTCCAGGCAAGAGGGTAGTGAATTGAGTTATTGAGTCTGCAGGTCTCGAGGTCCAGTGAGGGAAGCAATGCCGCTCCGGCCGCACCTACCCGCTTGGCCTCCAGACTGCGGCTTTCTTCTTCACAGGGGTTGTCATTATTGATGAAGTGCGGACTCCAGTTGTCTTATCCGCTCAGTCCGCTGTCCCTTGGGTTGATTCTGTAATTCATAACCTTGTGAGGAAAGCAATGCCGCTCCGGCCGCACCTACCCGCTTGGTTGTGAATTACAGGTCATTTCTGATATTGTTCATTAATGAAGTGCGGACTCCAGTTGTCTTATCCGCTCAGTCCGCCGTCCCTTGGTTGATTCGGTAGTCCATAATCTTGTGAGGAAAGCAATGCCACTCCGGTCGCTCCTACCCGCTTAGTTATGAATTACAGGTTATTTCTGATGTTGCTGACTGATGCAGTGCGGACTTTGGTTTTCTAATTCGCCTAGTCCGCAGAATTGGTTCGATGCATACAATGATTACTTAGAAAAAATTCAAACGTAAATATCTGCGGACGGTGACCCTAGTCCGCCTAGTTCGCCTATTCTCGTTATTCAAGTGGGCAGATTGTCGTTTTCTTGGTTCTGTTCTGCAAAGCGCGGACTGCCAACCGAACTCGTCCAAGTTCGCTTTACACGTTCTCTTCGCTTAGAATATTTTCATATTACAGCAAGCTGTGGTTATGCAATTTCAGCAAGCTCTAAACATACAGCAAAGCAATGACAAAGATTTACATATAAAGTGCGACTTCAAAACATAAGCAAGGAAAAAAAAAGCAGAACATCTCAGATCAAAAATATCCTTTTTCTATTCATTCAAAAACATATTTACATGTCTTGGCAGGCTCGCGCAGAGTCCGCCCCCTTACATTAAAGAGAACCAAAAAATTACAATATATATTACTATTCTGTCCTCTGCTTCTTGTCCGCAGGCTTCTCCGGGCTCGACCCATCCACATCCACTCTAGGCGAGTAGCCGCCTGAGTCACTGCTGCTGCTGTCATCAGAGTAAGAAGCGGCTGAGGGTTCTGTTCGCGAGCTGCTCTCACCAGAGCTGGAGTTAGCGGACTGATCCGACTGACCTCTTTGCTGCTGACTTGAGGCCACGTCTTCAGCAGCTTCCTCGTCAGCGGACTCCTCCTCGTCATCCTCGGCAACGCTTTCCCCTTATCAGCTTGCTCGAACTCGGCAACCTTATCCTTTAGCTCCGGGAAAAGCTTCAGGAAAGGAATAGAGTCTACCCCAGCCTTCGCGTACCCATCGCTGATAACGCGCTCGAGCGCGACCTCGACGCTTTCCCTTACAAAAGGAAACATGGCCTTTTGAAAGTCTGGGTTGGTCACCTCATATGCGATCTGCAAAAGAAATCAAAACATCAGTCCGCGAAAGATAAGCAAGATTAACGACGGTTAACTAAGCACTTACGGCCTTGTCTTCTTTATATTGATTAACTTTTACACCAAGTCGCTTATTCCTTTCTTTCAGCGAATGGCTTTCCTTCTTATACCGCGCATTGTCCCTAAGCAGCTCGCGCGTAAGCCTGCCTAAGAAGTGGTTGGTGACGGCGGAGTTCGCACTGGCCTGCGCAGCGAGAAGGGGGAGGTCATCAGGTGCCACACCTTGCAGATCGCGAAGGTTTTGTTTCCCGTACAAGGCGGACAGGGCGACGTGGGCATGGCGAGATGGGCGCGGACTCCACCAGGAGGGAAGAGCCGTTGATAGGCGGACATACTTTTTCTTCTCATGCCAGTGGATCATGGGGTTGCCCCTCAGATCCTTTTGCTTCTCGCTTAAGCCCGCAATGTCGAAGCTGCCATCGGAAGAGTAACCCGCGGCGGGGTCTCCGTCTTCCCTCCTCTTTTTTGCGATTTCTTTTCTCCTTTCCCCTTGCGTAGGAGTTTGTCCGGCAGGCGCAATGGGCAGATTTGCGGGCACCGCCAAGGTCGCTGCAAGAGAGAAAGTTAGCTAAAATTCCCAGGTTGTTGCGGATACAAACGAAGGTCGCAAGACTTACTCTCTTGGCGGCTAATAGTATCCAGCCCAGGCAGCAGCGGGATGTAATAGTCGACATCCAGCCTCGCTCCATCAAGGAACTTGACGATGGCGGCCTCGGCATCGTTCAGCCGCACGCTCTTGAAGTCAGCATCTACGCGCAGCTGCGGACTGGTATGAAGGAACCCCAGGTCGCCTTCAAAGATAAGATACCTGGAGGTCCAGTTGTGGATCTTGTTCGGCAAGCCCACAACTTTCATTCCCCTGCAGTAGAAGTAGATGATGCCTTTGTACTCGCGGTCTCCCGTCGGAGTGATGGAGCGAACAGAGAAAATTTTCCTGAAAATCTTCAAGGAAAATTCAACCCTCTCAGCTCGCAGGTAAGCAATGAAACTGCAGATGGCAACCATACTGTTCGGGGCAAGCTGGCCCGGAACCACCCCATAATGCTCAAAGATCTCCGCGACCTCCCAGAGCAGGGGGAATTTGAACCCGCAGTCAAAATGATCTATTGGAACTGCGAGCTGGGTAGCGGTTGAAAAATTCAGTCGTTCGTGGTGTTCGGGGAGCCGCGCGAGTACGGGCGAGCCCGCCATGTGAACTTCCAAGAAAGCCTCCAGGTCGGCTTCGGTTAGCCTACTCCTTTTATGATCAGCAGCATGGAAGGCGGCTGCGGCTTCAGTGCGTGCGGATACCATGTTTTCAGACAGCAAGGCTTCAGCTCCCGCTGTTTTCTATACAAAAAGAGAATAACGACCCTATTTATATAAAAACCGTCTGACATGACAGCCGTCAATCCGCTCAGATCGGTAAGCCAGTCCGCCCAGCTCGCTACTTCCCTGTTTTCCCTGCAATATCAGATATTTCTCAAGGATTTTGCGGATTCAAAGCCAGTCCGCCCAGCTCGCTACTTCCCTGTTTTCCCTGCAATATCAGATATTTCTCAAGGCTCCGCGGATTCAAAGCCAGTCCGCCCAGCTCGCTACTTCCCTGTTTTCCCTGCAATATCAGATATTTCAAGACTTTGCGGATTCAAAGCCAGTCCGCAGAAACCGCAGTTTGCCAATAAAACGTCAGCCCGCATAACTTACATTCCATAACGGGATTATCCGAAAAAACAATAGAATACAACAAGCAGAGTAGCATCACAGCACAGATACAATCATACAACAAAGATGTTCAGCAACAATATTACACAGCAGCTTAAAATATAAAAATATAAAAACAAATGTTTAGGCCTTAGCGCCTTCCGCGGTCTCTCAGAGCAGGTCGCGCCTCCTCCTCCATTCCAACGTGAGCAGCCTGGTCGCTCCCTCGCAAGATCTCGCAGTAGAGCTGGGAAACCAGATGGTGCATGTTATTGAAGGTGCGGTGCATATGAGCCATGTCTCTGACTACCCGCGGAAATGGAATTAATTGAACTCCCGGGGTTGGATCTGCGACCACCGCGGGCTGCCCGTTTGCCGCAGGGGCCGATCCCTCCCCCACGGCAGGCTGAGACGTTTGCGACCTCACCCCAGCGGCTTTGCTTACTTGCTTTTTTCCTTCTCTCGCCAAAGCCAAATATTTATTCCTATAATGTCTAACGTCTCCGCTCAGTCGATTTTTCTCCTTGTTCGCTCCTTCGAGTGCGGATGAAAGGCCGGCGACCTCGCTTTCTAGGATCTTTTCCCGCGCTTTGCTTTTCTTTAGTTCAGTTCGAAGCTCGCATATCTCTTCCTCATATTTCTTCGCTAACGGTGCGCTGTCTTCTTTAGCAGGCAGCTCCTCCTGTGCGAGCTCATCAGCAGTCCGCGCCGCAGCCTCCGACACATTTGGTGGCGTGGGCACGATCTCGCCGACCTCGACAGAATCAGGCGTGGACTTCTGAACTGCAACAAAGAAAGTAAAATCGCCTCAGTATCCAAGCCGCAATAGCCCCAAAAAAAAGAAAAAAGGGAAAAGGTTTTTATCCACTTTTGGTTATCTTCGCGGCGATCTGGCGACTATCAAGGATAGGTCGCCTCACGCGCTCCGGATCAAAAGCCTCTAGGCGACGCCTCCATTCACGGCAGACTAGTGCTCTTGTCTCGGCCAGCGATCTGCTCGAGGCGACTATGTCATCAGTTTCTGTAAGGATCTTGACTGGCCGCGACTTTCGTGGAGGGGATTTGTACAACCAAGAGCTCTGAAACCGCTTGGTCGCCGGCTGCAACTTACCAGATCGCATCAGCTCGGCAGCAATCCGAAGATCCTCAGCCCGCTTATCCACCACGAGCTTCTCCGAGGCCGCTTCAACCTTCGCCTTCATCATTGCGAGTTGCTCCTCGGTCTTTTCCCTCTCTTCAGCTGAAAGAAAAGAAGAAGGGTCGGCAAGATTTTCTCCTCTAGTTGCGGTATCAGGCTGCAGCACCTCCAGTAGAGAGCGATTTATACTCGCAAGCTGATCATTATCTATAGAGTCGAGTATCTCAGTGGTTGATAAGCTGAGCGTGGAGGGGGGATCACCTTCTGCGAGCAAAGGATCGGGGGTGACGAGATCATCTTGGACTTCCTTTTCTCGCGGCTTATGCTGCAAGCTCGCAGCTCCAGTCCGCTTGGAGATATTTTTCTCTTTTCTAACTTTCAACTTCTTCTCTACCCGCTCGGCGGCATTACTATCTCTCTTCCTCTTTTTCTTCTCAGGAGTCTTCTCTAAGTCGATGACGACCGGCTTTGGTTCGGGAACTGAGGTTGGAGCGACAACCAGCGCCAAGGAAGATACTGGCTCCACAACTTCCTTTTCGATGGAACTTTTAGCCGCGTTTTCGGCGGACTCCTTAACTCGCTCCTCGGCAACCTCCACTCCCCTTTCCACTATCGGCTCGCCAGCAGGAAGCTTCTCCTCGATCCCCTGCTGCTGGACCTTCGGCGATGAAACTTCCTTATCCGTTTCTATCCGCAGCATGATAGTCCCGGAAGGAGAGCGATGCACCTCCATGCTGGAAGAGTTCGCAGGGTTTTGGTCAGAAACGGAGGGCGGATTCGGTTTCTCCCGTAGAGGACTTAGAGGAGCATTCGCAGTCTTTTCAGTATCGCGGACTGGATCTTGCTTCACCTGGCGTGAACTCACCCCCTGATGGCGGGCAGGCGCATCTTTTCGATGGCTCGATTTCTTAGGCCGGGAACTCGCTTTCGGCTTCTCAATCGGAGCAGCCATGTTGCCAAAGAAGGATCCTAGCCTTGCCATGCCGGACTGGAAAGTTGAGACCGCAAGTGGTGAGTAACGACCCGTCGCGCAGACAATTCTGACAGAAGACAGGGCTTCCGGCAGTATTTATAGCACGAACAGCATTAATGATAGTTGCGGACTCAGCGGTTAAGGAAACATTTTCGGAATTTTCCAAAACTCAAAAATGTGCGGGGATTATGTTAACCCCAGAATCCGCAACATTTCCAGCTAGGCATCTTGCCCTTCCCTCGCTGAACTCAAGTACTCAGTTCGCCCAGCTCGCCAGTTGACGTGGTTCGTCACCTAGGCGGACTCCAGCTATCAGTCCGCTCAGGCCGCCCTCGGTTCTCAGCTCTGCTAGATCGACGACCTCCAATCGACGAGTCAAGCTCAGGCCGGCAAGCTCCGTGTTAGGCCGCCCAGGTCGCTCAGGTCGCAGCTAATTTAAAAGAACCGCGCTCGATGCGACCAAGGGAGGTCTCCAGCTTGCTGGCCCAGTCCGCCGGTCCCGCGCGGACTGCTTGTTCCTTCTCTTTTTTTGATTCCCGTCACCGCTGCCCGGCTCTTTTGTACCCCGGGCAGCCGGTTATTTTAGCCCTGCCCGCTTGGGCAGGCCCCCAGCCTATAAATAGGGGGAAATGGTGCACTCAAAGCACGTTGACTCGAGCCCAGGAGCCCACTTGTTAAAGGCTGCGGACTCGAATCTCTGGCTTTGCGGTCTCCCGCTTGCTTTCTGCTTTGCTTTACTTTTCCCTTCTTGTAACCCCTTCTTTGCAATCAAAAGTAAGCCCGTCGCAGGAGAGGCATTCAGGCCGCGACGGGCGAAGTCTGGTGTCGCCGTGCTTCACGGCTCTTGCTTTTCTGTTCCTTTTCTAGTCCGCCAAGTAGACTGCTGCTCGCAGTTTGTTTTTCTTTTCTTCCCTAGGTGCTCGAACAGTTAGCTGCTGGTGCTCGTTTCCGCCTTCGCTTTTCGCGCATCAACACTAAGCTACTCCTCTTCCTTGTCCCTGAAATGGTCCTCCCACTAGTCTCCATGCCGGTCGATTACCTTGCTCCTGCACTCCCCATCTCTACTCCTACCCCCTCTAGGGTTCCTGAAAGCCATGCCCCCTTGGATAATCCTTTCTTATCCTTTCTTACTATCGAGATCTTCCCTATTCTTTTTCTTCTATCTCTCCGAGTCTTACAAGATACTTTGCAAACTCGGGGTTTGTGGCTTCCCCTACAATCTCTTATGCAGCTGTTTCTATCAGCTCTTTGAAGGAAAGAGGTGGCACCCTCTTTAGCTCCATCATGAAGAATCTCTACTGAAGCCTTAGGGTAAAGGCCACTATAAAGGTGTAAGACCCCCTTTTTTTCTTTTTCAACCACCGGGGTCTTAGCCCAGAATTGCCGCTTTGCGGTGGCACCGACATCTCGGGAAAGCAACCACTACAAAACGCCAATTCTGCAGGCCCTTTTCGATCACAAGAGAGAGAAGTATTTATACAAAAAATGTAAACAAGTCCACAGAAACATGTAAATAAAAGTGAATCATATCCAGTCCATCAATACATATAATAGGAAAATAGATAAATGGGCTCGAGCCCAGTACATCAGAGTCCTCACTACAAGTCACTCATCGCGGAAGCTAAGAAAATACTAATCACTCACGGAGCTGGTCGCAGGTGCACCGGTGCTAGACTGTCCCACCTCCATGCGCACCGTACTCCGCTGGTGCTGGTCCCTGTCTCCCATCCGGAGCTCCTGTAATGTTTGGTTCGAAAACCATTAGTCATAAAGACTAAGCACTATCATCCCCTACCCCTCCCACCACGGCTCCTAGGCACCGGGCGGAGAGGAGGAAAGGGAAGCTACAAAAGTGGAGAATAGTCAAGCAGGTGACGGTAGATCTAACTAGCAAGTTATAACAGGTGAACAGTATAAATGTTGTAATAGGTAGAACAATTAATAAATAGCAAATTGTATAAAAGGCAGCTAGAGAATAGTAAGTAAGCAACAAGTAAGTAAGTATGTAACCTTAACTTATATGAATGCCCATACAAACTTATAAGTTAAGGGATCTTCTGCAAAGCTCCCATCGTATAAAAAGTCTCATACCGATTTATACGTTGGGGTGTCGGTTGTATGCAAATATGAGTGTAGTGATATGCTATGCCATGATTCATGCAAGTGCAACACACGCACACGACTCTATGCGCACAGACCTTTAGTTCCCCCTGTTCGGGCAGCTAGCTTCACTCCCAGGAACCTCCGTAGTGGCAAACGGAGACAGTGGGTCGGGCCCCCCACTCCTAGGCGGGCATCCAAACTACCAGGCCTAGCCCTCCCGTACGCCCCTTGAAGAACACAACCTAGAGTATCCGCGTACTGCTGCTGGATGTACCCTCCAGACTTTCTTTGGCTAAGTGTCCCACACCGCCGAGTCAGCGTACTGATGTCGGTGTGAACGACGATCAGGTACTGAAGACCCACAACCTTTATTCTGTACTCCAACCCTCGAGCCCTCGGCCCCCCGGACAGTCCTGTCCGTGCATCTACCTTCAGAGCTAATGTCTGAATGGCAACAAGTCCTATCATTCTACCTTCCTAGCTATCGGGGAGTGAGTGTGTGCAACGCTAGTTATACTAGTTGCTCTTTTAATTTATTATTCCTATGGTTTACGTTAGCCCAGGACTGCCCCAGGTATACCCCGTGAAGGGCTCTCAAGGGGCACTAGGAACCAAGACGGCGGCATTACGGCCCGAAGTTCCCTTTCGCAAGGCACTTATTATTATTGATTAATCTCCCTTAACCCGATCCTCTTTAGTTACTTTAATTCTAACCCTAGAGTATTAAGACTCTTCCTCTTCTTCCCGGGATCGACGATCTTTCGTCGTTCCCGTACTCCCTTATCCTAACCAGTCCCACACTCTACTTATCCTGACTTCTAATGATGAACTCAATCTTAACTTGCTCTACCAACCATCAATTACCAGAATTCCGTGGCTTTACTATATGCAGACCATCCTAAACTATATGAGGTACCCAAGGGGAGGTACACCAAGTTGTCTTCTAAATCTCCTATAATATTTACTGGTGGTCTACCATATCATACTTTGCCTAAAACCAGAAACTTATAATTTTCCTAATTAATCTGATATTTATTTAATTTTCCCAAAGGACGTGCCACGGGTCATTTTAAACATGAACTACATGATCTTCCTAAGTAATGGCTACTCAAAAATCATGATCATTAAATAACAGCAAAATAACCTCAAATACAAATTCTCAGAATTTTATAGAAAGGATTTAACCTCTAAATAATTTATTCAGTATAATCACGTTAATTCTACGTAGTGAAGGAAGTACTGAAATTATTCATCTAAAAATTATAGAAAAATCACTAGTCAGTAGTATGATATATAAAAGATCTTTGTGTAGAGAATCATAATTTTACTAGCTTGCTAAACACCGCTAAAGATTTAATCAAATAATCAAGGTAAAACATACTTAATGAAGCAAGCCTTAGAATTAATCTTCCAAAAATCCCATAAAAATTCACAGAGATTTAAAATCATAATAAACATTCTCTGCTTAAATTTCATCACTTTCCAGAGAGTGTGTATTCCCTAATAAATTTTCTAAGCAAATCATACAACTACTAAATCATTAAAGGAAGTATCCAAAATAATGAACATAAAATTCATAGAAAAATATCCAGAGCTTGAACCATCCCTATAATTCACTCTCCCCAAATCTCACCACTTTTCAATGTGATTTAGTGTCATTTCCTATCTCTACAATTTTTGCGCCCTAAACTAGGGTTAGATTTTCAGGTATCCCAACGGTCTCCAAATTTACTAAAATTTCATCCAAAGAACTATATTGGCCCTATGGTTCCCTTCACCCAATTTCGGGTCAATCCAAGGTCATTTGACCACATGACCTTCACAAACCACCAAGATCCATCCTTAGGGTTTGGCCTTGGTCCTTAGGGTAAACTTACCCCGATCCACCTCAAACTCCATGAGGGGGTGCTAGAGAATATTACTAGCCAGTGGTAAAAATCTAAGCCTCTGTTGAGGTGATCTCACCACTCAAACTTCAAGAGTGCACTTTTAACCTAAGACCCCTTATTAGGGCAAAACTTAGGGTTGATCATTTCTAGTCCAAACCATCTACAAATGAGATGAAAAATTATACAAAACCTTATGGTGACCCCAGGGACCACTCACCAGAATTTGGGAGGGTTTGGAAATTATTTAACTATTTAATTAAATTCGGCTAGGATTATTGAATTTTCCTAAAAACTATAGAAAAATATTCTCCAAAAATTCTCATTTTTGGATAGCACCTAGATATAGGTAATATTAGGCCACACCCCAAATTTCAAGTCATTTTGATGACTGGATTGGAGTGGGGAATTTTTCTAAGGTCAAGACAGCCCTCTAGATAGACCTCACAAAAAAGGGTGCTGTGGTCTAACCAGGATTCCAAATTTAGTGAAATTAATTTTGAATAAAATTAGACTTCAAGGGCTACAATTTATATGTTGACCACTTTTCCTGTAGGAGCCTCTAGGTATTTTTCCCAAATTATTTAACATGACAGATAATTCATTCAGAAATTGTTTTAAAAATAGAATCCAATTTTCATGGCACTGTTCATCTTCTTCAGAGCCCGAACCAGAGGCCTAAAAACCTAATTTCCTGTAGCTTTTCCAAGCTATTTCCCGGCCATCCAGCCATCTCCCTGGCCGGCCACCACCACCACCACCACCTCCGTTGAGGCGAGGGCTATCGTCGGGCGGCGGCACGGCCGCCGGAGAGGCGGTTTCCGGCGAACCCGCCACTATGAAATTTTCGGAAAACCATGAATACGCTCACCCGATCTGGCTCTTTTGAGCCCGATATCTCTCCTAACGATTCCTAAGATCTATCCACAGAAGAAGAGGGAGGGGAGGACCTTGTTCGCGGGTTGAAGGCGTGCAGAGCGTCGGGAAGCCATTTGCGCGGTGGTGGCGTCGCCGGAAATTCTTCAACAGCAAGGGGGAAGTCTGAAACAGTTTGAGGGAGTGTAACCTTTTCCTCTTGCTCTTAGGAGTCTTTTATAGATCAGCAAATGGGGAGGGGAAAGGATGAAACGTTGGAGATGAAACGTTCGCGGCCATTACTAATCCCCTTAATGACGTTTCGGTTATGACGAATGGCAGTTGAAACGTTGGGGATGAAGAGGTGTTTGCCAGGTGGCAAATTCCTATTGGACCCACTTTTCCTTAATTATTAACATAATTAAAGTAGGGAACGACCCATAAATACTCTTGATTTTCATTCCCATAGTCAGAATTTATTATGGCGTCGGTTACCGAAATTTCCAACCTGGCTGTCATTTCGGCCTTGGTCACGGGCGTGACACATAGGTCACGGGCGTGACATGCCCGGTTAGCCAATTCTGGGTTCGACAATCGTCGAACTGAGATCGACGATCGTCGAAGGGTGGTCACGGGCGTGGCACCTGGGTCACGGGCGTGACAGGCCTGTGTGGCCAAATCTGGTTCGACGATCGTCGAATTGGGATCGACGATCGTCGAGCGTGTCACGCCCTATGTCACGGGCGTGACATTGTGGATCACGGGCGTGACATGCCTGGTGACTAATTCTGGTTCGACGACGTCGAACTGGAATCGACGATCGTCGAGCGTGTCACGCCCTATGTCACGGGCGTGGCATGGCGGGTCACGGGCGTGACAGGTCTGGTGACTAATTCTGGGTTCGACGATTGTCGAACTGAAATCGACGATCGTCGAATGTGGTCACGCCCTATGTCACGGGCGTGACGGGTCGGTCACGGGCGTGACCAACCCGTGACCCGATTTCTTGGTCGATTTATTTCAAGTTTTGGGCTCCCTAGTGGTTCTACCACAACCAACCGACTCCTAGGGGTCTAGCCGGAAATGGGATGTTACAAATCCCAATAAACAAAACAAAGATTTCGTCCCCGAAATCAAGGTTAAGCCTACGGGACTCTAATCGGGAAAAATAAGCTTGTAACATCCCATGAGAACTGAAAGATTACCTCTCTACGTTATGTTTGTTTGTGCGGTTTCGAATCTAAGATTAATTCGCCCACCTAACTAGGTATATTCACCCCAATAAACAAAAGATTAGCCCCTATTCTTGAAATTTCAGTTCCATTGGTTTAAAACAGGAAGGCAAATTGATTGTCCAGAGGGGTTGTGAGGTATACCTGACGAAAAAGTTCCGGGTATTTTTGCCGCATCATGTCCTGTGGCTCCCATATATGCTCCTCCTGCCCATGATTGTTCCACAGAACCTTGACTAACGGGACCTTCTTCCGTCGCAAGACCCGCACTGCTGTATCGTCAATCCTGATAGGCTCCAAATCGACTGACCGATCCGAGGCCACTGGGCCATCTGCCGAGGAAATAAGCTGCTCAGGGCGTAGCAGAGCCCTCCGAAGTGAGGAGACGTGGAAGACGTCATGCAATCCCGCTAACTCCGGCGGTAGCTCCAGTCTATAGGCTAAGGGGCCGATCCGCTCCAGGATCCTATAGGGCCCCATATATCTCGGACTGAGCTTCTTCCGCCCGCGAACCTGCGAGACTCCGTGCATCGGCCGTATCTTCAAGAAAACCCGGTCTCCTACCTGGAACTCTACTTGGCGATGCCTCGCATCGTAGTATTTCGCCTGTCTGCTCTGGGCTTCCAACATCCTGTCTCGGATCAATCTAATCTGAGCATCTGTATCTCCCACAAACTCAGAGCCCAGTGCCTGCGGATTCCTCGTCCTGAACCCATGATAGTGGGGTTCTGCACCTCCTTCCGTACAACGCTTCGTATGGAGCCATGCCTATGCTGGACTAATGAGCGTTGTTGTATGAAAACTCGACCAGTGGCAACAATCTCTCCCAAGGCTCGCCATAGTCCAAAATACACAGTCGTAACAGATCTTCCAGTGTACGGTTTGTGCGCTCTGTTTGTCCGTCGGTCTGAGAGTGGAAAGCTGTGCTGAATGTCAACCGAGAACCCAGATAGGCCTGGGCTGACCTCCATTCCCTGGATGTAAACCGCCCATCCCGATCCGAAACGATAGTCTTGGGCACCCCATGATAACGCACAAACTGCTCAATAAACCTCCGTACTAATACACTGACCGGTGTGTCCTTTGCCACTGGGATGAATCTGGCCACCTTTGTCAGCCTGTCCACTATCACCCAGATCGAGTCGTTCCCCTCACGGGATCTAGGTAGCCCATGTATGAAGTCCATGGCTATATCCTCAAACTTCCACTCCGGCACTGGAAGCGGCTGCTGCAAGCCTGCCGGGTTCCTACACTCCGCCTTCACGAGCTGGCAGGCCTCACAATGCGTCACAAAATACGTAATATCTTTCTTCATACCCGGCCAATACATCGTCCTCTTTAAATCCCTTATCATCTTGGTGATCCCCGGGTGTACCGAATACCGGCTGCAGTGAGCCTCCGTCAAAATATCCTCCCGGATCCGTCCTCCTGCTGGTATGTAGACTCTGCCCCGGAAACACAGGAGCCCATCCCTCAAAGAGTAATCTCCTATCGTGCCTTCCTCCAAGGCTCGGAATATCGGCTCAGCTCTCTCGTCCAGCATCTGCCCATCTCTGATGCGGTCTCGAATGTCATCAGTAGTAGCCATCGACCCCAGGTACTCCATGTACAGCTCCGGGTCATCCTCAGACACTAGCGAAATCTGCATCTCCTCGAATGATCTAATCAACTCCAAAGCCATCAGCTGCGGGCCTACTCCAGTCGTACTCGCTCTCCGGCTCAGAGCATCCGCAACCACGTTCGCCTTCCCCGGATGGTAGTGCATGGTATACTGGTAGTCCGAAAGAAACTCCACCCAGCGTCTCTGCCTGATGTTTAACTCCTTCTGGGTGTCGACGTACTTCAGATTCTTGTGGTCGGAGAAGATATCACAATGTACCCCGTAGAGATAGTGCCGCTAGATCTTAAGAGCAAAAATGACTGCCCCCATCTCCAAATCGTGCACGGGGTAGTTCTGCTCGTGCTGCTTCAACTGACGGGAGGCATAGGCTATTACGTGCCCATTCTGCATAAGGACGGCACCCATCCCCTGATAGGAAGCATCTGCATACACCTGGAATCCCTCCTTCCCTGATGGAAGAGCAAGGATGGGAGCCGAGGTGAGACGATCCTTCAGCTCCTGGAAGGCAGATTCGCATCGCGACGTCCAAATAAAAGGGGACTCCTTCTTCGTCAGAGACGTAAGAGGGAGGGCAATCTGAGAGAACCCCTTTACGAACTTCCGGTAGTAACCGGCAAGTCCCAAGAAACTTCGAACATCCGTGGCCGACTTTAGTGGTGGCCAATCCCGTACTGCCTGGATCTTTGTTGGATCCACTGCCAGACCTGCTCCACTGATGACATGGCCCAGAAAGGCCACCTCCTTTAGCCATAACTGGCACTTGCTGTACTTGGCATACATCTCGTGCTCACGCAGCTTCTCCAAGGTCAAAGCTAGATGTCTCGCGTGCTCCTCCTCCGTCCTTGAATAGATGAGGATGTCGTCGATGAATACAATGACGAAGACATCCAGATACTCCTCGAACACCCGATTCATCAAAGTCATGAATGCGGAGGGTGCATTCGTGAGCCCGAACGGCATCACGGTAAACTCGTACAAGCCGTATCTGCTGCTGAAGGCCGTCTTCGGGATGTCCTCCTCCCGAATACGGAGCTGGTAGTATCCTGACCTCAGATCCAGCTTTGAGAACCAATGAGCTCCCTCCAGCTGATCAAAAAGCTCGTCTATCCGTGGTAAAGGATAAGTATTCCGGACTGTCAACCTGTTCAGAGCCCGGTAATCGATGCACAGTCGAAGGGTCCCGTCCTTCTTCTTAACGAACAGCACCGGAGCTCCCCACGGTGATGAGCTAGGCTGAACGAACCCGGCCTCCACTAACTCCTGAAGCTGACTTCGGAATTCCACCAACTCCTTTGGGGCCATTCGATAGGGAGCTCTGGATACCGGCTTAGCCCCCGGTACGAGCTGAATCTGAAAGTCCTTCTCTCGGTGCGGGGGTAACCCTGGTAGCTTCTCTGGAAACATGTCGGCGAAGTCCCGCACTACCGGAATATCTGCAATGGAATCCTTGGCTACGACCGCCTCAAAGAGGACCTGATAAACCTCTTTCACCCTGCAGGTGGGCCTTAACGGCCTGCACAGACGATAGTAAAGTACGGGGTGCTGATATAATACCTTCGATAACAATGAAGGAGTCGCCGTGCCTCACGGTGATCCTCTTTGCCACGCAATCGATCTGGGCATGGTTCCAATACAGCCAGGTCATGCCCAGAATCAGATCGTAATCTGGCATCCTCAAAACCGCTGGTGCCTCAAACGCCTTTCCGCCGATCCTCGCTTCCATATCACAATGAGTAGAGGTCAATATCTCTGATCCATCGGGTAGGCGCACCCTCAGCATCTTCCCGGTGCTTAGCTCCACTCCTGCCAGTCCTTTCACGAAATCCTCTGACACGAATGATTGCGACGCACCAGTGTCGAAGAGGGTGTGAGCGGGCTTGCCGCTCACGAATACTATGCCTGGGGTAATTAAATGTCTTAGTATTCTTATTGAAGTTTATCTTCTCTTAATTTCTAACCAGGTTATGTTTAAAATAGTAGTTTATATGAAGAAAATCTGAAAAGTACTGCCATACCTGTGATAACCTGCTCCGGGTCCCGGGGCTGTGTCAGGTCTAGAGCATACACCTGCTCTCTCTCTGGCCTACGACCTCGATCCTGAAATCCTCGTCCTTGGTCCTGTCCTCTTCTGCCAAACCGTCGGGGAGGTGGAGCGCCCTGATGTGCTGGTGGGGGTGCTCGCCCCACAGGGCAGTTCCGCTTGATATGCCCCGGCTGGTTGCACTGATAGCATACCGGTGGCTGCCCTACCGCCCTTGGCATTTCCAGCATCTGTATAGGCTGGGGAGCCAATACCCCCTGACTCCTCTGCTCCTGCCCAAACTCTTGACGAGGCTGCTCCCCGTTCCTTCTCTCTCCAATAACCTGGCCTCGAGGACGGTCTCTACGTCCTCCAATCACTGTATCATCAGCCGGTCTCTTCCGGCTCCTCACTGTAAGCTGATCCGCCTCCCTCTTCTTAGCCATCTCCAAAATCCTGGCCAGACTCCCCTCTGAGACGAAAAGGAGGGCCTGCCTCATGTCATCCTGCAGCCCCTTATAAAACCTCCGGGCGTAGCCAGCATCGTCTAACTGGTAAGCGTCCGCATAACGGGGCCAGGTGAGTGAACTCCTGGTAGTACTCCACCACAGTCCTGTTCCCCTGCCTCAACCGCAGGAACCTATCCTCCAGGTCATCTCTCGCCGACTGAGGTACAAAATGTCCCAAGAGCGCTGCTCTGAACTCCTCCCATGTAATATCAGCACAGTCCATCCCTGCAAAGGTGGTGTCCAGCTGAGATTTCCACCATCTCTTTCCGTGTGACTCTAAGCAGGAGACTGTCAAAGCAACTGCCTCCTCCGTGGGGCATCGAATCCCTGCCAGCATCTCGTAAATGGTGTCCAACCACTCCTCCGTACGTACTACAGACTCCGTCCCCTGGTAGGATGGAGGGGAAAGTCCTCGGAAGACCGTCATCCAATTGGCCCCGGGGTTTGGCTGTGGGGCCGGGGCTTGCTGAGCTCTGAAGGCCTCTAGGATGGCCGTCAGTGTTTGCCCCATCTCTGTCTGCTGGAACGGAACGGGTGCTGGCGGAGTCGGGACCACATTCGGAGCCTGAGGTGTCCCCTGCTGCGATGTAGGGTTCGTCGCAGGCTACAAGCAAAAATTCCATTTGTTAGAGAGCGAATGAATGGAATTTAAGAAGAGTTATGATGGACTTTCACATGTGATTTCCCTTATGGGCACACCACTGCTTCCGCTGCTAGTTTGTTCGCAAACTAAGCTCGCACGGGGGTGGCCCAAGGTTTTTGTGGACTACTTCTCTTTCGATCGAGGTCTCCTCTGATACCACTTGTAAGACCCCCTTTTTTTTTCTTTTTCAACCACCGGGGTCTTAGCCCAGAATTGCTGCTTTGCGGTGGCACCGACATCTCGGGAAGGCAACCACTACAAAACGCCAATTCTGCCGGCCCTTTTCGATCACAAGAGAGAGAAGTATTTATACAAAAAATGTAAACAAGTCCACAGAAACATGTAAATAAAAGTGAATCATATCCAGTCCATCAATACATATAATAGGAAAATAGATAAATGGGCTCGAGCCCAGTACATCAGAGTCCTCACTACAAGTCACTCATTGCGGAAGCTAAGAAAATACTAATCACTCACGGAGCTGGTCGCAGGTGCACCGGTGCTAGACTGTCCCACCTCCATGCGCACCGTACTCCGCTGGTGCTGGTCCCTGTCTCCCATCCGGAGCTCCTGTAATGTTTGGTTCGAAAACCATTAGTCATAAAGACTAAGCCCTATCATCTCCCTACCCCTCCCACCACGGCTCCTAAGCACCGGGCGGAGAGGAGGAAAGGGAAGCTACAAAAGTGGAGAATAGTCAAGCAGGTGACGGTAGATCTAACTAGCAAGTTATAACAGGTGAACAGTATAAATGTTATAATAGGTAGAACAATTAATAAATAGCAAATTGTATAAAAGGCAGCTAGAGAATAGTAAGTAAGCAACAAGTAAGTAAGTATGTAACCTTAACTTATATGAATGCCCATACAAACTTATAAGTTAAGGGATCTTCTGCAAAGCTCCCATCGTATAAAAAGTCTCATACCGATTTATACGTTGGGGTGTCGGTTGTATGCAAATATGAGTGTAGTGATATGCTATGCCATGATTCATGCAAGTGCAACACACGCACACGACTCTATGCGCACAGACCTTTAGTTCCCCCTATTCGGGCAGCTAGCTTCACTCCCAGGAACCTCCGTAGTGGCAAACGGAGACAGTGGGTCGGGCCCCCCACTCCTAGGCGGGCATCCACACTACCAGGCCTAGCCCTCCCGTACGCCCCTAGAAGAACACAACCTAGAGTATCCGCGTACTGCTGCTGGATGTACCCTCCAGACTTTCTTTGGCTAAGTGTCCCACACCGCCGAGTCAGCGTACCGATGTCGGTGTGAACGACGATCAGGTACCGAAGACCCACCACCTTTATTCTGTACTCCAACCCTCGAGCCCTCGGCCCCCCGGACAGTCCTGTCCGTGCATCTACCTTCAGAGCTACTGTCTGAATGGCAACAAGTCCTATCATTCTACCTTCCTAGCTATCGGGGAGTGAGTGTGTGCAACCCTAGTTATACTAGTTGCTCTTTTAATTTATTATTCCTATGGTTTACGTTAGCCCAGGACTGCCCCCGGTATACCCCGTGAAGGGCTCTCAAGGGGCAATAGGAACAAAGACGGCGGCATTACGGCCCGAAGTTCCCTTTCGCAACGCACTTATTATTATTGGTTAATCTCCCTTAACCCGATCCTCTTTAGTTACTTTAGTTCTAACCCTAGAGTATTAAGACTCTTCCTCTTCTTCCCGGGATCGACGATCTTTCGTCGTTCCCGTACTCCCTTATCCTAACCAGTCCCACACTCTACTTCTCCTGACTTCTAATGATGAACTCAATCTTAACTTGCCCTACCAACCATCAATTACCAGAATTCCGTGGCTTTACTATATGCAGACCATCCTAAACTATATGAGGTACCCAAGGGGAGGTACACCAAGTTGTCTTCCAAATCTCCTATAATATTTACTGGTGGTCTACCATATCATACTTTGCCTAAAACCAGAAACTTATAATTTTCCTAATTAATCTGATATTTATTTAATTTTCCCAAAGGACGTGCCACGGGTCATTTTAAACATGAACTACATGATCTTCCTAAGTAATGGCTACTCAAAACTCATGATCATTAAATAACAGCAAAATAACCTCAAATACAAATTCTCAGAATTTTATAGAAAATATTTAACCTCTAAATAATTTATTCAGTATAATCACGTTAATTCTACGTAGTGAAGGAAGTACTGAAATTATTCATCTAAAAATTATAAAAAAATCACTAGTCAGTAGTATGATATATAAAAGATCTTTGTGCAGAGAATCATAATTTTACTAGATTGCTAAACACCGCTAAAGATTTAATCAAATAATCAAGGTAAAACATACTTAATGAAGCAAGCCTTAGAATTAATCTTCCAAAAATCCCATAAAAATTCACAGAGATTTAAAATCATAATAAACGTTCTCTGCTTAAATTTCATCACTTTCCAGAGAGTGTGTATTCCCTAATAAATTTTCTAAGCAAATCATACAACTACTAAATCATTAAAGGAAGTATCTAAAATAATGAACATAAAATTCATAGAAAAATATCCAGAGCTTGTACCATCCCTATAATTCACTCTCCCCAAATCTCACCACTTTTCAATGTGATTTAGTGTCATTTCCTATCTCTACAAGTTTTGCGCCCTAAACTAGGGTTAGATTTTCAGGTATCCCAACGGTCTCCAAATTTACTAAAATTTCATCCAGAGAACTATATTGGCCCTATGGTTCCCTTCACCCAATTTCGGGTCAATCCAAGGTCATTTGACCACATGACCTTCACAAACCACCAAGATCCATCCTTAGGGTTTGGCCTTGGTCCTTAGGGTAAACTTACCTCGATCCACCTCAAACTCCATGAGGGGGTGCTAGAGAATATTACTAGCCAGTGGTAAAAATCTTAGCCTCTGTTGAGGTGATCTCACCACTCAAACTTCAAGAGTGCACTTTTAACCTAAGACCCCTTATTAGGGCAAAACTTAGAGTTGATCATTTCTAGTCCAAACCATCTACAAATGAGATGAAAAATTATACAAAACCTTATGGTGACCCCAGGGACCACTCACCAGAATTTGGGAGGGTTTGGAAATTATTTAACTATCTAATTAAATTCGGCTAGGATTATTGAATTTTCCTAAAAACTATAGAAAAATATTCTCCAAAAATTCTCATTTTTGGATAGCACCTAGATATAGGTAAGATTAGGCCACACCCCAAATTTCAAGTCATTTTGATGACTGGATTGGAGTGGGGAATTTTTCTAAGGTCAAGACAGCCCTCTGGATAGACCTCACCAAAAAGAGTTCTGTGGTCTAACCAGGATTCCAAATTGAGTGAAATTAATTTTGAATAAAACTAGACTTCAAGGGCTACAGTTTCTATGTTGACCACTTTTCCTGTAGGAGCCTCTAGGTTTTTTTCCCAAATTATTTAACATGACAGATAAATTCATTCAGAAATTGTTTTAAAAATAGAATCCAATTTTCATGGCACTGTTCATCTTCTTCAGAGCCCGAACCAGAGGCCTAAAAACCTAATTTCCTGTAGCTTTTCCAAGCTATTTCCCGACCATCCAGCCATCTCCCTGGCCGGCCACCACCACCACCACCTCCGTTGAGGCGAGGGCTATCGTCGGGCGGCGGCACGGCCGCCGGAGAGGCGGTTTCCGGCGAACCCGCCACCATGAAATTTTCGGAAAACCACGAATACGCTCACCCGATCTGGCTCTTTTGAGCCCGATATCTCTCCTAACGATTCCTAAGATCTATCCGCAGAAGAAGAGGGAGGGGAGGACCTTGTTCGCGGGTTGAAGGCGTGCAGAGCGTCGGGAAGCCATTTGAGCGGTGGTGGCGTTGCCGGAAATTCTTCAACAGCAAGGGGGAAGTCTGAAACAGTTTGAGGGAGTGTAACCTTTTCCTCTTGCTCTTAGGAGTCTTTTATAGATCAGCAAATGGGGAGGGGAAAGGATGAAACGTTGGAGATGAAACGTTCGCGGCCATTACTAATCCCCTTAATGACGTTTCGGTTATGACGAATGACAGTTGAAACGTTGGAGATGAAGAGGTGTTTGCCAGGTGGCAATTTCCTATTGGACCCACTTTTCCTTAATTATTAACATAATTAAAGTAGGGAACGACCCATAAATACTCTTGATTTTCATTCCCATAGTCAGAATTTATTATGGCGTCGGTTACCGAAATTTCCAACCTGGCTGTCATTTCGACCTTGGTCACGGGCGTGACACATAGGTCACGGGTGTGACAGGCCCGGTTAGCCAATTCTGGGTTCGACGATCGTCGAACTGAGATCGACGATCGTCAAAGGGTGGTCACGGGCGTGACACCTGGGTCACGGGCGTGACAGGCCCGTTTGGCCAAATCTGGTTCGACGATCGTCGAATTGGGATCGATGATCGTCGAGCGTGTCACGCCCTATGTCACGGGCGTGACATTATGGATCACGGGCGTGACATGCCTGGTGACTAATTCTGGTTCGACGACGTCGAACTGGAATCGACGATCGTCGAGCGTGTCACGCCCTATGTCACGGGCGTGACGGGTCGGTCACGGGCGTGACCAACCCGTGACCCGATTTCTTGGTCGATTTATTTCAAGTTTTGGGCTCCCTAGGGTTCTACCACAACCAACCGACTCCTAGGGGTCTAGCCGGAAATGGGATGTTACAAAAGGTTGGGCGAGCGGTGGGGGTCAAGGCTCACAAACCCGTATTGTGAGACCGGAGTGAATGCTCTCGAGCATAATCTTTATGAACTCTTCAAACTGTTTTTGAATCACGGGCTATCTGCAGGAGGCTAGCCGTCTGGGTCAGTTACTTGACCCTCAACTCCAACCATGATACTCGCTCGAGATTTTCCTGATGAGCTATGGTCCACGCTCACCGCACCAAAAATATTGAACCCGGAAATCATGGTTCTATGAAGAGTTCAGACAAAGGGTTTAGCTCGCATTTACTTCTCTCGAATTAATGCCTCAAATCTAGACTTAGATTATGGAAACCTTCCCAACAGAACAACCTCAAATAGACCCAAAGCCATAGCGAGGAGGTCCCGCCAAACACTTAGAAGATCTTTGATTACTTCCCCTCCCAAACCAATGTTGGACCGAACCTCTTTTAAAAGCCACGGGAACTTCCGACCACCCACCCAGAGACCATGGTGAATGATGAGCTGAAGCTCCTACTAACCAAAGCTTGCCATAGGAGAGGAGAACTTAGATAAATGACCTCTCCAAAGGTGCTATTAGGGGTGTATTTATAATTTTCTGGGGATGGTCTGCCAATAGCTAGATCCCACCTTCTGATTACAGCTAAATCCATCCCAAAGTGGCCTACCAATAGTGAAACTCTGCTATTTGGAGGGGCTAATGGTTGGCCATAATCGATTTATTGAAAAATTGAAAATGGAAATTGATGGCAAAATTTATGATCTAAATAAAAATATATTCTCTTAATCTATATTCGACAAAGGAAAGCGTACTTTATTGATTATAACATATGATATAAAAGATCAAGGTCGTATTAGACCGGGGAGCGTCAATTACTTATACTTTGATAAAATCACTATTATCTTATCGATTTGATTTTGAGATAGTTTTTTAGAGTAAAAAAAAGATTACTAATAAAAAAATGATTTTAACTATTTTAAAGAAACTAGCACTAGATCTCGACCCACCTTGGTATGAGAATAATCAAAACTAAAAACTCTACTTCTCTTTAATAAAATATTTTGACATAGGGTTACTGATGTATGAGCGCTACTCTCTCGAGAATTACCCAAAGAAGTTTAAGTTAATCGGTTGAACTCTCGTTCTCAAACCGAACACCTAGAACTCGCTTTCAGCTATGAACCCCGCAAATGGAAGAATTTTGTCGTCCTCTCTCGAGGGTTGAATATAAATGCTCTTTACCCTTGAACGATCAATTCGTACACGAGCCTCTCGGATAAATAAAGTATGAAAACAAAAACGATAACCATTTATCAAAAATACGGCCTGATTCAATTAAAATTAAGTGTAAACCAAAAAATATTTTAACAAAGTGAAAAAGAAAATAATGATTAAAACATGATTATCTCATCCTCGGATCATCTCGATCGAGTACTAATGAAAAATTAGTTACTCATAGAGGTAGAAGAATTCATTGATAAATAAAAATTTGCATAATAAAAAACTAGATGATGAAAGAAGAACAACTATTTTATTGCTATTGCAAAAGGATTACAAGTGCGAAAAAGATAGAAAAATTACCAGTAAACTGAAATCGCAACAAGACCATTAAGGGCAAAGAAATAACTGCAATAACTCTCCTAAAACCTCAACCAAAAATAGTAGTCCCTAACCATGACACCAACTAGTCTTATATAGGCAAGGAGGATGAAGGTGGAGGAGTAGGAGAAAAGTTGGAATTTAGAACATTTAAGAGGGGGAATACTGTGAGTCAATATCAAATGGGATGTCAAGGGATGGTTGAATTGGAGGGGATGGTTCGGCATTATAGTGATGTGACATGGGAAGAGGAATGGATTCATATATAAGGTGAGCTAAAGAGTTTATGCCAAATTAAATGATGGAGAAGAAATGATTGTGGAGCCATATGAAGGGTTCGGTCATAATATTTTTGAGTATATGAAGAGGTGGAAGGCATCATTTAGAATTCATTTGCATGGGAATGAAGAGGCATGAAACACAAGTATATTTCAGTAGGAAAAGGAGGAGTACGACCAATATTTAATATATCAGGATCCTCTCCATTTCGTCATAAGTATATTTCAGTGGGAAAAAGAGGAGTACGACAAATATTTAATATATCAGGATCCTCTCCATTTCTGACGAAATGGAGGGGATCCATTTTCAGGTCCAGATATAGTAAGGGAGGATCTGACAGGTTCAGTTTTTCATGGCTTTTATATTTTCCTTTTAAGTAAAAAAATATAAGCCATTAGATGTACTGCACTTTAATCTTATCCACCGGATTTAAAATGTATCCCCTCCGGATCCAGATCCATATTTAGGAGGAGCTGATGGGTCTACCTGGGCCAAATTAAATTATTAGGACCTGATGGTGGTACAGCTGGCGTTGGTTTTAGAGAGAGAGTGTGGCGGTTTGCAATACTAATAATGGAATAGAATGTAATATTGGGAAGAGGAGGCGTCAACATTTTAGAAGTGGCGGCATTATTGAAGGTGGTCGTGGTTTGGAATTGAAGAGGTGTACATGCACATGTACATTTTAATAGGAATAGGAGGAGGCGTACATGTAATTAATGGTGAGGTTGCGTGAGCTTATTTTATAATGGATAAGTGGCTGATGTGTCAGCTTTTAGATGACCATAAATAATGGAATTATGTGAATATGGCCAGCGTGCATAGGGGTATGGATAAGAACCCCTAGACGTGAGCTTGCATGCTTTAAGAAAATAAATAGGTTTGTATGGTTGCAACACTTATGAAAAGCAATATAGCAAAAGGGTCTCATGTGCGAGCATGACTTCACGTAGATGACGGGCAGAAAATTCTTAGGCCAGCCATACCCATGCTGCTTGAATGGACGAATGGCATGCGACAACTTGAATTTGGGCTTGCGTGGATAGGGCAGACATGGCATGCATGTGGGAACGACATGAAATTATGTTGATGAGTGCAACTTGAACTCTTGAACTTGGCCAACGCGACAACATTCGTAAGACGTCATCAACTAACGCCAAGACAGCTGACGCGACATTATATTTTTATTGGGCCAAAACTAAATAAAACATGCAAAAAATAAAATAAACAATATTATAAAAAATTATAAAAAGAAATAAAATTAATATATTTATAGGTAAAAATACAAATTTTATATATGAAACTTTTTATACTAATAATTTAAGCTAAACTATGCGTTACCAAATCCCCCATACTTATTATTTTGCTTGCCCCCAAGCTAAAACATACGAGCTAGCAAAAATAAAAATAAACTAATTGAACAATTTAATTATGCTAATCACGAGTACGATGCGAAATTAGAGATAGGCATATTTAGAAAAATAAACTTAAAATTATTACCTAGTCATAGTATAAAGTGTTATAAATTTTCACTCGCATAAAAATAAAGCATCCCATGTTTTAGAGATAAATAAAAATTAAGTAATGCGACTAATGAAAATGACATTGAATTGTTACTAGAATTTAAGAGACATTTTATAACCACCTCAATCCATGTCAAAATTCGATACACCTATCCAAAAACTTACCCAATTTTTTTTTGCTACCGTACTAAAAATAAACATAGGAAGCATGAATCAAAAGTTCTTTAATTAGGCGTTATGTTTTGGCTTGGTTTTAAGGGTGCCGAAATCAAAAGATAAATATGAAGGGTTAAGCACACTTAAAAAGAAAGAAGAGAGCTTTGCTAAAACAATTATCCAAGAAAATAAAAATTTGACACCCCAAATAATTTGAAGTATAAAGCTTGGGGTAAAAATAAGATTCTTCATTTTTTTTCACATATAATCTTTTCAAATATTTTTCATCTTCTTTTTTCATTCATTTTTCATCTTATAGCAAATTTTTTCAAATATGCTTCCTTCTTTTGTAGTAAATTAAAGGAGATAAAATTTTAAACTCCAACAATCTTCACAAAAAGTGAGCACACGCTAGCAAGAAATTAAGCTCAAATATTTCTAATTGTGCAATAAGGGCAGGCTATATGGGTTTGGTGAACAATAAGTGGGGCTACAAAAGGAATGAGAAGAGCTCAAAGTGGCTAGCAACGGTTAAGATTTTATGGCTCGAAATGCAAAAGCTCAATCGAATCATGGGAAGGCCTAAATCATATTTATGCTTCTAAGCCTATCTAAAGCAAAGCTTTGAACATTCAAGAGATATAAATTCTAGATAGAAAATAAAGACAAATAACTTTTCATGAAAATTAAAATAATAAGGGTCTAGATCCATTCACATCTACTACACTTAACACTAATGAACATTACAAAAATTTATAAATTAGAAAAACAAGGGATGATAGATTTTATAAGAGTGAAAATCATAAAAAGATAACTATGAAAAAGTGCAAATTCTTAAAAAGTTTTCAAAGATAACATACTACTCTAATTAGAAACACTACATGAGTAAACATATTACTCATGGATAATAAGCAAAATGAAAATTAGGGAATTTTATTCTAGCTAAACAAGTACACTAATGATTAAGAACAAGAAAATGCAAATTCATGGGGTACTAAAGATAAAACATAAATTAACTTTTTTTGATTTTCTTGGTTCGCTTTTTTTTTTAAATATGATAATTTTTTTGTGTTTTTTAATAAATTTCAAATATTACTATTAAGAAAGAAGAAAAACTTAGGTTATAATGCTAATTTTTTTATAATTCCTGAACTTCCCGGGGTATACCCTAATTAGAAACACTAATGATACCACATAGTTTAGATTTAATTATTAGTATAAAAGTATCAAGTATCACAAATAAAATTTTGTATTTATAGCTATAAATTTATTAATTTTCTTTCTTTTTATATTTTCTTTTCTAATATTGTTTATTTTATTTTTTTGCAGGTTTTATGGAGTTTCGACCAAAAAAATATAAGGTCGCGTCAGCAGTCTTGGCGTTAGTTGATGACATCTTATGAATGTTGTTGAATTGACCGGGTTAAAGAGTTGAAGTTGCACTCGTCAAAATATTTTCATGTCGTATCCACATTCATTCAAGCTGCACCCGCATGGCCAACCTAAGAATATGATGCTCGTCATCCACGTGAATTCATGCTCGCACATGACACCCTTTCGCTATATTACTTTCCGCCAGTACCGCAACCATGCAAACCTATTTATTTTCTTCATGCATGAAAGCTCATGTCCAGAGGTTCCTCTCCATACCCCCATGCATGCTAGCCATATTCACCTAATTCCATTATTTGTGGTCATCAAAAATCCACTACATCAGCCACTTATCCCAAATAAAGTTAGCTCAGGTCACCTCACCTTTAATTGCATGGATGCCTCCTCTTATTCCTATTAAAATATGCATCTACATCTACACCTATTCAATTCCAAACAACCGTCGCCTTAAATATTTCCTCCACTTCTAAATTATTGCTGCCTCCTCTTCCCAATGTCCCATTCTATTACATTATTAATGTTGCAAACCGCCACCCTCTGTCTCTAAAACAAACACCAGCTGAACACCCATCAGGTCCTGATCATTTAATTTGGCCCAGGTAGACCCATCAGCTCCTCTTAAATATTAATCATAGTCCTCTTTTTTCCACTGAAATATACATGTGCTTCATGCCTCTTCATTCCCATGCAAATGAATTCTAAATGATGCCTTCCAACTCTTCATATACTCGCAATTATTATGATTGTACCCTTCATATGGCTCTACAATCATTTCTTCTCCATCATTTAATTTGGCCTAAACTCTTCAGCCACCTTATATATGAAGTCATTCCTCTTCCCATGCCAGATCACTACAAGGCCAAACAATCCCCTCAAATTCATCCCCCTCTTGAGATCTCATTTAATATTGACACCCCATATTCCCCGTCTTAAATGTTCTAAATTCCAACTTTTCTCCTACCCTTCCACCATCATCCTCCATGCCTATATAAGACCGGTTAGTGCTATAGTTGGGACTACTGATTTTTTGGGGAGGTTTTTGGAGTGTTTTTGCTGTTGTTTTTTTTTGCCCTTAGTGGTCATGTTGCGATTACAGTTTACTTGTAATTTTTCTATCTTTTTCGCACTTGTAATCCTTTTGCAAAAGTAATAAAATAGTTATTCTTCTTTCATCATCTAGTTCTTTATTATGCAATTTTTTAATTTATCAACAAATTCCTTCACCACTATGAGTAACTAATCTTTGATTAGTGCTCGTTCGAGACGATCTGAGGATGAGATAATCTTATTTTAATCGTAATTTTCTTTTTCCCTTTGTTAAGATATTTTTGGTTTACTCTTATTTTAATTGAATTGGACCGTATTTTTGATATATGGTTATCATTTCTCTTTTCATACTTTTGTAATCTGAGAGGTTTGTGTACAAATTGATCACTTAAAAGTAAAGAGAATTTGTATGCAACCCTCAAGACAGGACGACGTAATTCTTCCGTTTGCATTGTTCATAATTGAAACCGAGTTCTAGGTGTTCGGTTTGAGAATGAGAGTTCGACCGATTAACTTAAACTCTGTTAGGTGATTCTTGAGAGAGGAGCACTCATACTTCGGGAACTCTACGGTCAAAATCTTTTATTAAAGAGAAATAGAGTTTTTTATTTTTAATTATTCTCATACCGAGGTGTGTTGAGATCGAGTACTAGTTTCTTTAAAATAGTTAAAATAATTTTTTTATTTGTAATCTTTTATTTTACTCTAAAAAAACCATCTCAAAGTTTAATTGATAAGATAATAATGATTTTCTCAAAATAGAAGTAATCGACACTCTCGGATCTAATACAACCATGATCTTTTATATCCTATGTTATTATAAGGTACGCTTTCCTTTATCGAATATGTATTCAAAGAATATATTTTTATTTAGATCGGAAATTTTTCCATCATGTTTTTGGTGTCGTTGTCAGGGAATTGCGTTGATATTTTGATAAAAGGAATAGCTATTAATTTAATCTTTTTATTTTTCATTTTCCGAAAACAAATCTTTAAGGTGTAACTATATTTCGGGAAAGGGTTGTTTCGAATTTCACCCTCTCATACCACCTAGTACTACTGCGTGACCCTCACAGGGTAAACCTCGGCAAGTCCAAGGCTTACTTAAATCGCCTTTTAGAAAAAATTATTAATAATTTTAGTTTTCCTTCCTTCTCATTATATTTTCTCTTTTCTCCTTCTTTCTCTCTCGTTTTCTTTTCTAGTGCATGACCCGATCAAGTTCTTAAAATAATCCTAATATTAGTTTTGATCTAAAGGTCGAGGGCACCATTCGATAGTACCTCTGAACTTGTGATCAGGATTTAAATTTAAATCTCGAAGAGTCGATCAGAGACACTACACCAGAAACTATAGGTGAACCCAATACCAAATCCGAATGAGGCCCAGCAACGGACCATGACCTATTATGCATAGCCGAACTTAGAAGGGACACAATCTAGTATTGTTCACCCTACAGTAGTAAACAATAATTTTGAGATTAAATCCAGCATCATCCAAATGGTGTAACAATCGTTAACCTTTTATGGTCTACAAGACAAATATCCAAATTCACATATTGCTTATTTTCTTGAAATATGCGATACCTTTAAAATCATTTGCATTACTGATGACATAATTCAGTTACATTTATTTCACTTTTCCTTGCCATCAAAAGTCAAGCATTAGTTGGGCTCTCTTCCTAGAGGATCAATCACTACGTGGGCCGAAATGACGAAAAAATTCTTAACTAAATATTTTCCTCCAGCCAAGACAAACAAATTACGTATCAATATCGCTTCATTAATGCAAATTGACTCAGAGACTCTCTACGATAAATGTGAGCGCTTAAAGGAGCTTTTGTATAGATGACCTCATCATGCACTTCCTACATGACAACAAGTACAAATTTTTTATAAATGTTTAAATTTCCAAATAAGGCAGATGATTGATGCGACCGCCTGGGGTACTCTTAATAATAAAACCCGAGAGGACGGTCAAGAGCTTTTCGAGGAAATGGCCATGAATGCTTACTAGTGGAATGTGCCCCGGTCGCGTCCTAATAAGCTGGCCGGTCTTTTAAAAGTTTATTCGGCGGCAAGTTTGTCCCTATAAATTGAGCGTTTAACAAAGAAAGTGGGGATGTCTGTTTCCTCCGGCACTCATTCATGGAATTATAATAATAATGCAATAGAAGAGCAAGTTGATTACATGGGCAATCCTCTTTTGCCTTCCTATAACCCGCCGAATATTTCATTTAATAATGCTTATAACCTAGGTTATAGGAACCACCAGAATTTCTCATGGAGCAACCAAAACAATGCTTAATGGCCGCCAAATATTAATCCACCGGGATTTTTGCAAGCAACACAACCCCTGAAGCCCTCTTCAATTGAAGAGCTATTTTCAAATTATGTTGCATCTAATGATTCAAATATCCAGAATCTCACCGGATCAGTTAAAATTTTATAAAATCAAATTGGTCAACATGCCAAAAAGTTCTTCGAACACCAACATAGAGCCTTACAAGGGAATACAGAGTTGAATTCGAGAGAAAGCATGAATGTAATCACCCTACGTAGCAGAAAGGAGGAACAACTTCAAATAGAATTAAGGCTGAGGTAAATATTTCTCATACTCCCCACCTATTTTATCTCATGTTTTACCTTCTACTGTACCTGCTACTTTATCTCCATGCATATCACAATCTTCTATTTTGTATCCGTCAATGATTAAAAACGAGCGTAACGAAGAACAATATAATAAACTTTTGGAAATATTAAAGTAAATTCAGAATAATTTTCACTTTTGCGAGGGACTCTCTGAAATGCCCAAATAAGCAAAATGTCTCAAGGAGTTACTCTCTAATAAAAAGAAACTTAAGGATATTTTGCATGTTTCTCTCAACTTAGAATGTTTCGTAGTTTTACTAAACAAATTTCCCCAAAAATTAAATGATCAGGGACGATTCTCCATCCCATTTTTTTTTGGCAATTTGCTGGTCAAACATGCCTTGGCTGATTTAGGAGCTAGCATAAATTTAATATCCTACTCTTTGTTTAAGAAATTAGGATTGGGCGATCTGATCCCAACAAGAATGAGTATCCAACTCGCTGTTCATTTGGTTAAATATCCAATAGGGATTGTGGAGGACGTGCTCGTTAAGGTTGATATGTTTATCTTACTGGTATACTTAGTCATTCTTGACATTGAAGAGGATGCCGAAGTACTCCTCATACTTGGCTGCCCTTCCTTGCCACCTCCCGCGCAATAATCGATGTAAGTAATTGAAAGCTCCTCCTTCATGTTAGATATGATGAAGTTACATTTCATATCAACCCCTCGAAGTGAAATTCTCTTTCAAATGAGGATTCATGCTTTAATTTAGAAACCTCATTTGATGATTGTTTTTCTTGCTATGATTTTCTTTCTTCAACTTTTAAGGATCCAGAAATGCCACCATGTTTTGTGTTAAAGTGATAGCGCATTCATTACCTTTTGAGCCCTTTAATTTAAAAGAATTCAAAATAAAAAAAAAACTCGAATAAAGAACCACCATCTCTTGAACTAAAGCAACCTCCCGACCATCTTAAATATGTCTTTTTAAAAAAATTCAAAACTACCCGTTATCATTTCTTCTACGTTATGTGAATCAGAATGTTTTTGAATAAGTTCTTGTTTTAAATAATACCTGTTATGTAATAGCTTGGTAAATTTTTTACATAAAGGGATTAGCCCCTCTTTCTGCACCCACAAAATATTATTAGAAGATAATTCTCACAACACCGTTTAGCCGCAACGATGACTTAACCCCAACATGAAAGATGTCATTAAGGATGAAGTAAATAAGCTTTTAGATGCGGGAATAATCTACCAAATTTTTGATAATATGTGGATTAGTCCCGTACAAGTCGTGCCAAAGAAAGGCGGAATAGCGGTAGTGGCAAATGAAAATAATAAATTAATCCCAATGCATATAGTTACGGGTTGGCAGATGTGCATCGACTATAGAAAATTAAATGATGCCTCCCGAAAAAACCACTTTCTGTTACCTTTTATTGACCAAATTTTGAACGCCTCTCTGGTTACTCATTCTATTGTTTTCTTGATGGTCTCTAAGGATATTTTAAAATCCCTATTTCACCGAAGGACCAGAAGAAAACCACTTTTACTTGTCCCTTCGGCATATTCGACTATCGAAGGATGCCATTTGATTTATGCAACGCGCTGGCTACATTCCAAAGATGTATGCTGGCAATATTTGATGAGTTGGTATAGGAGGTGATGGAGTTTTTATGGATGACTTTTCCATCTTCGAAAATTCATTTCAATCTTGTTTATCTAATCTTGATCGTGTTATTCAACACTGCGAAGATATGAATTTTGCTTTAAATCGAGAGAAATGTCACTTCATGGTACGAGAAGGGTTTGTCCTCGACCATAAAATTTCTAGTAAAGAGATCGAGATCGATAGGGCCAAGATCAAAATTATTGAAAAACATCCACCTCCTACGAACGTTAAATCAATTAGAAGATTTCTAGGCCACGCGAGGTTCTATCGGCGATTTATTCAAAAAAATATCTAAATCACAAAACCGTCTCTTAGAAAAATAATCTCCTTTTTTGATGTCGAATGTTTATCTGCATTTAATATAATTAAAAATAAACTTATAGACTCATTGATATTAGTAGCACTTGATTGGTCATTGCCATTTGAAATCATGTGTAATGCGAGTTATTTTCCGGTTGGGGCTGTGTTTGGACAACGTGTCAACAAATACTTTCATAAAATTTATTATGCTAGAAAAAAACTCACATCTGCGTAAGTGGTGATCGCTTTCCGCTTAAGAAAAGAGAGCCAAACTAGCAATCCAATTAGGCAAGTGTACATATCGAACTGTAGCTAGGGGACACAAGTGTCGTATTGAACTCCGGGAACTGTTGGGTACACTTACTCACACGAAGACTATTATTTTATCGACGGAAATCTTTAGGGTTGAAGTGAAATCTAAACACACTAAAGAATGGAAATATTGCATAAAAAGAGAACTAATGCAGTTAAATAGAAAGCATAAAAGAAGTTATTACAACGAAGGATTGTAACGATGAAATGGAAATGCACTCGATTAAGAATCACCTCGGCTAAAGTCGATTAAATACACGATAAATAAACCTAAGCTTAATAGGGTAAAGGTACTTGACCGTGCAGGTTCCTAAAGCTTGAACACACTTCTCTCGAAGTCGTGCCCAACTGAGTTTAGGAAGGTCCGACCGACTCTCGTCTAAATCAGAGGCCTAAAGCTCGCTTTACGCGGTGAACCCCACAATTGGATTTTTCTCTAATCCAGGAGATTTGGACGTCTGCCTCTCTCGAGGGGTGTGTAAACTCTCTTTACTCTTGAATACTCACTTCAAACTATTGTCCTCTCGGCTAGCCAAGAATGAAAGCTAAGTTGGAAATTATATATCGATAATATCATTCCAAACAAGAAAAATCAAGAGTAATTCAAAGGCCTAAACCCAAAAAAGAAAAAGTAAATTCAAAGCAACATAACAATCACTCGAACCTCGGATCATCAAGATCGAGTACAAGGAGGATTAGTTAATCATAATGAAATGGAAGAGGTGGGATGAGTAGTAAAGCATTAAGAATACAAGGTAACAAAGAGAACTTATATTAATGAAGAAAAAGAGCTACACTTGAAATGGAAATTACAATTGCAATGCAAATTGAAATCCTATTCTAGCCCTACAATTCGCAACTAAAGCAAGTGCAAAAATTACACAAAAAATTATTACAAAGCAAGCACTAAGCTAGGGTTAAGGAAAAACACAAAATGAGAAAGAGAGAGAGAGGGAAGAGTATAAAAAAAGATAAGAAACAAAGGGGCAACACCTTCCCCCTCTCAGCCCAAACTTATTCTGAAATGGAAGGGGCGCATCTGAATTTATAGATTTTTCCATGTGTTGGTCACGCCCTACGTCATGCTCGGGGTAGGCGTGTCAGGGGCGTGACACGTACGGGGTTGATCTCGGGTTCTAGATTCTTGCGGGAAGGATGATTGCTTCTGTACGATGGTTGACACGCCCTGGGTCACGCCCGTGTAGGGGGGCATTACACGTACGTCGCGTCGAAATCATTGGTCGAAAATTCTGTCAATCTTGGAAAAGGTGGCGAACACGCCCTGGGTCATGCCCGTGTAGGGTGGGCGTGATAGTACTGTTGGTGTGCTGAGGTAAAAAAGCATTTAATGCGGCGGCAGGCTTCGGGCAGAGGGCGACACGCCCCATGTCATGCCCTGGGACACACCTAGGGAGGGCATATCAGGGGGGCGTGACAGCCATTTTTCTTATTACTTGGTCTCTTGCAGCAAGCTTCCTCGGGATCGGGTGATACGCCCCATGACACGCCCAGGGAGGGCGTGACAGGGGGTGTGTCAGGTCATTTTTGGCCAAAATTGAAAACCTGACAAAAGACAAGAAAATGTTAGTGACAATAAAATTTACAAAAGAAAGATAAAAATTTAGCAAATAAGACAAGATTAGCGCCTTCAAAATGAGAAAATACCCTAATAGTTTAAACTACAAAACGTACTATCAAATTACCCCATGCATAAGCTTTTCTTGTCCCTAAGCAAAAATATAAAAACTAGATAACCATAAAATTGGACAAATCAAAAAGTTCTAATTATGCTAACACAAGTACTATGCAAAATTCTAAGTAGGGAGAAGGTGAAACGTAAATCTAAAACAATTATTTAGGTATGGTTTAACTTTTATAAACTTTACTTAACGAAAATAAATCATCCAAAATATTAACGAAATTCTTTAAATAGATTTAAGAAATGCAACAAAAATGAAAACCGCATTGAGTTATTACTAGATCCAAGCAACGCATTATAACTAAATCAATTAAATAACAAAAATCTAAGTTTAAACCCCAAACTAATATTGATTAACTTTTCTTCTTTTCTTAGTTATTAAATAAAATTCAAAAGCATGAATCAAAAGGACTTAATAGGACCGAAACATTTGGTTTAGGATTATGATTAGGAGTGGAATTCAAAGATAAACATGGAGGCTTAAAATCACACTAAACCAAAACAAAGTGTTTCAAAAATTTTATTATAAACAAATTATTTTTCTTTCTTTTTTTCTTTTCCATTTTCTTTTCTTTTTTTTTCAAAACAAAGGCCATAAATATTTTTATTTTCATTTTTAATTGGCCAAACAAAAGAAGACATTTCTTTTTAGCATACTTTTTTTCAAAAACTTTTCCCAAAAATATCACAAAATAACCTATCATAATCATTGCAAATTTTTTTTTATGAAACTCAAAAAAGCTAATGTGATTTGATAGGTTGGAATTTTTTGCTTTGGTGAAAATGATATGAAAAGAGGTGCTATCAAATGAAATTGGAAAATTGCTCAAAAGCGGCTAACTAGTGGTGAAAGTTTTTAGGTTGGCAGGAAAGCTTAAATGAAAACAAAAACGGGCAAAATCATTTTCATTCTTTTAAATTTATTTTAAACATAGATTTGAAAATTTTCAAAAAGCAAGTCCTAGATAATAAAAGAAGATTTATGAAATTATCTTGAAAATAGAAATAATAGGTGACTTGGATCGTTCACATCTACTACATTATTCAAAAGTTGACCATACAAAAATTATCCAAAAACAAAAAGAAAAATAGTGGATGATGATTTTTTGAGAAAGTAAAGAAAATAAAGAACGAAAACCATAATGGAAATGCGAGTTTTAGAAAAAAACATTTTACGCTAACATGCTACCGCGAATTTGAAACACAGCATGACCAACAATTTACTTGTGAAACATAATTAAAAAAGGCGATTAGAAATATTATAATAATTAAGTTGTTTACATGAGATTTTGAGAAAAAAAAACAAAAACAAGAGGTACTATTGAAATACCAAAATGTCTAAACTATTAAAGTTATGACAAAAGTATATATTTTTTTAATTTTGAAATATTTTCTATTTTTTCGGATTTTTAAGATATTCATTTTTTTTGGAATTTTGAAAAATATTCACAAAAAGCAAAATATTCACACATAGCAAAAAGAAGGAGGAAGTCCTCCCCCAAGCTTAAAATGGACATTGTACTCAATGGAGAAAGGAGGTTAGAGAAGGAGAGAAAATGAAAGTACATAATTGAAAAATAAGTACTTCCCCGGATTTATTTGTTGCGAAAGCTGAGTGATGTCGTTCCCCTGTGCTTGCGCTTTTTGATCTTCATGAAATGTCTTCCTTGGACTTTGTGATGGATATAGCAACGTTGGAGCATGTTATCGTAGAAACTTCAGCTTTTCGGAGCTGTCCGGGGCAAAAATTGTAAAATAAAGAAAACAAAAAAAATAACTTGGGTTGCCTCCCAAGAGCGCCCTTTGTTTAAAGCGACGTTTGAGCTCGATGCAATAAAAAAATAATAATGTCCAAAATATTTTGTCCAAAAAAATAATTAAAGTTTTTAACAAAAAATAAAGGTTCGAAGTTAGTTAAAGTTCGTGCAGCAGATATTTAACAATGTTTGGATTGACATCATAATCACTAGAGAAATATAGTTTAAGACGCTGACCATTCACTTTGAAATTACTCTTATCAGGGTGTGAAATTAAAAAAGCACCATAAGGAAAAACTTCTAAAACAGTAAACGGCCCAGAGCAACGTGATTTTAACTTTCCAGGAAATAAATGTAATCGAGAATTATAAAGAAAAACTTGGTCGCCCGGCTTAAAGTTTTTTAGATGCCTTAAGTGTTTATAGTGAAAACATTTCGTCCGCTCTTTATAAAATTTGTTGTACTCGTACGCGTAAGAGAGCTATTCGTCGAGTTCGTTAAGTTGAAATTTTTTAAGGTCGCCGACAGAGTGGGGATCGAAATTTAAAAACCTTAAGGCCCAAAAAGCACGGTGTTCTAGTTCTACGGGTAAATGACATGATTTTCCATAAACCAACCGATATGGCGTACATCCGAGGGCGGTTTTGTACTCTATTCGTTAGGCTTATAGAGCATCGTCTAATTTTGCTGACTAGTCTTTTCTAGATGTTGAAACAGTCTTTCTAAAATTCATTTAATTTCTCTGTTCACTACTTCGACTTGTTCGTTAGTTTGGGGGTAGTAGGCAGTTGAAAGCTTATGCGTAACACCATATTTAGTAAGGATTTTTGAAAACTGAGCGTTACAGAAATGGAAACCCATGTCACTAACGATGGCTCGCGGCGTACCGAATCGAGAAAATAATTTTTTTAAAAACGTAACTACGACTCGGGCGTCGTTCGTAGGAAGAGCTTTGGCCTCTGCCCAACGAGAAACAAAATCGACAGTGACTAAAATATACATATTTCCGAAGCTAGAAGGAAGAGAGCCAACAAAATAAATTCCCCAGAGGTCGAAAACTTTGCACTCAAGGAAATAATTTTGTGGAATTCATTTTTATTGGAAATATTGTCCGACCGTTGGCAACAATCACACCTATTAACAATGGATTACACATCTTTAAACAGGCTAGGCAAGTAAAAACCCGCGCTTAACACTTTGTGAGCGGTGCGAGCAGCTTGATAGTGCCCACCTGTCGGCCCTTCATGAAAATGATTTAAAATATATAAACCTTCTTCATAAGAAACACATCTCCTTATCACTTGGTCCGCACAGACTCTGAAAAGATGCGGGTCCTCCCAAAAATAGTTTTTCAACTCAGAAAAGAATTTCTTCTTTTGTTGAGAGGAGAACTCTTTTGGGAGCACACGAGCCACTAAATTGTTGGCGATGTGTGCAAACCAAGGAGAAGTAGATGTGTTATTTGAAAGCAGCTTCTTATCGGGAAAATAATTGTTAAAAGATTTTTCATCTATTTTTTGTATAAAGGAATTGTCTAATCGGGAGAGATGGTCGGCGGCCAAGTTCTCGACTCCTCGCTTATCACAGATCTCTAATTCAAACTCCTAGAGGTGTAAGACCCAGCGAATCAATCGTCGCTTGGAATCCGATTTAGAAAGAAGATATTTGAGGGCTGATTGGTCCGTACAATAATTTTTGAAAGTGTAATATAAGGATGGAATTTATCAAAAGAGAATACTACAGCTAGGAGCTCCTTCTCGATTGTGGTGTAATTTTGTTGTGCAGATGTAAGAATTTTTCTTGCGTAATAGATGGGGTGGAAGTTTTTAGATATGCGTTGACCTAATATGGCTCCCACCGCAAAACTACTCGCATCGCACATGATTTCTAATGGAAGATCCCACACCAGAGCTATCAAAATCGGGGCATTAATTAATTTCTCCTTTATTAAATTAAAAGCAGCTAGGCAAAAGTCATCAAAAATAAATGGGGAGTCTTTTTCTAAGAGATGGGTAAGGGGCTTGGTGATCTTGGAGAAGTCCGTTATGAAGCTGCGGTAGAAACCAGCGTGACCTAGGAAACTTCTTATAGCTTTTATTTTCGTAGGTGGCGGTAGCTTCTCGAAAACTTCTATCATGGAAATATCTACCTCAATTCCTCTCGCAAAAATTTATTGACCCAAAACAAACCCTTCCCTCACCATAAAATGGCATTTTTCCCGATTCAGGGCAAGGTTAGTCTCTTCGCATCGTTCTAAGACTTTTTATAGATTTTCTAAAAAACTATCAAAAGCATCAAGGAACACAGAGAAATCATCCATGAATACCTCCATAATGCTTTCTACGTACTTGCCAAAGATATCAAGCATACATCGTTGGAATATAGCTGGCGCATTGCACAGTCCAAATGGCATTCTTCGATAGGCGAAGGTGCTGAAGGGACAAGTAAACAAAGTTTTCTCCTGGTCCTCGGGGGAGATGGGGATTTGAAAATACCCCGAGAGGCCATCGAGAAAATAATAAAAGCTATGGTCGGATAATCGATCTAAAATTTTATCGATGAAAGGTAAGGGAAAGTGATCCTTGCGGGTGGCATCATTTAACTTATGATAATCTATACACATTCGCCACCCGGTCACCGTCTGTGTCGGGATTAATTCATTATTCTCATTACTAACTACTGTTATCCCTCCCTTCTTCGGTACTACATGGACTGGGCTAACCCAGTTACTATCAGATATAGTATAGATAATTCCTGCGTCTAACAATTTCATAACCTCGCCCTTAACTACTTTTTTCATGTTGGGATTTATGCGGCGCTGAGGTTGGATTGAATTACAAGAATTATCTTCCATTAGGATTTTGTGAGTCCAGAAAGATGGGCTTATGCCCTTGATATCAGAAATTTTCCATGCAATAGCCCGACGAAGTTTACGTAAAACTAAAATAAGTTTATCATTTTGCGCATATGAGGTAGGCCAAACTATTACTGGTAACTTGGAATCTTTTTCTAAGTAGGCATACCTAAGATGTTCGGGTAGTTCCTTCAATTCTAGGGTAGGGGGGTCTTCATACGAGGGTTTAGAAATCCGTTCTTTTTCAAATTCTATGTCCTCGTAGACTTTTTTAAACGATAAATTAAAAGAGGTGGGGCTAGCGGCCATGGCAGCTTCTTGCATCGATTCAGTTAGAAGAGTAGAGGAGGAACAAAAATCAGAAAATTCTTTTTCAAATTAAGAGAGACGATAGGAGGAATCTTCATTAAGGTGCATCGATTCAGTTGGAAGACTAGAGGAGGAACAAAAATCAAAAAATTCTTTTTCAAATTAAGAGAGGCAATAGAAGGATTCTTCACTTAGGGCATCTACGAAAAAACAGGAGTCGTCATTTCCTAGGGTGTTCTTCATCGAGGGGGTGATAGAGAAAGTCACTTCGTCGTCGCCTACTCGAAGGAAGAGCTTACTATTGCTTACGTCAATGATAGCTCGGGAGGTGGAAAGGATGGGTCGGCCAAGGATCAGGGGAACCTCGATGTAACACCTCTACCCATTATGTAGGATATAATAGAGGGTCCAGTCAGGGACCCACACCATATTCCACAAACAAGCGGAGACGTCACGAAATAATACCACGAATCACCGCACCCTAATACAGAGCATTCTAGGAGAAGTTTCAGGGTTGAAAACATGAACTCAATAATACAGGAATTGTCCACTTATATAACAAAATAGGAATGTATACAACCATACATAACCGGTGTAACACCTCTACCCGTCAAGAAGAATATAATAGAGGGTCCGGCCGGGACCCCACACCATATTCCACAAACAGGCGGAGACGCTACTAAATAATATCATACAACCAAACGAATCCTAACACAGAGCATTCTAGCGGAAGCTTCATGGTTGAAACCTTGAACTCAAGCAAAACAAGAATTGTCCACTAACAAAATAGGAATGTATACAATCAAAGTATCTGGCCTTAAGGCCTTACGAATTTCTCTTAACAAAGGTGTGGTTTACAGACATCGGCACGCAAGCCGGCCACACATGAACAAGAAGAAACAAAATAAAGGCTTCGAGGGCAGTAGCGCAGCTTTGGCTTCAGCCCCCTAAGTCCCGCTTGGACCAGAACCTTCTGCACCTGCAAGAACCAATCCACCAAGCGGTGGCAAACAGCGCAACGGTCAGCATTAAGCTGACCAATTATAATGACCTTGCCCCTAGCACGGGTCAGCAGAATTCCATCCCTGCATAGCATTTTTCCAACAGTATGTATAACAAACCACGCAAGACGTGCACGACCACACAGTCAATACATATCACAAATACCGGCACGACGGCCTGACGCTCCATGCACTCAGGGCAAATTCGGATGTACCGGAAACACCGGATCCCACCAATGAGCATTTAGTCTGGCACGCAGGCCCAAGACACTCATTTTGCCGGCGACGAAAGCCCAATGCCTTGGCGCTCTCATGTCAAGCCTACATAACGCAGGTACGTATCAGCCACCCCCTCCCCCCCCCATTGCTCAAACCGTCTTGCTACTACCAAGTACATCGTACCAGAGGCCACAAATAAAGGCGCGGGTCGGTTTCACCTTTCCTGTTCGGCACGAAGACCTTTTTATATAGTTGCTGCCCAACGGCTCAACACCACCCAAAGTGACAACTCACGGTCACAAGAGTTGAACCCAACTCTCATAATTTCCTGGACTTCCTCCAGTACTTCCTGCTGCACCAAGCGACAGGTATGCACCACAGATTGCACACAAACCTTCAAATACTCGGAGGCTCCTCCGAATTCAAACAAGCATCACCAATCCAGACCAGCATGTCCAGATGGGCTTCGCACAACATGCCTAGATCCGTACTCCGATTCCGGACTATAACAAGGGGGACTTCACAGATCTACCCCAAGGGACACCGCAACTCACCGCAGACTCGCGGGGAAGGGTTTTCCCTATTCAAATGTAGGAAAGTAGGACTTCACATGTCCAAGAAGGAAATCGTTACCCTTGGAATTCGCTTCGGAGCCATGGAGAGAAATAAAACGGATGGAATTCTTCGAAGCAGCCTTGCCTTCGCAAATCCGAACTCGGCTCGCGATTTGGACCACCGTAGCACCACCGACAGCCGGATTCCCTTTCTTATTCCTTCTCTTTCTCTCCTCTCTCTCTTAGCTTTTAGAAAGAGAACACACAACTCAAATGAGCTTTCTCAACTCAAATCCCGGCCTTATCAATCCAGGGAATAGCCTAGGCAATTGGATCTTGGTCAAAGGAAATGGAAGGCTCAGATTACCCCTGAAATTGATTTTCCTAGGCCGAACACGGGTTGTGACACGCCCAGGTCATAGGCCGTGTTCCTGAAGCGGTGCACAACCGACTGAAAATAAACCAGAACACGGGTATTGAAATGCCCGTGTTAAGCCTGACAACCCTTGTCACCCAACACACGGTCGTGTATCTGGCAGTGTCACCCCTGTAACACAATCTCCAAAATCACCCGAGCAGGACACGGCTAAGGCAAACGCCCGTGTCCATGGTCGTGTGCCCAACACGCCCCTGTGACATGCCCGTGTCACAGGCCGTGTCGCCACTCGAAGATCAGCTCTTGAGAACTCATGTCGAACGTCTCGAGAAAAGAGGACACGCCCTGGGACACGCCCGTGTTCCAGGCCGTGTACACTTGACACGCCCTGAGACACGCCCGTGTCTCAGGCCGTGTCAGCCAAACTGAATCTCAATTTTGGCTTTTGAGATTTCTGGGGTGTTACAATCCTCACCTCCTTAAAATAAATTTCGTCCCGAAATTTATAAATAGTAAGGAGATAAAAGTATAACACAATATATGATAACGCTGTATTGCTACAATATATACAAACGATCCAACATGTTACAAAAATAACTCGGGAAACTTGGCTCGCATGGTCTGCTCTCGCTCCCATGTTAGCTCTTCTCGGCCACAATTGTCCCACTTGACTTTGATCATCCCGATCGTTTTGTTCCGCAACTGTTTCTCGGCTCAATCCTCGATCCGAATGGGCCTCACCTTTGTCGTTAGCCCATACTCAATCCGGCACCCGATCATTATCAATCACTTGAGCTTGGTCTTTGACTGCTTTTCGCAGTACCAAGATGTGGAACAAATCATGCAGTCCACTAAATTCTGATGAAAGAGCAAGCCGATAGGAAGCTTCCCCAACTCGCTCCACCACTTCAAACGGACCACGGTATCGCGGACTTAGCTTTTTCAACCGGCGAATTCGAAGATACGCCTTTGAAGGGTTTAATCTTCAAATAGACCCAGTCTCCCACCGCGAACTCCACGTTCCGGTACTTAGCATTGTAATACTTGGCTTGCCGATCCTGGGCTATTAGTAGCCTCTCTCGAAATAGAGCATATTGTTGAATTAGCATCCTCTACTTCCTTTTGTCCTAAAAGTTTGGACTCGCCAGTTTCTGCCCAAGCTAATGGTGTACGGCACTTGGGACCATACAGAGCTTAAAACGGTGCCATACCGATGCTCGCTTGGTAGCTATTATTATAGGCAAACTCCACCATAACAAGATGATCTTCCCATTTTTTACCGAAGTCCAGGGCGCACATACGGAGCATATCCTCCATCGTCCTGTTGGTTCATTAAGTTTGGCCATCCGTTTGAGGATGAAAGGCCGTACTGAATGCTAACTTCTTGCCCAACACCTGATTGATTAGCCTCTAATCTTTCGAAGTAAATCGCCCATCTCGGTCACTTACGATGCTCCGGGGAACACCGTGCAATCGAACAATCTGCTCCACATAGAGCTTTGCCAACATTTCCACATAATCGTCCCTCTTGTTCGGTAGAAAGTGAGCCACCTTTGTTAACCGGTCTACAATCACCCAGATGGAGTCATTCCCACATTGAGATCTCGGTAATCCGTGCACGAAATCCATTGAAATATACCCAAACTTCCATTGCGGAACTGGCAACGATTTCAGGAAACCGCTAAGCCGTTGACATTCTGCCTTCACCAAAGCACAAGTATGACACTAAGCCACATATTCGGCTATGTTCTTCTTTAAACCAGGCCACCAGAATAATTTCTTCATGTCCTTGTACATTTTTGTGCTCACAGGGTGAATTGAGTACTTTGTAAAGTGTGCTTCGTATAACAATTCTTCTCGCAATTTACCCGCACAAGGGACGCACAATCATCCATCCTTCCATAATAAACCATCATCCCAGGAGAATTGGTCACCAAACCCTTCCATTGCACAGCACTGGAGACTTTCATCAAACTCCGTTGCCCGCTGAACCCTGTCCGCAAGGTCATATTGAACCTCCATCCAGTTCAAGCATGCATCGGCCGAAGAAGTCCTTTCCACACAAGATATCTCCAATGCTTCCAACTCCTGGATTAGACGCTCATCATGTATTCGCAACCAACTTGCCCGCACCGGAGTCCGACGACTCAAGGCATCAGCGACCACATTCCCCTTTCCGGGAACATAGTGAATGTCGAAGGTATAGTCCCCTAGGAATTCCATCCACCTCTGTTGTCGCATATTCAAATCCTTCTGATCGAGTAGATACTTTAGACTCTTATGATCTGTATAAATATCTACCTTCACGCCATAACGATAGTGCCGCCACAACTTTAGCGAAAAGATCACCGCCGCAAACTCCAAGTTGTGGACGTGGTAATTACGTTCATGCACTTTTAATTGACGTGAGCCATATGCAATCACCTAGCCAAACTGCAGGAGAACGCAGCCTAAGCCGCTCCCTGACGCATCGCTGTATATCTCAAAACCGTTTGTACCACATGGCGACGTCAAAACAGGCGTCCGTGGTCAAATGATTCTTTTGCTCCTAAAAAGCTCGCGCGCACTTCGGCGTACAAACGGACTTCTGATCTTTTCTCGTCAACGTTGTCAGAGGCAAAGCAATCCGGGAGAAGTTCTCCACAAATCGTCTATTGTAGCCTGCCAGTCCAAGAAAACTCTTGACTTCGGCCACCGAAGACATCACTGGCCAATCACGAATGACACTTATCTTTGCCGGATCCACCGCTATGCCCTATCCACTTACCATATGGCCAAGAAAAGCCACCGACGAGAGCCAAAACACACACTTAGAGAACTTGGCATACAGCTTTTTTCTCCGCAAGGTATGCAATACCAACCGTAAATGGTTTGCATGATCTTCCTCTGACTGTGAGTACACGAGGATATCATCAATGTACACAATCAAAAATAGATCCAAGTATTCGCTGAACGTTCGATGCATGAGATCCATGAATACCGAAGGCACATTACATAAGCCAAACGGCATCACTGTGAACTCATAATGACCGTAGCGTGTGCCAAACCCTGTCTTGGGAATGCCACCTTCCCTAATCCGCAATTGGAAATACTCAGATTTCAAATCCAACTTGGAATAGACGGTTGAGCCTGCTAGCTGATCAAACAAGTCAACGATCCGTGGAATCGGATACTTGTTTTTCTCCGTCAGCTTATTGAGTTCGCGATAATCAATACATAGCCGCAAACTACTGTCTTTCTTTTTCACAAAAAGAACAGGCGCACTCCAAGGTGACATACTTGGGTGTATGTATCCCTGCTCCAACAGCTCTTACACCTGAACTTTCAGTTTGGCCATCTCTTTTGGCGCTACCCGATACGGCGAACGGGCCACAGGTTTCGCACCTTGCACCAGCTCGATAGCGAAGTCAATTTCCCTTTGGGGAGGTAACCCCGGATGGTCCTTTGGAAACACATCAGCATACTCCGACACAATCGGCACTTCACTCACACTGGCCTTCGGCGCCACCGCTCTACGAGTGTGAAGAATAACTTCGCACCCTTCCGAACTACCTTAATGACTTGGAGAGCAAATAACAACATCCCACTCATCCCTTATATACAAATGAACTTGGTCTCTTGTTCGGTATTCTTCCCGAGTGTGACCTTTTTTGAAGTGCAATCTATACAGGTCCGCTGCTCTGAAAGCCAGTCCATACCAAAGATTATATCAAATTCCTTGATTGGCAATACTAATGTTTCCACCTTGAACTCCCGACTCCCTATCTTGACCTCAAGGCCGCAAGATTTATCCGCGCATATCAAACATTCGTTAGGTAACAAAACCTTTACACTGTCTGACGTGGTCCGTATAGGTACCCCGATACGAAAGACGAAAGCCTCAGACATAAATGAATGTGAAGCACCTGTATCAAACAGTGCTCAAGCCGGACAGTCCCGTATAAGGACAAAACCTATAACACCAAAATAAAAAACAAGCACAACACACAATCATACAATAATATTAAAACCTGCGCGCACCTGTGACAACATCGGCCTGTTTAATGGCCTCTTGTTGTCCATGATTGAAGACCCTGGGCTACGCGTGCGAGGTAGAAGACTCCACAACAGTCTTCCCTTTCTCCGCATAAGACGCTCTCGTCTTCTTGTCACCTGTTGGAGGACCAACTCGGCAATCACGTGCAAAGTGTCCCAACTTCCTGCACGTAAAACAAGCGCGAGATCAATACCCAGATGTCTCTGTCACAGCCGCAGAAGGAGCTTGTCCAGTAGATTTGGACTTCTTCCCCCATCTCTTACGGTACCCAAACTTCTCTGGATGTGGCGGCTTGAACTCTGGCTTTCTCATAGCCAAGGTCCCCTTTGCTTGCCCCCTTCTCATGTCCGTCTCCAAAGATCGAGTCGTACAGACTAAGGCTTGAAATCCCTTACTCACAGAACTCGAGAGCAAATACCGCAGCTCATCTCGCTGTCTCGCATAAAACCTACTAGTCTTACGCTCTTCTTCGGCAAAGATTTTACCTGCATATCTTCCAAAACGTGTGAACTCATGCAGGTAATCATCTACACTACGATCTCTTTGAGTTAACCGTTGAAATTCCATTTCCATCGATATCCTTTGTTGCATTGGTAGATGTTATGCAAAGAACAACCGAGAAAATTCATCCATCGGGACCTCTGCAAGTTGTCTACCGGCCAAGTGATGAAGTTCAATCTCATCCCACCATAAACGAGCCTCTCCTTCCAGTAGGAAAGTGGCCAGCATAACCTTCTGTCCCTCCTCAACCTTGATAGCTCTAATGATCCTCTTGATCCTTGCAAGCCAATCCTCTGCTTGGGCCGGTGAACCTGTCCCAGTAAATTGCGGAGGATTGAAGCTCATGAATTTCTTTAATTGTTGAACTGCTGCCCGCGGATCAACTACAACTTCTACCGGTTTCTGCCGTACCCCAGCATGCGTTGGAACCACTGCAGGACGTGCCTGCCCAACATGCTGAGCATTCATCACAGCAAGTACCGTTTCCGTGATGAAACGTACCGTTTCAGCGAATGGAGGAGGGGTGGGCACCTAAGCTGGTGCCGCACTTTCTACAGAATATTGAGGTTCGGATTGACCTGATACACTTCTGGTCACCTATATGTGTAAAACACACAGTTTAGCGACCAAGTAAAACGGCAAACTTACAAAAAGAATACACAGTTCCAACAAACAAGTGTATTTGCATTCCTTAGTGGACATTCTTGAGTTCAAGTTAAGTGTTATAATGGCAGCACTAACACGTGCCCGCCACCCCTCAAAACAATTCGACCACGAATTCGGAAGAGAAAGACCAACAATCTGATACCAAATTGTAACACCTCTACCCGTCAAGAAGAATATAATAGAGGGTCCGGCCGGGGCCCCACACTATATTCCACAAACAGGCGGAGACGCTACTAAATAATATCATATAACCCAACAAATCCTAACACAGAGCATTCTAGTGGAAGCTTCATGGTTGAAACCTTGAACTCAAGCAAAACAAGAACTGTCTACTAACAAAATAAGAATGTATACAACCAAAGTATCTGGCCTTAAGGCCTTACAAATTTCTCTTAACAAAGGTGTGGTTTACAGACATCGGCACGCAGGCCGGCCACACATGAATAAGAAGAAACAAAATAAAGCCTTCGAGGGCAGCAACGCAGCTTGGGCTTCAGCCCGCTAAGTCCCGCTTGGACCAGCACCTTCTGCACCTGCAAGAACCAATCCACCAAGCGATGGGAAAAGGGGCAATGACCAGTATTCAGCTGACCAATTATAACGACCCCGCCCCTGACACGGGGCAGCGGAATTCCATCCCTGCATTGCATTTTTCGAACAGTATGTATAGCAAACCATGAAAGACGTGCACGACCGCACAGTCAATACATATCACAAACGCCGGCCCGACGGTCCGACGCTCCGTGCACTCAGGGCACATTCGGGTGTACCGGAAACACCAGATCCCACCAATGAGCATTTAGTCTGGCACGCAAGCCCAAGACTCTCATTATGCCGCTGACGAAAGCCCAATGCCTTGGCGCTCTCATGTCAAGCCTACATAATGCAGGTACAGATCAGCCACCCTCCGTTGCTCAAACCGCCTTGCCACTACCAAGTACATCGTACCTGAGGCCACAAATAAAGGCGCGGTCGGTTTCACCTTTCCTGTTTGCCACGAAGCCCTTTTTATATAGTTGCAGCCCAACGGCTCAGCACCACACAAAGTCACAACTCACGGTCACAAGAGTTGAACCCAACTCTTATAATTTCCAGGACTTCCTCCAGTACTTCCTGCTACACTAAGCGGCAGGTATGAACCACAGATTGCACACAAACAATCAAATACTCGGAGGCTCCTCTGAATGCAAACAAGTATAACCAATCCAGACCAGCATGTCCAGATGGGCTTCGCACAGCATGCCTAGATCCGTTCTCCGATTCCAGACTCTAACAAGGGGGACTTCACATATCTACCCTAAGGGACACCACAACTCACCGCAGACTCGCATGGAAGGGTTTTCCATATGCAAATACAGGAAAGTAGGACTTCACATGTCCATGAAGGAAATCGTTACCCTTGGAATTCGCTTCGGAGCCATGGAGAGAAAGCAAACGGATAGAAGTCTTCGCAATAGCCTTGCCTTCGCAAATCCGAACTCGGCTCGCGATTTGGACCACCGTAGCACCACCGGTAGCCGGATTTCCTTTCTTCTTCCTTCTCTTGCTCTCCTCTCTCTCTTAGCTTTTAGAAAGAGAACACACAACTCAAATGAGCTTTCTCAACTCAAATCCCGGCCTTATCAATCCAGGTAACAGCCTAGGCCATTGGATCTTGGTCAAAGGAAATGGAAGGCTCAGATTAGCCCTGAAATTGATTTTCCTAGGCCGAACACGGATTGTGACACACCTGTATCATAGGTCGTGTTCCTGAAGCGGTGCACAACCGACTGAAAATAAACCAGAACACGGGTATTGACACGCCCATGTCAAGCCTGACATGCCCGTATCACCCAGCAAACGGTCGTTTATCTGGCCGTGTCACCCCTATAACACGATCTCCAAAATCACCCGAGCAGGTCACGACTAAGGCACACACCCGTGTCCATGGTCGTGTGCCCAACACGCCCCTGTGACACGCCCGTGTAACAGGTTGTGTCGCCACTCGACGATCTGCTCTCGAGAACTCGAGTCGACTTCTCGAGAAAAGAGGAAGCGCCCTGGGACACGCCCGTGTTCCAGGCCATATACACCTGACACGCCCTGAGACACGCCCGTGTCTTAGGCCGTGTCAGCCAACCTTAATCCCAATTTTGGCTTTTGAGATTTCTAGGGTGTTACAACAGGTACACAGCCTTATGACATTTACAAGTTTCTCTGAACATAAGGTGTGGTTTACAAACATCAGCACGCAGGACGACCATACATGAACAAGACTAAGCAAAACAAGGCCTTCGAGGGCAGCAACGCAACTTGGGCTTCAGCCCGCTAAGTCCCACTTGGACCAGCACCACCTGCACCTACAAGAACCATTCCACAAACCGGTGGCAAATAGGGCAACGATCAGCATTTAGCTGACCAATTATAACGACCCTGCCCCTGGCACGGGGCAGCAGAATTCTCTCCCTGCATAGCAATTTACACCACACACATATATATTTTCAGCCACCAAGGCAATACATATCACAAATGCCAGCACGACGGCCCGACATTTCGTGCACTCAGGGCACATTCAGGTGTACCGGAAACACCGGATCCCACCACCTTTCAGAGGTCCAAGACATGACGGTCAAACTTAAGCAGTTCTAGTCTTTATGGTGCCCAGGCCAAAGACTCTCATTATGCCCCTGACGAAAGCCCAATGCCTTGACGCTCTCTTTTATAGCTGGCATAACGTAGGCACAGATCTTCCACCCCCCCCCCCCCCCCCCCCGTTACAAGGCGCGGGTCGGCTTCACCTTTCCTGTTCGGCACTAAGCCCTTTATACCACATGGAACTCACGGCCATGGCCACAAGAGTTGAACCCAACTCTCATAATTTCCTGGACTTCCTCCAGTACTTCCTGCGACACCAAGCCATAGGAATCCATCACAAATTTCAGGCATACTAGCAATAATCACAAAGCGTTCTACGATGTACAAACAAGCATCACCAACCAAGACCAACATATCCGGATGGGCTTCACACAGCATGCCTAACCGTACTCACACTTCCGATTCTAATGCACTACAACAAGGGATGAACGACCAATCCCAAGGGAATCTCTTCGCCATCCACCTTTTGGTGAGGGATTCCTATGCAAATGCAGGAAAGAAGGACTTCACTTGTCAAAGAAGGGAATCGTTACCCTTTGAAGATGCTTCGGAGCCATGGGGAGAAAAGCAAACGGATGAACGTCCTCGCAGTAGCCTTGCCTTCGCAAATCCAAACTCGACTGCGATTTGAACCACCGTAGCACCACCGGCATCCGGCTTCCACTTTTTCTTCCTCCTCAAACACACCTCTCTCTCTTACTTAAGAAAAGCAAGACACAACTCAAACATGAGCTTTCTCCCTCTTAAGGCCGGCCTTATCACCCTAGGGATGAGCTTAGACCATTGGATCTTTGTTAATGAAAATGAACGGATCAGATCAGCCCTTAAACTGATTTCCTAGACTGAACATGGGTTGTGACACGCCCGTATCACATGCCGTATTCCTGAAGCAGCTACAGAACTGACTCACCCAGTCCAGAACACGGGTTTAGACACGCCCGTGTCAAACCCCTGACACGCCCGTGTTAGAAAGCACACGGCCGTATGACTAGCCGTGTCACTCTTTCAACACAAGACCAGATTACCCGAGAAGGACACGGCTAAGGCACATGTTCGTGTCCTTAGCCATGTGCCAAACACGCCCCTATGACACGCCTGTGTCACAGGCCGTGCTCCACACTCAACGCCATTCTACATAACGCCACTCAACGCCACCTGGGTATTCACCTGAGCAGGACACGCCCTGGGACACGCTCGTGTCCCAGGCCATGTGCACTGGACACGACCGTGTCCCAGGTCATGTCACCCATCCTGACCCATTTTGGTACTTCGTGGTGTTACTCTCGACCTCTTCTTCGACGTCCAAAATGACAAAATCCACCGGGAAGATGAATTTGTCGACTTTAACTAAGACATCCTCCACAATTCCTAACAGGTACTTACAGATCTATCAGCTAGCTGGATACTCATGCGTGTCGGATTGAGGCTACCAATTCCTAACTTCTTGAACAACGAGAGGGAATCAGGTTAATTCTCGCACCTAAGTCAGGCAATGCGTTCTTGACAAAAAGATCACCAAAGACACACGAAATAGAAAAACTTCCCGGGTCACTAATTTTCTTTGATAAACCGTTTGTCAAGACTGCAGAGCACTGGGCATTTAGTGTGACATGCGAAAGGTTCTCTAACTTCTTTTTTTTAGTCAGGAGGTCCTTAAGGTACTTAGCGTACTTCGGCATCTGGGAGATTGCTTCGTGGAAGGGCAGATTTATGTGTATTTGCTTGAACATTTCTAAGAAATGGGAGTACTGATCATCCTGACGTTGCTTATTAAGTTTGGAAGGTTATGGCGGGGTTGGACTATTTTTAAAGATGGGTGGTGGAGTGAGGTCTTTTTCTAAAATGGGGGTGATAACTTCTTCAGCAGAGGGTGGAATTTTTAAAATGGGGGCGGAGATTGCATCGGGCACTTCACTAACCATATCGGAAACTTGCCTCCCACTCCGAAGAGTTATAGCTTTCGCTTGCTCTCTCGGTTTGGGCTCTGTATTGGAAGGAAGAGACCCTACGGGTCACTCAGAAATTATTTTTGCGAGCTGTCCTACTGGATTTTCTAGACTTTTAATGCTTCCAGTTAAGGTTCTTATAGTAGCGTCATTTGTGGTTATATATTTAGAAAGTAACTCCTCCAAGCTTTGAGGTTTTGGATAGTTTTGAAGAGGTGGTGGTGGTGCAGAAAAATCGTTTTGTTGTGGTGGGCGCATTGGGTTTGAGGGATTAATCCATGAAAAATTTGGGTGATTTCTTAAAGCAGGATTATAACTATTTGGAAAAACAAAACCGGGCGCAGGAAAATTTTAGAAAAATATTGAGAAGCATTTTTAGTAATATTATTAACATAATCTAATTGTTGGGGAGCAGGAGTTGCAGATTCCCATACCTGAGGGGCGGAGGCAGCAGTCATCTCCGTAATTTTTTTGCTTAAAATTTCAACATACAGAGCGAGTTGGGAGACGTTATCAACTTCAAAGAAACCTGCAGGTTTGTTTGGGAGGGACCTAGTCACATTCCACTGATAAGTGTTCATGGCCATGTCCTCAAAAAGCTCAAGAGCTGCTTCCGGGGTCTTATGGTTTAAAGTACCGCCAAAAGCTGCGTCTATCATTTGCATTGTGTTTTGATTTAGCCCATTATAAAATATCTACACTTATAACCATACATGCAGCGCGTCATGTGGGCATCATCTTAATAATTCTTTAAATCTTTCCCAGATTTCATATAAGGTTTCATAGTCTATTTATCAAAAGCAGAAATATCGTTCCTAAGTTTTGCAGTTTTAGCTGGCGGAAAATACTTCGCCAAAATTTTTTCAGTTAATTGATCTGAGGTTGTGATGCTGTTTTTAGGTAGAGTGATCAGCCACTGCTTATCCTTTGTTCTAAGATAAAATAAAATAATCTTAGCGTAATAGCATCATTTGTAATACAATTTATCTTGAAGGTGTCACAAATCTCAAGAAAGCTTGTTATAAGTGCGTTCGGATCTTCATCTTGATGTCCGTCATATTGCACATACTGCTGCACCATTTGAATTATGCTAGGCTTCAGTTCAAAGTTATTATTAACTTTAGCAGGGTGCACTATACTAGATTCTGTTCCCTCTAGATTTGGCCGTGCATAATAGGACATACTATGCACCACTTCCTCCACGTGGTGTTCTTCTATTCTTAAAGTAGAAAATGACTCGGAATCCTCAACCAGTATTTGGAGCGTGGGGCCTTGAAATCGCGATCTTCTCTGAAGAGTACGCTCAATTTCGTGGTTCGAGTCGAAAATAGCCGACGGATTCCCGCGGGTCATGCACTAAAAGAAAAGAAGAGAAGAAAGAGAAATAAATAAACTAGAAAAAGAGAACTAATATTTTTATTTTTGAAATAGACTTTTAAAGTTAATTTAACTCCCGAACTTCTCAAGGGCTACCCAATAAAGGGTTCACAATGTACTAGACAAGATAGTGGCACTTAAAGCGCTTTGCTCTTTTCGAGAGAATTAGGTGGCATAGAAAAATTATGGAGCGGGTTTCTATTAACAGCGATAATTAAAAAAATTTTGAATTTTAATTTTTAGAAGGAGGATGAGAAAGAGAAATGATAAAAATAATAAGTTCTTGTTTTTGATATATCAACAAAAGTGGCTCCGTGGCAACGCCGCCAAAAACATGGTGGCCGCTTTCTGCTTAAGAAAAGAGAGCCGAACTAGCAATCTAATTAGACAAGTATACCTATCGAACTGTAGCTTGGGGACACAAGTATTGTATTGAAATCCGGGAACTGTTGAGTACACTTACTCACACGAAGACGATTATTTTATCGACGAAAATCTTTAGGGTTGAAGAGAAATCTAAACACACTAAAGAAAGGAAATATTTCATAAAAAGGAAACTAATGCAGTTAAATAGAAAGCATAAAATAAGCGATTACAACAAAGTATTGGATCGATGAAATGGAAATGCACTCGATCGAGAATCACCTCGGCTAAAGTTTATTAAAAACACGATAAATAAACCAAAGCTTAATAGGGTAAAGGTCCTTGACTGTGGAGGTTCCTAAAGCTTGAGCACGCTTCTCTCAAAGTCGTTCCCAACTTAGTTTAGGAAGGTCTGACCGACTCTCATCTAAATCGGAGGCCTAAAGCTCACTTTACGCGGTGAACCCCACTATTGGATTTTACTCCAATCCGGGAGATTTGGACGTCTGCCTCTCTCGTGGGGTGCGTACAACTCTCTTTACTCTTGAATGCTCACTTCAAACTATCGGCCTCTCAGCTAGCCAAGAATGAAAGCTAAGTTGGAAATTATATATCGATAATATAATTCTAAATGAGAAAATCAAGAGTAATTTGAAGGCCTAAACCCTAAAACGAAAAAGTAAATTAAAAGTATCATAACTTAATCACTCGAACTTCGAATCATCAAGATCGAGTACAAGGAGGATTAGTTAATCATAGTGAAGTGGAGGAGGGGGGATGAGTAGTAAAGAATTAAGAACACAAGGTAACAAAGAGCACTTACATTAATGAAGAAAGAGAGCTACACTTGAAATGGAAATTACAATTGCAATGAAAATTGAAATCCTATTCTAGCCCTACAATTATCAACTAAAGCAAGTGCAAAAATTACCGAAAAAACTATTAGAAAGCAATCACTTATCTAGGGTTAATGAAACACAAAAAATGAGAAAGAGAGGGAGAGGGAAGAACAGTAAAAAAAGACCAGAAGCAAACGGGCAGCACGCCCCCCTCTCTGCCCAAACTTGTTTTGAAATGGAAGGGGGGCATTTGAATTTATAGATTTTTCCACGGGTTGGTCACGCCCTAGGTCATGCTCGGGGAGGGCATTTTAGGGGCGTGACACGTATGGGGTTAACCTCGGGTTTTGGATTCTGGCGGGAAGGATGATTGCTTCTGTTCGATGGTTGACTCACCCTTGGTCACGCCTGTGTATGGGGGCGTGACATGTACGTCGCGTCGAAATCATTGGTCGAAAATCCGTCATTCTTGGAAAAGGGGGCGAACACGCCCTGGGTCACACCTGTGTAGGGGGGCGTGACAGTACTATTGGCGTGCTGAGGCGAAAAAGCATTTAATGCGGTGGCAGGCTTCAGGCAAAGGGCGACATGCCCCATGTCACGCCTTGTGACACGCCCGGGGAGGGCGTGTCAGGGGGCATGACACCCATTTTTCCTATTACTTGGTCTCTGGCAGCAAGCTTCCTCGGGATCGGGTGACACGCCCCGTGACACGCCCAAGGAGGGCATGATAGGGGGGCATGTCAGTTCATTTTTGGCCAAAATTCTGGAAGCCTGCAAAAGGACAAGAAAATATTAGTGGCAATAATATTTACCTAAGAAAGATATAAATTAAGCTAATAATACAAGATTAGGGCCATCAAAACTAGAAAATACCCTAATAGTTTAAACTACAAAACGTATTATCTGCAAGCCAATTAAATGACTACCAAAAAGGAACTCATGATGATAATTTTTTCATTTGATAAGTTTTTATCTTATATTACTCTTTCAAAGGTTATTGTTTTTACTGATCACTCTGCCCTTAGGTACCTGTTGGACAAGTTGGACGCCATGCTCCATTTATTAAGATGAATTCTCTTCCTGCAAGAGTTTGATTTGGAGAACCGTGACAAGAAAGGAACGGAGAACTTGGAAGCCGATCATCTTTCATGATTAGAGAATGTTAATGCAGATGCGTTAGTGGAGGCTTACATGGAAAATAAATTCCCTAAATAGTGAATGCTTGCTCTCGAAAAGGTAATAAATTCTTCTTCCACCCTATGGTTCATGGATTTTTCCAACTATTTTGTGGCGCGGATCCTGCCAAATGATTTTTCAAGTAAGCAAAAGAAGAAATTCTTATCCGACTTGAAAAATTATTTTTGAGAGGATCCCTTCTAATTTTCTATATGCGTAGATCATGTGGTGTGAAGGTGTTTTTCAAGCAAGGAAGGCTTGCAAATTTTGCGGCATTGCCACAAAGTACCAATCGGAAGACATTACAAGCAAGTTGGACCACAAGGAAGGTGCTGAAGGAGGGCTTCTATTGGTCCACATTATTCAAGGATGCTCACGCTTTCGTGAGCACATGCGACAACAATCAGCAGTCGGGTAATCTATCTCGCTCGGACAAAATGCCCCATAATATATTTTTAGAATGTGAAGTTTTCGATCTTTGGGGTCTACATTTCTTAGGTACTCTCCCTTCATCATATAATAATATTTATATACTCATTGCGATCGAATACGTGTCGAGGTGGGCATAAGCATAGGCTCATCCCACCAACGACGCGAGGGTAATTGTGACCTTTTTAAAGAAATTATTTTCTCTCTTTGGCACGCCACGTGCTATAATTAGTGAAAGGGGAACCCATTTTTGCAACACTCAATTTACAAAATTTTTATCAAAATATGGTGTTACTCATAAACTTTCCACCGCTTATCACCCACAAACGTGCGACCAAGTAGATGTAGTTAACCGCGAGCTTAAACGTATATTAGATAAAATGGTGTCTGTTAATAGGAGAGACTGGTCAATAAAACATGACAATGCGTTATGGGCCTTTCAGATGATGTACAAGACCGCTATCAGTTGTACTCTGTATCGATTGGTTTATGGCAAGGTGTGCTACCTCCAGGTTGAATTAGAACATCACGCATATTGGGTGCTTAAATTCTTAAACCATAATTTAAGCTTAGCCTCCAAGCTTAGGAAACAATATATAAATGAACTTGTTGAATGACGTGCGAATGCCTATGAGAGTAATAAATTCTACAAGGAGTGTACTATGTTTTATCATGATAACAAAATTAAATTTCTTAAATCTTTTTCTCCGGGCGATTTAGTCCTCTTATATAATTCACGACTGTTACTTTTTTTGAGCAAGTTGAAGTCCCTATGGTAATTCCCCTTTATATTCAAAGAGGTTTGGCCATATGGAACTATTCTCCTTGACCACCTGAAAAAAAGTTCTTTTAAAGTTAACAGTCACCGCCTTAAGTTATACCTTCCTGGCGATACTTCCAATTGGCAAATTGAAATGTTTAATCTTCATAACTTTTAATTTAAAAACTGCAAATAAGTCAAGCTACGTGACGGTAAACAAAGCGCTTATGGGAGGCAACCCATTTTCTTCTAATTTTCTCTCTCTTTTTTTCTTTATTTTAATGTTTTTTGCAGGTTTTGTTGCGGCCTCTCCAATTTCAAATCAAGGGTGTTCTTTTTTACTTTCTTTTTCTTGTCTTTTACAATACATATCACGCATTTTATTTTCTTTATTTATTTTTCTTGTACTTTCATACTTAGTTCAAAATATTGGGGACACTATTTAACTTTAAGTATGGGGGTGCGTAGATTATAGTAGCTTTGCTTTCTTTTTCTAAAAAATTTTTTTAAAAAAATCACAACAAAATATTTCTTAAATTATTTTTCTTTGATTTTTCTTTTTATTAGCAATTAGAAAACTTTCTTAAAATTACAAAAAAATTTGAAATCCAAAAATAAAAAAAATAGAAAATCAAAAATTAATTTCTTAGGAAAGGGAAGTTTGGAATGTCATCCAATCATATCTCCTAGTACCGGTGAGAGCCCTTCACGAGGTATACTTCGGGAAGTTCAGGAATAATAAATAATTTGGATTATAACTTAAGTTTTCCTTCTTTCTTAGTAGTAATATTTTAACTTTATTAAAAAAACTCAAAAAAAGATCATATTTAAAAATCCAAAAAAAACATCGAATGAAGAAGACCAAAAAAAGTTAATTTATGCTTTATCTTTAGTACCCCATGACTTTGCATTTTCTTATTCTTAATCATTAGTGTACATGTTTAGCTAGAATTAAATTCCCTAATTTTCATTTTGCTTATGTTCCACGAGTAATATGATGACTTGTGTAGTGTTTCTATTTAGTGTAGCATGTTATCTTTGAAAAACGTTTAGGAATAACTTAAAACTTAGAGAAACTTAATACTAGGCAGAGAGTGCCCGATGAGACTGAGGGCTAACCACTGGCCTGTTTGGCAAATACTTGATGAAGCTGGGAAATCGCTACCCTTCCTCTCGCCTACAGGTGAGACATAAGCTCGCAGGCCCTGCTTGTCTGTTACTATAATAGACAAGTAGTGAGTGCCTGATTAAATTGGGCCATTGCTCCCTGTCTTCGGGCTAGCTGGGCCCACTCAACAAATACGAGGTTGTACAATCATAATATTTATGTGTAGGTGATGACATACAAAATATATGTACTTTCAAGATAAGGATATGGATTGATTTCCAAACACAACAATAATGAAGAATTTTATATGAGGCTTTTTTTCTTTCCTTTCCCAATAAATATCACCCTTGTCCGCCTACACTTATCTTCATCCTCTAGAAGTTATTGAAGATCCAACATCCCTTTTCGTTTCATAGCATCTTGATCCATAATTAGATGGATTATGAAAGCTCCCCTATAGGATGCTGATGCACCTCCTGCATAAACTCCTATTGGGAGTGTAGACCAGGGGGCATTAAAATTATTATTCTCCCACTTTCTGCCATCTTCAAATAGTCTCCTTATTTTGTTAACCCTGCAATCCTCCATAAGATTCTCAATAGTTTGTATCATGAGGTCTTACTTGTTCTTAAGCTCAGAGATTTGAGTCAAGAACATATCGAGAACTATTTTTATGGTTCTAGCCATATGATACTAAATAAGACTTGTTTGTGCAGTCAATATTGATCTTAGTTGCTCATCTTGAGTATGGACAATACTTGCTGTAAATTCTGTAATATTCTTAGCCTCCCCCTCACTTGGTGGAGTGGTAGGATTGTGATTTTTCCTCGAAATCTCCCCCTAAGATATGGCACTCCCCCTTGATTGATATTACTCAAATAAACTTATACACTGAAGTCTTGGAGTTTTACTCCTATCGAGGAAGATAGATTTGGATCATGAACAAGGCTACTGTCCTTTCCTCCTTTACATCCATCCCTAATATAGCTTGAGGAGATGTAGTGACTTCCTATGGAACCTTCTTCTGTAGAGGTGTCTTCCTCACTTCTAGCTGCTTCAACATGCTTATTACCTTTCTTTGATTCTTTAACCTTCTTTACTCTTACTTCCTTGGTCATAACTTTTTCATACTACTCAAGGACATTGATGTCCATTCTCCTTATGTGATGGATTCCTATACCATGCTGCATGCTGAAGTTCTTAGGATTGGTCTTCAGGAAGTATAATGATAAGATTCTTTTCTATTTAGGAAACTAAAAACTATCATGAATCTTATTAAACAAAACTTGTTCCCAATTTGTTTTCTTAAGAAGGATGATCCTTGTCATCAATTCAAACATGGATTTAGAGATCCTATCATGTGAACTCACCTTTCACAACAGTGCTTTTCTGATATTGTCAGCTAGTAGCTTGCCTTTTTGATTAAAGTACTTTCTTTCTAGGGATCCATAAATCTCTCTTGAGTACTGACACTAATCAAGAGCACCAGTGGTATCTTGTTCGGTGGTTTCTTCATTTGCTTCCTCCACATTTGAAGGTAACCAGAGAGATCTGGCCAACTTCTTTGCGGAAACCTTCAACTTCTTCTCCCTAATTTTGATCTTAATAACTTTCCAAGAAAATTCGATTGAGATATTAGAATAAAACTCTAATACTTTTTTCTTCAGAATCACCAAGGGTTCTCACAAAACAAATTCCAGGCTGATGGTTTAGAGTTTTCTTATTACTGAGTTAATTTCTGCTAATGCATCCTTGAAACCATGTCATACCACTTCACTACCTTCATACAGGTAGTTCTCTACTTTGTGTCCCATATTACTGAAAGCTTAAAAATTTGAATTGGTGGAGAGAATGGAGAACAGAAACCAGATTTAGGGCAAGTGAGATTTTGCTCGAACCTAAACCCTTTGGCACTAACTAACTAACTAACTAACTAACTAACTATATATATATATATATATATATATATATATATATAGTGAAGCACTGTATACCAGGATAAGTGATTAATTTTTTTTGATCCAATGGCTGAGATTGAAATATTGTGAGAAATTTTCACTTAAACTAGCCGTCAAAATTATGTCGTTTAGTCTCGTTAACATGATCTAGATGATAGAAATGATATCTCCACAGAAGATAAAAATAGAATTGTTCCTATGCCATCCTTCAATTTTCAGCCATCTAGCTAGAGACCTGCTTCAATAATTCGAGTAATAGTGCCTACATCTACTCCTTTGCTTAGAGATACCTATGTCCAATACCTTGTTTAACCTTTAATTTGTCCTTAGACAACCTATAGAGACATGTTTTTTTTACCTTTGGAGCCCAATTAAATTTGGGCCCTTGTTGATGCACGAAAAGCGACGGGGAAAAACGGGCACCACCAGCTAACCGTTCGAGCACTGGGGAGAAGGGGAGAAGGCTGTCGACCAGTCGGTTACTAGCGACTAGGAATGTCGGATAAAACCGGGCAGAGAAAAGAGAGAAAGGGCCGCTATCAGCGACAACACCAGAGTTCGCCCGCCGCGGCTTCAATGCCTCTCCTGCGGCGGACTTTCCTTTTAGCTATGAAAAATCGGTTACAGCGGTTAGAAGAGAAGAGCCCGAGCGAACAGGTATCCGCTAAAGGAGAAATTCGAACCCGCTGCCACATGCGGCAAGCTTGGGAATCCGAATTTCGTCCCTAGAAGGGTACTGTTCACGTCTATTTATAGGCTCGGGGACCTGCCCAAACGGGCGGGCTAAAAATACCGGCTGCCCGATGTACAGGAGAAGCGGGCAGCGGTGACCAGATACAGGGAAGAGAAAGGAGAGGGGGCCACCTAGCCGCACGGGCCGGCAGATAGACAGCTCCTGACTGATTGCTCTTGGACGCCTTCCAAGCCAGGGAGGCACCGCGGGTAGACGGTCACGTGGCTAGATGTTTGCTTGCCGCTGGGAGTTGGGGAGCGGTCAGATCTAGTGTTAACATAATCCCCGCACATTTTTAAATTCAGGAGGAATTTCGAAAATGTAGTTAACCGTCTGACCGCGAGCACAATTAATGCCTTCAAAACTATAAATAGCGTTGGCGTTGATGCTGCTGTCATAAAACTTCCTTCGAGACGGGTCGCTTCTCTCCAACTGCGGTTAAGATTCTGCTGTCCGCCATGCCTTCCAGGAGGAGCATCCTAGTGCAGTTTAGCGACGAGGGGCTGGCCGCATCCAAATCGCCGCCGGAGACATCTAACCGCAAAGTCGATGAGACACCACGCAAGATGCACACTGCCAAGGCGGTTTCGCAGAAACCGAGCTCGGTTAATGAAAAGCCGAATAACGAACAGTCCACCAAGCCGGCAACGGAGATAATAACCGCTATGGTCAAGCCTTCTGAACAGCTGCCCGGGAATACGGAGGGTGGCTTCATTCCAGAGCCTGTCCGGGCGAACACTCCACAGCCTTCGGCGGGTTCCGACGTGAATATCACGTCACCCTCCAGCGAAGACGGCAAAATGGGCACCGAAGATGAGACCGGGCGAGAAAGCGGAGAGATCTCTGATGTCATTGACAGGGCGAAAAGGGCTGCTAAAATTTTCGCCGATAAGCTTAGGGAAAACCTTGATGTCGTGAAAGCCGCCCTCCTGACGAAGAAAAGGAGGCACAAGCCGACTTCATCGGTTGAGGAGAGGACAGAGGCAATCCTCCTGAAGAAGAAGAAAGGAAACCAGAAATTCGCGGCGGCTATGAAAGCGACCAGCAAGATTGATGTGCCCGATCAACAGGAGAACGAGCCCGCGCGAATAGAAGAGGTAAATGCTTTCAGATAGCTTGATCGCCATACTGAAAAGGGGAGCTGTTAGGCGAGCAGTGTTAACCTTGCCGCTCACTATGATTCCATTACAGGAAAAGGAAAAGGAAGCCAGCAGCAAGCAGCTATCCGGGAATGAGTCCGACTTGGAGGTCTTGTCGGTGAAGACTGGAAAGGAAGTGCCCGATCCATGCGAAGGTGAAAACAAGCTGAAACTTCGAGAAAAGATCACTGCCGAGAAGAAGATTCTAGCCGCTGGAGAAGAACCAAGTGGTTTTCGGGCTCTCTTTGCCGAAGAGAAGGCTGAAGCTGACCGCCAGACCGCCGCAAAGCTTCTGCAGTCAGGTATGCTCAAACCTGCCCCGAAGAAAATAAAAGATCCACCACCTTACAAGGAACCGCCGCGGTTAAAGAGACCTATCCGCATAATAACTGAGACCGACGACTTGCTTTTGTCGCGCGAGGAGCTTGAAAGGAATAAGCGGGCCGAGCGACTTCTTAGGGACAATTACCTGAAGAAGATTGACCCTGAGAGACTGAGGCGACCTGCTTTTTCTAGCCGTCAGATAGAGGCCGCGTCTAGAGAAGGTGGCCTTTGCTCGGGTGCCTATTCTTTTAGCATCGTTGCTTGTCGATCTTGCCGCACGACAACACTAATTTTGCCCGTCTTTTCTTTGCAGACTTCGCAGAACCAAACCCTCAAGATGCTGCAGATGAGACCACACGGCGGCTTCAGGATGATGAAGGCCAACACACCATCTCCAAGCTGTTCGCTGACCTCGAGCGATTAAAGGCGGAGCTCAAACTCGAGGAAGAGGCAAGGGCAGGCCAGGACGAGCGGATAAAGGATCTGTCCGCGGAACTATCCAGCAGCCGGGAGCGAGAAAGGGCTGCTCGCGATCAAGTTTCGATCTTGGGGAGGCGACTTCAAAGGGCAGAGGATGACGCTGCGCACTACAAGAGGAAATACTACGAGAGGACAGAAAAGGAGAAAGGCCGGCGACATGACTTCACGAGTTCGAGCAAACCGGGCGAGTCAAGTCACTGCCCTAGTAGGAGGGGAACTTCTGCCCCGGTAACCGGTAATGTAAACCTAACCGCGCGACCTACCGAACAGGTGCCTTTTGTTGAGGCATCTGTCCTGATGAGCCGCATAGTTCGGGATACATCCCGGATTCACCGGGCTCAGAATACCCTTAGCCACCACTTGATCAGCGCGATGTCCGTTTTACTGGGCATCAGTGATCAAGTCGCGCTTATTGGCAGGGACCCCGCAGAACCTAGCGGCGAACGGCGCGAGGAGAGATAGAGAGAAAATCTGTAATAATGTGTTCGAGCGAATACCCTTAGCCGTGTTTGTTTTTTAATACCTTGCAACATTGTGATTTGCTTATTCGCCCGACCTATCTGAGATTGTCGCGCGATCTTATTATAATGCTTTGGATGTTAACGGTTTGAATCTTTTGTGTTCGAGCGGTCTTCTGTATAGCGCTTTGCTAAATCTGCGGGAAACAAATGACCCAGCGAACTTGTTAATATAATCGCGCGAACGGTAATGATTGATTGTGGTTGAAAAGACGTCTGTAGGAAACGACGAATGTCCGGAGGCTTCTTTGATTTAGCTGCTCGAGTAATAATGCGTTGAAATGATTGAAAAGACGTTTGCAGGAAACAACAATTATCCGGCAGCTTCTTTCATGTAACCGTGCGAGCAATAAGTCGTCCTGCAGGCTCTATAAATACGGCCTAGCTCCGCATTATAAGGAAAAGTTTAAAGTGCAGAACTTCTTGCGGGAAGAATTCATGGCGCCCGCGCGAGCTTCAGCTGCCACCGCTTTCCTTGACGCCGAGCACAGGAGGTCGGAAATGACCAACAGCGAACTGGAGCGCTTTATCATGGCTCACATGATGAATACTGCTATAGTCGCGCGGTTACCCCTAGAAGACGAGCGGATAAACACTTACGGAAGAAATCTGGTGGCGATCCCAGTCGACCACTTCGATTTCAGTTTTAGCTGGCCGCCGCTGATCGAGCTTGTGGAGATTCTCGACTTTTTCGGAATTGTACCCGGCCAAATTTCGCCGAATACAATAGCGTCAATGGTGAGCTTCATCATATACCTTCGGACCGAGCGGGTAAGATTCACTATGGATCTTTTTCGCCACTGCTTCGTTATCCGCTCCATCGTCTCCGGCAAGAAGGACAGCCGGGTTTTCAAAGGTGTAGTGTACTTCGGCTGCACCGGGATGAAAACGGTTAACCTGACGAATAAGTTTCCCAACTGGTCCACCAGATTCCTCATGTTCGAGGGGAATCTGGGCCTTCTGCCTGTCTGTCCGCAAGTCCGCTCGGCTAAGCGATTCGAACGGTTTGAGGTTGAAGGGATCGAGAAGGAGATCGCTGACTTCCTCGCCGGTTCGCGGCTAGATATCTTGCACTATATCCCATTGCTGCCAGTAGTGATGGAATTCCCTGCAGAAGAAGGTATATTTTTAACGATTAGTTGCTTAATATAACCGCGCGGCTAAATATTTTGTTCCATGACAGCCGTCTTAAGAGTTCCTGCGAGAAAACCGGTTACACCGGCAGAGCCCGTTCTGACGCAGAGCGAGGCTAGGAAGAAAAGAGAGGATGACCGTCGCGTGGAGCATGATGTCGCCGCCGATTATGACTCTGAGCCCTTCGCACCCCAAGGATCGGGGGAGAACTTAAAAGATCGTCGAGGCAAGGCGGTTATGAAATGGCACCCGCGCGGGAGGTGCGTTCAGGTCTCTACCGCTCTTCCCTTGTGGAAGAACGAGAAGATATCCAAACATGCCCGCGCGGTTAGCTGGGCAATGTACGGCAGGGATAACCTAGCCGACCTGCGGGCCATTCCGACGAAGAAACTTCCGACCCTAGCCGCACAAATCCGCGCGAGAAGCTTCGTGACAGACCACTTTGTCGCTGAAGCCCTCGCCGAAGTGGTCGCTCTTGCCGAGCGGTTAGAGGATGAGGTAGAGCACCTCAAGGAGGAAAATGAGAAGCTGAAGAATATTAACGCAGTAAGTTTTTACCTCGCGGATTTACCGGTTACCTTAGCATTATCCGAAGGTTTAACTTTATCTTCTCTTGCAGAAAGCTTATGACCCGGGGAACCCGGCCTTCAGAAGAGAATTAACCATGCATCTGCGGGATAGCGGGGAAGACACGCTTGACATCTTGCGGGAGCGGGGAGCATTTAAGCCTGGTCACGAAGGCGTAACTCTTGACGAGTTATTCCCCGGCTTCAAGGATATTGAAGCCGCGCGAGTAGAGCCGGCCGAAGAACCTGTTGAGATTCTTGAGGAGGACGAGCATTCAAACGAACAGGAGGGCGTACCTGAAGATGTCCGTGCGGATACAAGCTCGAGTTCATCCGGCAGTTCGAGCGAGGAGGAGGGATCCGGATCAGCTGAGACAAGTAGCTCTTCAAGTTCTTTCAGTGAAGCAGAGTATGAGCCGGAGCGGAAAAAGAAGAAAAGTTGATATGTTATGATATTCTTTTGATCCGGCGGCATGATCTTTGTAAGCCGCACGGATAATACATTTTGTAATTTTTGACAATATAAATGATACTGTTTGATTTTGCGGGACATGCTTTATTCGCTCGGTATTGCATTTCTATTCGATCGATTATAATATGTCATAAGATATCTGGATAATACACAAGCAGAATGGATGTGGAGATAAGCCCTGCTAGTTTACTTTTCCGGGCGACTAGAGTGCGAAGTCATCGGATACAGAATGATTTTCGCGCATAACTCGCGCGGATAAGACTGATGTCCGCTATAATGAACTAAAGATAACCAACCAACTCGCACGATTAATAATGATTTCTGTTGTATTGAACTGAAGATAACCAAACGACTCGCGCGATTAAAAAAGATATATGTTGTATTAAACTGAAGATAACCAAACGACTCGCGCGATTAATAAAGATATCTGTTGTATTAAACTGAAGATAACCAAACAACTCGCGCGATTAATAAAGATATCTATTGTATTAAACTGAAGATAACCAAACGACTCGCGTGATTAATAAAGATATCTGTTGTATTAAACTGAAGATAACCAAACGACTCGCGTGATTAATAAAAATATCTGTTGTATTAAACTGAAGAAAACCAAATGGCTCGCGCGATTAATAATGATACCCGAGCAGTAAGAATAATATCGGCAACTTCGAATATGAGACCAATTTAAGCAAACCAATTGGTCGAAAAGATAACCGAACGGTAAGAATAATAATATCCGCAACTAGCTGCTGGTCGGATAACTTCCATTCAGCCTTATAATAACCGATTACCCGAGCAGATACTGCGTCTCTAGCCAGGATATGATAACCGCGCGGTCTGATCTCTGACTGCCGACTAGACTTCTGCTTGAAGAAAAGAAAACACTGCTCTCTTGCCTGGAGTACAGTCTAAGTCGATCTTTTGGGCAGGTGTGGCCGGAGCGGCATTGCTTCCCCTGAGATCGACAAGACTGTGGGTCTCCTGCAGGCACTGCTTGAGAGTATCAAAGAGTATTCGAGGGTTACATGCTAAGACGATCTGAGGGGTATGCGTGCGGCTTCCCGCACAGACCCATCTTAGTTGCAACGATATCCCTCTCAAAGCATGGTAGCGCTACCAGCCACCCTGTCCCTCCAAAATGCAGAAGTGGGGGTAGATACCAGCTGGGATCCGCAATCTAGTACTCCATCGCATCAAAGCCGGTAAGCTGCCACTACACGGTGCGAAATCTCCCCGCAACACGTGGTCCTCGTGGTGTTACGCTAATAACAACGGCTCTAAAGGGGTATGTAGCTAGACTCGGAGATATCTCCTGATTCAGTGATCTTTTAATTTCTGGGTTGCAAACCCATAAGAATGATGACTTGCCAGGTGAGAGTACTGATATAGAATCTCTGAAACAAAATATAGAGATGAGTTATAATCCTTCTTAATTGAAATTCATAAGAGGAAATAAGAGACAGAAAAACATATTGTGTTAAGGAATTGATTGTCAGGATTGCTTCTGTTGCTGATGTCGTGTTTGCCAGCCTAGGAATGAGATGTCCTTTTTAGATCATGCTACAGGATTCCTTTGACTTCTGCATTTTCACAGCTAATTGGAGAGCTCTACAATCTTTTGTTAAATGACCTCTTTCCTTGTGATATTCGCAATACTGATCCTTGGATCTGGTTTTTCCGCCTGCTGCCCGAGCGGGTTTCTTGTGACTTGGCTCTCCCTCCCGTTGTTTAATCTGGTATACGTCTAACAAACTTCTCTGTCCTTTTTCTGAAACGCGAGGCTTCTTCGTAACTGGAAACCTTGTCGGCAACTCGGGCGGACAGATCGGGTAGGAGGTCGAATAGCCCGGCGAGTATCCTGGACAGGTAGGCGAGTAGGTCGGCGGATCGACCTGCTTGCTGTCCACTAGGGTCTGGTTGGCTGGTGTAACCAGAATGATTGCGGACTGCAAGTCTAACCGCTTATTGATTGCGGCTAGATTTGAATTGATCGCGGCGAGCTGCCTGATCATCTCTTGGCGAGTTCGATTTTCTTCCCGGCGGGACTGCAGAAGAGCTTCCAAGAGCAGAACTTCGCTGGGGCTGAGGTTGTTCTGAACGGGCTGCCGGTCTGGCATTGTATGGCCGCTGAACTTCAGCGACTAGCCGATATCTGAAGGTTGCGTGTTAAATGTTGATGCACGAAAAGCGACGGGGAAAAACGGGCACCACCAGCTAACCGTTCGAGCACTGGGGAGAAGGGGAGAAGGCTGTCGACCAGTCGGTTACTAGCGACTAGGAATGTCGGATAAAACCGGGCAGAGAAAAGAGAGAAAGGGCCGCTATCAGCGGCAACACCAGAGTTCGCCCGCCGCGACTTCAATGCCTCTCCTGCGGCGGACTTTCCTTTTAGCTATGAAAAATCGGTTACAGCGGTTAGAAGAGAAGAGCCCGAGCGAACAGGTATCCGCTAAAGGAGAAATTCGAACCCGCTGCCACAGGCGACAAGCTTGGGAATCCGAATTCCGTCCCTAGAAGGGTTCTGTTCACGTCTATTTATAGGCTCGGGGACCTGCCCAAACGGGCAGGGCTAAAAATACCGGCTGCCCGATGTACAGGAGAAGCGGGCAGCGGTGACCAGATATAGGGAAGAGAAAGGAGAGGGGGCCACCTAGCCGCGCGGGCCGGCGGATAGACAGCTCCTGACTGATTGCTCTTGGACGCCTGCCAAGCCAGGGAGGCACCGCGGGTAGACGGTCACGCGGCTAGATGTTTGCTTGCCGCTGGGAGTTGGGGAGCGGTCAGATCCAGTGTTAACAGCCCTAGCTTTATATTAGCCATAAATACGGAATTGTCAGGAAATGAATTATTTGCTGCATTAATTTTCCTAGCATGTGGCACTATTGGATTGCACCAAAAGTTCGAGGCAAAATGGCCCACCTTGCCACAACACTAGCACTCAAACCTATTATAATGTCTTTTTTGAACACTTTCATATTTGGGATGTGTAGGCTTGTGTTTAGAAGGGAAGGCATTGGCATTTTTCTCATTTCTTAGAGCTATCATGTGACTGTGTGCATGATGGAATATAGTTTGCGCAACCAGAAGATTCCTCTGAGGAAGATGTCTTTGAAAAGTGACCTTTTCCTTACCTTTGAGAGATGGAGTTGAGGCATTAAACACAAATGGTTTATCCCTCCCAATTTGTATTTCTACCTGGAAGGCTTATATGTACAAGGCCCAACATCATTTTATCCTTTTAGGGCCATTCCTTTTTGAGACCACTGGAGGAGCATTTAGTCTTCATCACCTTGATAAGCTGCCTTTCTTGAGTGTTGATGGTTTTTTTCTTTTTGAGCCAAAAGGTCTTCTTGACCCTCAATTAATTTCTTGACCTAAATTACCTTAAAGTTCAAGAGACGGACTTCCTGTGACTTCTCATCAAGCTGAGATTTTGTCATCTTGAGGAGATTAATCTCCTCAGCTTGCTTTTTAGCAAGCTTTTTTCCCTTTTTCAGAGCTTCCGGTGTGGCATCATATTTTCTAACTAATTCTTCAGCAATTGATTCAAAGTCAGAATCTATCAACATTGAAGGAGGTCGAGTACTTACCTTATCAGGATGGTATTCTTCTTCATTTTCCTCATTATCTCGAGCCATGAGTCCATAACTATCTTCATCTTCGGAATCACTTTATAATAATGTCAGTGATGCCCCGACGTTTACCTCAGTAGAAGGATGGTTCATCAAGTCCCCCTCTTCACTATCACTGTCAGAGAATGGAAGAGGAGCCCTGATGCATCCTCTAGCAGCACGATAATCTATCTCTTCAGATAGAACATGAGCCCAATATTAGCTATTTCTTCCTCAAACTCTGATGAGTCAGATTCACTATCACTCTAGCTTTTCTTCTTTGCTATGAAGCCTTATTCAAGACTCTTCCCCTTGTGGTGCTTTTCATCACCAACTATATTTCATTCTTTTCACTTGATTGGGCAGTCAACAATGACATGTCCAAACCTACTACAATGATAGTAGATTTTGTAAGAAAAGTGTTTGTTCAGTTTTGAGTCATACATGTCCCCTTTGGGAATTTCCTAAATCCATTTAAGTTGAAGTGTTGTTGTCTGGAGCTGGAGGAAGAAAGTGATTTGTTTTTTCCATTGCATTCTCATGTTCGACATCTTCTTAGACTATTTGGAGAATGCTGCAAATTCCCCATCAGTTAGCTCAGCTTTAGTGATGTTGGGCTCAGAAAACTTTGAGTCAACATCCCTTGTTAGAGATGAATGAAATTTCTCCATGCTCCTCCTAATGCTTTTAGCCTTGAAAGCCATAGATTTTTTATTTGTGCGTGTCTTGTCAGCTTCCTCCTCTTCTTTTGTTGTGTTGAGCTGCATTTTATAGGATAACAACTTTCCAAATAGAGTATGGGGAGAAATGTTGGCCAATTTTCCCATCTCCTTCATGGCACAGATTTTGTTGTCCCATTCTCTTATTACGGTCCTTAGTAATTTGTCATTCAATTCATAATCTATGAAGGTTCTACTATATGTTCTCAGCTCATTGACAACCTTGAAGAATTTTTCATAGCATTTTGTAATAGAGACATTCTTCCCTTGCCTAAATGCCTTAATATCCTACTTTAGAAGGCATTTTCTATCATCCCTGACCTCTTCAGTGCCTTTCTTGTAGACAATTAAAGTCTCCTATATTTTCTTTGCAATTTGTCAGTAGACTAAATTATAGAAAGTGGAGTCGTCAATGGCACATACAATAACATTCTTGGCTCTCTTCTCCATGGTGACTAGAACCACTTCATCTTTAGACATATAAGAATATGACTTAGAAACTTGTATATTTGAGTTAATGGAGGAGGCCTTTATGGGCATTAATGTCCATCCATAATAATAATATAGATCCTTGGATTTGAATCTTCTATGAACAATTTAACTCTTTGTCTCCAGATGCCAATGATTTCCATTCTGCAGATTGGAAGCTTCATAAAACATAACTCCTTATTGCCTTCACTTGAAGCTATGGTGTATGAAATAATTACCCCATAAAGAACATGGCTAGACTGTTAAGTCTATTTTAACAACCTACACTTTGATACCACTTGAAAGATTCTGGGGGTAGTCTATACACCTAGAGGGGGAGAATATGTTTGATTTTTGGTCTTTAAAAGTGTGATGCCCCAAATTTCTTGTTGCCATAGTGCGGTTTTGTAATCTACCGCGCGACGATAGAGGGTTACTGCGTGCTGGTAGCTTAGCAGTGGTAGCGGCAGGGATTTTGGTAAGCTATCGGCCTGCAATATTAATACAATTGGCGGTAGTTAGGCCAATTTATTAGGAATTGCTCTCGGTGAGATACTGCGCATCGGTAGTGTGAAAGTATCTAGCGTCTACCTAAAACACCTAAAGGGGGATGAATAGGTGATGTCTGTGTCTTTTCGCGGAATAAAAATTACTAAAAAATTATGCAAGCACACAAAACACGGAGATCTATAGTGGTTTCCCCCATGTCGGGTACGGCCACTATCCCGCCTCGCCTATCTACCACGAAGGGCTAGATTCGGCTACTTCACCTTTCTTAGATTTAAACAAATCTTACACCTCGGAGCCGCAACTCCTACAATTCGAAGACAAAACTCCTACCACTCGGAGAACAACCTCTCTTATAACTCGATCCACAAACGGTTCTATGACTCGATCGACAACGGATCTAACACTCTATCCACAAACGGATCTACCACTCGATCCAAAAATGGATCTACCACTCGGAGATAAATCTCCTAAAAATATAATAGAAAAATTACACAATAATAAAATGCAATCTTTACAAGATCTGGAGTTTTCTATCCGTTGTTCTTCGAAATGATGATCTTGAATAGTCTTGGAGAACACGGTAACCCCGAAACTTAGAAGACATTGAGGACTTGGATCCTGAACCTTGAATCGATTAAAGTTGTAGGAATAGAGATCTTAAGAACACTTGGATCAAGTCGAATCAGAAAACAGAAGATTGAATCTTGCTCTCTTGTGGTTGTCGTCCGATCGGATTTCGCGTACGGAATAGAAAGCCGACGAAATGCGATTTTGGAAACTTTCTCGATTTGAAAATTAGAACAATATTCAAAATTAGGGTTGAAGAAAAATACACCCTGAGTATTTATAGGTAACATCAAATACAACGTTTATAAAAGAAATAACAAAAAAAACATCCGAAAACCACTGTGCATGGCCACCGCAACCCGAGCCTGATTTTGAAAAACTGTCAGAAATTTAACCTAAGTTATATTCGTCGAGTATCGTCGAGTATCACGAGTATACTTTTCGAATAGTTATTGATATACGATGAATTTGACTTAGGTAAATCCAGCTCAAGCTAGCTAGCCACTCAACACCAAGGCTGAAATCATACTCGACAAATTCATCGAGTATCAGCTAGTATACTCGACGAATTCGTCGAGTATAGGCTAGCAGACTCAATGCTCTCGACATTTTCGATGCACTCAACGCACTCTCTGCCATCAACGCACTTGACGCCATCGACACAGTCAACGCACTCGACCCCATGATAGTCGACGAATTAGCCGTAAGAAAATCCAGAGAAGTAGCGTCGAGATGATTCGATGAATTCGGCGTGTATCGTCATGTATATTCGACGAATTCGGCGATTATTGTTTGATACATTCTACAAGTATACTTGATGATACTCGACGAATTTTACTTAACTATTTTTCAAACTTATCAGAAATTCTACCACAAGTACATATGATGAATTTTACAAGTGCTAGTAAGCATATATGACGAATTCGACGAGTATCAATGAGTATACTCGACGAATTCAACGAATATCCCTTACAATACAAGATGAATTTTACTTGGGTAAAATTTCTCTTTTCCGAAATACAAGTTCTTCTTCTTCCTTGATAATTCTCATGCACTTGGTATAAAAGTACACCCCATTAGAGAGATTACACGTGAGTCAATACATTGGCCTACACAATGAAGGATTACATTGTATAGTCCTGTGTTTACAGAACCACTATAACCTAACATGTGTTTGTACTTAGCAATGTAAAGCTGCAAGTACATTACTGAAAACGCAATATCAAATACAATCACAATTAATCTTATCTTAACTTGACTCTTCTTCAATTCAGGGTTATTGTGGATACAATACCCAACAATCTCCCCCTATTTGAAAAAGTCAGAATCCTATAAGCTAAGGTTAATTGCATAATAATAATAAAGCATAAAAATGACAAGATATATGAATTAACGAATATAAAAATACAGCACACATTCAAGTCAACAAATTTAAAACATATATATATATATATCAATATGATTTTTTGTTTGGGGGGGACTACAACCACACACTTAATAATCCAAAACAAAACAGACAACCCTAAGCCCTACTTGTCCTGGCTCTTTTGACGCTGCATGACAAAATAAACCTTTGGCTTCAGATAATATTTTGGTGGTGCTGGAGGCGCAAAATCATTATTCTTGTGATTTCTGAAGTGTAATCATCTCTTGGTAGAGGCCAATCCATTCTTGTGCCATTTATCTTGATCGTAGTGGTTCCATCTGTTCTTATTTCCAAGATCAACCAGGGTGAAGTTTTCTAGAATAATTCCTCTTGAAGTTGGACTCCACACTTCACGCTTTTCTCTCTCTCGAACTGGTAGGTCTCTGACAGGCTCTAATCGTACAGCAGACTGGACTTCACCATACTTTCTTATCTTATAGTCTGGAGCAGAAGGAATATCTTTAACCACTTTAACTTTAGCAGCAGCAGCAGCAGCAGTGTCCTGAAAGAAATCATGTGTGTCTGTTTATTGTTGAGAGTAATCCTCAGCATCATAAACATCAACATGTGCAGGCAGAGTAGGTACTTGAGAGCTAAATATCTGACCATGTAGCCAAACAAATTTTTCATTGCAGTAGTCATTTGTTTGTTAGAAATTCTCTAACATGGAAGCTTCAACTACAACAACCTTAACTTTCATAGACTCCTCCCCCTTTCAGACTTCTTCAATAACAGTATTAGAATAAGCAGGAATAGTGCTGTTAAAGTGTGCCATTGATCTATTATGGGCATCAATCATTGTCTTGGTGTTCGTATCAACATTGTTAAGAACTTCTGAAGTAAACTTGAGCCCTTGCATATTGGGAGTGATAGATTTTCCACCCTCGAGAAACATTGGATCCAGCTTAGCATCAAGCTTGTCAATATGGACTTTAACTTCTGTAAGGTCGTTGTTAAGATCATTCTCTATTTCCTTGACCTTATCTAGAACCTTCTACATTGTGGCTTCAAATTTATCACGCTATCTTGAAAACATCATTGGAAGTGGCAACATCTTCAGAGGTAATACAGGGGAGAGAGGGCAGATCTTCACGGATTGGAGATAATAAAGATTTAGAAATAAGCATTAGCTCTTTAGTAGTTAGGATAGGAGGATGCTCCTCTACATCTCCTTCCTCATCAGAAACATCTGCTACCTCCTCTGGAATAACTGTTGGAGTACCTATCACCTTTGCAACTCTTTTTCCAAGGTTGTAGATAAACATGTTAACCTGAGTAGCAATCGATATCGAGGACTGAGTAACCTCCCCCTCAGAAGCTAAAGTAGGAGTAATCTGTGGGTGAGGGATAATCATGTTGTCCACTGACACCTGCTCAGAACCATCATTAACATTATCAGCAACAATGGCCTCATTAGTAACAATCATTTCCTAATCAGCATCTATATCATAGTCATCGATAATCAAATCATCCTCAGCAATAACAGATTCATCGTCCTCAGTAGTAGCAAACACATCATCCTCAGCAAGCACTAGCTCAGCAAAAGTAGCATGAGTAATCTTGGCAACCTCTATCAGAACATCCCCTGACTCTTGAACAGAAATCTCAGCAGCTGGATCTGGAACTGGACTCTCTGCAACAGAAGTAACACTCAAGGGCACTGAATTAGTTGCCACTTGTGGTTCAGCTGGCTCCCCCACATCTCCTGCACTCAGTATCTTAGTAGTTTCCCTTGGGGTTGGAGAAATAATCATATCCACATGAACTTGTTCTTCCTCCTCCTCAGGAAAATCTTGGGCTCCCCCATGCCTTAAGATCCTCCTATCCCACCTTGAGAATATTGATGAGTCGATTTTGTTGAGGTGATGGATATGGACACCTTTGTTCATATCAAAGTTGTCTCTGTACAGTTTTTTTAAGTACAAGCTGATAATCTGTCCAAAGTTGGGTGTGCGGATACTGTCCTTGATCTTTACAAATAGCATTGCACCCCAATCAAATTTTTTTTCTGCAGATGATCATCACAAGAATCTTGAACATCTCAAATGATAGGTAGTCGTGTGAACCATTATTGCACAACAGTAATTTTCCAATAATATCTGATAGTAGGTTTCCTTAATCGTTCATCACTTTCCTTTTAATAGCATTGGTGCCCCTTGGCAATCCACAGAGCAGCAATGCCCTTGAGAAGTCTTCCGCTTTGAGGTGATCTACTTCTTCACAGGTTGGAAGCCTCAAGAGTCGGGTGAGATTAGAGGCCTTCACTTTAACTGAAGTCTTAAGAACCTAGCTTTTGAAGATGGTATCTTTATTCCAGAGCTTGGCATTCTCGAAGAACTCAAGAATGTCCTTGTCCAAAATTTTGTAAGGGTGTTCTAGTAAAAAAGAGAGGCTGACTATCTCCAACATCAGGATCACATTCCTGAACTATTTCTAAGCTGAAGCAAAACCTTTACGAACTAGTTCTCCTCCCCTGAGCAAACCACTTGTGCTGTGAGGGGCCATGGAGAATAAGAAATTTACAGAAATTCAGAAAAGGGCCATGGACTGAGATTGCTGTCACGGAAGGAGCTGGCGAGACAAGGTGGCGGCGGAATCAATTTGCTGGAGGAAATCGAAGGGAGACTCTGCTCGACTATCAAAAATGGCTTGCACAGACCTAAATAATGAAGAACGAACCCAGTGTAATAAAGGACGACGATGAACAGTCCCAAAAAACAAATCGTCGGGAAGAGGGCTATCGAGGATTTCGGCTTCGGGTTTCGACGAAGTAGCGTGCGGTTGACCCTAACTTTTTTAATATATATATATTTTTAATTTAAGACATGGGAAAGGCCCGTACCTGATTAGCCGTGACTCTTCGGATCCAATATAGGAAAGAAAGTTTGACCAAAGGGAAAACCGACGAGTTTCACTGAATGCAAAGTCAGATTCGGTGAGTTTTGGCGTGCGTATTCGTGAATATCTGAAAAATCAGAATTTTTTGCCGACTGATACTCGATGAATTTGCCTTGGACAAATTTCTTTCTTTCTGTAGCATTTACCGAGAGAGTTCCTGTCTTCGTGGCCTTCTTCATGAGTCTTTGTTCAGCATGCCTAGTTACGTTTTTGAAAAATGAGAACTTTGCCTTATCTAGCGGCTTCGTTAAGATACCTATGACTTGCTTATCCGTCGGTACATAGGTGAGGGCTATATCTTTATTCTTTACATGCTCCCGGATGTAGTGATATCGCACTTCAATGTTTTTTGTCCGGCTGTGAGAAATTAAATTATGCGCGATCGCTATTACGCTGGATGAGTCACAATATAATGGAATCTCTCTAAACTTTAGGTTGTAGTCTTCGAGTTAATTCCTGATCCATAGAAGCTATGCACAACAACTATCGACAGAGATGTACTCTGACTCGGTAGTGGAGGTTGCCAAACAATTCTTCTTCTTACTACTCCATGAAATAAGTCGTCTTCTGAGTAATTGGCATGTCTCGAAAGTGCTCTTCATATCATCCCTTATTCATGCAAAATCTGCATCTGAAAACCCAATTAGCTCGACATCATTACTTCTCGGACACCATAAGCCATCATTGGGTGTACCCTTAAGGTATCTTAAAATTCGCTTTGCAGCGACGTAATGAGATTCCTTTGAGTGCACATGAAATCAAGCGCAGACGTATGTTGAAAACATTTTGTCTGGTCTACTAGAATTGAGGTAGAGCAAGGATCCAATTTTGCTTATGTACTTGGTTTCATCAAAAGGTTTGCCTTTCTTATCCTTGTCCAGATACATAGTTGAACCCATTTGAGTCCTCATTGAGGTTGCGTTCTCCATTCAGAATTTCTTAAGAAGCGCATTGATGAACTTTGTTTGAGAGATGAAAATTCTAATTTCAAATTGCTTCATCTAGAGTCCTAAGAAATACTTCAGCTCTCCCAAACTGGTCATTTCAAACTTCCCTTGCATAAGTTTGGAAAACTTATCGCAAAGGTTCTTTTCTATCGATCCATATATAATGTCGTCGACATAGATTTGCACTAGAAGAATCTGTCCTTTTACTTCCCTAAGAAATAGTGTATTGTCTATCTTTCCTCTTGTGAACTTATTCTCAAGAAGAAAGCTAGATAACGTCTCATACCAAGCTCATGGAGCTTGCTTTAAGCCGCAGAGAGCTTTATTTAAAAAAGTAAACTTGTTTAGGGAAAGTAAAGTTGACAAAACCTTAGGGTTGCGCTATGTATACTTCCTCCTTCAGCTTCCGTTGAAGAATGCTGATTTTACGTCCATTTTATATACTTTGAAGCCTTTGAAGGCAGCATAAGCAAAAAAAACACCTGATCTCCTCAAGCCTAGCCACTGGAGTAAAGGTCGAGTCAAAGTCAATCCCTTCTTCTTGTTTATATCCTTGAGCTACAAGCTAGGCTTTGTTCTTTATGATTACGCCATTATCGTCTAGCTTGTTTCTGAAAACCCACTTTGTTCCGATCACATTCTATACCTTGGGCCTGGGCACAAACTCCGAGAATTTGCATCGTTTGAACTGGTTGAGCTCCTCTTGCATTTCCATGATCCAAGAGGCGTCCTTATTTGCTTCTTCAAACTTCTTTGGCTCAATTGAGACAGAAAACTAAGATGCAATAACTTGTTAACTGTACGTCTTCTAGGTCTAATTCTGTTTCCTAGCTCTCAAATGATTTGATCAGCTTGGTGATCTCTTAGGTATATAAACACTAGACTTCTTCCTCTTCCACCAGTAGGTTCTGCAATATCTAGAGCATTCTTTGGGGTTGTTTCATCTAGTTGTTCTTAATCCACTATACTTGGATCGATGACCTTGACTGATGTTGGAGCCTTTGCCTTGACTGCTTCATCTAAACTTAGTTCCTTGAACCTGGTACTTGCATCTACACCAATAACACTAGACAAGCTGCATTAGAGCATGCTTGTATCATCAAATACAACATTAATTGACTCTTCTACCACTAGGGTTTTCTTGTTAAAAATCCTATATGCCTTACTATGGATATTATATCCTATGAAAATACCTTCAAAATATTTGTCACTAAACTTAGTGCGACAATACTTCCCATTATTAAGTACGAAGCATTTACTTCCAAAAATTCTAAAGTAGGACGCAGTCGGTTTTTTGCCCTTTTATAGTTCATACGGTGTCATGTGATAGCTTTTGTTGATTAATGCTCTATTTTGCACGTTGCAAGCTGTATTGTCGGCTTTAGCCCAGATGTACTCCGGAAGTGATGCGTCGTTCAACATATTTTTACAAGCATCTATGAGGGTTCTATTCCTTTTCTTAGCAACTCTGTTTTGCTGTGGAGTACGCGGGGAGGAAAACTCATGAAAGATACCTTGACTTCCACATAATTCTGTCATTACACTAGACTCAATTTCTATTCCGTGATCACTTCTGATTTTTACCACTGAATAGTTCAATTCGTTCTGAATATGCCGATCAAAATTAGTGAATATGTCGAAGGTGTCTGACTTGTGTTTTAGAAAGAACACCCAAGTAAAATTAGAGTAGTTATCAACAATTACTAATGTGTATACCTTACTTCCTAAAATGTGAATTGACATAGGACCGAATAAGTCCATATGAAGTAAATATAGACTTCTCGAAGAGTCTTTTTCAGCAATACCCTTGAAGGTAGCCCTTGTCTGCTTACACATTTGGCATGCATGACATGGACTCTCTTTAATGCACTTAATGTTGGGGGCATCACGCACTAAGTTGTGAGAAAATAACATATTTTTTGTTTTGAAATTAATATGTGCTAATCTCTTGTTCCATTGTTCACAAAGGGACGCACAATTTTTAGAAAAAAACACACTGCTGTAGAATTATCTAAACATAAAAAATTTAAACAGAATATATTTCTACTCTGAGTGCCTATTAAGATCGTCTCAAAATTAGAAGTTGAATTTGTCAGACACTTGTCCTTGTAGAACTCAATGATATAGCCTTTGTCACATAGTTGACATATGCTTATCAGATTATGTTTAAATCCTTCAACATAAGCAACGTGTGTGAAAGAAACTATGTCGTTGGAAATCGTACTGTAGCCTCTTGTTATTCCCCTGTCTGACCACCCAAAGATGACCTTTGGACATCTTTTATTAGGGTTAATTATCGCAGTAGTCTTCTTGTCCTGGTCATATGCCTAGTGCATCCACTATCCAAATACCAGATTGGATTTTTGTTGGCCTTTTGACATACCTGCAATCATAAATTATTTTACCTTAGGAACCCAAACATATTTGGGTCCATGATTCCTTATCAGCTTAATACCACTAGAAACATAAACTTTGCGAGTTCTCATTCTCGCACTGTTAACTCACGGAGTTTCGAAATTTATCGGGTTAAACCAATAATCTACGCCAAAATGACCAATTTTGTCGCAGCACCAACAGTCAAACCTGTTGTAACTTATTTTGTACTCCTGCTTTACTTTTTGAATATGAGGTCTAGTAGGTGAAACATACTTGGAGGTGGAAGCCTCTAAATTGCAATAGATACAGGACTTCTCCATCTCCTTTGCCTTGGGTACCACAGTCTTGGCTTTTGGCACTTTCTTATAATTATGTCCACGAACATAAGCACCATAGTCTTTAAGAGCAATTTCTCCATAAGGTGCTTTGAAGACACTGACACCAAAGTCTCTAGGATGGGTCCACCCATCGTAGAGACTATTTGGTTCCACATATGTAATCCTAGCAAGGTGACTGTATGACGTCTCGAGGTCAAATTTATTCGTCGGGAAGATGACCTTCTTAAATGATGTTAGACCTTACGGTTCATTTCCATTTTCTTTGGCACTAGATTTCCTAGCAGCCTTACCTCTTCCGGTAGCATGACTATGACCACTACCCTTCTAGTGGCCATGGAACTCATCGATGAGAGGAAGAATGGTCATTGGCATCGATAAGCTTTCAACTAGCTTCCTATCCACCACAAGCTTTTCTTCTAACTCATCTAGGTATTTCTCCTTCTGTCTTAATGTCTCAACCGTACTTTTCAATTCCTCTTTCGAGGAGTGGACTTCAACTCTGAGAGGAAGTAATTTTTTAAGTTCCTCCTCTAGACCCATTTCCTCTCGCTTGAGGGAGGCAATATCTCTTGCTTTCCTTTTGACTACCTTTTGGCATTTGTAAAAAGCCTTCAAAAGGTTCTCATGCCAATCCATCAAGTCAGCTTCATCTTCCCCCGAAGAGTATTCCTCATTACCATTTGTTGACATTTCTGACTCAGAGAGGATAGTATGCGAGTTTGCCTTCCTATGGTACGCGGAGTCGCCAACTTCCTCATCTTATCAAGCCATAAGTCCGAAGTAAGCTTCCTCATTCTCTGAACTTGACTCACTCGAGTCACTATTGCTCAGAGTCTTGGACTTCTTGGAGACGAAGCTCTTTTCTTCATTGCTCTTGTCCTTGAAGGATCTCTTCTTCTCTCTCTTGTATCCTTCCTTCTTCTTGTAGGGACACTCTGCAATCATGTGTCCTGGCATATTACAATAGTAGCAAACAACGTCAGAGGAAAACTTTTTTACTTGGTTTAGATTTATGCATGTCCTCCTTGTTGTAGATTTTCTTGGAGCGATCATCATCCCGACGTGATCTTCTGAAGTCAGTGGAGAATGACTGATTCTTCATCTATCTCCTCTTGCTGAGCAGTTTCTTGAACTTCTTAGAGATGAGGGAGAACTCTCCATCAGATAGCTCAGAGCCTGATGTGCTTGACTCAGAGTCTTCTGGGATGTCTAGAGCACGTGACCTTACTGGTGACATCTCTTTAGACTTCCTCGAACCTTCAGCCTTCCAGGCAACTGACTTCTCTCTACTTGAAGTCTTGCTGCTTTGTTCCTCCTTCTTTCTGGTATTCATTTGAAGCTTGTAGGTGAGCAGATTTCCAAAGAGGTTCTGAGGGTCAATCTCAGGCAGCTTCCCAAACTCCCTAATGGCTTTCACTTTAGTTTCCCAGTCCTTTGTCAAGGATCTGAGGAATTTGTCATTAAATTCATCATTAATTAAGGTGCTGCCGTAGTTTCTGAGAGCATTGACAATCTTGAAGAATTTCTCGAAGCTGTCTGCAATGGTGTCATTTGGTCCCTACTTGAACGTTTCGTACACTTTATTCAGCAATGATCTGTGATCATCTCTAACTTCTTCTGTTCCATCCATCATAACTACAAGGCAGTCCCATATCTCCTTGATAGATTTGTAGAGGAATAGGTTTTGAAGCAATGAGTCATCCACTACACTTGCGATAATGTTCTTAGCCTTTTTGTCCAAGGAGACTAGGGAAATTTCATCTTTAGTGAGATCTATCATCTTCATGGGGATCATGATAGTTGAGTTCAGAGCTGAGGCTTGTGTAGGTATATACGGTCCTTCTTCCACAATCTGAAAAATTTCAGATCTGTTGCTTCCATGAAGAACCTGACTCGTTCTTTCCACATGGGAAAATTCTCTTTGGTGCACACTAGTAACTTCATAGAAGACATGTCCTTTCTTCTGTCCATGGCTACTAAGTGGAATCTCTTGATTCTAGATCTGGGATCTTGTTCAAGGTGTTAACCTTATATCGAACAAAACGGCCCTCTGATACCAATTGAAAGTATTTAGCATCTACCTAAATAACATAGAGGGGGCGAATAGGTGATGTCTTTGTCTTTTCATGGAATAAAAATTACTTAAAAATTATGCAAGTGCACAGAACACAGTGATCTATAGTGGTTACCCGTATTTGGTACGTCCACTATCCAACCTCGCCTATCTACCACAAAGGACTAGATTCAGCTACTTCACCTTTCTCAAGTTTCAATAAATCTTACACCTCGGAGCCGCAACTCGTACAACTCAGAGACAAAACTCCTAGCACTCGGAGAAGAACCTCTTCTATAACTCGATCCACAAATAGATCTATGACTCGATCCACAAACGGATCTACCACTCGATTCACAAACGAATCTACCACTCGGTCCACAAACGGATCTACCACTCGGAGATAAATCTCCTACAAATATAACAGAAAAACTACACAATAATATTACACAATCTTTAAAAGATCTGGAGTCTTCTATCCGTCATTCTTTGAAAAGATGATGTTGAATAGTCTTAGAGAACACGAAAACTCAAAAACTTGGAATACTTTGAAGACTTGGATCTTTAAACTTGAATCGACTAGATCTATATGAATAGAGCTCTTCAGGACACATGGATTCAGTCGAATTGGAAAACTGAAGATTGAATTTGCTCGCTTGCGATTTTCGGCCGATCGGATTTCACGTGCCGTATAGGAAGCCGACAAAATGGGATTTTTGGAACTTTCTCGATTTAAAAATTAGAACAATTTACAAGATTATGGTTGAAGAAAAATCAACCCTGAGTATTTATAGGGAAAATCAAAAGCAATGGTTATAAAAGAAATTCAAAAAATAAAACTTCCGAAAACTACTGTGCATGGCCGCTGCAACCCGAGCCTTATTTTGAAAAACTATCGGAAATTTAACCCAAGTCATATTCATCGAGTATCATCGAGTATCGCTAGTATACTCGCCAAATAGTTATTTGTATACGACGAATTCAACTTAGGGAAATCCAGCTAAAGCTAGCTAGCAACTCAACGACAAGGCTGAAATCATACTGAATGAATTCGTCGAGTATCAGCTAGTATACTCGACGAATTCGTCAATTATAGGCTAGCAGACTCAACGCTCTCTACATTATAGATGCACTCCTTACCATCGATGCACTCGATGCCATCGACGCACTTGATGCCATGATAGTCGACGAATTAGCCTTAAGAAAATCCAGAGAAGTAGCGTCGAGATGATTCGACGAATTCAGTGTGTATATTCGACGAATTCGGCGAGTATCATTAGATACATTCAACGAATTCGATGAGTATACTTGATGATACATGACGAATTTCACTTAATTGTTTTTCCAACTTATCAAAAATTCTACCACAAGTACATACGATGAATTTTACGAGTGCTAGTAAATATATACGACGAATTCAACGAGTATCGGTGAGTATACTTTACGAATTTGACAAATATCCCTTACAGTACTCGACGAATTTTACTTGGGTAAAATTTATGTTTTCCTGAATTAAAGTTCTTCTTCTTCCTTGATCCTTCTCATGCACTTGGTATTGAAGTACAACCCAATAGGGAGATTAAACGCGAGTCAACACATTGGCCTACACAATGAAGGATTACATTGTATAGTCCAGTATTTACTGACCCTCTGTAACCTGATATTGGTATGTACTTAGCAATGTAAATGTTGATGCGCGAAAAGCGAAGGCGGAAACGAGCACCAGCAGCTAACTGTTCGAGCACTTAGGGAAGAAAGAGGAAAAAACAAACTGCGAGCAGCAGTCTATTTGGCGGACTAGAAAAGGAACAGAAAGGCAAGAGCCGTGGAGCACGGCAACACCAGACTTCGCCCGTCGCGGCCTGAATGCCTCTCCTGCGACGGGCTTACTTTTGATTGCAAAGAAGGGGTTATGAGAAGGGAAAAGGAAAGCAATGCAGAAAGCAAGCTGGAGATCGCAAAGCCAGAGATTCGAGTCCGCAGCCTTTAAAAAGTGGGCTCCTGGGCTCGAGTCAGTGTGCTTTGAGTGCACCACTTCCCCCTATTTATAGGCTGGGGGCCTGCCCAAACGGGCACGGCTAAAATAACCGGCTGCCCGGGGTACAAAGGAGCCGAGCAGCGGTGACGGGAAACAAAAGAGAAAGAAGAAGCAGTCCGCGCGGGACCGGCGGACTGGGCCTGCGAACTGGAATCCTCCCTTGGTCGCGTCGAGCGCGATCCTGTCAGACCAGTTGCGACCTGAGCGACCTGTGCAACCTGACTCGGAGCTCGCCGATCTGAGCTCGACTATCGTCGACGGGAGGTCGACGATCCAGCTGAGTTGAGAACCAAGGGCGAACTTGGCGGACTGAGGTCTGGAATCCGGCCAAGGAGGAACGAGACGTCTAGCTGGATATGTTGTGGATTCTGGGGTTAACATAATCCCCACACATTTTTGAGTTTTGGAAAATTCCGAAAATGTTTCCTTAACCGCCGAGTCCGCAACTATCATTAATGCTATTTGCGCTATAAATACCGCCGGAAGCCCTGTCCTCTGTCAGAATTGGCTGCGCGACGGGTCGTTACTCACCTCTTGCGGTCTCAACTTTCCAGTCGGGCATGGCAAGATTAGGGGATTTCTTCGGCAACCTTGCTACTTCGACTGAGAAGCCAAGGTCAGTTCCCGAACTAAAAAGACCAGTCGCCATCACGATATTCCAGCCCGCTACCGAGGAGAGACCTCAGGTCAAAAGAAATCAAACCCAGCCCGCGACATAGAGCCTGAGAAAATTGCGACTGCTGTTCCTCCAAACCCACCGAATGAGAAATTGAATCCGTCATCTGTTTCTGACAAGAATCCTGCGAGCTCTTCCAGCATGGAGGTACACCGCTCTGCTTCTGGGACTATTATGCTGCGGATAGACACGGGCAAGGATGTATCGTCGCCGAAAGCCCAGCAGCAGATGATCGAGGAGAAGCTTCCTGCTGACGAATAGATAGAGGAAAGGGAAGAAGAGGTTGCCGAGGAATGAGTTAAAGAGCCCGCCGAAGTCGCGGCTAAAGATTCCGTTGAGCAAGCTGAGGAGCCAGTGTCTTCCCAGGCTCTGGTTGTCGCACCGACAACAGTCCGCGAACAGCAGCAGGTAGTCATTGACTTGGATAAGACGCCTGAAAAGAAAAAGAAGAAAAGAGACAAGAGTACTATTGCGGAGCGAATAGACAAGAGGCTGAAGGTTAGGAAAGAGAAGAATATCTCTAAGCGGACTGGGGCTGCGAGCTTGCAGCATAAGCCGCGAGAAAAGGAGGTTCAAGATAGCGATCTCGTCACCCCTGCTCCTCTGCCCGCAGAAGGTGATCCCCCTTCGACGCTAGCCTATCAACTACTGAGATCCTTGACTCCATAGATGACGAGCAGCTTGCGAGCATGAATCGCTCTCTGCTGGAAGTGCTGCAGCCTGATGCCGAGATTATAGGAGAGAAACTCACTGATCCTTCTTTTCTTCCAGCTGAAGAGAGGGAAAAGACTATGGAGCAGCTTGCCGCAATGAAGGCAAAGGTCGAAGCGGTCTCGGAGAAGCTTGCCGCGGATAAGCGGGCTGAGGATCTTCGGACCGCTGCCGAGCTGATGGGGTCAGGTAAGTTGCAGTCGGCTCCCAAGCGATTCCAGAGGTCATGGTTATATAAATCCCCTCCACGGAAATCGCGGCCGGTCAAGATCATTACAGAAACCGGTCATATAGTCGCCTCAAGCAGATCGCTGGCCGAGACGAGAGCGATAGTCCCCCGAGAATGGAGGCGTCGTGTAACACCCCTATCCGTCGCATAACATATAGCAGTAGGTCCGGCCGGGGCCCGACGCCATATACTACGGACAGACCGGTTGGTTACGCGTTGAAACCATTCAATCAATCATGTCGTCCTACACAACACCTAGCGGAAGCAATTTATTAGGTTGCACCAGAAATAAGAACACAGCCACAACAGCATGAATGTCCACTACAAACTCAGGAATGTATACATACACCAAAAGAGAAATGGCCTTAAGGCCTTACACTGTTCACTTAACAAAAGAAGTGTTTTCATACTTCGGCTCGCAGGCCGGCCATACATGAAAAACGGGAAAGAAACATAAGCAATTAGGCCTTCGAGGGCCGGCACAGCAACAAGGGCTTTAGCCCGCTATTTCCCGCTCTGCTCCGCAGCACCTGCAAGCCACAAACCACCGCCCGGTGGTAAACAATAGCAACGGTCAGCAATGCTGACCAAATTATAACGATCCCGCCCCCACATTCGGGGCGGCAATGCTCTTTCCCTGCACTTTATTAGCATAGGCAATTATATAAAATATTTGCACTTCACCACAGGCGTAGGCTCGCACGGCCACACACCCCGTGCACTCAGGGCACATTCTCGGCGAACCGGCCAATGTCACGTCAATTCAAGCCATAGACGTTCCCAATCCACCACCGCCTCTTGGACGGTCATCCATATGAGCATTTTGCCTTCCTGGCCTTGGTCACGGCAATTTAAGCCATAGACCGCCGAAGACCCTCATCCATGCCAATGGTCCTACCGAATGACATTGAACGAGTAAGGTTCCGCCTGACCCGTGCTCACATCGCAACGACAATTTAAGACATATGCGCAAGCCAAGAATCACCGATTCCCGTTTCCACCACAATGATCACATAACCCGGTTATGTTCACGTTGGCTCCCCGGCCATCGTGTTGGCAAAACACGCTTTTGCCCAGTTTTCTGGGTGCACCTTGGAGTTAATCTCCAAGGTTCCCTGATGCAATCTACCACGTAGAAAACCCGAAAACACCCAAACATCCGGATTCTTGCCCGGTTCAAATGCAATGCAACATCACCGATCCGGACCAATATGTCCGAATAGGCTTCACACACAATGCCTATGTCCGTTTACGCATACGGACTCTACACAAGGCGGACTTCACATATCTACCCCAAGGAACGCTCCAACTCTTCGCTCACTCGCGAGAGAGGGCTTCCTATGCAAAGGAAAAGAGGGCTTCACATGCCCAAGGATGAGAAATCGTTACCCTTGCGTTCTTCCGCGGCGCCATGAAAATCTATGCGGATGAAAAGCACCGCAATCTCCTTGCCTCCGCGGATACGAAGACGGCTTGCGATTTGGAGCTCCGAATCTCCACCGGCCGCCGGAGTTGACCTCCTTCTTCCTCCTCCAAGCTCTCCCTTCTCTCTATGTTTTAGAGAGAGAGTACCCAAGTGAAATAAGGGTTTCAAAACCCTATTCCCGGCTAAAACCACCCAAGAGCAGCCCCCCACCGTCGGATCCAAAGCCAAGGAAACGAACGGCCAGGATTAGATCTGAAATCCCAAAAACTTGGCCGAACACGGGTTCACACACGGTCGTGTGCCTGGCCGTGTAGCTCATTCGCCGTCTCGACCAAAATTGAAAACCAGCAACACGGCATGTGACACGGCCTCCGACACGCTCGTGTCGGGACCCGTGTCACGCCCCCCGTGTGCAATTTATCAACACTTCACAGTAAGAGAGGTACACGGCTTGGTGACACGGCATCAGACACGCCCGTGTCAAACTAGACACGCCCGTGTTTGTGCCCGTATCATTACCCGTGTAACCCAACCGCACAGCCCAGGTGTGACACGGCCTGGGACACGCCCGTGTCCTAGGCCGTGTTCGACCACACGACCATCGTCAACCTGAACTAGTCGACTACACGGCCAGCTCGACGGCCCGAGCTCGACACGCCCGACACGGCCTCCGACACGCCCCTGTCGGGCCCCGTGTCTCCTGTACCAAAAATCTTGTCTTGGCCAAACTCGATCCCCGTCGCTCCTACAACATTTTGGGGTGTTACAATTCTACCCCCCTTAAAGAATTTCGTCCACGAAATTAATAAAGGAAAAAAACAGGACTTGGTAGTACCTGAGCGGAACAACTCCGGGTACTCCTCGAGCATAGTCTGCTCCCGTTCCCAAGAGAGCTCCTCACGCCCGCAATTATCCCACCGAACCTTAACCATCCGGATCTCCTTGTTACGAAGCCTCTTGACCTCAACATCTTCAACACGAATGGGCTTGACCCTAGTCATCAACCCCTCGTCCATCGGCACTTGATCAGCCGCGATCACCTGCGAAGGCTCTTGCACTGCCTTCCGCAACACAGAAATGTGGAACACATCATGTAATCCACTTAACTCCACCGATAGCCTCAAACGGTATGCCGCTTCGCCGACTCGCTCCAGAACCTCAAAAGGTCCAAGGTATCTTGGGCTCAGCTTCTTTAAGCATCTCACCCGCGAAACCCCCTTAAACGGCTTCACTTTCAAGTATACCCAATCGCCTACCGCGAACTCCACGTTCCGGTGCTTGGCATTGTAATACTTCACCTGCCGGTCCTGAGCGATCAACAAGCGCTCCCAAATGATCCGCACTAACGAGGTAGCACTCTCCACCTCCTGCTTCTTGTACAACCTTGCCTCACCCGTTTCAAGCCACGATAACGGCGTGCGACACTTCCTACCATACAGGGCCTCGAAGGGCACCATTTGCATACTTGCTTGGTAGCTATTGTTGTACGCGAACTCCACCAAATACAGGTGGTCTTCCCAAAGCTTACCGAAATCCAGAACACACATGCGTAGCATGTCCTCCATCGTTCTATTGACCCTCTCGGTCTGCCCATCCGTCTGCGGATGGAAAGCTGTACTGAACTTTAACTTTGTCCCCAGCATCTGCTGCACCAACCTCCAATCATTTGACGTGAACCGCCCATCGCGATCACTCACAATGCTACACCTTACATTTGACATGGTGTGCCCATCGCGGGGCACACCATGTAGCCTAACAATATTGTCAACATACAACTTTGCCAATTTCTCCATTGGATCATCCTCCTATACGGAATGAAATGCGACACCTTATTTAGCCGATCTACGATCACCCAGATGGCGTCGTTCCCCTTCTGCGACCATGGCAACCCGTGCACAAAGTCCATAGATATGTCGTCGAATTTCCACTCCGGTATAGGCACGGACTTCAGAAATCCTCCCGGCTTTTGGCATTCCGCCTTCACCAAGGCGCACGTTTGGCATTTAGCCACGTACAACGCCACATCTTTCTTGAGCCCCAGCCACCAAAACAACTTTTTGAGATCACGATACATCTTCGTGCTCCCTGGGTGGATTGAGTACTTGGTATGATGAGACTCGTACATCAACTCCGCCCGGAGGTTACCCCCACTCGGGACGCACAACCGATGATCCTTCCTTAATAAACCATCTTCCACCGAGAACTGGGAATTTGACCCATCCAGAGCGGCCTTCAAAAGCTCCTTCATGGAGTCATCTAACTCCAATGCCTGTCGAACCCGGTCAGCCAGGTCATACTGAACTTCTGTCCAGTTTAACATTGCTTTGGCGCTCGTCTGCCTGTCAACACAACAGATCTCAAGCTCCTCCAACTCCCGTACTAGCCGCTCATCATGCACCGACAACCAGTTGGCTTGGGCGGGAGCCTTGCGGCTCAGCGCATCCGCAACGGCGTTGCCCTTCCCGGGTACATAATGTATTTTGAAGGTGTAGTCCCCAAGGAACTCCATCCACCTCCTCTGCCTCATATTAAGGTCCTTTTTATCCAACAAGTACTTTAGGCTCTTGTGATCGGTGTATATATCGACCCTTACGCCGTAAAGGTAGTGCCTCCACAACTTGAGTGCAAATATCACGGCCGCCAACTCCAAGTCGTGCACCGGATAATTCCTTTCATGCACCTTCAACTGACGCGATCCATACGCTATCACGCTCCCATGCTGCTACAACACGCAGCCCAAGCCACTACCCGAAGCGTCGCTATACACCTCGAAGCCCTCGGTCCCACTCGGCGAACTAAGCACTGGCGCCGTGGTCAACCGCCTCTTCAGCTCCTCAAAAGCTTGCACGCACTCTTGCGTCCACAAGAATCTCTGATCCTTCCTTGTCAACTTCGTGAGAGGTAAAGCTATCTGCGAGAAGTTCTCTACGAAGCGCTTGTAATATCTAGCAAGCCCGAGAAAGCTACGGACTTCCGCGGCAGAAGACAACGCAGGCCACTCCCGTATCGCAACAATCTTCGCCGGATCCACCGCTATACCTTTCCCACTCACTATATGACCAAGGAACGCTACCGAGGGTAGCCAGAACTCGCACTTGGAGAACTTTGCGTAAAGCTCATTCCTTCTCAGAGTCTCCAACACCAAGTGCAAGTGCTTGAAGTGGTCTTCCTCGCACTGCGAGTACATTAGAATATCATCAATGAAGACGATCACAAAGCGGTCCAGGAAATCTCGGAACGTCCTGTTCATCAAGTCCATAAATACCGATGGCGCATTCGTCAGTCCAAACGGCATGACCGTGAACTCGAAATGCCCATACCTTGTGCTGAACGCCGTCTTCGGGATATCACACTCCCTGATCCTCAGCTGATAGTACCCCGACTTCAAGTCCAACTTGGAGTATACCGACGATCCGACTAACTGATCAAAGAGATCATCAATCCTCGGGATCGGGTACTTATTCTTCTCCGTCAGCTTGTTCAATTCTCTGTAATCGATACACAGCCGCATACTTCCGTCCTTCTTCTTAACGAAGAGGACCGGTGCGCTCCAAGGCGACGAGCTTGGACGCACATACCCTTGCTCCATCAGCTCCTGTAGCTGAACTTTCAACTCCGCCATCTCCTTTGGCGCCAACCTATAAGGAGCACGTGACACGGGCTTGGCACCCGGCACGAGCTCGATGGTGAAATCGATCTCCCGCTGCGGTGGGGCTCCGGGAAGACTATCCGGGAACACATCGGGGTATTCGCAAACCACGGGAATCTCAACCAAAGTGGACTTTGGCTCCACAGCCCCCACTATTGCGAAGAACAGCTCTGCACCAGCACGAACTGCCTTCACCACCTGAAGAGCAGACATCAGTGTCTTGCTCGACCCCTTCAGCCCCTCGAATGTAGTCTCCCGCCCTACACCCAGCTTGACCTCCTTCCGGTCACAATCAATCCAAGCTTTCTGCTCCGAAGCCAATCCATTCCAAAGATCACGTCGAACTCTACTAGCGGCAACAATGACGCTAGCAAGTCGAACTCTTGGCTCCCAATGCGAACCTTCACTGCGCACACTCTGTCCGCACGCATCAAGCACCCATTCGGTAGCAGCACATCCAACTTGTCCTTCGCCATCGAAGAAGGGACTCCGATACGCGATACAAAGCTTTCGGACAAGAAGGAGTGTGAAGCTCCCGTATCGAACAGTGCCCGTGCCGGACTATCACTAATCACAACAAAGCCTATACAAACAATATTAGGCTAACAAGCAATAGATAACGGTATTAAAGCTAACTTGCTATAAATTAACTCATACCTGTCACCACATCCGCTTGCTTGATGGCCTCCTGCTGGCCCAAGTTATAGACTCTAGGCTGTGTCGGAGCATAGTGGGACGGGGTCGACTCCACCGCTTTGCCCTTCTCCTCGTAGGTAGCTCCTTGTTTCCTTTCGGACTTTGAGCGTCCACTCCAGCAATCACGGGCAAAGTGCCTCGTCTTTCCACACGTGAAACAAGCGCCCGGGGTTCGATTGGTAGTTGCCCCCGAGGCACCCGTAGAAGAAGCTGGACCTGACGTCCTAGCCTTCTTGAAGAATTTTCGATAGCCCGACTTCGACGTAGTCGGCGCTTTGAACTCCGCTTTCTTACTACCGGATTCCTTCTTCGCTTGGACATTCTTCATGTCCTTCTCCAAGGACCGGGCCGAACTGACTAGGTTCATGAAACCCTGCGCCTTGGGCCCCGACAGTAGCAACCTTAAATCGTCTCTTAGCCCTTCATATAAGTGGCTCGTCTTGCGCTCCTCGTCTGCGAAGGTAGCGCTGGCATATCTCCCCAACCGAGTAAACTCGTGGAGGTACTCATCAACGGTGCAATCCCCTTGCACCAACTTCTGAAATTCGCTTTCTAGCGCAATTCTCTGCGCCGAGGGGAGGTATCGAGCCATGAATAGTCTCGCAAACTCCTCCATCGAAACTTCGGCCAACGGCCTTCCCTGCAACTGATGTAGCTCTAGGCCTTCCCACCATAGTCTTGCGTCCCCATCCAAAAGGAAAGTCGCTATAGTGGTCTTCTGCCACTCTTCCGTTTCCGTCGCAGTCATCACCCTGTTGACCCTTGAGAGCCAATCCTCTGCTTGGGTCGGGGTTTCTGCCCCCGTGAATACCGGTGGATGAAAACCCATCACGTGCTTCAGTTGTCTTTCAGTTGCTCTCCGAGGCAACTCTGGCTCCAAAACTACTTGCTCAACCCTCCTTTGCTCTGCCGTCTGAAGCGGTACTTGCTCCACAGCAGGAGCAGGCTGTTGCACCTGCCTTGCAGGCTGCACATTGATCATAGCAAAGACAGCTTCTGCCACCAATCTAATGTCTCGGCAGACGGAGGTGTTGCAGGCGCATCGCTTGGCGCACTGCTCGCCTCAGAACCTGGCCGTTCAGACGGCCCAACACCACTCCTGGTCACCTATAATCGTGCAAAACACCGATAAGCGACCAAAAATTACTGCAAACAGCAATAATAGGAACATGCAGGTTCCTCAAACATGTGTATTTTCATTCCTAAGTGGACATTCATGGGTTCTTTTCTTGTTATAACGATGACGCACACATGTGCTCACCACCCCTTAAAGTGAATTCGTCCACGAATTCATTTAAGTTTGACCGAAACCAGAAGTCTGATACCAATTTGTAACACCCCTATCCGTCGCATAGCATATAGCAGTAGGTCCGGCCGGGGCCCGACGCCATATACTACGGACAGACCGATTGGTTACGCGTTGAAACCATTCAACCAATCATGTCGTCCTACACAACACCTAGCGGAAGCAATTTATTAGGTTGCACCAGAAATAAGAACCCAGCCACAACATTCGGGTTTGAAAATGGCCTTAAAGCCTTACACTGTTATCTTAACAAAAGAAGTGTTTTCATACTTCGGCTCGCAGGCCGGCCATACATGAAAAACGGGAAAGAAACATAAGCAATTAGGCCTTCGAGGTCCGGCACAGCAACAAGGGCTTTAGCCCGCTATTTCCCGCTCTGCTCCGCAGCACCTGCAAGCCACAAACCACCACCCGGTGGTAAACAATAGCAACGGTCAGCAATACTGACCAAATTATAACGATCCCGCCCCCACATTCGGGGCGGCAATGCTCTTTCCCTGCACTTTATTAGCATAGGCAATTATATAAAATATTTGCACTTCACCACAGGCGTAGGCTCGCACGGCCACACACCCCGTGCACTTCGGCGAACCGGCCAACGTCATGTCAATTCAAGCCATAGACGTTCCCAATCCAGCACCGCCTCTTGGACGGTCATCCATATGAGCATTTTGCCTTCCTGGCCTTGGTCACGGCAATTTAAGCCATAGACCGCCGAAGACCCTCATCCATGCCAACGGTCGTATCGAACGACATAGACCGAGTACGGTTCCGCCTGACCCGTGCTCACATCGCAATGACAATTTAAGCCATATGCGCAGGCCAAGAATCACCGATTCCCGTTTCCACCACAATGATCACATAACCCGGTTATGTTCACGTTGGCTCTCCGACCATTGTGTTGGCAAAACACGCTTTTGCCCAGTTTTCCGGGTGCACCTTGGAGTTAATCTCCAAGGTTCCCTGATGCAATCTACCACATAGAAAACTCGAAAACACCCAAACATCCGGATTCTTGCCCGGTTCAATTGCAATGCAACATCACCGATCCAGACCAACATGTCCGAATAGGCTTCACACACAATGCCTATGTCCGTTTACGCATACGGACTCTACACAAGGGGGACTTCACATATCTACCCCAAGGAACGCTCCAACTCTTCGCTCACTCGCGAGAGCGGGCTTCCTATGCAAAGGAAAAGAGGGCTTCACATGCCCAAGGATGAGAAATCGTTACCCTTGCGTTCTTCCGCGGCGCCATGAAAATCTATGCGGATGAAAAGCACCGCAATCTCCTTGCCTCTGCGGATCCGAAGATGGCTCGCGATTTGGAGCTCCGAATCTCCACCGGCCGCCGGAGTTGACCTCCTTCCTCCTCCAAGCTCTCCCTTCTCTCTAGGTTTTAGAGAGAGAGTACCCAAGTGAAATAAGGGTTTCAAAACCCTATTCCCGGCTAAAACCACCCAGGAGCAGCCCCCACCGTCGGATCCAAAGCCAAGGAAACGAACGGCCAGGATTAGATCTGAAATCCCAAAAACTGGGCCGAACACGGGTTCACACACGGCCGTGTGCCTGGCCGTGTAGCTCATTCGCCGTCTCGATAAAAATTGAAAACCAGCAACACGGCATGTGATACGGCCTCCGACACGCCCGTGTCGCCTGCGACACGCCCGTGTCGCGACCCGTGTCACGCCCCCCGTGTGCAATTTATCAACACTTCGCAGTCAGAGAGGTACACGGCTTGGTGACACGGCATCAGACACGCCCGTGTCAAACTAGACACGCCCGTGTTCGTGCCCGTGTCATTACCCGTGTAACCCAACCGCACAGCCCAGGTGTGACACGGCCTGGGACACGCCGTGTCCTAGGCCGTGTTCCACCACACGTCCATCGTCGACCTGAACTGGTCGACTACACGGCCAGCTCGACGGCCCGAGCTCGACACGCCCGACACGGCCTCCGACACGCCCGTGTCGGGGCCCGTGTCTCCTGTACCAAAAATCTTGTCTTGGCCAAACTCGATCCCCCTCGCTCCTACAACATTTTGGGGTGTTACACGTCGCCTAGACGCTTTTGATCCAGAGCGCGTGAGGCGGCCTATCCTTGATAGTCGCCAGATCGCCGCAATGATTACCAAAAGTGAATTGAACTTTTTTTTACCTTTCTGGGCCTATTGCGACTTGGATACTGAAGCGAATTTTATTTTTTGTTGCAGTTCAGAAGTCAACACCTGATTCCATCGAGGCCGGCGAGATCGTGCCTACGCCACCGAACATATCAATGGAAACTGCGGCGCGGACTGCTGCTAAACTCGCACAGGAGGAGCAGCCTGCTCAGGAAACGTACACGCTATTAGCGAGAAAGTATGAGGAGGAGTTATGCGAAATTCGGGCTGAATTAAAGAAGAGTAAAGAGCGAGAAAAGATCTTAGAAAACGAGGTCGCTAGCCTTTCATCTGTGCTCGAAGGAGTGAAGAAGGAGAAAAATCGACTAAGCGGAGATGCCAGCCACTACAGGAACAAGTACTTGGCCTTGGCGAGAGGGGAAGAAACAAATGAGCGAAGCTGCTGGGATAAGGCCGCAATCGTCTTCTCAACCTGTTGCGGGAGAGGGGTCAGCCCCGGCGGCGAGCGGGCAGGCCGAGGTGGTCGCAGATCCAACCCCGGCAGGTGTTCCCTTAATTCCGTTCCCGCGGGTAGCCAGGGATGTCGCTCATATGCACCGCACCTTTAACAATATGCACCACCTGGTTTCTCAACTTTATTGTGAGATCTTGCGAGGAAGCGACCAGGTGGCTCATGTTGGGATGGATGATGAGGAGCGACCTGCCCCACGAGACCGCAGAAGGCGCTGAAGCCGAAATATTGTGTTGTATGATTCGATGTTTGAACATCTTGTATAACTGTATTTGTGCTGTGATTCTACTTCTGTTTGTTGTCTGATGTTATTCTTTAAACTTTGGATAACCTTGTTGTTGAACGTAAATTATGCGGGCTGGCTTTATGCTCGCTTATTTTGTTTACTGGAAAATTGTGGTCTCTGCGGGCCTCCTGTGAGTTCGCGATTACTTGTAGATAAAGAGCAGGAAAGCAGGGGAGAAGCGAACTTCGCGCACTGCCTTTGAATCCGTAAAGCC